>OU342744.1:392535753-393735753 GCA_910589775.1 Avena eriantha | reverse complement strand
AACTCGGTAGTTATAAAGGTAGCTTTTGGGTTTGTCCTGATACATGATGCAAGTCATCGGTCAATCAAGATGGGATTTGCCCCTCTCTACTTGAGAGAGATATCTCTGGGACCCTCGAGTGATCGGATCTAGAAATGCATGGCTATGCTAGATATGGTTAAGAGTTAACCTAGTAAAGGGATACCAAATCACAGTATCGAGAAAGAGAGGTCAGCTTGGAGCTAGACCAAATATCATGAGGAAAAGGGAAAGACATGTACTCAACCTTGTGATGGTTCGTCCGAATGATCTTTATATGCGTTTAGGAGTTGGCATGTCTTGCTAGAGGACGCTACCAACTATTGATGGAGTAAGTGTACTCGTGCCATGTCTATACGTGTATGAACCTATAGGGTCACACACTTTAGGGGCTAGAAGCCTAATAAGGATTGGATCCGAATTGGACTAGGCTTAGGCTCCTAATGGGCTGCTAAAGTAGAAGCCCACCAGGGATGCCTATTTAAGAGAGAGTGAGGCGAGCTGAATAGGGTTGAGCATTCCACCCAGCCGCCACTCCTCTTCCGCATGTGTTGCACGTGCAGACCTAGCAGTCTAGCGTCTAACGGCTTCCACTCCGGACATGTGGATACCTTAGAGGTGCTGCATCTATTGCACTTGGACGAGCCGCGCAAAGGGGTGCTCCTCGTGGGACGAGGGCAAGGAGGAGACGTAGAACATCTACACTGCTGCGACGTGCTTCATCGAGTTCCGCACCGGCGCGTCTAGCGGTAATCCCATGATCTATGACAATAGTATTCCTGGTTGACGTGGTAGAAAATTTTGATTTTACGCTAGTGTAGCCTACCCGTCCCCCTTCAGGAACAAGTCATGCTACAATAGTAATCATTAAGCATAAATTCAAAGCAATATAAAACATGACATGATACAGTCTAAGCCATAGTCAAAACAAGCTTCCTTCTATACCACTATAAGCATGGACTTTCCTACTCTTTTCCAATCCAAACCAACTTATTTGAAAACTGATGTATGAATGAGGGGGTCCAACCAATTTATTCAAGCAAACTAAGAAAACTAAGCAAATGAAAACCAAAAACGAAAACAAAAACGCTCAAAGAACAACACAATTGTGCATGAAACAATAAAAAAGATGTGTTTGGAAGAAACCTGAGATTTTTATTGATGAAGAATGGGATGCCTTGGGCATCCCCAAGCTTTGACGCTTGTGCTTATTGGATATTTCTTGGATTGACACGTCTGGCATCCCCAAGCTTGAGCTTTTGTCCATACTTCATCTTATCACATTACTCTTCCCTACACTTAAAATTTCCTTCATACAAAACTTCACATAATCTTCATTAGCAACATTAGTGTACTCAAGATAATATATCTTTAGGTTCAGTTTCAACACAAGTAAAACTTCCATTAAAACACAAGCTAATGTATCAATTCCTTTTAAAAGTTCAAGTGATCAAAGAGAACTCAAAGAGAAATAGATTAAGAGGCAAATGCAAAATAATGGCAGAAATCTGTCAAAGCAGACCAGCAGGTGAAACCCGATTTTTTTGAAGACCTTATGTTGCTCAAATAGAAACGTGTTGAACTAACGAAAGTTAGATAACAACAGGGGGTAGAAGCACACAAAATTACAGCTCAAACCGAGGTACAGAGATTGTTCACGAATTTTTACAGCGAAGCACAAAAATCTGTTTTGGGATAGCAACTTTCCCAAGTCTTACTTCTCTCTCATTAGAGGTTACTCTTGGCCCAAAACCACACAAAAAGGATAAGGAGAGATTATTACAGAGGTAATAACTTCCAAGACTCAACAAAAGGAAAAACTTACTAAATAAAAAAGTTGGGTTATCTCCCAATAAGTGCTTTTCTTTAACGCCTTTGAGCAAGGCTCAGTAATTTGAGAAGATCCTCACATAAGAAATATGAATTGAAGCGAAAGAGAGCATCAAGAAGAAAATATGGAACAAATTTAAGTCTAACCCACTTCCTATGAAAAATAATGTTGTAAAGTAACTAGTCATGAAAGCACAAAGCAACAAGCATAGGAAATCAAAACAAGTGCAACTTCAAAATTTTCAACATAAAGAGGGGAAACTTAATATTGTTGAGATACATAAAATCATGTTTCCCTCTCTCATAATAACTTTCAGTAGCATCATGAATAAACTTAAAAATATAAATATCACATAAAACATTCTTATCATGAGCCACATGCATAAAACAATTATTACTCTCCCTATAAGCATAGTCATTCTTAATAATCATAGTGGGAGCAAATTCAACAAGATAGCTATCATTATTATTCTCATCAAAATAATCATCAAATATAGGAGGCATATTGTAATCATAATGAATTTTCTCCTCAATATTAGGTGGACTAAAAATATCATATTCATCATTGTAATCATCATATATTGGAGGTATAGTATCATCAAAGTAAATTTTCTCCTCCGTGCTCGGGGGACTAAAAATATCATACTCATCAAAACCAGCTTCCCCAAGCTTAGACTTTTCCATAGCATTAGCAATAATGGTGTTCAAAGTGTTCATACTAATAACATTGCTATTAGCGAGTAAATAAAGTTCCCTAGGTTTTTTAATTTTATCTTCAAACACTTCATGTCCTAACTCAAGATAAATACTATAAAGCTCTCTAATTTTGTTGTTGTTTTCTATTAAGCCTAACTAGAGAAAATAAAAACAAGAAACAAAAAGATATAATTGCAGAATCTAAAGTAAATAACTTCGAGCACTCACACACCAGCAACCGCACTAGAAGATAGCTTAGTAGCCAGAGGATGTGAGTACCTTTTACCATACCTCCCCGGCAACATCGCCAGAAAATAGCTTGATGTCTACGCACTTCTATTCTTATAGATAGTTGTTGGGCCTCCAAGTGCAGAGATTTGTAGAACAGCAGCAAGTTTCCTTTAAGTGGATTACCCAAGGTTTATCGAACTTAGGTAGGAAGTGGTCAAAGGTATCCCTCTCAAGCAACCCTGCAATCAAGATACAAGAAGTCTCTTGTGTCCCCAACACACCCAATACACTTGTCAGGTGTATAGGTGCACTAGTTCGGTGAAGAGATTGTGAAATACAAGTGGTATGGATAATTATAAGTGGTAACGGTGCCAGAAAAGAGCTTGACGGGTAGGAAGAGACTAAAGGAAATCTGAAATAAAGATGGAAGCAAGCAAACATGTAATAGATCTAGTTGCAAACTGTGTCTCAATGCTTAGAAACAAGGCCTAGGGATCATACTTTCCCTAGTGAACACTCTCATATAAATATCTTCTCTTTATGATAATACTCTGAGCTACTCTCTGGTTGGACGATGTAGGGCTATAACAACACACCTTAAAGTTCGCATTCACCATCTAGATAACCCCTCACTATCACCTTGAGCGCTAGATGGTTCCAACAAACACCACAATCTCATAGAGACATCCAACTCAAATTATACTCATGACAAGTATTTATGTAAACTTAGCCAAAGTGCCACACGGTGTGCACACTGTCAACTTCACACACGTGGGGATAAGGGAAGATTCATTAAAGCACTTGAGTAGTAGAATATATCTATAGATTACAAAGCTCATGATCTCATAAGATCACGCATAGAGAGAGAGATGAACACATAGCTACCGATAGAGCCCTTAGCCTCTAGAGAGTTCTACTCCCTCCTCATCATGCGGTGATGGAGATGGCGGTAGAGTCGATGGAGATGGCTCCGAGGGAACTTCCCCGTCCCGGCAGGGTGCCAGGACAGAGACTTCTATCCCCCGAATCTCCTCTTCGGTGGTGGCTGCGCTGCAGAACTTTTTGTGGAATTCTGATCTTGTATCCAGGGTTTTCATCCCTGGAGGCTTTTATAGGTGAAAGGGCAAGGTCGGTGGAGGCCAGAGGGGCCCACACCACCTGGTGGCATGACCAGGGGGTACTCACGCCACCATAGGGTGTGCCCAACCCCTGGCCCTCCTTTGGCTGCCATCCGGACTCCGTGTTCCTTCTGATAAAATGTTGACATTGGCTTTTGTCTCGTCTAATTCCGAGAATATTTCCTTACTAGCTTTTCTGAAACCAAAAACAGCATAAAACAGACAACTGGCACTGTGGCATCTTGTTAATAGGTTAGTTCTAGAAAATGTATAAAAATACCTCAAAGTGTTAACAAAGCATAAGAAAGTTGATATAAAACAAGCATGGAGCATCAAAAATTATAGATATATTTACGACGTATCAGACATTAGGAGAATCTTCCGGATTAGTTTGAAATCAACTAGGGAAAAGAACAAGTGAAATATTGACAATTCCGACTCAACTTGAGATTCAGATCCTGCCCTTTGTTTTGGAAAGTTTCAGGAACCCTTCAAGATTCGGCAAGACGAAGAGATATCAAGCTAGACGATGAAATCCGACTTTGGATATTGGAGGCTTCCGGGGGCCCACTTTCCAGGTATCCTCACTGTACCTCATTGACCAGCGTGGCCCACTTTGGGTTAGATCTATGCTTCACGGGCGGCCCAATCAGGGAGAAGAGAGAGTGTTCAATCCGGATACGGGAAGGCCTAGAAGACTTACCGACGTACGCCTGTGTAGTTACTTGTAGTACAAGATGTACTATGTAACCGACTCTTATTTGTAGCCAGATAGGTCTCTCCTATAAACCCTAGGTCGGATATCTATATAAGCCGTCCTAGGGACCAGCCTTTAGTGCACCCACAATTGTCTACAATCTCAACTCGCACACGCGAAACCCTCGTAACCCATAGTCCGGCTCTGCCGTATTACTGAATTGATAGCAGGAGTAAGATCTGTCCACCATCAGTGCATTCGAACCTGGGTAAACTTGTGTGCTCACCGTCCTGGAACATCGTACGACTCACATCCCAGTCTTCCACATGCCCCGAGGACCCCCTCATGGGGTACTTGTCCTCAGTCCAACGACACTTGCATTATGAGAGGCGATGCGGAAACACAGGATTTCCACGAGTTCATATCACATTTCAGGAATGTGAAGGTTGAACCCATCGATGGACAGGTCATGCATGACAAAGGTATATATTTGGTATACAATTTTATGAATGTTATAATCTTGCAAACACATATTGCAGTGTTAAAGTATTCGATACTTATTCTGTTTTGCTGAAAACAGGTCCTTCTGAATGAGAGTTGCTTGCTAGAGAGGAGGTGAAGTTGCGTGTTGATGGCGGGCATGATGATGATGGCCAACGACACTCTCCTTCGACATTTATCACTTAGATCATGAACTTATTTAGTGTGTCTCACACTTTCTGAGACGGTTATTCATATGATCTTGTAACAAATAGTTGTTCCACTTTTATGAATGATTTCGATTTGTGTTCATATCTTGTTCAATTATGAGTGAGTTATCCTTGTTGTTGAAACTAATTGATAATGCATGAACATTTTTCAAATATTCAAAAAAATCCTTGAAAATACCCAACTTAATGATATATTCATTTTGAATGAAACCATTGTTTAAATTCAAAGTTATGTTGATAATATGTGAAAGTCATTTGATTTCTTGTCACATATGAATCATGCCCAAGTTAGGCAAAATAACTTAAACACCGTGCATTGCATGAATGCAAAGTGTTTTATGAATAGTTAAAAGAGACAACATATTCAATGTATCATATTTTAAGAAAAATGGTGATTATCATTATATGATTGTTTAAATTTTGTAAAGATGTTTACCAAAGGAAACATGAGTATGAAACTATTTGATATGATCAAAGTATTTCATCATCCAAGGGAATTAAAGATAGAAAATAATCTAATTAATATGATTTCGTCAATACTAATGAAATTCGACATTATAAGATTGGCATATAGACATTGTGAAATGCAATGCGTTTGAAACGTCATAATGCAAAGCATCGCAATGTGATATTAGATATCGAAGTAGGTGAATAGATGCCGCTAAATAAATCGGTGTAGTGTAGATGTAAAGACAATTAGTTAGAAATAGTTAGCACTAAATTAAAATATATAGTGAATCATTTGAATTCATGAGATCGGTGCCATATCTTGTATGGATTTTCATGGAAGTTTTCGAGTTATTCGTTATAACCAATACAATAGCAAATAAGTCCTTGTAGAGTATACATTGGAAAATATGAATACGAAATCCATGCCTAGAACCAAAAGAAAGGCAAAACTAGTGTTTCTTACATTTTGGTGCTTTTTCGAGTAAGTTTATGTTCTCAAATGTGAAGCTTGTGGAAGATAGTGAAAACACGACGAGGATTCAAAACCCTGCATCAGAGTGTGGAGAAGCGCCACGGAAAGCATTCCTGAATGATTCTCTGCATAGAGGAAAGAAACAATGATAACAATTATTGTGTTTTCATCCCTGATGTACTTCCTCTGATTTTCTTGTAAGTTCTTTTGTACATATTCGTTTATAATCAAAATCATACCGTAGGGGCTTTCCCCTACGGTTCACTTGTCAAAAAATTTAATGTGTTCTCCCGACAAATGTTTTCACTACATAAAGTAGGATTCAAAAATGTACCCCATATCTTGTATGGAGATATTTGTGAATCATTTTTCATATTGCCAGAATTTGACATACCTACGAACTACTAAGGAAATATGGTGAACTAAAATTATGAGAAATTCTAGAGGCCAAATTCACTTAAGATTAGAAAGCAATTTATTGCTGAATCTTAATGAGTAATGAGTTACTTGAATTTTCCAAACGACTACAAAGTCATGTTGGAAAAGGTGAATCACAAAAGCACGATTTGTCATGAATAATGTATTCGACAAAATCAAATGAATTTGATTCAAAAGTACTAAAAGTCTAGTGGATTTAATACTAGTAAGGTACTAGCATCTCATATTAAAACTCTCAGTTTGATAATTGATCAAAGGATTTTGAAGTCATTCAAAATAGTGAGAGGATATGCAATTTGCATGAAATTGAATGGGAGCTATGAAAGTATTCCCAAAACAATATGCGATTGACATATTTTTGGGTGGGAGCAATATAAGTGTCGGACTCAAATATGTCAGGAACACATTTTGAGTGTGTCGTGGTGGTGTCACGGCATATGCCATGGATAGGCTAAAGGTGAGACCAATATGCACTAGAGGAATCCAGGGAGGGATAGTGTGGTGATTCCACACACAAATGATTTGTATTCTCCAAGTTCACTAAGTTTACAGATGCTCCTTGAGCTATGTTGGGGAGAGGGGGAAGAAGAAGCTCTCTTACTCTCACCACTACTTCCACCCCATGAACAATCTACTCGCCCGCCCGCCTCTTCTACAGAGACCCTAGCGCTCCTTATAAAGGGGAGGCTAGGTTGCCAGTTAGGGCATACGTGGAGGCATATTCCTAGGAATATGCCTCTCCCAAAATAGCAAACCGACCGGGTCTTCTTTTTCCTTCGTAAGCCATGCAGAGGCTATGTAACCCTCTGCAGCGCCAACGTTAGTCGACATAGGCAACGTCACCTTTGTCGGCCACGCCCTGCTGGTCCCTCCCACTGTCTGATCCGCTCATGCTCCAGCGCACAGAGACCACCTTTTGACCAGCAGGATACCTTCCTTCTCTTGCAACCCTAGTATAACCTGGCTTAGGCCTAGTTAATCCAGCCCCGTGGGTACCTGCAGACAAGTTACAAAGAGCCTGCCGACGTACGATATACGTCGGCCGGGACGTGGTTAGGCGAACATCCTCCAGGCCGGGTTACTCCGTAAGTCGGCCTGCCTTGAGGCGACTTGGCCAGCTCTTGCTTTGACCTTGCCATACCTCGGCTAACTCGGCCTCTATACCCCGGCGTGACCCTACCCTTGGGTATCCCCCAACATTAGTCCCCGAAGCTGGTGCGGTCTTAGCAACTTCAGCTGCTAAGGCCACGGCAGGTTCATTCTACCAAGATTTTTGCTCCCCTTTCCAAGTTACCCTATAGTTCGGATCTCTCGGCTTAGCTTTCCCTTGGCACATTCCTAGTTATCACTCGCTGGCCGGATTACTCATCAGTTTTCCGTTTTATCCTTCCTTCTCTCATACACTTCCCCACGTCCTACGTGGAGGGTAATCATCATCTTGCCTCATTTTAAGGGCATGCGCCTGTTACTGCACTTATTGTCAAGGGTTACTGCTGCAAACGTCTCGTCACAGTTGCCTCCTCGTTAACTGCATTACCACGTCACGTCATGGGATCCCCTGTTCCCATGTGGCCCTTCCTGTGGCTTGCTTCTGATTGGCTGACCCGACAGATACACGGCCACACCGTGTGGCCTCGAGGCACTGCCTGATCCCACTATCCATCGCAAGGGCACGGTTAAATAGGGGAGAGGGCGCGCCCCTTGTGTATTTTCCCCCTTCTCGCACTCTTCTGCTCATCTGTTCCTTCTGCTTCCTTGCGACAGCGCTGCCGCCACCGCTTCTGCTTAGCGCTGCCACCGCCGCGCCTCGTTTCTTTGCATTATCATCGCTACCGCACCAGCGCCGCTGCACCGCCACGCGGCCGCATCAATCCAACCCACTGTCCCCCACCTCTGATCAGGCCGGTGAGGATAGCGATTTGGAGATGACAGAGGAGGAGCTTGCCGTCGTCGAGGAAGAGGAGATGGAGAGGGAAGGTGAGGTGCAAGAGCGCGGTGCTTGGGTCGGCTCGTGGGTGTGCCAAGACTACCTCGATTGTCTTTACCGCACCCGCCGCATCCTCGAAGGTGTAATTTCTCGCCTCTCCTCCGAAGAATTTGCTCCCTCGCCCAACCCGGGTGGGTTCGTCGTCTTCCTCTCCCACTTCCAGTGTGGCTTCAGCCTGCCAGTGAGCGATTTCTTCCATGATCTTATCAATGCCTACGAGCTCCAACCTCATCATCTTCCGTCGAACGCCATTACTTCCCTTTCCTCCTTCGCATCTGCCATAGAGGGATACCTCGGCTTGTGCCCCACCAAGGAGCTTTGGATCCGATTCTTCGATCTGAAGAAGAATGTTATCCCGGATAAGACCAGTGCCCTTGCCGACAAATTGCTCACCCAGTGCAACGCCGCTTCTATCTCTCCCCGCAAGAATTCTATCTTTCCTCGGGTTACCGGCCTCGAGTCTTGCAAGGGATGGGCCCGCACCTTCTCTTATGTGAGGAATAGCTCGGATGAAGATCTGATCCGGCTGCGCCCCTTCACAATGGGCCCTCCTAATCCGTCTTTGTGGAACCGGATCCCCAAGAAGCCAACTGCCTTGGGGAATCAAGTAAATTAGTGATTCAAGGAACTGAAGGACCTGAAGCTACGCAACGAGGATGTGATGATCACTTTCGTCCGCACCCGGGTTTCCCCCCTGCAAAAGCACACACACAAGCTCTACCATATGAGCGGGCATCTTGACCCCAACCGGACCTCCTCCTTTGAGCTGAGCAACACCGAGATATTCCGCCGGGTTAAGGCCATATTTATGACCGACAAAGATTTCAACATGGATTGGTATTGGGCATTTTGAGCACTACTGCCGCCACAATCCTCCTCCCATGGTAAATTTTCTTACCCAATCGTTCTCCGAGTTACACCCTATGTCGGAACATCTTGTTTATTTGATCCCCTTGCATTTTGCTTTTAGTTGTTTCTCCAGCAGACCATCAAATACGGCACCGAGCCATCCCTCAAATGGGGGAAGGATCGGCTTTTCTCAGATGAGGAGGAGCCGGATCAAGAAATGTTCTTGCCTGCCCCAGACGGATCCAAGCAAACTTTTGGTAACTTCTTTTATTTAAGGGATTGGCCTGACGATGAGGATGATTCTGATATGATGTTGGAGGTATATGACCCGGTGCCCATTTCTTTCGCATTTCCGGCTTCAGCTAATCCGGATGAGCAGATCCACGAGGACCCCCCCTCTTGCAACGGGTGAGCCGGTTCCAACCACGTCTAAGAAACGGGCCGCCACTTCGGCTGCTTCTTCTGAGCCTGCCCAAACAACCAAAATACGGATGAAGTCCGCTGACAAGGCTGCCAGCATACCTCCGACTAAGTCCATAGTTCGGAGAGCTCGAAAGCCCAGGGAGCCTTTGACTTCGGACGAGTGAGTCTCCTTTTCCTTGTCCAATTTTCTACTTCATGCTTCTTTGTCTCCATGCCTCTCTTTCTGTTATAACTTGTTACTCATTGTTTGACTCGGCAGGGCTGCTATGGAGGTTCCCAGAGCGGCTCCAGCATTGCTTCGTCTTTCCGGCGCACCCCATCTCCCCCTCGCAACAATGACATGCGCCCGCTGAGCCCAGTTCAGGAAGTCTCGGTGTCTGCTCCGGATCTTAGCCCATCTCGTCCAGAGGAGGGCGACCTCGGTGCAAGGGGAATTGGTGCGGCCGAGGACATGCTAAGGCCGGATGCTCCTAGCTCTTCATCGGCTTAGCCGCAAACCGTCGCTTCGGAGGTACCAGCAGCAGCAGCATCAACACCAGCATCAACAACAGCCCCAGTAGAACACAGAAGCACCTGCACCAGCAGCAGCACAAGTGTCAGCGTTAGTACTACCAGCAGCACCAGCAACACCATCATCAGCGGCAACACCAAGATCAACTCCTTCTGCTTCGTCCGAGTCTTCCAAGACTCGGCGAGAAGACCTAGCTAGCACTAAGGCTGCGCCCAAGTCCAAATCCACAGCTCAAGCCTCAGCCTCCCAAAAGCAGCCCAAGGCCGGCAGTCAGGCCAAGAAAGGTTCTGGTGCCACCAAGGCATCATCCATCGAGGCTGGACAGTGCACCCTTGCGTCCATGCTGCCGAAGAGAGATGCCTCCTCCGGGTCAACTGGCAGCAAGCAACTTGCATTCATACCAGCCCCGCTGCCGCCCTAGGAGAGAGGTCCACGCCAGAGGCTTGGTTGCGCCCCACATGCATAGTGGAGAGAGCTATCCTCCAGCTTTGATTGAATATGTCAATAATTGGAACAAAGCAGAGTTCGTTAATCCAAACGATGATCTCCTGCAGAAGTTTGGGCCCGCCGAGTTCAGCGCACAAATGAACACGACAGCTAAGGCTATCAATATTGCTGGCCGGATGATGGAGGTACGCTACTTTGTCTTTTCCTTAATATGCACAAGTGCTTAGAGATATATCCATTAGTCCCCGAGCCTCCGGGGGAGTAGCTTGTTACTCGGCCGGATGCTCCTTAGAGAACTAGCGTAACTCATTAGTGGTTTAGAATATACACACACCCAAAGCCGGGTTAAGTTCCACTTGGCCCGGATTGTATACACTTCGAATATGCACACACCTAGAGCCGGGTTAAGTTCCACTTGGCCCGTATTCTGTACACTTCGAATATGCACACACCTAGAGCCGGGTTAAGTTCCACTTGGCTCGCATTCTACACACTTCGAATATGCACACACCTAGAGCCGGGTTACATTCCACTTGGCCCGGATTCTGAACACTTTAATATGCACACACCTAGAGCCGGGTTAAGTTCTACTTGGCCCGGATTCTGTACACTTCGAATATCCATATACCTGAGCCAACATTCCTCTTTTCAGATCACTACCAATCGTCGAACTACTGAGTTTCAGTGCCTCTTGGACTCACACAAGGTGTTGTGCTCGAAACATGTTGCGCTTCTTACTGAGTGCGAGAAAAAGGGTAAGTTTTCTCTTCGAATTTTCTCCCCATCTTCCTTTGCCTTTTTCCGCTGAACTAATCTATCATTCGGATTTTACAGCCGAAGTGGAGGCCAAAAATACCATCATGAGAAAAAAATTGGACGAGATAAAAGGTAATTCGCTTTGGTTAAGCCTTTTCCGTGCTCTTTCTCCTTTCTCCTTAACTCGGCAGATATTTATACCTCGGCTCTGCCGGGTCAACAAACCATTGCAGCATCCCTTGAA
The DNA here is from genome assembly GCA_910589775.1 of Avena eriantha. Taxonomy (NCBI): domain Eukaryota; kingdom Viridiplantae; phylum Streptophyta; class Magnoliopsida; order Poales; family Poaceae; genus Avena; species Avena eriantha. The sequence goes on along the minus strand of OU342744.1, from coordinate 393,723,876 downwards.
GATAGTGTGCCCGTGCCTGATATGATGCTGCATTTTCTCGAACAAGCAGGGCAACATCTGGCCAGCTCAAGAAGAAGGACGACGAGCTGGTCAGGACTTCACCGAAGAGTGAGAACGTCTTAGGCTCCAACTTGCAAAGGGTCAAGAATTCCTGAAGGAGGCTAACGTCAAACTCGAGTCAGCTAATGGCGAACTTGAGAGGCTCCGGAAGAGGCGTGTTGATTGCACCAAAGAGCTGACCCGGATCCATAGTCATATCTCCCGTAAGCTCTTTTCCTTCCGCCGACGTGTATTTCTCTAGGTTAAACTCCTTTACCTACTTCACTTGTTTTGTTTTCAGGAAAATTCCTAGAGGGCGCTGCCATTGCGGCTAAAGCGGTTCCCGGAGGGGTACCCCAACTGGTCCTGGCTCTAAACCCATTCTTTATGACATGGAGGACCTGTTGGTCAGCATATCCCCCTGAATAGAAATTGTAAAGAACTATGGTTCCATTATCCTGGATTCAGCCGTCCGGATCTTCCGTGCACTTTGTCCTGGTGAGGATCCTCCTGAGTGATCCACTACTTTGATCAACAAGATGATGGTTTGTGAGACCCAGCTCAACCTCTGGAGAGAATCTGCCGCGTGTGCCGAAGCTGATACCGTCCTCCATTTCGTGCTCACTTGGTATGAAAAGTTGGATTTGAAGGTTCTCGAGCGCTTGCGCACTAGGTCCAGGTGGTCGAATGATCCGGATTGGGTTGCTCGGTGCAAGGCTTGTGCCCACAACATTATCCAGTTTGCCTTTGTTCATCAATGGAACGAAGGACCAAGCTTCCTCGGCATTTGTTGAAGACAAATATGTCGAAGATGGTTCGAATGGCGAGGAAGAGGACGAAGCCTCAGATATATCGAAGAGAACAAAGATGACGACGAGGCTAAAGCTGATCCGCACAATGAGGCTGAAGCCGCAGCTCCACCCACTGGTGCCGAATTACCCCCTCCTGCTGCTGCTCCTTGAGCACCAAAAACACTTTGAAATTTATCAGATCCCCGGTATGCCAGGTACATATGTATCAATCATACTGATGATATTTTGCTACTAAGTTATTCACATTGGATTAACTTGGGCGTAGTCCCCGAGTTTCATTTTCTTGCTTCTCCAATTTCATGGCTCGGCTCGCGTCTACCTTGATTCTGTTTTGTGACTTACAAGCCCGAGTTTCAAAAATCGACTTAACAATACTTGGAAACTTTAGGATTAGCTCAAGGTAATCTAGCATAGTAAAAGTAAAGTAAACCTAGGGTTAGTCCGAATAATAAATGTCGGCTCAATTATGTTCTTTTCCTTAGTCGTTTTTCATGTGCTACGCAATTCCAAACTTGTTCTCTTGCTTGCCATGAAGCCAATTCTTGTTGGACAGCAGCAAGTCGAAGAGTTGAGTTTTTTGTGCTCACACACTACTAATCTTACTTAGGCAGAAGCAACTTAAGCCAGCCGACATAAAAATAAATAACAAACACACAGAACAACAAATATTACTAAGGCAGTCCCAGAGTTACAGCTTGAGGTGCCAATATTTCATTGATAAACTCATTGTAGGCATACATACCGACAAATGAGAAACTCAGATACACACACTTCTTTGTTAAGTGTAGAATGGACGAAGTAGGGCTACATTCTATGGAAGCTTAGGTTCCTCGCCAGACCTGTCCGCCTTGTTCTTCTCCTGTGGTTGTGCATCAATGAGATAATAAGACTTATTGTGCAATGCTTTGCGGACAATGAATGGTCCTTCCGATGGGGGATAACTTATGCATGCCAGCAGTACGTTGTACCAGCCGGAGTACCAGATCACCTTCCCGGAAGACTCGGTGGTTTACTTTCCGGCTATGATAGCGTCAGAAATTTTGCTGATATATTGCGGATCTGGACAATGCCAATTCTCTCGCTTCTTCCAGCAGATCAACATCATTTTGCCAGGCTTCTCGCACTTCGGCTTCTGTGTATTGGGTGACCCTAGGCGAATCATGCTCTATGACGGCTGGTACTACAGCTTCTGCCCCATACACTAGAAAAATGGGTGTATAGCCTATTGATCGATTCAGAGTTATTCTTATACTCCATAGTACCGCTGGTAGTTCTTCTATATAGCACCCCGCTGATCTTTGCAGTGGCTCAATGAGCCAGTGTTTTATCCCGGATAATACTAATCCGTTGGATCTTTCCACTTGTCCGTTCGATGCAGGGTGGGCTACTGAGGCAACATATAGCCGGATCTTCTTATCCCGGCAGAATCGTGCAAATGCTCCTTCAGCAAAATTGGTGTCGTTATCCGTTATGATACTTTGAGGATAACCATATCTTAGAATGATATTTTTGAGGAATGACACGGCTGTAGCTCCATCACACTTTCCTATTGGCTTTACTTCAATCAATTTCGTAAACTTGTCAACCATAACCAAGATATGGGTCATGTTTATTTTTGCCGGCTTGAATGGGCCAACCATATAAAAACACCATACGGCAAATGGCCAGGTAATTGGTATGGTCTTGAGCTCCGACATTGGCATGTGTGTCTTGGTACCATACCTCTGACAACCATTGCATTTTCTTACTAGATCCTCTGCTTTCTCCAAGGCACTTGGCCAGTAAAATCCATGCCGGAAAGCTTTTGCACTACGGCTCTGGATGAGGCATGATGCCCACATTCCCCTTGATGTATATCTCGGAGGATGTCAAGCCCTTCTTCCGGGTCAACACACCGTTGCAGGACATTCGTGACACTCCTCTTGTATAGTTCGGCATTGATAATTATGTATGCCTTCGCCCTCCTCTGAATTTTCCTTGAAAGCACTTCTTCATTGGGAAAAGTTCCATCCTCCAAGAACTGGAATATGGGTAGTGCCCAGGCTGCTATACCTCGCACCAGAAACACATCATCGTCAATTTCCATTTGATCCTCCGACATAACCTTTGCCGGGTCACGCTACGCAGTCCCCGGGTTATGCGAAGCAGTCCCCAGGTTTGCTGAACCACTTTTGATATCACCATCCATGGGTACAGCTTCAGACTCCGGATTGGCCGGGATATAGACTGACTCGGATTCTGGGGTTAGCCTGATAGATGGCTTTCTGAGGTGCTCTAGTGCTACACCCGGGAGAATTGCTTGTCGGGTTGATCCAAGCATTGACAATACGTCGGCAACCTCATTTTCCAGCCGAGGTACATGGTGAAACTCACATCCCTTGAAGTATCATGATATCTTCTACACATGAAATCTGTACAATGCCATGTTTGCATCCAAAACGTCCCATTGCCCTGAGACCTGCTGAACCACCAAATCCGAGTCACCAAAGCACTGGATCCGACGTATTCCAATTTCTTTTGCTACTTTGAGTCCATGCACAAGTGCTTCATATTCTGCAACATTGTTTGATGCTGGGAAGTGGATCTGCAACACATACTTCAGCTGGTCTTTCTTGGGAGAGGTAAGCACAACTCCGGCGCCTAACCCGGTTTTCGTTTTTAATCTGTGAAAATGCTTTCTCCAGTAATTGAGATCTGGCAACGGTGGCTCATATTACATCTCGGCCCAATCTACGAAAAAGTCGGCCAGAGCCTGAGACTTGATCGCATCTCTTCTGTCAAATTGTGGAGCATAAGGGGCTAGCTCAATTTCCCATTTTGCAATCCAGCCGCTTGCATCCTTGTTGCTCATTATCTTAGATATGGGGGCTTCACATATCATTTTGATGGGGTGCTCTTCAAAATAGTGCTTCATTTTCTTAGCTGCCATGTACACACCATATGCCATCTTTTGATAGTGAGGATAGTTTTGATTTGACGCTGATAATACCTTGCTCAGGTAATAAACTGTCCTTTGCACCGGCTTACCCTATTCGTCGCACTCTACCACTATTACTGCACTTACAGCTTGGTTGGTTGCGGCTATGTAGAGAAACATTGGCTCTTTTGAGAGTGGAGAGGCTAACACCAGTGGAATGGCTAACATCTTCATTAACTCAATGAAGGCTTCATTGGCCTGCGGCGTCCATATGAACTTGCCCGATTATTTCATTAGCTGATAGAGAGGCAATGCCTTTTCTCCCAACCGACATACAAACCGACTTAAAGATGCCAAGCAACCAGTGAACTTCTAGACATCGTTAAGGCACTTCCGCAATTCCATTGTTTCTATGGCTCGGATTTTAGGTTCGTTAGCTTCGATACCTCGGCTGGAGACAAGAAATCCGAGTAATTTTCCGGCCGGGACACCGAATGTACACTTCTCTGGGTTAAGTTTCATTTGGAACCTCCTTAGGTTCGCGAATGTTTGCCGGATATCATCAAGGAGAATTTTGCTTTCCTTGGTTTTTATAACCACATCATCAACATAAACCTGCACATTTTGACTAATTTGATCGTGTAAGCATTTTTGCATACATCTTTGATACGTTGCCCCTGCATTACGTAAACCAAAAGGCATAGTGCGATAGAAAAAGCCCCGTACGGGGTGATAAACACAGTCTTTATTTGATCATCCGGGTTCAGAGGTATCTGGTGGAAACCAAAATATGCATCTATAAATGACAACAAATCACACCCAACAGTTGAATCTATGACCTGATCTATCCTTGGTAGTGGGAATGGATCTTTTGGGCACGCCTTATTCAGGTTCGTGTAATCGATGCACATACACCAAACTACTGCCACATTCGGATCATGTTTCTTCTTTTCCACAAGCACCGGATTGGATAGCCAATCCGGGTAAAGTACTTCCATGATGAACCCGGCTGTGAGGAGCCGAGCTATCTCATCCCCAATGACTTTTCTCCTATCTTCGGCGAAGCGGCGGAGACGTTGCTTCACCGGTTTTGCTCCCGGTCTCACATTCAAAGAGTGATCGGCCAACTCTCTCAGAAAACCTTGCAAGTCCTGTGTGGACCAAGAAAAGATATCCCGATTCTCACGGAGGAAGTTGACGAGCTCGCTTTCCTATTTCTCAGTTAACCCGACACCAATTGTTAGGGTGCGCTCTGGGAATAGATCATCAACAGGAACTTTCTTTGTATCCTTTGTTGCCTGAAATGAGACGATTCCACGCGTGTTACTCAGCGCCGGCATATACTGCTGCGCGGACTGAGCCAATTCTGCTACTTCCTTGATCTTTCATTTTTCTTGTGCAATCACGAGTGATTCCGCCAGGTTAGACCCGGCTGACGCACACTCAATGGAACGTCGGAAATCCCCAGTTATAGTAATTACTCCATTTGGCCCACACAACTTCATCTTCAAGTAACTGATGTGAGTACTTGGTATGAATTTGTTCAGGGCTCGCCTGCCGACTAACGTGTGATATGCGTTTTCTAAGTTCACAACCTCAAACTCCAAATTCTCAGTTCGGCAGTTATCTCTAGTGCCCAATAGCACGTCAACCCGGACTTTGCCAATGGGTTCACAGGAGATACCAGACACAATGCCATGGAAAGTTGTCCTTCTGGCTTGGAGCATGTTCTCCGAGATACCCAACTTGTGCATTGTATCCATGTACATGATATTGATGCCGCCGCCATTGTCAATCAGCACCTTGGAGAACCTCACATTGATACTTGGCCCGGTGAATGTTGGGTCCAGCAATAGTGCATACGAACCAGGACTCGGCATGATCCTGGGATGGTCCTTCATAGTCTAGGTAATTTCCTGATCAGCGCATATACCTCGTCACTGCCGGAATAACCGCATTCACCTCCATATGTCGGCGTTGGAAGATCTTTCTATCTGTTTCCTCCATGGTAAAGACACAGTAACTCTGGTGATGCTCCCTGTATTCATTTCTCCCCTCATTGACGGGGTACCTTTGATCTGGCTGATGCTGGTTTTCCACCTGATGCACTGCATCCCTTCTCTCATGGTTCTCATACCTCGGCGGAGGTGGTGGCAACATTAACTTTTGCGTATTTCCGGAGAGTAGTTGCTTCCAAGGTTGATCGTTCCAAGGTGCCTGAGCATTCCCCGGGCAACTTTGCTCTATCTTCCTCATCCACTCACACTGCCAAGTTGTATGACCCGCCGGGTTACTCGGATTTGGCATGTGAAACTTGCAGGGCTGATCTAGCATTGCCTCATATGTATATCTCGGCCGGTCTTTCTTTTCGTGCCAATGTTGCTTGTGTTCCGGCATCCAAATTTTCTTGCCATCATTTCTTGGAGTCCACTGCTGCCCTCCAGTTTTCTGACGCTAATTACTCCCTGCTCCTGGTTGATCTTGGTTTACAACAGCAACTTGTTGCAAACTGTACCTGTAATCCGGTCTATCATCTCTTCTCTTACTCCAGTAGTCATTTCGTCGGGATGATCCGGCTCCGTCTCGCTGGTAGTACCCGTCATTTGACTCGTTTGACACAAGCCGGGGTTGAGTCGGATCACCTAATGCATACGAATCAGCAATCTGGATTGTTTCTGCCAGCGTAGTTGGCATATCCCTTTGTAACCCTTGCCATAACATGCTTGCGTATCTACACCCTTGTGCAAACCAAGCTATGGCCTGTGACTCAAACATGCCTTCACATGAGTTTCTCACATTGCACCAATGAGTTAGGAACTCTCGATCTGTTTCATTTGGTCTCTGCTTGCACATTGCTAGGGTCTGTGGCTTGTTCGGCCTCTGATATGTGCTTGAGAAGTTTCTTACGAACATTTCCTCGAAATGCAGCCAACAATTGATACTTCCGGGTGGAAAATTGTTTAGTCATACCCTCGCTGGCCCCTCCAACATCTGAGGTACGTATCTCACTGCCCATCTCAGAATGTCTGTTGCAATTTTCACTGTCGTTGCGTAGTTGATTAACCAATCCTCCGGCTTAGTGCTACCGTCATTTGTTTTCGTGCCTCTGGGTAACTGGAAGTTAGGTACCGGAGCCTCTTTCATGACCCGGGGTCCAAAGCATGCTGGACCTGGAGGACCTTGCCCCTCAATTTGCTCCGACCTATAGAGCCGATATAGCTTTAGCCTGGCTTCATCCGGTAGCAAGTTCCTGCTTCCCAATCTTGACCCTATCAGATGATGATCCGGCCTATGGTATCCTGCATTCGCCATTTCCGAATCACCGTTGTTGTATATGTCTTGCTCTCGTTGAGCGCATTTCTGTCACATACCTTGGCCGGCACTTTGCTCTTGCCGAGGTATACTCTGCTGCTGTTGTTGCCGAGGTAGGTTTTTCCCTGCACCCGCTGAGTTACGCTGTCCGGCATTGCCATTCCTAGTGTTTTCTGACCGGCATTGCCTTGTTCGCGGTTATCTCGGCTGACACTTTGTCGATCCTCATTTCCTTGCACTGCCTTTCCTTTCCCTGCCCTTGCCAGGTCATACGGGACTATCTATTTGTTTCTCCTTGCTGAAGTTACCACTTCCTGTCTTCTAGGGCCATCATGAGGGGATGATGCAGCACCAGCGGATTTCTCCGAGTTACCCACTATCGAATAAACGACCTTGGACGCTCCGCCCCTTGTCGGGTTAGCCCTGAGCAACGATCCGAACTAACTCGTTGTCCCTCTCCTACTGTCTTTGTCGGGCTTCACCCGTCAAACCTTCTAATTCGGATGCAGCCGCATCCGCTGCCCTGAGGTTCTTTGCTGGTGTGTTGTACTTTGGAAGCCCCATGGACAAAAGGTTCTCTGATTCCTCAACTCTAGTCTCACCTTATTTGTTCATCTCACTGATGAGGTTTCTTCCTTTTACTTTTACAACATCTACCTTATTTGCTTTTGCGTACTCGCGCAACGTCATGTTAAACGACTGCTGAGCCGCGGCTATCTTTTTCGCACCCTCTAGTATTTTTTGCCTAGTTTCCTCTAACTCGGCTTGTGCCCGAGCCGGATCTACCAAGAGGCGTGAGCAATATAAGTCTCGAACTCATGTAAGTTGGGAACATATTTTGAGTGTAAGCTTAAGGAGTGATTCTTAAGTGTGTACGGCACATTAAGAATAAAAGCGCAAGTACCAATAAATAATGATTTATAGGGATTAGAAGTTGTAAGTAAGTATATTATGATATTATGTTGTATTCCTAAAAGAGATTCTGGAAAATAGTTTTGGAATACGAATTGATTAAGTACTTGTCCTTGGTCACTCAAATTAGAAATAGAATTAAGTTAAACATCAATGGTTGAAAGAAAGAAAAGGATGATCATCATCCACTATGTTGAGACATAGGTTCTGTCCTGAAAAACCATGATGTTAACTTAACATAATATATGATCCAAGAAGGAACGTTTGAAAAGTGATTGAGCACAAAACATAGAATGTTGACCTAAGTCTGTCCAAAGTGTCTGATTGAGAACTATAGACATGTTTACAAATATATGAGGGGTGACATATCAAGCATAAAGGGTTATGTTATAAGGGAATGTGATAACCTTAGAAGATTGGAAACTCCTGTATCGATAATATGACTAAAATCGAGTAGGAAGCAAGGTGATAAAACATCGAAAGTTGCACAAGTTTCACTAGTGTTTCGATAATTACATTTATAATAATAGGTAATGGTACTATCTAAAGTGATACATACTGTTATGGAGGCACTAGTTCGTCTTTATGCAGAAGGTTTGTCCCAGGGAATAGTGACCATGAGAAAGCTCGAAGTGGCTTATCTAAAGTAATTGTATGCTCCTGGAAACTGACCGCATTCTGCTACCATAACTATGATGCATACACAAAGATGTTATCATGTGATGATAAAGTATTAATGTCAATCAAGTTTACATTAGTAAGTTCCAAAGGTTTTGGAATTGTAAAGTACAGACCCAAGACTCATCCACTTCCATGAGCAATCATGTTCAAGGTACTAGGATATATGGTGCTAATGATTAAGAACAAATGCAGCTAGTTTATTTGTACTCTAGTGCAAGTAGGAGACTGTTGGAAATATGCCCTAGAGACAAATAGTAATAAGGATTATTATCATATTTCATAAATTTTATGATTAAGTTTTATATCATGCTTTAACTGTATTGAAAGGAAACGTCAATACACGTGTGATATATAAACAACCAGGACTTTCCAATGAAACTCTAGTCACTAGTTCATTGGTCAACAGATGATCAAGGTTTCCTGATCATGTGGCATTTATGCCAGTTGGAAATGGAGTCACGTCATTATGAGAATGAGATGATGAACTATACCCAACCTAAGCATCATGACCCGATCATGTCACAAAGTTCAAGTTACGATTATTAGAATAGACCTAGTGTACTATTTCTTAGACCGTGAGGCCATATCAATCATTGTTACCCGAGAGTACTTTGATAGCATCAAACGTCACACGGTTAAACGGTGATCATAAAGGTGTGTTCAGGTATTCAGAGGGACAGTTGAGGCAATATGCGTCAAGAGCGAGATTTGTCCATCCACGTGACGGAAAGATACTCGAGGGACCACTTGGAGATGTTTTATCCAATAGTTGCGCAACGTGTGATTTGATCACGGGGATATCACTTGTCGGAATGAGTCAAGTAGCATTTGTCGGTAACGAGATTGAACATGATATAGTGATGTCATTGATCACATCTCGGACAATGCAAGTATCGATAGACAAAAGGATTAAGACACGACATTCATGGTTCAAATGACAAAAGATTTAGTGGAATGCATAGGATCACATGTCCATCCAGGTCCCTCTGTTGATCATTGGAGTGAGAGGGTCCCGACCATGTCTAGAGTGTTCCCGAACTGTGGGGTATCACTCTTAAGGGCTTAATGATGCTCAGAGAGTGTTATTAGGATCGGTAGAACCACCGAAGAAAAGAAGAGAGAAATCTGGAAGGGTTTCGGTAAGGTCGGAGGATGTTCGGAATGAGATGGAATGAGTATATGTTAATTATATATTAATTAATATGTTAATATTAATTAATGGGATTGAATAATATGTAAATATATGTTAATTATTGAATTATACATGTATTTATATTTATTTAATAATTTAATATTAATTAATGGGACAGCCCACCTAATGGGCCAAATCTCGCTGGGGAAAAGGCCCAAGTGGGGGCCGCATCACTAGGAGGGGCCAAGGGGGTGGTCGGAAGCCCTAGTGGGCTTTCCCCCACGTGGGGCCCATGGTGGGGCTGGCCGGCGGCGCCTCCCCCACCTCCTCCCTTGTTTAGTCCCAGATGGCTAAGCTAATTGGCCGTGGGGGGGGGTCCCCTATATAAAGAGTGGTATTTTGCAAAAATATATACAACAACAATCAATAAAAGGTTTCCTATATTTTGGGGAGACCTCCAATTGATTCTCTCTCTCTCCCGTGACTGTGATCCCAAGTTCAGATCACATGAGCGAGAGTCTTCTTCACCGTGGAGCGTCATCGCGCTGCGGGATTCGGATCTAGGAGCTCTACTTCAGCAACTGCTGCTGGATCGGGGAAGCGGGAGTCATCGCTAGGCACCGCATGTGTGTAACTCCCTATGAGGTGCAACACTTGGGGCACTAGGAGTCGTTGGATCCACAGGAGCTGCTGGGACTTCAACACGACCTTCAGGTCGGCTTCGGTTCGTCGACATCAACCAAGCTCTCCCGAGCATTGACAATGATTTTCGGTCTTCAAGGGTATGTTCTCGATAAGCCCGTCCCTCTACGGCATTACTAATAGATAGGTCCTGGCAATAGGGGTTCATGGGTGTAGGGTAAAATTTATTGTTTTCATACGGAACCCCTACAGATCCTGGGCCTTTTGATAAAATACAAATACTAGGAGTAGTAATTCACTTTAGGAGGTGGCTTGATAGCAGTACTAGAAGAAGCATTATACTCATGACCAAAGGAAGCTGGAAGAAGACGATCTTGCCTCAAATTTTCTTCTAGAGAAGGGCATCATCATCACTCTCCACCTCAGCAAAATTTTCATTGACAACTTTTAATTTTTCCAACATGTCACCCTCATCCCCAACTTGATTAGTAACATCAGAGACAACAAATGGCATAGATCCATACGCAGACAGATTTGCATTATAGGTCCTTCGAGCATCTCCCATAAAACCTCATGGGGCAGACTGAGGACTCTCCATGGAACTAGCATTATCAGTTCTTGCCCTTTTGGGTGTATGTTGAGGATTTTGGGAAGCCCTGTTGGTGTCCAACAAGTCATTTTCCAAAATAGTTACGTAGCTGAAATTTATATTTTATTAATTTCAGAAATTCTGACAGTTGAGTTTCGATGCAATTTCCTTCTTGGTTGTGAGAAGATGAAATTATACCACATAACCGAAAAACTTTTCTCCCGCAATATAGTGTATCAAGCGTTGTAACAACATGAATCTTACTTTTGATATCTCCATGGAGTCAGATGGCTCTAGAGCGGTAGACCTCCTGAACCACTAGTAGACCCTGCTATTTTGGAACTAACTACCGAGGGATGCGAAGCGCATGCCATGCTTGTGGATGCTACCATGCCAAGAGCACCGGCAAGAAAACACAAAAATGTACATGCTAAAATGCAACTAAAATTATAGCTTCAATTTAAACAAAGGCCTGTTGTTCAGGACAAGCTATCATAGTAAACCTCATGCAAGAGGGCGTTCTTGAGTGACCACGTTAGGAGCAGTAATCCAGCGAGGCCAGTCCTTCATGTCCGGGTTTTTACTCACCATCGCCTATATATTCTTACGTGGTAGCTTCACACTTTCAATCCTGACACCACCAAAACTACGGACTCAAGGCAAAAGACATTCTAGCATGGCCTCAATCTGTATAGACCACGCCCGATGTACAAACCAAGTCAGCCTACTAAGGTTCAACATATGCATACCTACAACATTTCCTATACGAACAAGGACCATGGGACACTAGACGGCCTCACTTCTCCTAGCAGTTGCAACCCTCGCCTAGTTCACCTCCTCCCCGACGGTTACAACTGGTCAAAGAGAAGAGATCTAGATATCCTTTTTAATACATCTACAACGACACACCAATGACCTTTACATCGACTCGAGCATCGCCAACAATGTCGTCAACCTGCACCGTGATCGCCCCCCTCCCCCACAAGATCAACACACGTGCTCATTGCGTTCTTGATGCATGTAAAATGGATGTATGAACTTACTTTCTTGTAACACATAGTTTTGAGTTTTTCTTTAGTTTAGTTTCAGTTTTGTACTTCCTTTCCTTATATCAAAAACACATAAGATTAGTGTTACTTTTACGATGGATGATCTTTCAGTTGAGGAACATAGAGCACTAAAATAAGCTCATTATATATTTTTCTAAAGAAAAAGTGCATATGGTAGAATTTATTTACTATTTAAGTGAGATTTCTAAATAATTGTGTGAGTTACATAATATGTATTGCTACAAAAAACAAAATGATAGGAATCTCTACTATCAATACAGATGTAGTAATAACTTTATAATTGCCTCATATCATGAGAAGCATTATGGTTACTATGACATAAGACTAGTTGATCAATTTGTTCCTTTCATGGGAGCTAGTGAGGTGGATTCCTCTGTTAATTGAAGTATGAATCTTGTGTTGTAGCTTGTGATCGTAAAGAAATAATTTATATTCTCCTTATTCATTGCAAATAAAACTTTTATGGTAATGATTATGGCATTGACTATGCTAAAGATATTCATGCTATAATGGGAAGTACTAATTTTTGCAGGAAGAAGATGAAAAAAGTCTAAGCTTAGGGATTCCCATGCACCCCCAAGAAGAGGAAAGTAATGAGAAATAAGAAGTAGATGGTGAAAACATAACCTTGGGGATGTCCATGCATCCCAAAGAATAGGATATAGAGAATGCAAAGCAAATCGAGCAAGAAAAGGAAGAACTGAACCCCTCAAAGATGATAGTAAATGTCACACTCAAAACTAATTGATATTTATCGAGATTGCTATTATTATGAGTCTAATGATGATATGTCTATAAATGTAAAATCTACAAATAATGACTTCAATAATAATGAGTGTGTTTTGGATAAGCAATATGACAATGCTATAGACGATGGTCATGCTTAACTTAATGATCCTCCATATTCAAGAATAATTAAAAATTCATGTGACGATAAAAATGATAAACTTTCTTATTATGATGATACTCTCCTTCATGAGAGTCCCACATCATTATTACATTCTCCTATTTACACAATAGAGGAGAAATGTGCTTTGTGTAATAAATATATGCAGGATATTGATGATGATATAAATTCTTGCAACTATTTTGAGAGAGGAAAGCATGTTAATTTTAATGATCCTCACTATGCTCCAAAATTAACAAAGTTTCCTCAATCTAGTAATCATATTGTCAACTTTTCTTTTAATACTTGCAACTATTATGAAAGAGGAAGTGATAAGTGCCCTCTTTATATTCTTAATAATTCTAAGTGTGCAAGTACCTACTGATAATGTGAATTGTTATAATTTTTTTTCATTAGTTCATTTTTATTTAAAATGCCAGTGCATAGGAAGAAAGTTAGATTTCGATGTTACTTCATTTGTACTCCATCAAGTGTTCTGTCAGGATTTAACGTATTAAATATCTTGACTGTCTTGATCACACCATGGGATCGTGATATTTTGTTATCATGTTTTAATTCTAGCAATGATAAGGAGAGAATCAAGTAGCATTACTCACACAACATATCCTCCTTCAGAAAATAGGGTATATAAGCTTATGAAGGGTTCGCATCATAGAAAACAAAAAATCCCTACACTAAAAACACCAAAGGTGCCAAGTTCTAATATATAAGGTGCATGTAACGAGTAGTTTGTTATCTAGAAAACCTTACCCTTGAAGACCAAAAATGTTTTAACGAGATCTTATCATGTGGATGTTCTAGATGATTACTTGCCGAACTCAGGATCGAGTAGATGAGAAATGCAACCCAACAGCCCTCCATTTTCACTCACACATATATCTTGAGTACAACTCCCATACCCTCCATCCGGCGGGGTAGTGGAAGCAGTAGATCTACCAGAGAAAACTATATAGCCATGGCTCGCGCTATTCTGAAAGCCAATGGGAGGCGGAGAGATAAGCTTGTACTAGAGTGTGAGGGAGAAGAGAGCATGCACCCCATCCTTATGCAAGGGAGGGGCAACCCCCATGGGGTGGCTGCCAGCCACCATGGGTTCCACCACATTAACATTTACCCCCTTATGCTATTTCAATATCCTCGAAACAATTCTAGTGTTTCTCAAAGCAGTCCTCCAAAGAATTCCAATGCTTGCCAAACTTTTATACGACATACAGTATCTACTCAAAAGCATGAATGAACCTTAAGTGTGTCCAGCTACTGTTCGTGAATTATGTATACATGACTGAGACACCTCTTCGACCAATAGTAAATAGTGAGACCTGGAGATCCGTAATGACTACCACATATTCAATAATGAATCGTGCGATTGTGTGGACCATTAATATGGTAACCAATTCATTTTGTCTCGCATATTTTACTTGTCTGATATCTGATCATTGGTATAAACCAAACATAGTTCGATCTTGTTACCACTTGAAAGTCACATGCATGTAAGCAGTGTCGATGTGACATCACTGAGAGGGCCTAGAGTATATCTGTCCATCATATGGATGGACAAATACCACTCTTTATCCATGATGCTCAACTAATACTTTCATAGTACCCAACAACACCATTATAGTCACCCCATAATCGTGTGATGTTTGATGAATCAAAGCACTCCTACGGATTTAGTGATTGCCATAATCTCATGGTCTAAGGATTAGGGTTACTCTGTATGTGTTTGATACAACAATGTGAACTTAGTAACTTGATTTTATTGCTATTATTACTTGGGGTGTATGTTCATCACACTACAATAAATGTTCCCTTCTGCAACGAATTGGCCTGACGGTCGTCGTACAAGACACGTCTTCCACGACGAAATTCGCGGCTCGACCATGGCTGATGGAAAACTTTTTTTCCGCTTTCGTGGCCCTCTACGATGACAGAACCGCTAAAAACATGGAGCAAGCTCGGCTGGCGCGTGGCAGAAGCAAGATTTTTGGTTTCTCACGTGATGTTTACTCACGGAAGTCTTTTGAGGCGTGTGGATCCTAGATGTCAGTGTCTCTAACAGACCATACTTTTCGGACGCGCCTCCCTGATTTGAACTCGATAACATTGCTTGATGCATTTTCCGTTTAGTTAGGCTGCTAGGTCCCCCATGCCAACCTCACATGAGAAGAATGGTGTGTATGATAGAATTTTTTCCTTCGCTCGCGCTACCCTGTTTCGAACTTGATATCGCTACTCGATGCATCTACCGTTGAATCAGTATGCTGGGAACCACATGTCATCCTCTCATTAGAAAAAACGTGTGTATGATGGAATTTTTTTCCTTTGCTAGTGCTACCCTGTGCTGACCTTGATAGTGCTACTCGATTCATCTTCCGTTCAGTCACGCTACTGGGTCCCACATGTCATCCTCTCATTATAAGAAACAAGTGTATGATGGATTTTTTGCCCTTGGTTGCTCCTTCATGTTCCGAACATGATAACATTGCTCACTTGATGAGCCATTTAATCAAGTTGCTAGGGCCCACATGTCATCCTCTCATTATAAGAAATGTGTGTATGTTGGATTTTTTTTCAACGTTGCTCGATTCAACATCTATATAAGGTCTCTGCTGGATCCAATATGTCAGCGTCTCTGCAAATGTAACGGGTGTATGATGGACTCCACTGTTTTGACCTTGGCAACGTTGCTCGGTCCTAGATGTCAGCCTTTGTGTGTATGTTGGAAAAAATGTAAAAGAACGACAAAAATTATTATATTATATATTATATGTTGATAAACCTAGGAACTGAACTCAAGACTTCAACAAATGGGAACCGCGTGCGTTTCAACTACACCAGAACCATCTATGTCATTCCTTGAAAATATTACATTTAGAAATGTTGAAATCACTTAAAATGAAGGGCCAACGACCATGACGACTTGCCATTAAATAATGCTAAAATGTTCTGAATAAATACAACATGGCACAGAAAATGCTAAATTGAGACGAATTTGGGCGATACAAAAAATAACTTGGGTCCAATCTTGTGAACCAATGGGCTTCTTATCGTGGGCTCCTTAGTAAAACTTTTTCAGTGTGGTTCATGCTTAAAAAACCAAGTAACAATGTGTTGAGGGTTGGCAGCCCACGACCGACCTGAACCTGGAAAGATAAATTAATAAGGTTTTCGGCCAGAGTTGGGTAGAATGTACTATTTTCTAATAAGATCCTCACTGAAAATTCAATTACTCAATATGTTGGGGGTCGGCAGTCCACCTGACCTGGTAGGCTAAATTTGAAAGGTTTTGCGCCTGTGTTGGGTCGAATGTGTAATCTTTTCGTTAGTTCGTTAGTGAAAATTCAATGTAGTTAGTACCGCATGCTCAAAAAAATGTAGTTGGTACCCTAAAAAATATATACTTGGGTTTGGTGGCTCAGCTCACCATGAAAGGCTAATTAAGGGAAGATTTTTTTGAAACAAGATTATGGGAAGTTTTTTGTCCGAAGTAGGGTTGAAATATTCGTTTCATAGGCTGAGTAGTAAAAATACATTGTACTGAAGGTCGATGGTCCACCTGACCTGGTTGTACCTACGCCGGATCCAAAAGAATAAAGTTGGAAAGGGAGAAAACTAACTGATATTGTGCCCTATTAAGAGTTTTACGTAGCGAGGAACATGGGAAGCACATGATTTGAATATGGAAAGTACTGGAGGGTGTTTGACTGATTGACATAAAATCGTGTCATATCAATTCTTACAGCGCGCAATCATCTTTTCAACAAAGGATATATTTCGAGATGGTTTGGGTGGATTTGAATTTGCCTAAGTGCCCAGTCGATTTGATGTACTCAAAACCTTGTAATCATGCCATATAAACTATAGGCGATAGAGACACGGTGGCCTTGACTTGCCCAGCTTCAGAGAGCTCGGGTAAGCACTAGCTTATACTAATCCCTCGAAGTTGTATGCTTCCGTACAATCAAATTAATACATGCCGCAATTAGCGCCAACATGTGGCATTGTCATCATGCAAAAGGCTCAGAATTCGCACATTTAGTTTATAGTTTCAAACACAATAATACAACCAGTTTGTACACTAGCACATGGCAGTACAATGTCAGCACATCAACGCTTGACTTGTTCATATCACATCTGAGCTTGACTTGTTCATTTCACATGCAGAGGAATGAGCAAGGATACATACTATATGGAACAAGTAATTTCATGGTAGTGCCAAAAGCATGCCATGTATCAGAGACAATATGGGGTTTATCTAAAAACATTTTCTTTTGGGAAGGGTCTACACAAACTATTTTTAAGAAAATTTGCATAAACATTTGCGGCTACCATCCTAGGGCAACTCGGCCTACTTTGGCGTACTAAGCCAAAATATATTACGGCCCAGTTAAGGCCTGTTTTGAGGCCCTATAAGACGCAGTGACCTAGTTTTCCCTATTCGGTAAAAGTAAAGAAGGAATATTCCTCTCAAAACACAAAGCTACATGAGGTGTGATGGTTCAAAAAAACTACACGAGGTGCGTTTATACAAGCTAGCTAGTAACAATATTGATAACTATAGTATAGAAATGATGCTACGAAATAAGCACCTCTACATGGATTATACCATGGAAGGAAATACTAATTACAAAAGCATGGGAGGGCTCATATAAACTAATTCAAGCTGGCCACTGAAACCAGAGTACTAATAGTCAACTGTTGAACCACAAAGCAAAAAAAGATGACACAACGATACACCACAAAGATCCACAGCCTAGTCTAGGGACGGAACAACGAGCCTACCACACCTAAAGTAGGACTAAACCAAATTGTTGCCTATCACAGACTGTTCCAACCATCTTTGGTTAGGCTGATAACTCCCACGGGTTCACCTTCAGTTGGCTGCAGGTTGCAGCGTTTGATCCGAGGGAATTGTTTTCTATGAAACCTCCTGTATTTTGTGTACACACAGTTTTTCCTCATGAATGGGAACAATGTGCCATCGGGAGCCTTGCATCCGTGTTTCTTCATCATCTTGTCAATGATTGGATAATTGAGACCAAGAAACATAGAGTTGTCGCCCAGGCTATTAACCTGCCTCCAAACGATGACCCTTGGAGGTCCAACCGAGCTAGGATACTCTTAAAAAATGTAGACATGAGAGGCATGATATAGGCGTAGGTTAGTCCCATTTTGAGCATGGGGAATGATTTCACCCTCTTCTCCATGGGCAACCCCCATGTCATACGTCGTCATTATGATCATCAAGCGTTTGCCATCAGCCGATGAAGCGAGGAACCACATGTCTGGCCAATCATTTAGAATAGGTGCTGGTGTTACAAATGGAAGCTCCTTGTTTCTTGCAACATTCGAAGTGGACACAAAAAGTGTGTTACTGGCATACATAGTCTAACACCGACATTCTTCATTGTTAATGCTAACAGTGTGAATAGGCAATTCCTGACAAGAATATTAGTCAATAAATTAACAACATTAGAAATTGCATTTCTTATTCTGTTATTCCGAATATTTGGATTTCTTACATATTTTAGGGCATCCATTATGTTGTCCATAAGCTTGTCCACAAGGGAAAAGTAGTCCTTATGGACTTCCATATACATAGTGGAAGCTATCCACAAGCTAAAAACCTTAAAGGTCGCCCTTAAGCTTATGGGTAGTCCATAAGCAGAAAAATATTAATATCTAGTACACATAGCAATAGAAAATAAATTTTAATCACAAGACTATGAGAGGGTAGCTTTTACACATGGGTCCTATCTTATGGACAAATTTGACTAGATACATTGTAGTGTAATCAACTAGCTTATTGTATAGCAAGTGGGTCGCATCTTAAAGATAGGTTTGTCTACATACATAGGTGATTCCTGTAGTTTCATAGTTGTTTTAAGTTTCCAAAGATGGACCGATCATTCAGTTATATGAAAAGATGAGGGACTCTTTGGATCACATGAGCACATGAATGAGAAAAACGCTGGAAGCGCCACTTTTTATCGATAAAGAGGCATGCCCACTTGAATCCTATAGGATATGATACCTACAGTATTTTGGATCAAGTGGTGTTTCATTGCATAGGAAAACCAAAGGAATTGTACAAATAGGTTATGGATGGAAATTTTCCTCCAAAATAGAGTGCAAAGGAATCCTTTTAAGGAATTCCTAAGGATTATACTCTTTCGACTAAAATAGCATTTTATAGAAAACATCCTAAGGATCCACATCATACAAAAATCCTACACAATTTCTCTAAATCCCAAGGAAATCCAAAAAGGAAAGATTGGTGTCCTACAAAAATCCTATGTGATTCCTACAATCCAAGTAGGGCCTGAAAATACAAACAAATCAAGAAACATGGCTTCATTTTGTTATGCTCACATTTGAGATGCAGATTAATAATACCTTCATATTCTGACAATGAACGAACTTACTAGTGTAGAGACACCGTTAGAGACTATATTTTTGGAAGACATATTATTGGTACTAATTCATTACTGGCAATGGTTCATTCATTTTTTAGGACATAAAGGGTTTGCTCATTTAGTCATATGAAAGGTAAAACATAAACTAGGTAGATAAAGAATAACTTCACTGAATCACTCACAATGTATGATGGAACTAGAATTACCTTCCAACAGTAGGTGCATCCTTGACTTGCGACCACAAAAATGAGGCCACCGTGTTCAGTGGCATCATAGTATTATCGTCTTCCAGTACTTGAATGGTCCAAGCATCTCGAAACTTTGCTACCGCCTTCTAGGTGGGTGATTTCACCGTAGAACAATGTGAGGAGCTTATATTATTTGTTATCCCTAGCTTCAGTGGGAACTCTGCAAATTATGATCTTCAACTGGTCAAGACATCCATCCCACGACTTTTGGAAGTTTTCTCCATACCTGCAAAGTTGCAAAAAATAAACTTTTGAAATATGCATGAGTTCAGAAATGAGTACAGGTAACCCTGACTGGCAAGTAACATTACATGTTATATAATGGATGTGAGGCGGCCTAAATGCCACAAGTATCCGTCAATGTAAGGTCGATTACTCGATTGGTGTAGATGTTCACTAGGCACCAGGCCCCGCTCTGGTCCACGGCGGCGAGCCAGTCCCTGTTCATGCCAACCCAGAATGTTTCGTGCATGAAGGGCATGATAGCGGTGAGTCGAGGATCGTCGAGGGGCACCACGTCATACACCATGTGATGCAGACGATGTAACCTCATACCATCATAGTGCTCGTCGAACAAATGAGCACGCTGAGCCATCAGTAGGCAGGGTTCATTCCAATGGTGAAAAGTCCATTTCATACCTTCGTTGTTGGCAATACGATCATGTAACATCTTGCAGCATGCGACTAGCTTGACGGTGCTGGAAATGTCCAGAAGTTGAACGATGAGCTCGACATCGTCCATGCTGAGTTGATCACACTTGCATCACCCGTTGAGCTTCGAATCGTCTATCATAGTCAAATGGATTTAGGCAGATGCTAAGTGCGATTCGGGTCTTTTGCAGGAGGAGGGGAGCATTATGCAAGGAATGGGTGAGAAGAGAGTGCATGCGATTGATCATGGGTGGAGTGGGGACTGGAGAAGAAGATGGAGGGGCAAAGAAAAAAACAAGATGGAGGACATTTTACTTGATTGCTCTATCTAGTTCATAGAAGCATCGAGGACACCGCCGCCTAGACTTCACTATATTTTATACTAGCATGCCATACAACTAGTAATTTGACAATACTCCTACTTACTACTCATATTAGTTTGACCAGAGGGTTTTCTTTTTACACCTTTTATTTGAACATATTGTAGTATTTTCAACAGAAAATAGGTGGACAAACTACTACTAGTAGTAATAGCCACGAGATATACACATGTACTTTCATGTTGTTCCCCTACATGCAGAGGTCATACCACATGACCAAAAATATATACTACATCGGATATAATACACAGTACGGGTGTGTCCGTGGTAATTTTTGCATGTTGCACATGTTCATATATGTTCTTGTACAAGGTACATGGAATTACATGTGTATAGCATGCAACCGCACAGCAAAGTGAGAGACGTGCACGGACACTAGATACACCGGATTTGGCTCAAGTCAGATAACGTGCATGACTTTGTGTGGCTCTAAATCACTGACATGAGGGCCCTATTTAGGTCGACCCCACTTGCTAGTGAGAATCTGCATGCATCATGCGCTCAGAGCCACTAGATAAATCCACGACGAAAATTACAATTTGGAACTAGTTGCACCGGCAACAAGCTATTGCATGTCGCACTTCCCAGTTGTCATAAAATGTGAAATAAATCAAGAACATAGATCATATTTATATAGTTCATCTATAATTTCCATTCCAAAATATTACTAGTACATGGTCTAGCCACCACAAAATAAACAAATGAACATAAGATATTATTCAATTATTTTTTTCACACAGGTCAGGTAAGATCTTATTATGGGACCGAATATTGTAGATGCACAAGATACGACATAGCCAATGTTCCAGAATTATTTCAAATTTTTTGAGAACTTGAAAGTACAACAAATAATAAAGGTATGCGGGTGCAATGAGTTGTAGAATATTCAATCTGCACTGACTAAAACTATGGCTTGCATACAAAAGGAGTTTGATCAAATCACAGACCTTGCACTTACATTGAGGTGAAATGAGTGTTAGATTACATCTAGTTAACGGCTAAGGCCATGCGATACAAATCAGGCAAAGGAAATCATTCAAGTTAAGCAAATCCATATTACATATGATCACTACGTTCAGCCCCTATTCCTTGAACCATTAATTATGTTGGTTCCAGTCCTTCGCATTGGACAAGATTGGGGTGAACCACAATGGAGTCTGCCACCAATTCCAGCCAATGTTAGTTGAGAAACCAACAACGGCTCCTTGATCATTCATACCGAAGCAGCATATTTGAGGACGAAGATTAAATCCACCAAAGCTAACTACATCGGCGAGGTGTATACATAGTTTCTCCTCGTCAGGTCTCTAGCACCAAGTCCTGTTGCACCAACTGGAATAGTAATCGGATAGTTCAATCCAAGGAAGATAGAAAATGCTCCAATGTCTAAAACCATCCGCCATTGCCTCGATGGAAGTAACCTACTAGTGTCAATCAAGAACAATTGGCATCAAAACCCAGTAGAATAGATGTGAATATATCGACTGTGATGATAAGCAACATTTCAGCGATAGGATAACCACCATAAGTAGCGTCATACCGCCTATCACTAACACCCAAAATATTGATCACAATAAGACTACCACCATCAGGAGATCTTGCTAACTACCATAGATCAGGACCCTACTCACGATTACCGTCAAAACTAGGTGGCCCCGGAAGATGCACATGACCTTGTAACGAAAGCACATTCAGAGGTCAGCTGAGAAAAATTTGAATGATGAAGATTACAAATTTAAGAATGGAAATTTTACCCCATGCCCGAGCATCCCATTCATAAATATTGTCAATCTGAGTTACAACATAGAAAACTCCCTTGTGGTTAATTGCATCGTGGTAGATGAACTTGCCGAACTGGTTCTTAAGAACCATCCACATACCATGAGAACCATCGAGGAAGGCATTTACCATGTCGAAGATGGCCAGGACAGAGAAATCCTTATAGTTCCCAACAGCTGTGGGAACTCAGCAAATGGCTATATTCAGTAGATTAGTAGGCTGACCAACCGCCACAAACTTAGGTACCTCGGGTGTGGCCTCAAAATCGAAGATTGCTGGTAGAGGAATCCGGCGACGAGTGAACACATTCACAAGCTCCCAGCTCCAAGTGAGGCCAACAGTGGAGATCCAATCTCCATGGACGCCTACCCACTTCTTACCCTCATAATCTGGCATCACATCATCGGAGGAGGACCTGTCCAGCAGCGTCAACTTGCACAAGGTCCACCTAAACTTCTTCTGTGGCTTAGGCTTGCCCCTGCCGCAATAGTAGCTTCCCCTATAGAATTTCTTCATGCGATTGTCATGGTAGAAGATATTGTACTCACGCGGTAGCTCAGTTGGGTGAGAGTGAAGAACACATGGGAGACCAAATGGATCATATTTTGCCAGGGATGCACTATGTGTTGCTGATTAAAGATAATGTTTGCAGCAAGCGACGAGGCTCGCGGTGGTGATGATGTCGCATCTAGCTGAGATTTCTTTGACGGGGCCATTGTAAAACACCCTAGAAGTGTCACTATCATCGATCAATTGGGACATGGAGAGGAAGAGCTAGAGTAGGTGGGGGGGCGATTGGCATTTGGTTTCGATTGGGGTTTTGGAGGAGAGATCGAATGGCAGATTGCAGGGCGAGACGGAAAACAGTGTCTGTATGGCAGCATTGGAACGTGCCTGTATTGGTGTGTGAGTGGGAATGGACATCACCGGGAGACTGGAGGTGAAGTGAGGGTGGAGATCGAGGCAAAGAGAAATACAGAATGAAATAAAACCAAGTGTGCCTTCTTTCTCTCTGCTAAATCTATTGTGCCTATCGAACTAGGCTACAGATATGATCCGAAAGCGGCATGGCGGTGTTGGCATGTGCTAAGGTGGGAGAGTGGGAATCAGCGAGAAGATGGAGAGGAAGAGGACGAAGAGCAAATGAAAATATAATAAATCGATTGAAATCGTACGGCCTTTATCGAGCATGGTTTTTCACTCTTCTCTATGTTTGCTAGTGCCTATTGATTAAATAGGTCTAGACTTTCAAGTAGTATAGCATCGCTAGCCTAGCACGGGATGGAGCTGTATTGTCCTGTCAAATGAATGGTAATGGCAGAGAGACGGTTTGGTGTTTACTTAGAGCTCCTCTTGCAGAATGTAATAATCCTTGGATTTTCTACATTCATCATCATGCACAGGCACATTCGGAATAAGTACTGTACTACTACGACTAATAAACACATAAAGGTTCCACCGGTAATTAAGGAAACAAAACTGGAATACTCTCGAACTCTTGTAGTACAACAACAAAATGCTCACAAAATGGGCTACCAGTAACATCTGTACACCCACACGCTGCCACCTCAAATAAACTTCTTGCCACACCAGCAATTTCCTCTCCCTTGTCGGCCTCTACACCCCCGTTCTCGAACCCCAAATCAACCATCTCTCTGTTCAATAAAGAAAAAAGTCGACAATCTCTCAAAATATCAACAATCCACCAAAAGAAAACCTATTATCTAATCCATCCCTTTCATTTTGAATGGACGGTCGCAATTGCTCGAGAGCCGCGGGAGTAGTCATCTGAGCTACTGGTTGTAGCTCCGCGAAAGCACATGCCTAGAAGCGGCAGAAGAATTTATTATCTATAAGTGACAAAAGAAGATCGATAATATACAGTACCAAATCAACAAGTAAGTGGCTTTATCCGTCTGACTAGTGAGAGCCGACACGAGTGGTGAACAACTTAAAGCGCAACAGAACAGGTGCCTTTAAGGCATATAGTACATATACCTCCATTCTGATTTCGGATGGTCACATAGTGCTAAATAACTTAGACTAGTAACTTGCACATGTTACTACCTTCATAGTGGGTAATAACATGTGTGTAGTGTCATGCAAGGCCTAATTAATTAGGTTGTAGAATCATATACTACTAGTCTTGGTATGTGTGATGTTATGGTAACTTGCTAACTTATTACGTCCATTTTTTCATTAATTAAGTCTGAAAAGACATTTAATTCGAGACAAGTATATACACTTACATGTAGTTCAAGTTTGAACTAGTTTCGTTAAATTATCAAGATGCGAAATCTTAGAAAGTAGTTGACCTGTTGTCAAAAATCTTGGTGGTTTCTAATATATTAATTGACCGCCTGATGGATACATCCAAAAGATTTTTCATAAAACTTTCAAAGCAACCTACAATTTACTTGTAGTTCAAATTTGACCTAATTTAGATGAATCTAGATAAAGTCATTCAAGTGGCGAAGTTAGCTAGGAAGTTTCAAAACTCATAAAACATAGGAATCGTTAGTACAACATGTTGGTACACTATATATATATATATATCTATAAACTTGGCTTGTGGCATTCAGATCCATATTCTTCAGACTATCTTTACGGAAAGGAACAATCTCATCATCATTCTGAAAATTAAGAATGACCGTTCCTGATATTTGGAAACTCACATCGATGACATTTTTTACTACAAGAAGATGCACTCATCTACCTCCAAAAAGACAATTAATTCAAGAGAAATCTATTGCACTTACTTGTAGCTCAAGTTTGACCTAATTTCGTTAAACTATCAAGATGCAAAATCTTAGCAAGAAGTTGAACATGTTGTCAAAACTGTCGGTGGTGGTTTGTGATATATTAAATCACCCCCAATGGTTACCTGCAAAAAAATCGTAAAACTTTTAACACAACCTACAATCTACTTATAGTTCAAAATTGACCTAGTTTCAATAAATCGACATAAAGTCACTTTCAAGAGTGCAAAGTTAGTTATAGGAAGAAGTTTGAAAACTCATAAAACACGGGAATCATAAGTACAACATGCCGGTCCACTATATATGTCTGAAAGCTTAGCTTGTGGAATTCAGATCCATACGCTTCAGACTTTCTTTACAAAAAGGAACAATCTCATCATCACTCGGCAAAAATTTAGAATGTTCTTTCTTGATAGTTGGAAACTCACACCGGCGTACTACAAAAAAATACATCCATATACCTCCAAAGAGACATTTAATTCAAGAAAAATCTATCGCGCTTACTTGTAGCTCAAGTTTGAACTATTTTTTGTTAAATTGTTAAGACGCAAAATCAAAATTAGAAAGAATTTTAAAACCTGTTGACAAAACTTTCTGTTGGTATCCGATATTAATTGACAATCCCGATGGGTACACCTCCAAAAGTTTTTTCGCAAATCTTTAGAAGCAACCTACAATTTAGTTGTACGTAGTTCAAGTTTGAACTAATTTCGATAAATCCTCCTAAAGACATTCAAGTGGGGTAGAGTTACTTAGCTATAGGGAGTTTGAAAACTCATAAAACATGGGAATTGTAAGTAAAACACGTTGGTCCACTTAATATTTCTAGAATCATGGATGATGGCATTGAGATCCATATTCTCCAAACTTTCTTTACAAACAAGAAACATCTCTTCATCACTTAGAAAATTGAGAATTTTCTTTCCTTGTAGTTGTAAAATCACACCGATGACATTGTTTACTACAAGAAGATGCACCCATATACCTCTGAAAAGACATTTAATTCAAGAGCAATCTATTGTGCTTACTTGTAGCTCAAGTTTGACCTAATTTCGTTAAATTAACAAGAAGTCACTGAAGTGTGCGAAGTTAGTTAGGAAGCTTAAAAAATCCTAGTACTAAAAATGTGGGTATTTCGTATATGAAACTGGGGTCCAGTTTCTGTGATAATTCGGGCGGTTGCATTTTCTTTTAACTATGGTAGGTCTCGTAGCAGCGAGGTGCTTGAGAGTTAAAATGGTCCGTGGAAGTACAAGTTACATCAAGGACCTCATAAAAAAGAAAAATTGCATCCAAGTCCATGCATTTAGCACAAGTACCCTGAAACTGTGCAATGAAGTGTGTGTTTTGAGGTTTGCGCATACTAGCATTCATCGTGCTAAGGACTATCAATATAATCTTTCATGATGCTAAGAATGGAAAAGAAGGTCCAATGATTAGCAATGTTTGGATTTGCTAGTCTTGATCCAACGATAAATGTTCAAAGTTAATCCATAAAATATATGAAGTGGTATGGTATTGTAAGAGATAAGAAAAAATAAAGATAAGATAAAAAGTATTGCAAATGACCGATCTGATGGTAGGTCTCGTAGGAGCGAGGTGCTTGAGAGTTAACACAAGGACCCTTTCACTGATGAGAAATGAAGTGTGTGTTTTGAGGTGTTTGCATACTAGCGTTCATCGTGCTAAAGACTATCAGTACAATCTTTGTAGATGCTAATAATGGAAAATAAGATCCAATGGTTAGCATTGTTTGGATTTGCCAGTCTTGATCCAGCAGCCAATGTTCAAAGTTAATCCGTACACTATATGCAGTGGTAAGGTATTGTAAGAGATAAGATTCAATCAAGATAAGATCAGAAGTATTGTGAATGACTGATCTAATGGTAGGTCTCCTAGGAGCAACGTCCATGAGAGTTAGCACGCTCGGTGGAAGTACAAGTTACATCAAGGACCTCATAAAAAATGAAAGTTGCACCCAAGTCCACGCATTTAGCACAAGGACCCTAAATCTGAGAAATGAAGTGTGTGTTTTGAGGTTTGCGCATACTAGCATTCATCATGCTAAAGACTATCAGTAGAATCTTTCTAGATGCTAATGATGGAAAAGAAGATCCAACGGTTAACAATGTTTTGATTTGTTAGTATTGATCCAACGGTCAATGTTCAAAGTTAATCTATACACTATATGCAGTGGTATGGTATTGTAGGAGATAAGACAAGATAAATATACGATAAGAAGTATTGCGAATGGCCGATCTAATGGTAAGTCTCATAGGAGCGAGGTGCTTGAGAGTTAAAATGGTTGGTGGAAGTACAATTAACATCAAGGACATCATAAAAATGAAAATTGCATACAAGTCCATG
Organism: Avena eriantha; assembly: GCA_910589775.1. Taxonomy (NCBI): domain Eukaryota; kingdom Viridiplantae; phylum Streptophyta; class Magnoliopsida; order Poales; family Poaceae; genus Avena; species Avena eriantha. The sequence continues at coordinate 393,696,263 of OU342744.1, read as the reverse complement.
CATTCAGCACAAGGAACCTGAAACTGAGCAATGAAGTTTGTGTTCTGACGTTTGCACATACTAAGAATGGAAAATAAGATCCAACTGTTAGCAATGTTTGGATTTGCCAATCATGATCCAATGGTCAATGTCCGAAGTTAATCCGTACACTATGTAGTAGTATGGTATTGTAAGAGATAAGACAAGATATAAATATAAGGTAAGATGTACTATGAATGGCCGATCTAATGGTAGGCTCATAGGAGCAAGGTGCTTGAGATTTAGCACGGTTGTTGGAAGTACAAGATACATCAAGGACCTCATAAAAATCAATGTTGCATCCAAGTCCATGCTTGAAGCAAAAGGACCCTGAAATTTAGAAATGAAGTGTGTGTTTTGAGGTTTGCGCATACTAGGGTTCATCATTGTAAAGACTATCAGTGGAATCCTTCTAGATGCTCAGAATGGAAAAGAAGATCCAACGGTTAGCAATGTTTGGATTTGCCAGTCTTGATCTAACGGTCAATGTTCAAAGTTAATGCGTACACTATATGTAGTGGTATGGTATTGTAAGAGATAAGACAAGATAAAGATAAGGTAAGATGTATTGTGAATGACCGATATAATGGTATGTCTCTTAGGAGCGAGGTTCTTGAGAGTTAATATGGTCGGTGGAAGTACAAGTTACGTCAAGGACCTCATGAAAATGAAAATTGCATCCAACTCCATGCATTTAGCACAAGGACCCTGAAACAGAGCAATGAAGTGTGTGTTTTGAGGTTTGCGCATACTAGGGTTCATTGTGTTAAAGAATATCAGTTAAATCTTTCTAGATGCTAAGAATGGTAAAGAAGATCTAACGGTTAGCAATGTTTGGATTTGTCAGTCTTGATCCAATGGTGAATGTTCCAAGTTATTCCGTACACTATGCAGTGGTATGGTATGGTATGGTAAGAGATAAAAGAAGAGATAAAGATAAGATAAGACGTAATGCGAATGGCCAATCTAATGGTAGTAATCGTAGGAGCAAGGTGCTTGAGAGTTAACACAGTTAGTGGAAGTACAAGTTACATCAAGGACATAAAAAATGAAAATTGCATTCAAGTCCATGAACTTAGCACAAGGACCCTAAAACTGAGCAACGAAGTGTGTGTTTTGAGGTTTGAGCATACGAGCATTCATCGTGCTAAAGACTATCAGTAGAATCTTTCTAGATACTAAGAATGAAAAACAAGATCCAACGATTATCATTGTTTGGATTTGCCAGTCTTGATCCAACGGTCAGTGTTCAAAGTTAATCCGTACACTATATGAACTGGTATGATCTTGTAAGAGATAAGACAAGACAAAGATCAGATAAGAAGTACTGCGAATGGCCGATCTAATGGTAGATCTCGTAGGAGCGAGGTGCTTAAGAGTTAACATGGTCAGTGGAAGTACAAGTTACATCAAGGACCTCATAAAAATGAAAATTGCATCCAATTCCATGCATTTAGCATAAGGGCCCTGGAACTGACCAATGAAGTGTTTGTTTTGAGGTTTGTGCATATTAGCATTCTTTGTGCTAAAGACTATCAGTAGAATCTTTCAAGATGGTTAGAATGGGAAAGAAGATCCAATGGTTAGCAATGTATCAATTTGCCAATCTTGATCCAACGGTCAATTTTCAAAGTTAATATGTACACTATATGAAGTGGTATGATATTCTAAGATATAGGACAAGATAAAGATAAGATAAGATAAGAAGTACTGCGAATGGACGATCTAATGGTAGTTCTCATTGAAGCGAGGTGCTTGAGAGTTAACACGGTCGGTGGACGTACAAGTTAGATCAAGGAATTCATAAAAATAAAAAATTATCCAAGTCCATGCATTTGGCAGAATGACCCAAAAACTGAGCAAAGAAGTGTGTGTTTTGAGGTTTGCGCATACTAGCGTTCATTGTGCTAAATACTATCCGTAGAATCTTTAAGGATGCTAAGAATGGAAAATAAGATCCAATAGTTGGCAATGTTTGGATTTGCTTGTCTTGATCCAACGGTAAATGTTCAAAGTTAATCCCTACACTATGTAGTGGTATGGTATTGTAAGAGATAAGACAAGATAAAGATAAGATAAGAAGTATTGCGAATGGCCGATCTAATGGTAGGTCTCGTAGGAGTGAGGTGCTTGAGAGTTAACACGGTTGGTGGAAGCACAATTTACATCTCAAGGACCTCATTAAAAACTAAAAATGCATCAAGTCCAGGAATTTAGCACAAGGACCATGAAACTGAGCATTGAAGTGTGTGTTTTGAGGTTTGCGCATACTAGCGTTCATTGTGCTAAAGACTATCAGTAGAATCTTTCTATATGCTAAGAATGGAAAAGAAGATCCAATAGTTAGCAATGTTTGGATTTGCTAGTCTTGATCCAACGGTCGATGTTCAAAGTTAATCCTTACACTATTAAATAGCATGGTATTGTAAGAGATAAGACAAGAGATAAATATAATATAAGAAGTACTGTGAATGGCTGATCTAATGGTAGGTCTCGTAGGAGCGAGGTTCTTGAGAGTTAACACGGTTGGTGGAAGTACAAGTTCAATCAAGGACCTCATAGAAAATGAAAATTGCATCCAAGTCCATGCATTTAGCACAAGGACCCTGAAACTGAGTAATGAAGTGTGTGTTTTGAGGTTGGGGCATACTAGCGTTCATCGTGCTAAAGACTATCAGTATAATCTTTCTAGATGCTAAGAATGGAAAGGAATATCCAACGGTTAGCAATGTTTGGATTTGCTAGTCTTGATCCAATGGTCAATGTTCAACGTTAATCCATACACTATATGAAGTGGTATGGTATTATAAGAGATAAGACAAGATAAATATAAGATAACAAGTATTGTGAATGGCTGATCTATTGGTAGGTATCGTAGGAGAGAGGTTATTGAGAGTTAACATGGTTGGTGGATGTACAAGTTACATCAAGGACCTCATAAAAAATGAAAATAGCATCCACGTCCATGCATTTAGCACAAGGACCCTGAAACTGAGCAATGAAGTGTGTGTTTTGAGGTTTGGGCATACTAGCGTTCATCGTGCTAAAGACTATCAATATAATCTTTCTAGATCCTAAGAATGGAAAAGAATATCAAATGGTTTGCAATGTTTGGATTTGCTAGTCTTGATCCAACGGTCAATGTTCAAAGTTAATCCATACACTATATGAAGTGGTATGGTATTATCAGAGATAAGACAAGAAAAATATAAGATAACAAGTACTGTGAATGGCCGATCTAATGGTAGGTATCGTAGGAGAGAGGTGCTTGAGAGTTAACACGGTTGGTGGAAGTACAAGTTACATCAAGGACCTCATAAAAAATGAAAATTGCATCCAAGTCCATGCATTTAGCACAAGGACCCTGAAACTAAGAAATGAATTGTGTGTTTAAAGTTTTGCGCAGAATAACGTTCATCGTGATAAGGACTATCAGTAGAATATTTCTAGATGCTAAGAATGGTGAAGATCTAACGGTTAGCAATGTTTGGATTTTCCAGTCTTGATCCAACGGTTAATGTTCAAACTTAATCCGTACATTAGATGCAGTGGTATGGTATTGTAATAGATAAGACAAGAGATAAAGATAAGAGAAGAAGTAATGTGAATGGCCGATCTAATGGTAGGTCTCGTAGGAGATAGATGCTTGAGAGTTAACACGGTCTATGGAAGTACATGTTACATCAAGGACCTCATAAAAAATGAAAATTGCATCGTCCATGCATTTAGCACAAGGACCCTGAAACTGAGCAATGAAGTGTGTGTTTTGAGGTTTGCGCATACTAGCGTTCATCGTGCTAAAGAGTATCATTTGAATCTTTCTAGATGCTAAGAATGGAAAAGAAGATCCAACGGTTACCAATGTTTGGATTTGCCAGTCTTGATCAAACGGTCAATGTTCCATAGACTATACAGTGGTATGGTATTGTAAGAGATAAGACAATATAAAGATAAGATAAGAAGTATAGTACTGTGAATGGCCGATGTTTTGAATAACCTTCCCTCTCGATGTTTTGGAAGCAAGTGAAAATTTTCAAAATCGGAAAAGTTTGAATTTTTGTGCCACCAAGGACCAAAGTGTTTTCCTTCCTATGTACTCCTCGTCCCTACTCCACACCAACGTGCGGCTGCCGAACATGCCAGAGACACAGAGCCGCCGTATCAAGGCACACATGCATATCGCCATATTGTGGATGTGGGAGAGATTAGCCGGGCCGTTGCGCGAGGGGAAAGGGGAGGAGAGATGGAGGATAGCGAAGGGGAGAAAAACACACCATTTATTTGCATGCATAGGTCCTGAAATTTACTACTAGTAGAGTGGTCGTAGGAGTACCTGATGTTAGGAACCCATCACAACTTTGCTCTGACATGGAAGCACCTTCAACTCCTATTCATTGCTGCCCTCTTCCCCTGCCAATGTTTTATTCTCTCATCATGTACAACGCGTGGACAGAGGTAAGCATATGTCTAAGCAAAGATATATACTACTTCCGCAATGTGTATAAAAGCACACCTTAATAAGGCCTAGTATGTGGCCTACAATTTCACATCAACCTACAATTTACTTGTAGTAGTTCAAATTTGACCTAATTTCGATAAAATCGACATAAATTCATTCAAGTGGGTAGAGTTAGTTAGGGAGTTTGAGAACGAATAAACCACGGGAAATCATAAGTACAACATGTTGTTGGTCCATTATATATGTGTGAAAACTTGGCTTGTGGCATTCATATCCAATATTCTTCGCACTTTCTTTACGGGAGAGAACGAGCTCGTCATCACACTCGGAAAATTGAGAATGTTCTTTCCTAGTAGTTGGACACTCACACCAACGACACTTCTTACTACAAGAAGATGCACCCATCTACCTCTGAAATGGCATTTAATTCAAGAGCAATCTACCGCGCTTACTTGTAGCTCACGTTTGACCTAATTTCATTAAATGGTTAGAATGCAAAATCTTAGTAAGAAGATGAACCTGTCATTAAAACTCTCGGTGGTTTCTGATATATATTAATTGAATCCCCCCGATGGGTACCTCCAAGAGTTTTTCGTAGAACTTTCAAAGCCACCTAAAATTTACTCGTAGTAGTCCACATTTTACCTAATTTGAATAAATCGACATAAAATCATTCAAGTGGGTGAAGTTAGCTAGGAAATTTGAGAACTCATCAAACATGGGAAATCGTAAGTGCATCATGTTGGTCCACTATATATGTCTAAAAACTTGGCTTGTGCATTCAGATCCATAGTCTTCGGACTTTTTTATGGGAAAGAACAATCTCGTCATCATCGGGAAAATTGAGAATGTTCTTTCCTAAGATAGTTGGAACCTCACGTTGGTGTCATTGTTTACTACAACAAGATGCACCTATATCTACCTCCGAAAAGACATTTAATTCAAGATCAATCTGCTGAAGTTATTTATAGCTAAAGTTTAGCCTAATTTTGTGAAATTGACAAGATGAAAAATCTTAGCAAGAAGTTGAACTTGTCGTCAAAACTCTCGTTGCATGGTTTCTCATATATTAGTTGTGACCCCCCGATGAGTAACTCCAAAAGGTTTTTGATAAAACTTTCAGAGCAGCCTACAATTTACTTTTAGTAGTGCAAATTTGACCTAATTTCGATAAATCGACATCAAGTCATTCAAGTGGGTAGAGTTTGCTAGGAAGTTTGAAAAATTATAAAACATGGGAATCGTCAGTACAACATGTTGGTCCACTTTAAATGTCTTAAAACTTAGCTTGTGGCATTCAAATCCAGTATTCTTCGGACTTTTCTTTATAGAAAAGAACTACCCCGCTCGTCATCCCACTCGGAAAATTGAGAATTTTCTGTCCTGATAGTTGTAAACTCACATCAACGACATTGTTTACTACAAGAAAATTCACCCATCTACATCTAAAAAGACATTTATTTCAACAGAAATCTATCGCGCTTACTTGTAGGTAAAGTTTGACCTAATTTTGTTAAATTGTCAAGATGCAAAATCTTAGCAAAAGTTGAACCTGTCGTCAAAATTCTCGGTGGTTTCTCATATATTAATTGTGACCCTCGGTTGGGTACCTCCAAAATATTTTCCGTAAAACTATTAGAGGAAAATCTACAATTTTTCTTTAGTTTCACATTTGACCTAATTTTGATAAATTGACAAAAAATCATTCAAGTAGGTGTAGTTATCTAGGAAGTTTCAAAACTTATAAAACATGGGAATTATCGGTAAAACATGTTGGTCCACTATATTTGTCTATATATTTGGCGTGTGGCATTCATATCCAATATTCTTTGGACATTTCTTACAGAAAAGAATGATGTCATCATCACCCGGAAAATTAAGAATGTCCTCTCCTAATAGTTGGACAGTCACACCGGTGACATATTGTTTAATACAAGATAAGATGCACCCATCTACCCTGAAATTACTTTTAATTCATCAAGAGAAATATATCACGCTTACTTGTAGCTCAAGTTTAACTTAATTATGTTAAATTGTCAAGATGCAAAATCTTAGCAATATGTTGAAGTTCTCGTCAAAACTCTCCGATGTGTACCTCCAAAATATTTTTCACAAAACTTTCAAAGAAACCTACAATTTACTTGTAGTTCAAATTTGACCTAATATAACTTCAAAAGGACATTTGATTTTGTTAAGTTTTTGGCTCGTGACATCACTCGAGAAATTGAGAATGTTCTTTCCTGACAGTTGAAAACTCACACTGACAAAATTGTTTACTACAACTAGATGCACCCACCTACCTTTGAAAAGACATTTAATTCAAGAGCAATCTATTGTTCTTACTTGTAGCTCAAGTTTGACCTCAATTCGTTAAATCAGAAAGAAGTCTCTAAAGAGTGCGAAATTAGCTAGGAAGCTTGAAAATTCCTAGTACTAAAAACTTGGGTATTACATATAAAAACCCGTGGTCCACTTTGTGTGATATATAACTGGTACGGTTACATTTTATTTTAACTATGGTTAATCCTGTAGGAGCAAGATCCTTGAGTTAACACGGTCATTAGAAGTACAATTTACATCAAGGAGGTCATAATAAATGAAAATTGCATCTAAGTCCATGCATTTACCACAAGGATCCTAAACCCTAAACCTGAAAACCATGAAACCCCAAACTCTAAACCCTAAACACATGCCTACTCATTTGTCTAAAAATGGGCGGTGTGGCAAGGTCTCATGTGGCAAGTTTGATGAGCCCTAGCACGTCTAGTAGACTCGTTTGAGGCTGGTTTGCTTTCTTAACAAACTTATGTGAACAACATCTTTTGCGCGTTAATCTTAACGTACTAAAAAATACTATAGTTAAAGAGTTTGTTGAGCTACTCGTTAAGGGCTCGGTGTGGCAATACATATTTTCCTAAACATGCAGAACTGGAAGTTGGCCCAAAAGAGGTTTATTATTTTCTAGCATTTAATCTTCTAAAGAGTATCTTTTACACTAATTAAATTCCTGAGGGAAATCCCTAGATCCATTCAACATGAAACCATATCCATCTGTTAGATTTTCATTTTACCCATCCATGGACCCTGGTCTCATGCCAAGGTGAATAATAGTCTAGCCGTTGTAAAAATAACAAAACAGGACAAATCTGACATCAGAAAATTCCCCAGATCTTTTAGTACAAGATTTTGAGTTGGTTTCAACTCTGTGTGAGGTGGAACACCTATCAAATCCCAGGAGCTCATGATTTATTGAACTTCTAAGGAATTTTAAGAATTTAAACATTTTTGTCCATAGTATTATCACTAGATAAATCATCACAGTAGTTCCACAACTCCAAAAAGGATGATTCAAATTTCTACAGAAAGGTATTCTGAATTACTACAATGTTCCTTTGGAGTCAAATCAAAAGCTTTTGTAGTTTTAATTTGGTGAAAAAGACGAAATAGCTCTAGAACTTCCTTTGGGAATTTCCTGAGGGCAGTCTGGTAAGTATTTTGATATGATTGGAAATCTCAGTGAACAAGTACATAATGCCCTAACTAATAACCCAAGGAATTTTTTTTTGGACATACAGAACATCTCTGGTGAATTATTTCCTAAAACTAGAGCCTTTATCACAAGAAAATTAATAAGAAATTAAAGAAAAGTGATAAACTCATGAAACCACTTTTGTTGGTCTTGTTTTGCCAAAACCTACCTGATGGTATTATGGTTGCACATTCATACCATACTTACCCAGGCCTTGGTCCCAAACCCCCTTATTAGTGGTTTTTACAATTTCGAAAATAAAGGGAATCCCACCACTTCAACCATGGTTTTTGCAATGGTCCTAATCTCAACCACTCAAAACCTACTGATTGTTATACTTGTATTTTCCACTTCTTGCTATATGAATGTCCACTTGTATGCCTTGTTTGGATTGTGGCCTTGCTTGTTTGCATGTATACTCGCTAACGACGATAGTTGCGCTTGTATTGATGCCGAGAAGAAAAGATCTTATTATTACTGGTATTGGCATTCTTGGTTATCTATAGAAGAGGTCCAGAGACTTATTTCCATACTAACGATCTCAGGCAAGCCACCATTCCCGAATTCTGATACTGGTCCTACTATTTTTAGTACCTGCTTTGTACCTCCTTTATAAATTGCATTATTTATCTACATGTCTTGTTTTATAAATACTGCGCTAATGACTTGGATCCTCCAAGTTATAACTTGGTGTCCCTCGTGGCACCCACCCTGATGTAAACCCACCAATTACCCCTTTGATCGAGGTTATGATGATTAGCATCCTACCCCGTTGAGGAACCACAGATTTTTGTTGAATAAGTTGTTTTGGGATTTCACCTACTACAAATGTTTCAAAATTGTTGTGTAAAACCCTTGGGAAGAGGCATCATTCCAAGCGGATGTTTTAACGAAAGAAGTGGTGATGATGAGAAAGGAGAAAATGGACAAGAGAAAGAGAAGGGATGTTCTACGCCTTTACCGGAACAATTTTTATTCGTGCAACCACATTACCCTAGGTGCTCGGGGCTTAGCTCGTAGTTTGTGTTCTTTAGCCAAGGAAGCTTGCACAATGCTTATTGGGAGAAATCCCTTGAATTCCAGGCAGGCGCTAACAGTTCTACGGATATGAAACCTGTAGCTTGCTTCGGCAAGAGTGAGACTATCTTGGCAGGAGTGTAAGTGCAACAATTGGGTCTCCCACGGACGATATGACTTAGGTAGTACGGAAGTAAGTGGAGTCACCAAGTTAAGGTATACACCAAGCTGCGGTTTGGTATACGCGTGTACGGAAGGCAGGACTATGGTCGGGGGCCACATACTGGATGCCGGGGAGAACAAACCCAAAAGGAAAAGCAGCCTTTGCTAGGGTCGACAAGAGAAAGGTTAGGTTTGATTATCCGAACCCCCGTCTGCCGTGTGTAGAGGGCCGTGGTTTTATCCCAATATATGTATTGATTCTTGTGGGGAAAATGCGCAAACTCTGCAGAGTATAATCTATTCGAATAGCCACGTCCATAGTCAAGCATGGATGGAAAGGATATGGCTAGGAGTACCAAAATGGTGGTGTCTGGAAAAATGGATCAAAGTATGGAGGTTCCGAGGGAACCTGAGTTTAAAGTTTTGTTTTGACCATAGGTGGTCAAAGAGGTTTAAAAAGGGGTTTTCTCCAAAACTGTTTTCAAAAAGGTTTTCAGCAAGGATATGGGGTTATCCTGATTTATAAAACGGAAGCATGTTTCAAAACACTTTTTCAACAAAGATATGGGGATGCCATAGCTACAAGAGATAGTCTAGGCTTTGCAAAAACAACCCTAGATAGAGCTATCTCACCATAGCCAGAATTGCATTTCCTTATTTAACTTATCTTGGTGGTTTGCGAGTACATTCAAAAGTACTCATGGCATTGTCCCTGGCTATTTACTTGGCCAGGCTTTCGGAAGCTTGACATCTGAAGGTTAAGGTGAGGTCCATGCGAGCTAGGCCTTCCTCCCAGTCAGTCGCATGTAGGTTGAGGCATGATTGGGCCCTGCGTGTGATGAAGCTCCGCTGATGAAGGTTGTGTAGCCATAAGGGCAACTATGTAAGTCTTGTATTTGTTATGTTTCGGATGCTGTAATGATACTTGTCGGTTATGCTCCACGGCTCACTGATCATGGGAACGTGGATATTTACATAACATGGATTTCTCGGATGTTGAATCCAGGGGACCCCAACACAAGGTGTTAGCAATAACATAAAACAAATAGCGAATAGCAGGATGATCAATTTGGTTCCCCTTGGGTGTGTTTCCATGAATTATGATTATATTTAAGTAATCCCAAGGTGCATGATTTAAAACAAAGGTGGTGGAGCGTATGTCGGTGGTGTTGTCGACAAACCCAAAACATTGAGCCCGTTGGTCGAGTTTCAAGAACTACTCACAGTTCATAAGACGGAAGTTGATGCGATTAACTCCAGGCATTTGCTCCTCAGAACAATACTGAGAGCACACCGTGTGTGTTAAGATGCTAAGGAACTCAAGCATTGTTGGGAGGATAACCCGATGTAGGGTAAAGCCAAGGTCAAAGGACAAGGTCCGCCGAGGCAAAGACAGGTCAAAGCATGAACTCGATGAATCATAGAACGGCCGGACAGGTCACGGCCGAGTCACCGCGAGCCATAAAGCACGGGAAAGACTCGGCTAACATACAAGATATGTCGGCACGAGGAAGGAACCATTTTGACTTTATAGGTACTAACTTGGCCGGGTTAACTATACCTAGGCCGAGTGAGGAGATGGCTTACACGAGAAGGATGGAATCATCCCCTAGGTCATTGTTTTTCTCTCTCTAGTGGCTTTTCCTATAGAGACAAGCGCTAGAGACAAATGACAGAGAGACAGAAGCGGGGCCGAGGTTCACGAGCGTGACGATGTCTGACAGCCAACGGGAAGACAACATGGACTTTGGGGTATTACCGCACATAGGCTGGCAACATATGAAAGAGTAGCACCACGTTGATATTTTGGGAATAGCATCTCTAGAGAATATACCACGCCACTTAAGCCCTAGATGTAACCTGGCCACCCCTTTATAAGGTGATCCAAGGCCTCCTAGGGAGGGGTCAGTATTTTCGGCTAAGGGAAGAACCTTAGAGAGAGTAGAGAGTATGAGCACTTCATCTCCTTCCTCTCTACGATATAGCTCAAGGAGCATCTGTATTATCCCACTGATCGTAATATAAGATCTACAAGAAGTTAATCGTGTGTTCTGTTGTTATATATTTCCTGTGTAGATTCACTACACTATCACTTCAATACCACTAGTGCACATTGGCCCAATCTTTAGCCTACCCATGGCATCTGCCGTGACACCACCACGACAGTTGGCACCCACCGTGGGGCCAGCACTGGTTCTAGCTGGAGTCAAAATCCAAACATGAAACTTCATCATCATAGGGGAGCGCATCGTCTCCAGGCTGGTGCAGCGGTTCGGCATACTGGTCTTCGTTAGCCACAAAGCCCGTAGCAACGGTAACTACCCGCCTCCGCGCAACGGGCTCTTCCTCAACTTTGGTGCCCACAAGATCTATGTCATCATCGACGACTCCTGCGTTCACCCCCAGCATGTCGTCGAGGGAGGAGAACCCCCTCTTAGCGTGGCTCACGGTCCACGTATCACTCGCCCCGCTAGCTGCATTGAGGTGATGATGACCCACCAGATGTGGGAACAAGTAAGGATCCGGAAGAAGATCCGGAGGTAACACCCAAAGGGCCTGGGGCTAGAGGTCCACCGCTTGAGAGGCCGCAGAACATACTGCATCATGCAATAACTCCCATAGTTGATCCGACTCAGGCACAGGCTGAGCTGGAGGAGACTCAACATAAAATATTGGAAGGTGCAAAAAAGATAGCCGTGACTCAACAGTCGTTGAACATCATACTACATGAGTACGCCAGAGCAAACAAAATTAGCACTAGTCTCACCCGCATGGATGGTATGAAGATCAGTGGTAGGAATGTCATCAGTGAAATAGATAAGGAATATGTGCCTAGGCCAGGGGAATCAGGTAACCTGATGTCAGCAGGTATGCCCAGGTATAGCACCCCGGCAAAGAACCTTAGGGCTGCAGATGCAACATCATCTGAGTAAGAGGGTCTGACCGGTGGAGCCCAGCAAAGAGTTACTCAGTTAGTGAAAATTGCAAACAAGCAGAATGAGGAAATATCTCAAGGAAAATCCGATAAGAGAAGGAGGTTCCTGGGTCATTCATTTAGCTAGGGGCGCTGCAGCAAAATCTATCAGGGCAACATCATCCCCTAGTGCAGGCCCGCGAAGAGAAGAGGTAGTAACCTCAGGGAGAAAAATTAAGCAGATGGTCCCATATGACCCGACAAGTGAAGGTAAAGGAAACGCAATACAATGAGATGATGATCGCCACAGTGCCAGCGAAGGTGAAGGTGGACGAGGGAATCATGGCCACGGCCATGCAGGTCAGGGAAACGTTGTGCACGGCAATGCCAGACAGTGTAACTCGGCAGGAGCTGGACATAATCCACCTCGGCAACACCAGCAATAGCACATACCTCGGCAAGAGCAAAGTGTTGGCCCAGCTATGCAATAACAATATGTTCATACGGGTCAAAATAGATATGATGATGGTTTTTCAACTATGGCCAATACCGAGTTTCCTAAGCCAGATCACCATGTGATAGGATCAAGGCTGGGAAATAGGAACTTACAGCCAGATGACGCAAGATTGAAGTTAGGTCAGAAATGATGGAGGGATAGGGTCCTCCGGGCCCAGCATGCTTTAGACCTCGGATTATGAGAGAACCTCCTATGCCGAACTTCCAGTTGGCTAGAGGGACAAAGATGTATGATGGAAGTAGAAAGCCATAATATTGGTTGATTGATTATGCCACAGCTATGAATATTGCCATAGGCAATTTGAGATGGGTGTTGAGGTATGTTCCTCAGATGTTAGAAGGTCCAGCAAGAGTTTGGCTTAATAACCTGCTAGGGGGAAGTATCAACAGCTGGTTAGATTTTGAGGAGATGTTTATCAGCAATTTGACCAGTACATACAAGAGGCCGAATAGGCCGCCAATACTAGCAATGTTTAGGAAAAAGCCGAATCAGACAGACAGCGAATTTCTAACTCGTTGGTGCAATATGCGTAAATCACGTGAAGGAGTAATCGAGTCATAGGACATTGCCTGGTTTGCACAAGGGTGCAATTATGGAAGTGTGTTATGGCAAATGTTGCAAAGGGATATGTCAACTAGGTTGGCTGAGACAATTAGAATCGCCAACTCATATGCACTGGGTGATCCAACGCAACCTCGACTTGTATCGAATGAGTCAAATGATGAATATTACCCCCGCGATGGAGCTGGGTCATCCCGGTGAAATGATTTCTAGGGTAAGAGAAGATATGAAAGGTTGGATTATAGATATGGCTCACATAATGTTGCTGTTGTGGACCAAGATCAGCTTGGAGCTAGCAGTAGCCAGCGACGAAAGAGTAGTGTCCAACAATGGGCACAAAAAATGATGGCCAGAAGCCTTGGACTAGTGAATAGAAAAAGCAATTGCAAGAAAGGAAAGATAGGCCGAGGTATACGTATGAGGCCATGTTGGATCAACCATGCAAGTTCCACATTCCCAATCTGAGTAAACCGGGGAATCATACAACCCGGCAGTGTGAGTGGTTTCAGCATGCATGACAAGGTAACCCGGAGCAGGGTAACATGAGACCCCCTTAGCAACCTCGGTAGCAGCAACTTACGGGAGCAAATGCTCAATAAATGATGTTGCCACTTCCCCAGCCGAGGTACGAGAATTACGACAGAAGGGATGCATTGCATCATGTGGAAAACCAAAATCAGGGGAACCAAGGAAACCCCGGCAATGATGGGATAAATGAGTATAGGGAGCACCACCAAAGCTATTGTGTGTTTAGCACGGAATAAACTGATAGGTAGGGTGTGCGGCGACAACATATGGTGGTCAATGCTATTATGCCGGTTGTGTCAAGGTACATGCATTTGTCTGATCAAGAAATCACATGGAGTATCAAAGATCATCCCGAGCTCATGCCGAGTCCTGGATCATATGCTTTGGTGCTTTACCCAACTTTCATCGGGCCAAATATCAACATGAAGTTCTCCAAGGTGTTGATTAACAACAACAACAGTATTAACATACTGTACAAGGACACCATGCACAAGTTGGGTGTCTCAAAGAATATTCTCTAGGCGACAAAGACCACTTCCCATGGTATTTTGTCGGGTTTGTCCTGTGAGCCTATTAGCGAACTCCGAATTGATTTCTTATTTGGCACAAGAGATAATTGTCAAACAGAGAATCTAGAGTTTGAAGTTGTGTATTTGGATAGCTGCTACGATCCATTACATGTCAAGACAGCTCTTTCAAAGTTTATGGAAAGTGATCACATCAGTTACTTAAAGATGAGATGTTAGGGCCAAATGGGGTCATCACTGTTGTAGGGGACTTTAGGCGCTCTATGGAGTGTGCCTTAGCTGGGTCAAGCCTGGCCGAGACACTGATGATCAAACGAGAGAAGAAAAGGATCCAAGTGGATGTGGCACTGGCTCAGTCCGTGTAGCCGAATATGCCGGCTCTGAGTAACCTGCATGGGAGTGTGTCGTTTCAGCTGACAAAAATTACCATGAAGGTGTCGATTGATGATCAGTTCCTAGAGCGCACCGTGACTATTGGTGCGCGCCTTGGTGATAAATAGGAAAGCGAGCTCATCAGCTTCCTCAGTGATCGGGATATTGATACATTGCAAATGTATCTATAATTTTTGAAGTTCCATGCTTGGTTTTATCCACTTTCTTGTGTTTTGTTCCAACTTGGGAGTACTTTTCATATGATTTCTTGGACTAACCTATTAACAAGAGCCACAGTGCTAGCTGCCTGTTTTCTGCTGTTTTTGGTTCCAGGAAAGTCAGAAAATGAATATTCTCGGAATTGGACGCGACAAAAGCCAAACTGCCTATTTTTCCGGAAGTGATCAAGTGCCAGAACACGAGACGGAGTAGGGCCAGGGAGCCACCACAGCACCTGGCCACGCGGCCAGGCCTGGCCCATGCCAGGGGGTGGTGTGGCCGCTCCCGGCACACCCTCGGCCTCTCCTTCCGCCTATAAGTTGCACTCGAGACAAAAACCCTAAGGACCCGATCAAAAATCCACGAAAGATCCTGTAGCCGCCGTCATCTCTATCCCTAGATCGGGAGGGATCTGAAGCTCTTCCCGGCACCCTGCCGAAGAGGGGAATTCACCCTGGAGGCTTTCTTCATCACCATGCAAGCCTCCGGTGTGATGCGTGAGTAGTTCATCCTTCGACTACGGATCCATTTAGTAGCTAGATGGCTGGTTTCTCCTCCTTTGTGCTTTCATGTTTAGATCTTGTGAGCTCCGTTCATGATCAAGATCATCTATTTGTATTTCATACATGTTGTGTTTGCGGGGATCCGATGGATATTGAGATGCTATTTCAGATTGATTATTGATTCTATCATGTCTTTGTTATTTGAGATCTTGCATGCTTTATGTTGTTAGTAGCTATCTTGGCCAAGTAGATGCTAGCAACTCCAAGAGTTAGTATTTATGCTCGATAGTGGGTTCATGCCTCTGGTAATATGGGGAAGTGATAGAAATCTCTAAGGTACTAGATGTGTTGTTGCTACTAGGGAGAAAACAACAATCCTTTGTTCATAGAACAATCGTATTGTTTACTTTACACGCAGTTCGTAAAGCAATAATCTGTTGCTTGCAACTTAATACTGGAGGGGGTTCGGATGATAACCTGAAGGTGGATTATTAGTCATAGATGCAGTTGGATGGAGGTCTATGTATTATGTAGTAATTCCCAATCAAGTCTCACAGGAGTCAAGATGATTAGTATATGCGTGTATTGCTTTCTCGATGTTTGTCAATTGCCCCGCTGTAATTTGTTCACCCAGCATGTTATCTATCTAAGGAGAGCCAACTCTAGTGAACTATGGATCCCGGTCCTTTTTCTTTACATACAATCTACAATCTTTTACTACTTTGTGTTTACTTTCTGCAAACTTTTACTTCTTTCCATTCGATACCTTTAAATCTTTGTTTTCCGCAAAATACGGTGAGATCGACAACCTCATCGCAAGTTGGGGACAAAGTTCTGTGGTTGTGTTGTGCAGGTCTCCATGTTGCTACTAGCACCGGTAGTGCGCCCTGCCAAAGCTCAGCTGTTAACACCTTTGGGGTGTTTCCTTGCTCCTACTGGTTCGATTAAACCTTGGTTTCATAACTGAGAGAAGACTTGCTGCTGTATTCATCGTACCTTCCTCTTAGGGTTCCCAACGAGCTCTACGTCGAAAGTCGAGCGCATCAAGATTTTTCTGGCGCCGTTGCCGGGGATTCAAGGACATCTTCACAAGGGGAGTCCCTCATAACCAATCTCTTTACTTTGTTGTTTTTGTTTTGCTTAGTTTTCTTCTTGCTTTTCTTGCTTGTTTTGTTCTTCAAAAAAGACAAAAAAATTAGTTTTACTAGTTTGCTTTCTTATTTGAAAAACACAAAAAAATAATTAGTTCCTATCCTAAGTTGTCACTATGTCTAGCCTTGCTCCAGTCACTATGTCACCCGAGGAAATGATTTTCACTTTTAAACAAGGAATTGAGGAAAGTTTTAAGGAAGCTTGGTCTAGAATCTCCAATCTACATGAAAAAAGTGAGCCTAAAATGACTCAAAGCTTGTTCCTTAGCAGTTTTTACCTTGGGATTGCTCTTTGCTTTAGATATGCTCCAGATGCTGTTGTGGGAGGAGATTTCCTCCAATGTAATGAGGATGATGCTATTAATGTTATAAAGAAATTGATCCTCACTTAACATATGCCTAGCCAAACTGATACTTGTTTCGCAAAAATATTTGCTAGGTTGGATACTCTTGAGGCTAGCACTACTAGATTAGAAGGGTGCTATAATACGCTTAGGGAGCATCATGATTATGTTCCAATAAACTCTGAAACATCAAAGTGGTTCCCTAAAGTAAAGATTGAGATAAACGCTGAAACTTTTCAAGCTCGCTGTGATATCATGTCTGAATATTGCCTTATGCCCAAAGATATTTATAAATCTCTGAATACTTGGGGGCTCATTGAAGGAGGAAAAGAAATACCTCTTACTAATAATACGATCATATTACCTCTTGGAATAGCTGAAGGAGTGTTTACAAAGATCCTTGGGAAAACGATTTCTATTGATTATCTTGTTATTGAATGTGCAGGAAAAGGACAAATTACACTTGGAAGGTCCCTATTGGAACTTCTTGGAGCAATAATAGATGTGGGAAAGGGGACCATGCACCTTTCTTCTCCACCAAACAATCATATTTTCCCAAAGGTTAAGGATAAAAATAATAGAGGCAAGGGCAAGAAAGTTGTTCTTAATACTTCTTCATTTGAGAACACTTGATTCTTTATTTGCTTCTTATGCCTAACTTAAAGGCGTTAAAGAAAAGTACTTGTTGGGAGATAACCCAAGAGTTTTAGATGAGTCTTGGAAGTTATTAACTCTGTAATAACCTCTCCTTATCCTTTTTATTTGCTTTTTGTGCCAAGAGTAACCTCTAATGAGAGTGAAGGATTGATTGGGAAAGTTGCTGTCCCGAAACAGATTTCTGTGCTTCACCGTAAATATTCCTGAGAGAGTTCTGTACGTCGGATTGAGCTGTAATTGTTTATGCTTTTGTACCAGGTTGTTATCTAACTTTAGTTAGTTCAACAATTTTTGATTTGAACAACAGAAGGTTTTCGAAAAAATTCGTCTTTACCTGCTGGTCTGTTTTGACAGATTTTTGCCATTTTCTGCATTTGCTTCTTGTTAGTTCCTTCTTGAGTTCGTTTGGGGAATTGAGCTTTTTGAGGGAAGTGATATAGTATCTAGTGTTCTAATGGAAGTTTATTTGGTGTTAGAACCGAACCTTGAGACTTGTTTATCTTAAGTGCACTAATGTTGCTAATGAGATTGTGTGAAGTTTTGTATGAAGGAAAATTTTCAGGTGTATGGAAGGAATGAGTAATGAGATGAAGGATGGACTAAAGCTCAAGCTTGAGGATGCCACGCGTGTCACCCCAAGAAGCATCCAAGAATTACAAGCGTCAAAGCTTGGGGATGCCCAAGGCATCCCCTTCTTCATCAATAAAAATTCCAGGTTTCTTCCAAACGCTTCATTTTTATTGTTTCATGCACAGTTGTGTTTTTCTTGGAGCGTCCTCTTTTTTCTTTTTGTTTTGGTTTTTAGTTTGCTTTGTTTTCTTATTTTTCTTAATAAGTTGGTTGTACCCCCTCTTTCATAGATTGGTTTGCAAATAGTTTGGTTTGGTTTGGAAAAGAGTAGGAAAGTTCATACTTTTGTGGTAAAAAGAGCTTGTTTTTGACTGTGGCTATGCTTTGTCATGCCATGCTTGATATTGTTTTGGCTTTATTCTTAGTATTCTTTGATGTTTCATGACTTGTTATAAACAATTGAGATTTCTTAATGTGCCTTGGATGAATCATGCGTTGTTTTAGCATATTAAAGCATAGTATAGTGGTATTCTCCTTTGATGCTTTATTTGGGTTGACTTGGAACATGCTCACACCATGTTATTACTATCTCAAGTCACCATAGCCTTCATGATCCTTTAGTTTTCAACTTCTAATATCACTTTATGCTTTGATCAATGATGTTTTGTCGCTCTGCATGATTATGGCCATTACTTCTCTCTTAGTTTGTCGCTCCCAGTCTTTTGCTAGCCTCCACAACAAAGTATGAGTTCCACTCATGCATCCAACTCCCTAAACCAAGTTATTCCAAAGAGTCCATTATACCTACCTACTAGCTTATGCTATTCCAAGTATATTCATGCTTTTGTTTACCTTCGACTTGTTATGAAAAAACTAGTGATTAAATCTCTCACGAACTTGATGGCACACTTTACTTTACTTGCCCTTAATAAACTTGAACCACTGTGTCTTCTATGTTGTATATGCTTGCACTTATTTGTCGGGAATTAGCAGAACCATGCTTTCATGGGGAACGCTTTAAACATTGCACTTGGTACTTGTACCTAGTTGATATCATGCTCTTTTTTATATGGATGTCGTCGGTGTGAAATGAAAGGGGAGCTTATAAGTCCATGGAGTTATGTATATGTGTTAGAGAAACGCTTAGGCCGCTGGTCTAATCCATGCTGACATGGTGGAAACCTACAGCGTAACCATAATGAGTTGTCTATGAAGCATTCTTCTTATAAAAAAAGAGTCATATACTGAGAAAAAAGAGAAAAAAGAGATACTATGAAAAGAGGAAAGAGAGAAAAAAGCACCATATTCCCATGGTAAATAAGACGAATGCTGAGATGCTCGTTGTCTACTTGCCTTGTCATTTTGATATGGGGATTCTTCCGAATCATCGGGCAAGGGGTACCCCGTTGGCGGTTCTCAATGATACACATATACTTACGATGACAAGAACTTACCGGTGACTAAACTTGAGTAGCATGAGGAGCGGCCCTCGTATACAAGGGACATGATATTTATGACTTATACTTCGTCAAGCATGTACACCATAGTTTGTTCACTTTAACCTTAATCACTTCAAGATGCTTATGATAGGGGCAATGAGAGCTGAGAGCTATAAGTACCATAATATTTGGAAGCTCTTTATGAGACTTGAATCCCTACTTCCTTTTATAAAAAGGCCTTTCTTCCACCATTATATTGAGTCTCCACCTTCTACCTTTATGCACCTACTTTGAGAGCATAGTGGCCATTCTTAGTTCTATGTGCATTGTCCCAAGACTAGTTGATTGATGCATAAATTGTTATTGCTTGTTTTAAACTATTGTATCTAGTCACTCTTATGAACTTTGAAGGTGTCCTATGCATTTATGTTTGCTACTCTATTGAGGGACAAGCTGAATACTTTTATGCTATGTTTTCTTTATGTGAAACAAACAAACGTCTTGCAAAGCACTGTTATTCATGAATCTTTTGTTTGTGCCTTTTAATGTTACATCTTTGTCTCTTTGGTTATTGCTAGAACTTTGTCTTTCATGTTATGATTTAAGTACTTTGATCCCAGCTTTGAATGTTTTGCAGATACTTTGATCAAGTCTTTGATGGTGCATGTCACCTCAAAAATTATTTCTTTTTATCACTTACCTACTCGAGGACGAGCATGAGTTAAGCTTGGGGATGTTGATACATTGCAAATGTATCTATAATTTTTGATGTTCCATGCTTGGTTTTATCCACTTTCTTGTGTTTTGTTCCAACTTTGGAGTACTTTTCATATGATTTCTTAGACTAACCTATTAACAAGAGCCACAGTGCCAGCTGCCTGTTTTCTGCTGCTTTTGGTTCCAGGAAAGTCAGAAAATGTATATTCTTGGAATTGGACGGGACAAAAGCCAAAGTGCCTATTTTTCTAGAAGTGATCAAGTGCCAGAATACGAGACGGAGAAGGGCCAGGGAGCCACCACACCACATGGCCGCGCGGCCAGGCCAGGGCCGCGCCAGGGGGTGGTGTGGCCGCTCCCGGCACCCCCTCGGCCTCTCCTTCCGCCTATAAGTTGCCCTCGGGACGAAAACCCTAAGGACCCGATCAAAAATCAATGAAAGAGTTTATAGCCGCCGTCATCTCCATCCCTAGATCGGGAGGGATCTGAAGCTCTTCCCGGCACCCTGTCGGAGTGGGGAATTCACCCTGGAGGCTTTCTTCATCACCATCCAAGCCTCCGGTGTGATGCGTGAATAGTTCATCCTTGGACTACGGATCCATGTAGTAGCTAGATGGCTGGTTTCTCCTCCTTTGTTCTTTCATGTTTAGATCTTGTGAGCTCCGTTCATGATCAAGATCATCTATTTATAATTCATACATGTTGTGTTTGTAGGGATTCGATGGATATTGAGATGCTATTTCAGATTGATTATTGATTCTATCATGCCTTTGTTATTTGAGATATTGCGTGCTTTTCGTTGTTAGTAGCTATCTTGGCCAAGTAGATGCTAGAAACTCCAAGAGTTAGTATTTATGCTCGATAGTGGGTTCATGCCTCTGGTAATCTGGGGAAGTGACATAAATCTCTAAGGTACTAGATGTGCTGTTGCTACTAGGGAGAAAACAACAATCCTTTGTTCATAGAACAATCGTATTGTTTACTTTACACGCAGTTCGTAAAGCAATAATCTGTTGCTTGTAACTTAATATTGGAGGGGGTTCAGATGATAACCTGAAGGTGGATTATTAGTCATAGATGTAGTTGGATGGTGGTCTATGTATTATGTTGTAATGCCCAATCAAGTCTCAGAGGAGTCAAGATGATTAGTATATGCATGTATTGCTTTCTCGGTGTTTGTCAATTGCCCCGCTGTAATTTGTTCACCCAGCATGTTATCTATCTAAGGAGAGCCACCTCTAGTGAACTATGGATCCCGATCCTTTTTCTTCACATATAATCTACAATATTTTACTGCTTTGTGTTTATTTTATGCAAACTTTTACTTCTTTCCATTCGATACGTTTAATCCTTTGTTTTCCGCAAAACACGGTGAGATTGACAACCTCATCGCAAGTTGGGGACAAAGTTCTGTGGTTGTGTTTTGCAGGTCTCCACGTTGCTACTAGCACCGGTAGTGCACCCTGCCAAAGCTCAGCTAGTAACACCTTTGGGGTGTTTCCTTGCTCCTACTGGTTCGATTACACCTTGGTTTCATAACTAAGGGAAGACTTGCTGATGTATTCATCGTACCTTCCTCTTGGGGTTCCCAAAGGATCTGCAAGGTGTGCCGAGGGAGCTAACTGAGCACTCTTTGCATGTTAGACCTGGTGCAAAGTCGGTGAAGCAACCTCTCTACTCCTTTACCGAAGACAGGAGAAAGGTCATTAACGACGAGATAGCTCGGCTCCTTGTAGCCAAGTTTATCATGGAAGTGCTTTACCCAGATTGACTATCTAATCCGGTGCTGCTAGAAAAAAAGAAAGATGACCCGAACGTGGCAGTAGTGTGGCATATGTGCATCGATTACACGAACCTGAATAAGGCGTGTTCAAAAGATCCATTTTCTATGCCAAGGATAGATCAGGTCATATATTCAACAGCTGGATGTAAAATCTTGTCATTCTTAGATGCATACTCTGGTTTCCACCAGATACCCTTGAACCCGAATGATCAAATAAAGACTGCATTTATTACCTCGTATGGGACTTATTGCTATCACACTATGCCATTTGTCTTACGTAATGCAGGGCCAACATATCAAAAGATGCATGCAAAAATGTTTGCATGATCAAATTGGCAAAAATATCCAAGTATACGTTGATGATGTGGTGATAAAAAACAAGGAGAGTTATACTCTCTTAGATGATATCCGACAAACATTCGCGAACTTAATTAGGTTCCGAATGAAGCTTAATCCAAAAAAAGTGCACCTTCGATGTCCTGGCCAGAGAATTACTCGGTTTCCTCGTGTCCAGCTGAGGCAACGAAGCAAACCCAACTAAAATTTGAGCTATCGAGCGAATAGAAGTGTCGAAGTGTCTTAATGATGTTCACAAGTTTACTGGTTGCGTGGCATCATTAAGTCGCTTTGTATGTCGGCTGGGAGAAAAGGCATTGCCTCTCTATCAACAAATGAAAAAATCGGATAAGTTCATATGGACAACATAGGCAGATAGTGCTTTTCATGAGCTGAAAAAGATGCTAGTCTCTACAACATATTCTTTGAAATCTCGGCACCTCGGGCAGAAACTTGGGGACTGCCTTTGTAGTAATTGTATTTTTTTGTATTTATTTTTATATGTTGGTTGGCTTAAATTTCTTACCCCTTAGCCGAGTTAGTAATGTGTTGGAACCAATAGCTAACTCTTAGACTTGCTGCTGTCCAAAAAGAATTTGGCTTCATGGAAAGCAAGAGAACAAGTTTGGAAATGCTATGCACATGAAAAACGACTAAGGAAAGGATGTAATCGAGCCGGCGTTTGTTTTTTGAACTAACCCTATACTTTATCTTTGTTATGCCGAATTATTTTGAGTTAATCCTCATAGTTTAAAGTATGGTTAAATTAATTTTTTGATCTCGGAATCGTAAGTCGAACGCCGAATAATGGTAGAAGAGAGCCGAGTCATTAGATTGAGAGACCAAGAAAATGAAACTCGGGGACTTCGCCCAAAGTGCTCTGACATAAAAACATAAATAGTAGAAGAATAATTTAATTTTTTTGTACATCTACGCCTGGCATACCGAGGATTTAACGAAGTTTCAAGATTTTTGTTGCTCAAGGAGCGGCGGCAGCCAGATCATCCACAATGGGAGGTGGAACCACAGCTTCGGCATCATGAACCTCGGATTCGCCTTAGTTGTCCAAGTTCGCCTCAAGATCCTCATCATCATCCAAATCTTCCTGGCCTTCGTCCATGCCCTCCTCAACATACCCATCATCCACCTCGTCGAGGAAACTCGGACCATCAGTCCAGGCATGAATATTGCCATCCTGGATTAACTAATAGGCCCGGCCTTGGCTTTGTTGGATGAGGGCCAGATCAGTGATCCACCTGGAGCCATCGCGCATGTTATGAAGCGTGTCCAGATTCAGTCCATCATACCATGATTGCACGAAGGTGAAGGTTATGTCATCACCAACCACGCGATAGATTCCCGCCACAAATTCAGCATAGTTTCAGTCTCCAGGAGTTTCTCGGCCAGTTGAGAAGGACCCTTGGGTGTAGTTTCATTCGGACAAAGGATGTGGAAAACCCGGATGGCTGCATCCATAAGGTCCACCCCAAATGACTTCATCACTTTAACTTGGTCCCAGAGGCTGACCAATGAGTCATGCATGTCAAACTCTACGGTGGAATTAGCGGGAACAACTTTCTAGCATTGGGCCTTCTGAACATCGGTGATAACTCGAGCCTTGAATTCAGGGAAGTTGTCTGAAAAGAAAGTAAAAAGAACAAGTCAGTGCAAGAAAGAGAGGACATAAATGGAACATCGGCAAGTAAGAAAAAAACTGGAAAAAACTTACAAGTAATGACTTTGTTGATTCAGGTGACCTCCATTCACTAGGCAGCAACCTTTTTCCGGAAATTTTCTAGCTCAAGATTCATAAAGTAAAATTTGACCTCAACATCCTTGACTAGATCCTGCTCCTTCTTGAGCTAGGTCTTGAGCCGGTCCTTCTCTTTGGAAAAAGTTTGTTCAACCTTGTCAAGTTCAGTTTTCTGTAGGTTCTTCAAATTCTCAATCTCGACATGAAACCAAGAGATTTCTTTGTCATTCTCCTTCAGTTATACTTGATGCTGGACTGCATGTTCGATAAAGTGAAGCATCAATTCATGCATGGAAACACAATGCTGAAGAGACATTGAGAAAATTTTGACCCGACAGAGCCAAGGTATAATTACCAGCTGAGCCAAAAAGAAGAAATGCAAAGGATAAAGAGCAAAAGGAAAGTTCCTTTCATCTCGGCTACCTGCTTCTTCAGCTCCTTGTTCTGAGTATCCACATTGGCTGGAGAGATTCGAGTCATAAGTTAACTTAGCAGGATAATATCGACATGAATCAAACTGTAGGAAATGAAGCAAACGTTTACATTTCATTTTTACCTCTAGCAGCAAGGCCTTCTGCATCAAAGTAAGCTCCTTGTGTGCATCTAGAAGCCGATAGAATTCGGCGGTGTGACGGTCGGTTGGTGGTGTAACAGTTGTTAGTTAATGAATAATAAACATATTTGAAGTTACTCAGGATCCAAGTCAAGTGGAACTTAACCCGACTCTAGGTGATTGGATATTTGAAGTTACTCAAGAGCCGAGTCAAGTGGAACTTAACCCGCCTGTAGGTGATTGGATATTTGAAGTTACTGAAGGTCCGAGTCAAGTGGAACTTAACCCGGCTCTAGGTGATTGGATATTTGAAGTTACATAAGACCTGAGTCAAGGGGAACTTAACCCGACTCTAGGTGATTAGATATTTGAAGTTACTCAAGATCCGTGTCAAGTGGAACTTAACCCAGCTCTAGGTGATTGTATATTTGAAGTTACTCAAGATCCGAGTCAAGTGGAACTTAACCCGGCTCTAGTTGGCTGGCTAACAGAACCATTAGTCTAAATTTTAGTAGCTAAGTTAACATACTCCAGGATCGAGAATAGTATGAAGAAAGATTGTGCAAGTTCAATGCTAAGAGCATCCGGTAGAGTAATATCTTACTCCCCTAGAGGCTCGGGGACAGGAGAATATGTATATGGTAGTTATGCAATTGTAAAAGAGATGGTCAAAGGAATTACCTCCATCATCTTGCCGGCATAAGCAATGGCTTTGCTGGCAGTGTTCATCTGGGCACGAATCTTCGCAGGGCTAAACTTTGCAGGGTTCTCGGAGCTGACTTCGACGTACTCGACATTATTCCAATTCTCGGTGTACTCAGCGAGCGAGCCAAGAATCCCACCGCTCAGTGTCTCAGTCATGACTAAGCCTTTCTCGTGAGCAGCTTGTCGGCCGGGCTTTGTAGTGGCCGGGCTAGTGTGCAGTGTGATCTGCTTATCCAAAGTGGGGCCGGAAGTGGCACTGCCTTTTTGCATCATGGAAGCAATGGTACGCTGCCCTGACCCAGGCGTTGATCCCTTGGGCGCTGCCTTATCCACTTTGGTAGGTTTCTTAACCTTACTAGCCGGTTTGACCCATTGATGAGGAGCTATGGGTTGAGCTTCGGCCGCCAAAAATGGCACGAATGACTTGTCCTGAGGGCTTTGCCGAGGTTGGTCATCTCACCGAGTCTAGGGAGACTCAGATGAGGTATGCAGTGCTTGCTAGAGAGAACTTGAGGTAGAGGTTGAGTTTGAACTGGTGCTAGTGCCGGGGTTTCTGGCACCTCGGTAGAAACATTTTTTGGCACCGATCTTGCTTGCACTATCATCTTCTTTCTGGGTGGCAGAGGAAGAACCCCGCTGATCCTACATAGCCACGTCCTCTGTGGCGCCACCTCCGCCGGTGACGACGCTGTCCTCCTCCCGCCGAAGTGGACTGTTGTTCGGTGCTATGGGAGAGTTCTCCCGAATTGGGCTCAGAACAAGAGCGTCGCCATGGGGAGAGGTTGGTGCCTCATGAATAGGAGAGGCGACGCTGGAGCCACTTTAGGAAATATCCATGGTGGCTTTGACGAATAAAACAAGGAGAAAGGATGAATCAAACAAGGAAAAGAGAAACAAGAAATACAAAGAGAAACAAGAGGAACATAAAGCACAGAAGTAACCTGGAGAAAAGTGCTTACCTAGATACAGAGGGAAGAGGTTTGTGCGTAGGAGCCTTCCGGATCACGGGCTTCTTGCCCTCTTTCTTGTACCTCTTGTCGGGTTTGGCTCACTCGGCTAGATGAGTCGAGGTTGCGGATTGGTTCTTCATGGTGCCTTGGTTTCCCACTGCCACAGCAGGCACATCATACGCCTGACCAGCCGGGTTAGCTGGAGACGGATCAGCCGGAAAGGTGTAATAAATAGGTATCGGGTCAAGTACCTCGAGAACTTCACACTCATCATCATCATGATCGTCCTTCCTATCCTTTAAGACATAAGTCTTACCGGAGGATCGGCTGGAGCTAGAGTCCAGGACATGCATGAATTCCTTGGAATCCGGCTCCTCCAGGTCCGAGGTATCCTGATCCTTGCCCCAAGTAAGGACCGGGGTCTGGGTGTCTTCAATTGTCTACTGAAGGAATTTCTGAACAAAGTAATAGAAGAAGGTCAGATAGGTGA
Source organism: Avena eriantha (assembly GCA_910589775.1). Taxonomy (NCBI): domain Eukaryota; kingdom Viridiplantae; phylum Streptophyta; class Magnoliopsida; order Poales; family Poaceae; genus Avena; species Avena eriantha. The sequence goes on along the minus strand of OU342744.1, from coordinate 393,669,489 downwards.
TCAAGGCTGACATAAGGTGTAACTCAGAAAAGGTTCACTTGAAGGAAGTACCTGGGAACATGCATGTCTGAGTTATAGGGCTCTAGTCCCCACTCCCAATCCTCGATCAAGGTCGTCTTGAAAATGGACTTGACCCAGCGAAAGATTTGAGCATCAAAGAGCTCGACCGGTGAAACTTGTTTGGGGTCAAGATAACTGCTCATGTTGCAAATTTTGTGGGAGCGCTTTTGCAGCGGGCAAATTCGGCTTTGGAGGAAAGTGACCATCAGATCCTCACTGGTTAACTCGTTAGTGATCAGCTCAAGGACGCATTTCTCCACAAGATTGACCAGGGTACTGGCCTTCTTGGGATCTTGTTCCTAGTTCTTCTTCTTGGGGAAGCTGACAAAAAAGGCAGACAGCCGAATATTGTCGACCAGGGTATTGTTGTTTACCTAAAAGAACGTCTTTGCCCACCCTTTGCAGGACTCCATGCCCATAACCCAGGGAAAGATAGAACATCGTCGAGGAGAAATAGATGTTGCCCCGCACTAAGTCAGAGCCTTATCACCAGGACATAGCTCCTTATTCGGGACGACATTAGCCCGGAATTTGAAGAATTTGGACCAAATCTGGATAGTGGGCTACAGACCGAGATACCCCTCGATGCCGCAAGCATAAGCCAAAAGAGAGGTGATGGCATTCACGGGGAGATGGTGGGATTGGAGTTCATAACTTTTGAGGAAATCACGGAAAGAGTCACTAATGGAAAGGATGTCGTTGTATTGGAAACGGCAGTACCTGGAGAGGTTAGATAGAGTGGTGGGGACTAGCAGGGAAGCTATCGATGGCATCCGCAGGCAGGATTGGATACAAGCAAGCGTAGCTGGACGCAGGAAGTACCCAGGTTCGGAGCCCTCGTGGTGAGGTAAAGCTCCTACTCCTACCGGATCTGACTATGTGGGATATATGAACTACAAGTGCTCCTCGAGCTGTATTCATAAGCTACTGCCTTAAATCCTATGAGACCAACCCATTCTACTAAGGCCTTGCCTCTCCTTATATAGGCAGAGAGGCAAAGGTCTCACTGGCTAGTCCGACTGGTGGGCTCCACAGGCGGGTCCTAGCCGGCTAGTCATCTACAGTATCCAGTATGGCATGTCACGTTGGAGTGTGAGGGGTATGGCTATCGTGGGCACAGTGGACGCCGTGCGAGCCTGTCGTTAGCATTAGGACATTGTTCCTGCGTCATCCCCGCTAAGTCTTCGGTATGGCCAGGTAGTTGCCGGTCTTGTCATCATACAGGGCGTAGCCGGCTGCATCGCCGTAGTGGGCTAAGTCTTCGGTCCTATCTCACTGATTGGTTCCGGCTACATCGCCGTAGCCGGCTACCTCTTGCTGACCCGGCTACCGTGCGGTAGCCGGCATGTCTTGCCTTGTCCGGCTACGTCTGGCCAGCCGGACGCCATACGACTGTCTTGTTTCTTGTCAGGATGGGTTACCTGGGGATCATCCCCCTGACACTAGCCCCCGAGCGCGTGTGGATTCTGCCCTTAGGAGAAATGTGCGCACGCTCCCTCCTGTTTTTGAATTTGTGTCCGGCTGTTCTTGGTGGTTGTGCTACTCGTGACATCAGCGCTGACGCTGGCCACGCGCACACACGCCATCATTGCACTACGGCGGGCAGCGTAACGTCCCATCGCACTTCGCCTCCGGAAGCCGCTGTCCGGCGCTTCGGTTCCTGCTCCGGGATCTTCTGCGCATCCTGCTTCGGCACATGGGATTTGGGCGGCGGTTGGGGTGAGGGCCGTCCGGATGCGCGCCACGTGGCTCCGTTGATGGTTGCCCTTCCGGCCCTTTAAAGGGACACCACGGGGGAGGCAGTTCCTTTCCTTCGCTCCCCCGCTGCAGTTTCCTCTTCCCTCGCGTGCTCCTGCCTTTGCGTCGTAGCCCGCTGCGCCGCCCGTTCGTTGTCATCGTCGCTACGGGCCACCACCACTCTTCCGCCGCCGCATCCCGCAGTCAGCCGGAGATGGCCGCCGACCGCGGGACTTGGTGCGGCTCCTCCGTCACCGAAGACCAAATCGAGAAGTACCGCGCCACCCGTGTTCTCCCGTCATCGGAGGAGTTGGCGGTGCGGTTGGCGCCGGCGGGGGAGGTGTCGCCGCACCCGGCAGAGGGAGAGCCCGTCATCTTCCTCTCCCATCTGGCACGCGGGTTCGCCCTTCCGGTGCATCCCTTCTTCTTGACGTTTCTTGCCTTCTTCGATCTCCGCCTCCACCACCTCGGCGCCAACGCAATCGAGACGTTGGCGCAATTCATGGCATTATGCGAGAGCTATCTCGGGATCCAGCCGGATCTCGGGCTCTTCTGCCAGCTCTTCCAAGTCCGGCCGCAGGTGCAATTCACGCAGGGGCCACTAGTCGTCTGCGGCGGCGCCTCCATCTACTCCCGCTCGCAGACCGGCTACCCCAAATTCCTTCTTCATGACACGGTACGACTGTGGCAATAGGCGTACTTCTACGTGAAGAACCTCACCAACGTCGACCGGATCAATCTTCTGGCTTTCCAGGACGTCGAGTCCAGCCGGAAGAACTGGGACTTGAAGTTCCACGGCGACAAGGCGGAGACGGATGAGATGCTGATGCGCATGCGCTCCCTCGTCCACTGCCGGCTGACTAGCCTGGACGTCACCCTCACCTGGATGTCCCGGCTGATGATGTCGTTGCAGCAGCGAACGCACAACATGTGCTACTAATCCAGCCGGCTGGACCCAGCCCGGCTGTCGCGCCGCGATCCCCGCTACGACAACCTGAAGGAGTGGGTGTGGACGATCACCAATGAGCGACTGCCGGAGAACTGGAAGTTCAGTCTGGCGCCTTACACTCGGGACAACCGCGCGCCCTGGGTAAGTTCTTCTAGCCGGATGCTCTTTTGGTATTTCTTGCATTTCTTCCTTGTTTCATTTGACTGATCTCTTGTATTCGGCAGATGTTCCCTTGCATCATTCGTGAGGAGGGTGAGGCTCCCCTCGAGGAATTCATGCCCGACTTGCCCGAGCCGCGCGCTCGGTGGTCCTGCAAGGAATCGGACGGGGATGGGGATGCCTTCCCCAGCCGGAACGACGAGCCGGCAGCCGATCCTCACCCAGAGGTAGTGGAGGAGGAGGAGGCCGCGCCGACCATCGACCCGGCGCCGCTGCCTGTGACTGACGACGAAGCCGGTGGGAGCGGCTCCCGCCACTCCGGCTCCTGCCGGTCTGCCGTGGAGGAGCCGACTCCCAAGAGGAGCCGGACTAGCGCCCTGCCGCCGAGCCGCCTTGGCCAGAAGAAGGGGCCGCCTCCCGTCGTGCCAGGGTACGTTTCCTCTTGCCTTGTCCTTGTCATTTTTTACTTGTTTCCTTTTATCTTTTTCTGCCTTCCGCTTACTTGCTTTTTTTTCTTCTGTCTTCTTAGCCCGTTGGTCTCTTTTGGAGCCGCGTGCCCGGCACGAGCGCCGACCGAGTCACCACCCCGTGGCCCGACTGCACCAGCCAGTGCCCCTCCTTCTTCTGAGGTGCTGCCTCCGCCTCCCCCTCGAGCTGAACCGGTGGCCCCAGCTGGATCGCAGGGCCCTCAGCCGGAGGCAGAGTCTTCTCAGCCGGATGGCTCTTCCACGGGCGCGCGGGAGGCTGCCGGCAAGGAGCTCGTAGTAGTCGGTGATGACAACTCCGACGAGGAGCCGAGGGAGGAGTGGAGGACGGCGGTAGTCGCCGCGAAGGAGTCTCTGGCCGTCAACGCCGTGGACGATGATGCTTCCTCCGCCGCCTCGCTATCGGACCTTCCCACAACACTCGAGTTTGCGGTGAAGGAGATCCGGCTGCTGGAGGCCACAGCCAGCGGGAACCGGTCCCTGGAGCAGAAGCTTGCCGCTGCCAACGGGACTTCCCAGAGTAAGTTTGCTGCATCTGTCTTGCTCTTCTTCTTTTTTTTTACTGATAGCCGGTTTTGTTGCAGCCATCCTCGTGTGCACTCAGCGCGAGATCGATCCCTTGAAGAAAGCGAACGACGGACTGAGCAAGTCCAACTCCAATCTGCGGCTGCAGAATAAGGATTGGCACGCGAGGGTAGACGGTCTGGAGGCCACCATCAAGGAGCATGACGCCTCTCTCGCCAGCCGGTTGCGTTTATCCGGCTTACTTCGTCTGGCCATACTCCTTTAGCCGGAGGAACTACACCTCCAGTGGGGGCCCGCCAGCGCACCCACTGGGTGTAGCCCCCGAGATTTGGAGTAGCTGGCGTAGCCAGGTGCTTCGAATCTTCCTCGTTTTCCCAAGTCTTCTAACTTTATCCGGCTAGACTTGTCTTAGTCGGATGCTTTGGATGGCTGAACATCTTCAGTCGGAGTAGCTAACATTCTAGTGGGGGCACGCTAGCACACCCACTGGGTGTAGCCCCCGAGATTCGGAGTAGCTGGCGTAGCTAGGTGCTTCGAATCTTCCTTGCCTTCTCTTCACCTGCCCTTGCCCTCACCTGGGCTCCGAACGGCCGGCTAAATGCCTTTAGCCAGTCAAGAACTACAAGATTCCACTGGGGGCGCGCGAGCGCACCCAGTGGGTGTAGCCCCCGAGATTCAGAGCGCTTGATGAAGGCAAGGACTTCGAATATTCTTCTTCTTTCCTTCCTGAATTCCGATTCAAGGTAGTCAGACAAGAATGTACATACACATACACATATGTCCTCATAGGTTAGCTGGTTAGTCTGCGAAATTGTAGCCTGAAAACGGCTTGTTTTTTTGAAAACTAGCTTGTGCCTCTCTAGACACTTGGTCGCTTTCCCGTGTGCTCTGCTGTTTTCGCTGCGTCCTTGCCAGGAAGCCGGGTTGCGGTCTACAGCCGGAATCGAAGGGAGTTGACAGTACATTGTGCACGGTACTAACGGCTTAGCAGCCGGATTGGTTCGAGCTAGTTGCAGGGCCGGGACGCCCGGTCTATCGCGTCTCCTCCCTGTTTTTCGTGTGGGATGCCTCGAGCTTTTGCTCTTGCTATCCAGATAGCCGGGTTGCGGTCTGTAGCTGAGACGAAGAGTGGGCCTCTGACAGCGTCGCACACTACTTAGCCGGTTTGTTGACTTAGCAGGCCAGGCCAGCCGGCGAGCCAGAAAACTAGAACCGAAAAGCAGATGCACACACATTTCTAGCAAGGAGCCCCCGAGATTCTCGTAGGGGTCCGCATTTTCATTCATAGGGTTTTCGGGGTACATACACTGCCTGGCGACTAGGTATAAAACGGGCGCAGCAGGGCCGCGTTCCAGGGACGCTCGGTCTCCTCGTCTGTTCTTGCGCGGCTGCTGCGTGTCGATGAGGTAGTAGGAGTCGTTGGGCAGCGCCCGACTGATGATGAAGGGGCCCTCCCAGGGTGGCGATAGCTTGTGCATGCCCTTCGTGTCTTGCACCAGTCGGAGAACCAGGTCGCCCTCGCGGAATGCGAGTGGGCGGAATCCGGCTGGAAAGGTAGCGACGTAGTTGATGCTGGTACAGGGTTGATCTGGATAGGGCCATCGTGCGGGCCTCCTCCAGGAGGTCCACTCCGTCCTCCCGCGCCTCCTGGTTGGATTTTTCGTCGTACAGGAGCTTGCGTGGGGAGTCGAACTCGATGTCGGCGGAGAGGATGGCTTCCGATCCGTCGACCAGGTAAAACAGCGTGTAGCCGGTTGATCTATTCGGCGTGGTGCGGAGGCTCCATAGCACAGCCGGAAGATCCTCGATCCAACATCCGGGTGATCGCTCCAATGGCTCGATGAGGCGTGGCTTGATGCCGGCTAGCACCAAGCCGTTTGCTCTTTCGACTTGCCCGTTGGACTGCGGGTGCATGACGGAGGCGAGATCCAGCTGGATGCCCTGGTTGCTGCAGAACCGGGAGAAGGCCCCTTTGGCGAAGTTCGTGCCATTGTCGGTGATGCTGCTGTTGGGGTAGCCAAAGTAGTTGATGATGTCAGTGAAGAAGGTAACGAATGTTACCCCATCCAGCTTTCGGATAGGCTTGGCCTCGATCCACTTCGTGAACTTGTCCACCACCACCAGCAGGTGGGTCATGCCCGCGTGTGCTCGCTTGAAGGGACCGACCATGTTGAGGCCCCAGACCGCGAAGGGCTAGGTGATCGGTATGGTCTTGAGTACCGAAGTTGGCATGTGCCTGAGCTGCCCGTAGCGTTGGCACCCATTGCACGCGCGGACCTGCTGCTCAACATCCTCGAGGGCGGTGGGCCAATAGAAACCATGGCGGAACGCCTTGGCGACTATCGCCCTTGACGAAGCGTGATGCCCGCACTCGCCCTGGTGGATATCCCTGAGTAGCCGATACCCGTGTCCACTTTGACGCATCTTTGGAAAATGCCGGATATGCTGTGCTTGTACAGTTCGCCGTTGATTATGGTGTACGTGTGCGCACAGTGCCGGATTTGCCTGGCCTCCACCTCGTCATCCGGAAGTTCTCCATTGGCGACGTAGTCCATGATAGGCTGTGCCTAGGATGGCACTTCCCGAATAACGAGGACGCTCCTGTCCTCCGGTTGGCGGATGTCGGGGGGTCGTCCGGGTGGCATACCTCGGACGGCAGCCCCCGAGCTGCTTGGCGAGCCGGAAGCCCCCGGGCCTTGCGAGCCGGAGGGCACTGCTTTGCGGGATTTGGTGCGTGTCTTCTTTTTTGGCGGCTCTGTCGGCTCCGCTTCTGCCGCTCCGTCAGCCGGAGCGCTCCTTGCCCAGGTGATGGAGTCCGATTCCGGTGACGGGATGATGGGCGGCTTGCGTAGGTGATCCAAGGAGACCCCCGGTGGGATGGCCTGCCTGGTGGATCCGATCTTGGAGAGCGAATCGGCTGTCTCGTTGTTGACGCGAGGGACGTGGTGGAATTCGCATCCGTCGAACGAGGCGCTGAGCTTCTGGACGTGGAACCGGTAGAGGGCCATGTTTGCATCTCTGGCGTCCCATTCTCCAGACACTTGCTACACCCACGGGTCTGAATCACTGAAACACAGGATCCGGTTGACACCGATCTCCTTGACTAGACGGAGTCCGTGCGCCAGTGCCTCGTATTCGGCTACGTTGTTGGAGGCCTTGAAGTGGATCTGCAGCACGTACTCCAGCCAGTCCCCCTTGGGCGAGGTGAGCACGATGCCATCTCCCAAGCCCCCGAGCATCTTCGACCCGTCGAAGTGCGTCTTCTAGTGGTCTGAATCCGGAACCGGTGGGAGATACTGGGTCTTAGCCCAGTCGACGAGGAAGTCCGCCAATGCTTGCGATTTGATCATGAGCCGGGGCTCTTACTGGATGGAGTAGGCAGCAAGCTCGATGGCCCATTTGGCGACTCGGCCGGTGGCGTATTTGTTGCCGATGATTTCCAAAAGGGGTGCGGTGCACACGACCTTAATCGGATGCTCCTGGAAGTAGTGCTTGAGCTTCTTGCATGCCAGGTACACGCCGTAGCACATCTTCTGGTAGTGGGGGTAGTTCTGCTTGGAGAGGGAGAGAACCTCGCTGAGGTAGTAGATGGGTCTCTGAACCGGCTGAGCCTTGTCTTCCTCGGGGCGCTCGACCACCAGGACGACGCTGACGACCCGGCTGATGGCTGCTATATAGAGCAACATCGGCTCCTTGCTAGCCGGCGTGGCTAGAACCGGTGCTGTGGATAGCATGCGCTTGAGGTCGTGAAATGCGGCGTCGGCTTGCGAAGTCCAGGAGAACTTGTCCGTCTTCTTCATCAGCTGGTACAGCGGGAGTGCCTTCTCCCCCAGCCTGCTGACGAAATGGCTGAGGGAAGCCAGACATCCTGTGAACTTTTGGACTCCAAGCAGGCTCCTGGGCGGCTGCATCCTCTCGATGGCTGTGATCTTCTCCGGGTTTGCCTCGATGCCTCGCTATGATACGAGGAAACCGAGGAGCTGGCCGGGCGGCACTCTGAAGATGCACTTCTCCGGGTTCAGCTTCATCTGGTACTGGTGGAGGTTGCCAAATGTCTCTCCCAGATCCTCGAGGAGGGTGCGCTTCTTCTTGGTCTTGATGACCACGTCGTCCATGTAAGCAGCATGTTTGGCCTATCTGCGAATGCAAGCATTTCTGCATGCATCGCTGATAGGTGGCGCCTGCATTCTTTAGGCCGAAAGGCATGGTTACGTAGCAGAAAGCCCCGTAGGGGGTGATAAATGATGTCTTAATCTGATCCACCGGGTTTAGCCGGATCTGATTGTACCTGGAATAGCAATCTAGAAAAGACAACAAGTCGTAGCCGGCCGTGAAATCCATGACTTGATCGATACGGGGCAAGGCGACGGGGTCTTTCGGGCACGCCTTGTTCAGGCTGGTGTAGTCGATACACATGCGCCAGGTCTTGTTCTTCTTCAGTGCCAAGACTGGGTTTGCCAACTAGTCTGGGTGGTACACTTCCATGATGAACCCGGCTGCAAGGAGCCGTGTGATCTCATCACTGATTATCTTCCGCTTCTCCTCTGCGAACCGGCGCAGAGGTTACTTGACCGGCTTGGCATCCGTTCGCACATGAAGTGAGTGCTCGGTGAACTCCCTCCGCACGCCCGGCATGTCCTTGGGGGACCATATGAAGAACTCCCTCCAAGCCGGCACCAATGGTGATGAACTTAGTCGGGTTGGAGGGGTCGAGCAGGATCCTCTTCGTTTCCTTTGCCGGCTGGAACGCTCCTTCTCCAGCCGGTTTGCTGCTAGCCGGTATGTCTTGCTGGGCCATGGCCACATTGAGCATGATCACGCGCTTTTCTTCGGCTATGATGAGGGCCTCTGCTAGTTTGGAACCGGCTGAGGTGCACTCCATCGATCGCCTGAAGCAGCCGGCGACGGTGATCACGCCGTGGGGTCCCGGCATCTTCGTCTTGAGGTACGCGTAGTGTGGGATGGCCATGAACTTGGTTAGGGCGGGTGCCTGAGGAGAGCATGGTAGGAGCTCGTCAAGTTTACCACCTCGAACCAGATTGGTTCGCGGCGGAAGTTTTCTTCGGTCCCGAAGATGACGTCCAGCTGGATTTTCCCCAGCGGGGCGCAGGCTGGCCCTGGCAGTACGCCGTGGAACATCATGGTAGTTGGGTGTAGGTCGCTTTTGCGAATGCCCAGCTTCTCCAGCGAGGACTGGTAGAGGAGGTTGAGGTTGCTGCCTCCGTCGATGAGGATGCGCGAGAATCGGCAGGTGCGCGCGTTGGAGACGATGAGGGGGTCGAGCACCATGGCGTAGCCCCCGGGAGTTGGCAGATGTTCAGGATGGTCTGCCCGGCTATAGGTAATGGGGGTTTCCGACCAGTTCAAGTACTGGGGGACCGGAGAGACGATGGTATTGACCTCCTTGGAGCGTCGCCTGCGGCTGTGCTTGTCATCCTGCTCCGTCGGCGTGCGGCTGGGGGTAGCCGTTGTTGTTGTTGCCGCCATTACCATCATTGCCGGCTCCTCTAGCCGGTGGTGGAGGTCCACCAGGAGGGGAGGGGGGACACGAGGCTGGTTACCCTAGTCTTTTAGCTGGCTGGTCCAGCTGCAGTTCCGGGTGGTGTGTGTAGCCGGTTTGAAGGGACCGCTATGCCACTTGCACAGGTCGTCAAATATCTGGTCGAAGGTGAGCCGTGGCTTCTGCCTGCTTGCCTCATTAGCCGGTGTGTCGGGTGCGCCCTCCACAGCATTAACATGCCGCGCGTGGTAGCGAGGCTTCTGTTGTCCGGCCTGGCGGTCCCCATGGAACCGGTTGTCGTTGCCGTGGCATCTGGAGGATCTGGCTTCGCCAGCCGGATTGCTCGGTTGGTCGCGAGCCGGCTCCGTAGGAGTCGGACGCCCGTCCGCGTTTACTCGGAGGGGCTTCTTCATTGCGGCATCCGTCGTGGCGTACTGGTCCGCAATCGTCATGAGCTCTGCCATGGTTTTCGGCTCATCACAGAGTAGCCGATGGCGACGCATGGTGCCTTCTCGGCAACCCTCGATGAAGAAACTGATGGCTTGGCTCTCCATGATGCCCTCACAGGTGTTACGCAGCTCCGTCCACTTGGCGAGGTACTCGCGGTTGGTCTCGTGGTCACCCTGGACACACAAGGCAAGGTCGCGTGGGTGCCCTAGGCGCTTGTACGTGCCATTGAAGTTGCGGACGAACACCTTCTCGAAGTCAGGCCAGGCGTTGATGCTATTGGGCGCGAGGCTGTTGAGCCACGTCCTTGCCGACCCGGTTAGCATGAGGGGGACATAGCGCATGGCTGTGTGCTTGTTCCCATGGGTGCTGCCGACTGCCGTAGCATAGTCAGTCAGCCAATCTTCCGGCTTCATGCTGCTGTCGTACTTGGGGGTGTACCTAGGCAGGGAAAATTTATCCGGGAACGGCTCGTTTCGGATGCGGGGTCCAAAACAAACCGGTCCGGTAGAGTCTTCCTCCTCCGTCACGCGCGCTGAGCGAGGAGCTCGATGCGGTCGCGGCCATCCGGACAATCCGGGTTGGGCGCTCCCACCCGGCCCGAGAGACGGGAACCGGCTGGTCTGGGCGCTCCGGTTGGTGGAGGGGGAGGCGGCGGGGGGTTGTTCACCGTTTGCTCCTGGCGCGGCTGGCCCCTGTTGGCAGAGCTGCGACGCCTGCTGCGGGCCTTGGCCGGCTAAGGGGAAGACGCTTGCTGGGTGTCACGCGGCGCGCCCCTGCTGTTGGCAGGCAGCTTGCTCCCCCTGGAGTAGCTGGAGTCCTCCTTCATCTGCCGGTTGGCGTCATCCTGCTCATCCGTGATGCGGAGGAGCTCCTGCACGCGAGCATGCCGGCGGGCTCGCTCCTCGCCCTCCAGACTAGGTAGTTCTTTTGCCGCGGCTCCTGCCGCGCGCAGGTTCTTGATGGGCGTGCTGTAGGTGGGCCGGATGAGGGCGGGTGCGGGATCCGGCTCCCCATAATTTTCCATCCTACCGCCTAGCTCGCCGCCCCGGCGCCGCACCTGGCCACGCCAGCTTGGCTCCGCGGTAGCCAGAGTGAATCCGTTTGTGCGGTCGTACTCACGCCGGGTGATCTCGAGTTGCTTGCGGGCTGCCGCCAGCTCCATGGCCTCCTAGAGGAGGATCTGTCTCTCCATGGTGAAGTTGGCCTCCGCTTCCTCCGGGTTATCCCTGAGGTTAACCGGCCTCAGGAGCCGATCGATGGCATCCTCCAACGGGTTCCGAGGCTGCGGGGGAGCAGAAGTTCCGACCTCGTCCACGCCTCAGTCCCGCGGCTGGCGGGGATGAGAGCTGGAGCCGGCCATCATGACCTCCACGCCGCTGGATGCGGCGGAGGTGTTACCGCCTGGACGCGGCAGCTCCGCGACAGAGACGATTCTCCTTTTTTGGAATATTAAAAATAAAATTAATAAGTTGTTGAATTGTTGATCTTGTTGAAATTTCTGAATAAAAAGATCCTTTTGTTGTTTGTTTGAAATTTCACCAAATCACATTAAAAGAATGGGTTATATGACCATCCAATTGGTTGGGAAGTTTGTAAAGATCCAAAGCTTTTAGTTTGCATTGCATCATGCAAATCTTTAATCAAAGACCCTAGTTGGTTTTCCCTGAATAACCATCTAATAACTTATATGCATAATGGCTAATGGATAAAATTTCTATGACCAAAAACTATTCTTATGATGCTCATGGTGTGTATTTTGAATTTACAAAAATTTAGAAATAATTTTCAATTCATTTGGAGTTATAAAGAAAAAGTTATACAAGAAATAATAAAACAGAAAAGAATAAAAAAAAACTAAGCCTAACCTAAACGGGCTAGCCGGAGCCAGCCCGTACCCTACCTACCGCACGCCCTAGCCGCGCGCAGCCCGCAGCGAGGCCGCAGCCGCGGCCCACCTTCAGCCCGCTCTCCTCCCCTCTCACGCTGACAGGCGGGTCCCACCACTCCTTCTTCCCCACGTCGCTGGAGACCGGGATGAACACGGTTCATCCTCCCGTTTTGAATCCCGATCGATTCGGCTGTTTCCGTTCCGATTTTCTTGCCCCTTCCACACGAGATCACCCCATATAAACCCCCAGCACCTCCTCGTGTACCTTTGCGCCTTTTTCCCCGAACCCTAGCACCCCACTATAAAGCTCCGATCTGCCGCCGCTGGTCACCTTCAGATCGATCTGGAAACCCGAGGTTCCGACCCTCCCCACGTCTTCCTTTCCCTCTTATACTCTTCCCCTCGGTGCACCGTGCCTCTCAGACCTTGTCTCTACCTCCCCAGATCGCCAACACGTCCTGGATTTCTCGCCGGAGTAACACAGCCGCCGTGGAGCTCCATCCGACCATCGCCGTTGCTATAGGAAGCAAAGGACGTCACCGAGGATACCCGCGAGACTATAGTAACGCGGCGCACCCCGTCGTCCACTCCGCCATCCCAGGGACTCGCTGGAGCACCGCCAGAGGCCACCTCGGGGAGCTACCACCACCCACCGTCGTCGACGTCGGTCGTCCGATCTAATCTGGGTGGACCAGACCTCTTAGAGCCGAGCCAAGCCGAGCCGGAGCAGGGAGCTCAAGCCGACACCAAGCCAAAGAGCGAGCGGCCGCCCCCACCGTCTGATCCAGATCTAGAGGAAAATATCAGCGAATCAGATCTCGCCACGTCATCGCCACATCTCTGTCTTTTTGAATATAGATTAAAATAGGCAGAAAAGTTTATAATATTGCAAAAATCATAGGAAAATATTTGCACATCCTAAAATAGCTTATAATATATCAATGGATTCATAAAATTGTGTAGAATATTATTATGCTAATAGATCTGTCTTGTAATACACATATTTACTGTAGTAATTTAATTGGTTTAATAGCCCTTTTAGACTAATTAAATTCATAGTAAATTATTCGTAGATCCGAAAAATATAAATAATATGTCCCTAGATTCACAATTTCACGAAGAATACATATCTGGTCTTAGATATAATTGTTGAATAGGTAAATATTTTAAACGATTTAAACTCTATTAAAGAGTAAATAAATCATAGAAAAACATCCACAACTCCGTTTAGGTTGAATCCAATTCCTACTGGTTCGTATTAATGTCCTGTATCCAGTAAACTCCAGAACCAAATTAAATTCGACAATTAGGATAGAAGTCCCAATGGAACTATTAAAACCTCTTTTTGGTCATCAATATTTAATAATAAATACCCTATTGCATTAAATAATCTCCAACATGCATCATATGATCTAATAACATTCCAAGAACTAATATTAAATCATTATGCATGGTTATGATAATCATTGTTGTGTTTGCTATGGTTGCAATTGTTTTTATTGGAACTACTTGTCCTTGCGTTGTGCGGAGAGTGCGGTTGATGCGAAGGAATTCAATCGTCACACATATTATTAACATAAGGCAAGTTACACCACTTGTTCATGTTTATGTCCCAGTTTTGACTATGCATGTTTTACTCTTCAAATTCTGTAGCATGCATGTGTAGGATTTTGGTAGATTTTTCTTAGTACTATTTTGCAAGTGCGGTTTTGTAGTATGCCATGAGTAGCTCTATGCTTAGGATTTTTCATCCCAATAGGTTATCCTGTTTTTCTAAGTTATGCTTGCGATGCTATATACTTATATATATCAAGTACCGTTGGGAGGGTTCAAAAGACTCAAGAATTTTCTAAGTACGAGAGCTCTCTCGAGCGAACTTTTCTTCTCAAAACCCCCTTCCAAATAAAACTAAGTTTTCCTTCTGGGCGGAATGGTTGTCGGGTCAACGAGTGGGATTTTGGTGGAGGACGGCCGCCCAGGAATCAAAGAAGTCTTCCATGTTTCAGAATTCAGAAGCTTCCCGTGCAACCACAATACATATGGGCTCTGTCTTGGCTTAGTACTTAGTGGGAAACCTCACCGGGGTACCAACATATGGAGGTTCTTGGCACGGTTGGATCCAGCTGGTAGAGGGGCTACTAAGGCAAGGCTTCGCCATGCTCTTGTCTGTAAAAGGACTTGATCGTGGATTGTGGGGAAAGTGCACAACCTCTCGAGAGTATTGCAATCTGATCGATCAGTCGTGTTCACAGAAACAGAACAATTTTTGAGCATCTAAAGGATGGAGCCTCTGAAAGATATTCCTCTCTCTTTTACAAACCTAATGTTTTATAAACCCCAAGGCGTGAGTAATATCGCCATTGGGTGGGATATGGGAACTTGGTGCGTAATATCCAAGTGCTAGGTTGATTGGGCACTTGGTGAGTAATATCCACGTGTTTCATTCGACCCTATACTATTTATCAAAGTTTACAAAGTAGGGAAAGCTTTATTCCTCTTTTCTTATTACATTGATAAAATTGGCTTTACGCAAATGAACCCCAGAGCCTACTCTTAGCCTTGCATGTAGAGATAGTCTTACTCTTTCCTTGGTGTAATTTGCCAATACATTCAAAGTATTGACCCAACTTGTTGTCTGCACGTCTTATGTGCAGAATCCGAAGATTGAAAGGTGCGTAGGGATCACGGGTCTTCACGCAGCTAGCTTGAGGCATTGATGGACTCAAGTTTTAATTAGTTTCCGCTGTTTCATTTGAGCTAGCTATACGGTATGCAAGTTGTAATAAATATACTCTTGATTATTCGTGTTGTAATGACTTGTGTTTTACATGATATTCATCGACTGTGAAGTGCTAGCTATTGATCCAGGGACTAGCATGTTAATCACAGGGACTTAGGATCCTTATCGATCCAAGGTCGCAACAGATGGTATCAGAGCATAAGTTGACTGTAGATCATGACCCTAGCATTGGAAAACCTTAGGAGGTATATTTTTTTAAGTTATTTTAAAAGAAAATACTCTCATACTTCTGATCATCTATCTCTAAAGTTTTAAAATTCTTAAGTCGTTTCCCTTCAACATTAGAGAGGACCATTATTCCTTCAAGAAGAAACTTCTCTCAAGACATTTTTTTGTTGAAGAAGACTATCTCAACGGTTCACTCAAGTCAAGACTAGAAGATCTCTACAAAGACGTTCAAAGACTGAAGCTACAAGATTTAAAGAATTCAAAGCTACAAGTACCAAAGACTTCGAAGACCTTGATATGGTGGAAAAAAAAATTACTGAAGACTTCAGAGACATTGAACACTAGGAAGATCATGAATATTACAATTGCCCATTATGAACCAAACTCGGATAGACTACACTACGATTAGATACGGTGATTTGTGAGCTGTCATTTTTGTGGTTTTCTTGACGGTAACAAGTAAAACTTATTTTCAATACAAAATTTGTTTGTGTAGGTTGCCCATGTCCCTCTTGGTAGACTTTACTCTCCCTACCTTAAATTTTGAAGAAGGAAGAAGGGAGACAAACCGAAGGACTTGAATGGGGGCGCCAAGATGAAATTCTAGCAAGTGGATCAAAAGAAGAACACTCACATGGTGGAGGATGCAACAAGTCCTTGAAGATAAACAACACACATGTGCCTCCAAGATTAGGAAACACAAGGATAGATGCTTATCTCCAATGTAGTTCACTCTCATAGCAATTTCTTGGCAGAAAAAAAACTATATTTGTGTGAAATTAGCATGATTTGATGTTTTGTTTGGTTTTGTTTGCTTGTACGGGGTAATCTTCTTATTCCTCATATATAGTCCACGTGTTCCACTCTAAACCTTGGCCAACTCGACAGATGGGATGTACCATCAAGGAAGATAGGAACTCAACTTCTCTAAGTGAATGAGCCACGCCGATGTAAAGCAATGGATGCACAAGGTTGAAGCCAATAGAATGGTTCATTATGCCACCCAATTCCTAAAGGACGACGCTGCAACTTGGTGGGAGATGCAACACACCATTGATGATCATCAGGGGATGATATCCTGGGAAGAATTTAAAGTGGTTCTACTACAATCTCGTCTTGTCACTCGAATATCAAAAACCCAAGGAGTTAAAGCCCCCAAAACATTCAGCTTGCAGAATCTGCGGAGATATAGGACCCACCTCCGAGGAGCATCGTGACTAGTGCCCCTACTATGAAGCAAGTCACCCATCTAAAGAATGCCCTACCTCTCAAGTTACATGCTTCTTGTGTGAAGGAACCAACCACTGCCCCTCCCAATGTCACCTCTACCCGATGGTACCACAAGTGAATCATCAAGTGAGAGACGGAATGCGCCAAGGACTCATGAATCACTTAGAGGACACACAGTCTACGACAAGGGCTAGAGATGGAGTCAAGACTCTAGACACCACTCCCAAAGACATCACTTCACGATACTCGACATATGAAAGGAATGACCATTTTCCCCAAGCTGGCTCAAGAAAACAATCAAGGTTTCTGAATGTTGAGGTAGAGCATAAAGAAGAGATGTTGTCCTTACCAATGAAAAGGAAGGATTTAAGCAAGGTCCTATGTTTCAAGTGTCACAATCATGGGCATTATGGTGTTGATTGTACAGAACATGATAATGTGGATGGAAAGAATGAAAATAATTATGGTAATGGTAATATAACTAGTAGCAATAAGAATCCCAAGTAAAATCCTAGCCAGGTGACATCCTACAAGTCCGGCGAAACAGGGCATTACATGTCAGATTGTCCTGATAAAAGGAAGAATAGCGGTGGAAATTGCAATCGCAATGGCAATAACAAGAAGCCCACTCCATCCACCAGGCTATGGTGAATTATGTCAGTGTGAGTTAAGCTTACAAATTATTGTATCTAGAGAAACCAACAAATACAATCTTTTTAAGGGTGGTAGTACTCTAGTGTAACCGAACCTATTTCTTTCTAGCCTTCTCGAATCTCGAGGACGAGATTCTTTTTAAGGGCGGTAGTCTGTAACATCCCAAAATTCTCCTATTTTGGAATGTTAAAAATAAAATAAATAAGTTGATTGAATTGTTGATCTTGTTGAAATTTCTGAATAAAAAGATCCTTTTGTTGTTTGTTTGAAATTTCACCAAATCACATTAAAAGAATGGGTTATATGACCATACAATTGGTTGGGAAGTTTGTAAAGATCCAAAGCTTTTAGTTTGCATTGCATCATGCAAATCTTAATCAAAGACCCCAGTTGGTTTTCCCTGAATAACCATCTAATAACTTATATGCATAATGGCCTATGGATAAATTTTCTATGACCAAAAACAGTTCATATGATGCTCATGGTGTGTATTTTGAATTTACAAAAATTTAGAAACAATTTTCAGCTCATTTGGAGTTATAAATAAAAAGTTATACAAGAAATACTAAATCAGAAAAGAATAAAAAAACTAAGCCTAACCTAAACGTGCCAGCCGGAGCCAGCCCGTACCCTACCTACCGCACGCCCTAGCCGCGCGCAGCACGCAGCGAGCCCGCAGCCGCGGCCCAGCTTCAGCCCGGTCTCCTCCCCTCTCACGCTAACAGGCGGGTCCCACCACTCCTTCTTCCCTGCGTCGCTGGAGAACGGGATGAGCACGGTTCATCCTCCCGTTTTGAATCCCGATCGATTCGGCTGTTTCCGTTCCGATTTTCTTGCCCCTTCCGCACGAGATCACCCCATATAAACCCCCAGCACCTCCTCATGTACCTTTTTGCCTTTTTCCCCGAACCCTAGCACCCCACTATCAAGCTCCGATCCGCCGCCGCCGGTCACCTTAAGATCGATCTGGAAACCCGAGGTTCCGACCCTCCCCTCGTCTTCCTTTCCCTCTATCCTCTTCCCCTCGATGCACCGTGCCTCTCTAACCTTGTCTCTACCTCCCTAGATCGCCAACGCGTCCGGGATTTCTCACCGGAGTAACACAGCCGCCGTGGAGCTCCATCCGACCATCGCCGTTGCTATAGGAAGCAAAGGACGTCGCCGAGGATACCCGCGAGACTGTAGTAACGCGGCGCACCCCGTCGTCCACTCCGCCATCCCAGGGACTCGTCGGAGCACCGCTAGAGGCCACCTCCGGGAGCTGCTGCCACCCACCGTCGTCGACGTGACGCCGCTGGCTCGCCATCATGAACGTTGGCCGTCCGATCTAATCTGGGTGGACCAGACCTCTTAGAGCCGAGCCAAGCCGAGCCGAAGCCGGGAGCTCAAGCCGACACCAAGCCGAAGAGCGAGCGGCCGCCCCCACCGTCCGATCAAGATCCAGAGGCTGTAGATGATTCACTTAACCTAAGAGGTATCAGCGAATCAGATCTCGCCACGTCATCGCCACATCTCTGTCTTTTTGAATATAGATTAAAATAGGCAGAAAAGTTTATAATATTGCAAGAATCATAGGAAAATATTTGCACATCCTAAAATAGCTTATAATATATCAATGGATTCATAAAATTGTGTAGAATATTATTATGCTAATAGATCTGTCTTGTAATACACATATTTACTGTAGTAATTTAATTGGTTTAATAGCCCTTTTAGACTAATTAAATTCATAGTAAATTATTCGTAGATCCGAAAAATATAAATAATATGTCCCTAGATTCACAATTTCACGAAGAATACATATCTGGTCTTAGATATAATTTTTGAATAGGTAAATATTTTAAACGATTTAAACTCTATTAAAGAGTAAATAAATCATAGAAAAACATCCACAACTCCGTTTAGGTTGAATCCAATTCCTACTGGTTCGTATTAATGTCCTGTATCCAGTAAACTCCAGAACCAAATTAAATTCGACAATTAGGATAGAAATCACAATGGAACTACTAAAACCTCTTTTTGGTCATCAATATTTAATAATAAATACCCTATTGCATTAAATAATCTCCAACATGCATCATATGATCTAATAACATTCCAAGAACTAATATTAAATCATTATGCATGGTTATGATAATCATTGTTGTGTTTGCTATGGTTGCAATTGTTTTTATTGGAACTACTTGTCCTTGCGTTAGATTGTGCGAAGAGTGCGGTTGATGCGAAGGAATTCAATCGTCACACATATTATTAACATAAGGCAAGTTACACCACTTGTTCATGTTTATGTCCCAGTTTTGACTATGCATGTTTTACTCTTCAAATTCTGTAGCATGCATGTGTAGGATTTTGGTAGATTTTTCTTAGTACTATTTTGCAAGTGCGGTTTTGTAGTATGCCATGAGTAGCTCTATGCTTAGGATTTTCCATCCCAATAGGTTATCCTGTTTTTCTAAGTTATGCTTGCGATGCTATATACTTATATATATCAAGTACCGTTGGGAGGGTTCAAAAGACTCAAGAATTTTCTAAGTACGAGAGCTCCCTCGAGCGAACTTTTCTTCTCAAAACCCCCTTCAAAATAAAACTAAGTTTTCCTTCTGGGCGGAATGGTTGTCGGGTCAACGAGTGGGATTTTGGTGGAGGACGGCCGCCCAGGAATCAAAGAAGTCTGCCATGTTTCAGAATTCAGAAGCTTCCCGTGCAACCATAATACATATGGGCTCTGTCTTGGCTTAGTAATTAGTGGGAAACCTCACCGGGGTACCAACATATGGAGGTTCTTGGCACGGTTGGATCCAGCTGGTAGAGGGGCTACTAAGGGAAGGCTTCGCCATGGTCTTGTCTGTAAAATGACTTGATCGTGGATTGTGGGGAAAGTGCACAACCTCTCGAGAGTATTGCAATCTGATCGATCAGTCGTGTTCACAAAAACAGAACAATTTTTTAGCATCTAAAGGATGGAGCCTCTGAAAGATCTTCCTCTCTCTTTTACAAACCTAATGTTTTATAAACCCCAAGGCGTGAGTAATATCGCCATTGGGTGGGATATGGGAACTTGGTGCGTAATATCCAAGTGCTAGGTTGATTGGGCACTTGGTGAGTAATATCCACGTGTTTCATTCGACCCTATACTATTTATCAAAGTTTACAAAGTAGGGAAAGCTTTCTTCCTCTTTTCTTATTACATTGATAAAATTGGCTTTACGCAAATGAACCCGAGAGCCTACTCTTAGCCTTGCATGTAGAGATAGTCTTACTCTTTCCTTGGTGTAATTTTCCAATACATTCAACGTATTGACCCAACTTGTTGGCTGCACGTCTTATGTGCAGAATCCGAAGATTGAAAGGTGCATAGGGATCACGGGTCTTCATGCAGCTAGCCTGAGGCGTTGATGGACTCAATTTTTAATTAGTTTCCGTTGTTTCATTTGAGCTAGCTATAAGCTATGCAAGTTGTAATAAATATACTCTGGATTATTCATGTTGTAATGACTTGTGTTTTACATGATATTCATCGACTGTGAAGTGCTAGCTATTGATCCAGGGACTAGCACGTTAATCACAGGGACTTAGGATCCTTATCGATCCAAGGTCGCAACAACGATTTCCTTAGGGAAACGCTACGGGATGGTGGGGATGTAGACAGGGAAGTTGCCGAATAGCAGGACGGCTCCGTTCGCCAGAAAGGAGGTTCCGGCGAAGCAGGAGGCGTTGTCGATGACGTAGTCGAATTTGCCAAGCTTGAGCACCAGGCCGGAGGCCACGCGCTCACCGGCTGAAGTGCGGGGTCCCGTGCAGAACGTGACTCCGGTCGAAGCCATCTCGCCCCACGGTGGGCGCCAACTGTCGTTGTATTGGGAACGGCAGTACCTAGAGAGGTTAGATAGAGGTGTGGGGACTAGCAGGGAAGCTATCAACGGCATCCGCAGGTGGGTTGGATACAAGCAAGCGTAGCTGGACGCAGGAAGTACCCAGGTTTGGAGCCCTCATGGTGAGGTAAAGCTCCTACTCCTGCCGGATCTGACTATGTGGGATATATGAACTACAAGTGCTCCTCAAGCTGTATTCACTAGCTACTGCCTTAAATGCTATGAGACCAACCCTTTCTACTGAGGCCTTTCCTCTCCTTATATAGGCAGAGAGGCAAAGGTCTCACTGTCTAGTCCGACTGGTGGGCCCCACAGGCGGGTCCCAGCCGGCTAGTCATCTACAGTATCCAGTATGGCATGTCACGTCGGAGTGTGAGAGGTATGGCTGTCTCACTGATTGGTTCCGGCTACATTGCCGTAGCCGGCTACCTCTTGCTGACCCGGCTACCGTGCGGTAGCCGGCCTGTCTTGCCTTGTCCGACTGCATCTGGCCAGCCGAACGCCATCTGACTGTCTTGTTTCTTGTCTGGTTGGGGTACCTAGGGATCATCCCCCTGACAAAGGCCGAATCCACAAGTAAAGTGGGAGAGCAAGACAACAAACTCACCATCCTCTGGGGCGGGCACTAGCTCATCACCAGGGATACGACAGCTGACCCTAGCGGGGATGCGGTGTGCATAAGTGAGCTAATTGAGCTCTTCCTGCATCACTGTCGTGCCGGCCCAGGCACCGTGCTCATGGGAGACATTGCCCTCCTCGTGTTCTTCCACGACGGCGACGTCGCGAGGCATCTTCAGATCCAAATTCTTGGAGGAGGAACTCAATGAACGGGAGAGGGGTTTTGACTGGCGTAGCGGCAGCATGTAGCGGCGCTATAGTGGGGAAAGGAAATGCAGAGAATAGCAGCGACGCTATCGCTAAGCCCAAAGCAGCGGTGGGAGCTATGCTAGGAGGAATAAGAAGAGGGGGAGGCGAGTGGGGGGAAGTTGCTAAGGACCTCCCCCTCTCCCCTATTTAACAATGCCCAGACCGTGGGTAGTAGGATCGACAACTACAGTGAGCCGCACGATGCGGGCTTCTATTCAACAGACCAATGAATCAGCGGCAAGCCACACAAGGTGTCACACGGCAAAGAAGATCAAGTGACGGGACGTGGCTCTGTGGTTATCCAAGAGCCATCTCACGATGTGATGGGGGTGCAGTAACCTCTGACGGCGCGTGGCAGTAATTGCTGCCACGACCCTTAAAATGAGGCAAAAACAATGATTAGTTGCCACGTAGGATACAAGGAGGAGTACCCGAGAAGATAGGCATATAAGAGGTATATCCCAAATGCAATGCTATGACTTTTTTCAGGTAGAACAGTAGGGAGAACCCCACTGCAATATTTTTCTATTATATAAAAAGTTGTTATATTTACAAACAAGTCTAAGGGCCTAAGGAAAGAAAATTACATAGTCCACCTCAAAGAGGGGGAGGGCAATGCTATGACTAGGACAACAGGAGATAACTCAGAAAGTTCCAAAGAAAGTCAAAGTGAGAATCAAATCACCATGAAACACTGCCGAGTTAAAATCGGTATAGGCCGACGTAGGAATATGTTGGGAAGATGGATAGTGATCTGAATAAGATTGAACCTATTGTGACCTTATTAACTAAGGCTGATGAGACCGCACTAGCTTTGGGGACTAATGTTGGGGGGATAACCCCAGGTAGGGTAAAGCGGAGGTAAAAGGACCAGGTTCACCGAGGCAAAGACATGTCAAAGCACGAGCTGGCCGAATCATTGAAGGGACGGTCGAGTCACAGTGAGCCATAAAGCATAGGACATACTCGGCTAACATACAAGATATGTCGGCACGAGGAAGGAACCATTTTCCCTTTATAGGTACAACCTTGTCCGGGTTAACTATACCTAGGCCGAGTTAGGAGATGGCTTACGCGAGAAGGAAGGAATCATCCCCTAGGTCAGCGCTCTTCTCTCTCTACTGGGTTTTCCTGTAGAGACCAGTGCTAGAGACAAATGATAGAGAGACAGAAGCAGAGCAGAGACTCGTGAGCATGACGATGTCTGACCACCAACGGGCAGACAACATTGACTCTAGGGTATTTCCGCACAAAGGCTAGCGACATACGAAAGAGGAGCACCTCTTTGCTACTCCGAGAAGAGCATCTGTAGATAATATATTGGGCCACGTAAGCCCTAGATGTAACCTGGACACCCCTTAGAAGGTGAGCCAGGGCCTCCAAGGGAGGGCTTGGTCTTTTTGGCTAAGGGAAGAACCTTAGAGAGAGTAGAGAGCAGGAGCACTTCATCTCCTTCCTCTCTACGATACAGCTCAAGGAGCATCTGTATTAGCCCAGTGATCGTAATATAAGATCTACAAGCAGTTCATCGTGTGTTGTGTTGTTATATCTTCCATTTGTAGATTCACTACACTATCCCTCCCCAGATACCACTAGTGCACATTGGCCCCTGATGAGGGGTTAACTCATCAATGCCCATCGCAGATGGACTTAGGTTCGAGGAAGTTGGGAGCGCTAGAGGCATCGATCGGCTAGCAAACAAGCATACAGGGACGCAAGGTTTACCCAGGTTCATGCATCGTAGAGGACCCAACTCCTGTTGTATGCTCTTGGAATTATCGAGGAGTCGAAAGTTACAGGGGGTGCGCATATGCAATCTGGCGATGGTATGGAAACTAGGGTTGTGGATTGTCCTCCTCGCCGCCCCTCCTAGCCTTTAGATAGATAGGATAGTTCTCGGGATAGCAGGCCGAGTCATTTACAGGTTAGGTTTTACCCTTTAAACTTCTATCTTAAGTTTGTTGTGTGCTGCAAGCAATCGAAGTCTCCTAGGTCATCCGGACCTTGGCTGGGTCTTAGCAATGTTGTGGGCTTCTTTTAAGCTGGACCATATATACCAAGTTCGAGTACATGTAAGGTATTCCCATGTCAGTAGCCCCCGAGTGTCCGGTTGAATCGCAGATTCGAGTGGAGACTTATGAAACCTTCGAGTGTATAGTTGAGTATGATTTGGAATGCTTTAGTTTATATCATAGGGATTGTCGATATACGTGCCTGATTGATCTGATGCATCGGGATCAGTTAATTGCCTTAGGGAAAAACAACGCAATCTACTCAAACTCGAGTCCCTAGACTCGAATTCGGAAAAGTGCTAGCGTAATTTGACTAATGCCACGGAGGTCTTATAGAGTCGAATCCTGGTATATAAGTGTGAGCACTCGATGCGTCTGTCAAGGCTTATTTCATCGTACCTGCAGGCACGGATTATTTCTGGTAGAGCGCAACAGGTGCGTTGCCAGGCCTTCTTCAGGTCTTATCTTCATTCCGCAAGCGTGGCATCCGAA
This sequence comes from Avena eriantha, assembly GCA_910589775.1. Lineage (NCBI taxonomy): Eukaryota > Viridiplantae > Streptophyta > Magnoliopsida > Poales > Poaceae > Avena > Avena eriantha. The sequence goes on along the minus strand of OU342744.1, from coordinate 393,645,641 downwards.
TGTTGTCATCGCGGAGATGATTCAGGTGGTCCAGGAGATGTAGTCTATTTGTAGGGAAAGTTCAAGGCGGAGTCTTCAATTCTTTCGAGTGTGGACACAGTCAACACATAGTTGTGTACAAGAAAAATCATAGGGTGCGCCACCAGCGCTCCCTATGCGAGTAACCCCCGAGTGCCTATTCGAGTCATAGACTCGAGTGGGTACTATGAGTGTGTTCGACTGCTGTCATCTTTTGTTTGTTTCAATCGAATATGCCTTCAGTGCTCCCTATTGGAGTAACCCTGAGTCCGCAGTTGAATCATTGATTCGAGTGAAGGGTTTTGAGTGGAAATACATTGTCAGAATACTTGGAAGTCTATAAAGTTTATCGGGTGCGCGGCCAGCCCTCCTATGAGGAGTATCCCTCGAGTGCTTGGTCGAGTCGAAGACTCGAGTGAGTACTAGTGTAGCAGAAGGTGCTCCTGTTGGAGTTAATGACGTCAGTGCTGATGATGAGATGATCTTATTTGCCCGTGTGAGCGGTTTTGATGCGACGTGACGAAAGTGGGGCCCCATTTTTGACTTGGATTTGACCAGTCGTGCGTAATCTTCGATTTTCACTGCGTCTCCTTGATTCTCGCGCATAATGGGGGAAGTGGAGCGATGGTTTGTTGTTTGCTCTGCCACGCATCTATATTGATTTGCGCCACGTGTCTGGCTGGCGTACTGCTAGCCATTAGATTGCATATGTGGTGAGGTTAATTAGAGGTTTGTTGTGCAGTAATTTTCCCCACGGCTCATCTTCTTCCATGCGCACTTCCTCCATTGCTGCTCCTCGCTGTTCCATTGCTCGCACCTCCTTGCTGCACTGGACGGCCTTCGCACCTTTCTACGCTCTCACCACAAGCGCCAAATGGGGAAAAGAAGGGTGCTTCTACCGCTGGATCTGTGGCCGCCACTGTTGTAGCCAAGGAGAAGGGCGTTGCCGCAACGGGCACCAGTACTTCCGCCACTGGAATGAAGAAAGGCCCAGGCATGAGCATCACGAATGGACGGTGGCAGCCAACCACCATCAAGGAAACAGAGCTCTTCAACTGGCACCAAGATGGTGCTCTCCCTGCCGTAGAAGATGACTGTCAGATTCCTGGCGACGAGGTAATCCCTAGTCCCCCACCGGATTTTGGGTGATGTTCCTCGTGTTTATCATTCGTGGTCTTTCTCTCCCCATTCACAAGTTTGTGAGGTGGTTACTCTGCTTCTATGTGCTCCAACTGCATCAGTTAACCCCAAACTCCATACTTCACATTGCTTGCTACATCACCCTTCGTGAGTGTTGGATCAGAATCGAGCCACACTTTGGGCTATTCAAAAACTTTTCAAACTGAAATGCTAGTCGGGCTCTAGGTCGGTATTCTATGATATAGGAGGCTGCGATATCCATGTAGACTCCAATGTCACATATTTCGCCATCAACTTCAATGCATCTGTCCAAGGGTGGAGGGATAAGCGGTTCTATATTCGCAACCAGAAGGTTGATGAGGAACACTTCAGACTCGCGCCTTTTGATCCGACAGCAGTATGCAAGAGAAGGAGATCATGGAAGAACACAGTGATGCCTAGAGAAGCCGAGGAAACTGAGGCTCTATACAAGCATGTCTGCAAACCTTGAGCTCCACATAGGCAAGGAAGTAGGCGGTGCAGACCTCATTCACACCTGGATGCGCCATCAAGTGCAGCCGCTACAGGCTATGGCGCATCCGATGTGCTGCTGGACTGGCGTTAACGATGTCACCCGTATCTTGCCAAAAAAATCTTTGGGTGAAGTAGACAAGAGGTTTCGGCTGGTGACCAAGTACATAGCCAAAGAGAGACTCCATGCGTAACATCCCAAAACTTAATCCAAAGTGAATCAAGATCAAATCTAACCAATTTAGGGTTAACAAAAACTTTTCCATTTAAAATAATTAAGCATTCATATGTATGTGCATTTAAATGAGTTGTTTTGAATTGCCATGTTTGAGTGATCCAATGGTTGTAAAATGATTCTAAGGTTAATTTAACATCATCTAGATCATTCCCAAACAAATCCCGAAGAAAAAGAAATAAAAAAGAATAAGCAAATGGTCACTTTTGCCATTTTATCACCTAGCCTACTTTGGCTATTCCTAGAACTCAAATCTTAACAGAAATAATTCTGGATCTTTGCACCCCTTGCTAGTACAAGTAGTGAAGTGCCAAGGCCCACTTTGTGATCTACCAAAAACTTTCAAACAGTAAATTTAAATGACATTTGAAAATTGAATCTAGTGTATCTATCAAGATCACATAAATTCAAAAACCACTCAAATGAACTCCATTTTAAAATCCCAAGCAAACCTAGATGGTCAAGCATAAGATACATCACTCCACGAAAAATCAGCTCAAAATTCAAAACTTTTTCTCACGCGGCCATTTGATCGAACACCTGGCAGGAAAAAATCATCTGGCCTAACTAATACTATTACACATTGATCCCTTGTCCCTCAGTTGACCCTTTCTACTCTCCTCTGTCTCCCTTGCTCCAACCAAGCCATCAACCAGCCCGCTTCACTGCTAGCAGCAGTGGCGCGCCGCCCAAATGAGGTCACCACCAGCCGAGCAAGCGCAGCTCGTAGCAGACCGCGTCACGCCATACCCTCTAGCACCGCCTAACCCTACCGCCTCTCCCTGTCCACCCCTCGATCGCTGCTAACCCCTGGACCACCTCAGCACCGCACTTCCCTTTCTCTCTGCACCTTGTACAACGCACGCCAGAGCACGATCACCGCCAGCGCATAGCAGACCACGCCTCGACACCATATCGCGCACGCCGCTTCGCCATCAACCTAGCACCCCGCCACACACGGCTGTGCACCGCTGCGCGACCCACAGTCGCCATGATCAGCATCGAGCATCGCCTCTATCCCCCAAAGCGCGTGAATCTCCCGAACGTTAGGCACCGCCCCTAGCCATGCCATTGCACCGTAGATGACCGCCAGCTGACCGCCCACAGTCTGCCTACCTCGCCCACGCCAATATTCCCCCTGTTTCGCTTTCACCGACGAGCCGCGCCATGCTTCTCTGCCGCCACCTCGAGCCTATATAAGGAGGCCACCCTAGCACCATTTCTTCACACCATTCCACTCCCCTCTCTCCACTGACCATTTCCCCTCTCGCACTGGAGCAGCTCGAGTAGCAGGCCGCCGGAATTTCACCGGAGGCAGCGGCAGCAGAGGAGGAGGAGACGCTGCCGTCGATTTCGTCCACCTCAGCCCCTGCCGCGACTTTGCCTGATCTCGGCGTCACTGTCCAGTTCGATCTCTCGCCTCGCCGCACTACCTAGAGCCCTAGTACGTCCCAAGTAGACCCCCACCAGCCGTTTATGGTTCGGACTCGCCGGCGACCAGTCTGCCGTCGTCGACGACCGTGAACCGTCCATCTGTGTTTTAATCGTGTGGCCCAGATCGCCCCATACCGCTTCGCGTTTAAAGAGTCACTGACAGGCGGGGCCCCCTGTCAGCAGCCCTCTGCGCCACAGAGCACCACTGGTCCGACCCATTTAGTTTCCCGTGCTGACCCAGTTAATTCAAATTAGGTTTTTCTATTTAGACTTAAAATCAATTATGTCCTCTAGTTTAAAAATCAATTCAAAGAGTTTTACAAATCTAAATGGAGTGATTTCAATTTGGTGGAAAGGTACTGAAAATCTCTATCCAAGCCCGTTGGATTTAAATCGTTTAGAGTTAGAGATCTCTCCTAGTAAAAATAACAAGACAAAATCATTTGTACATTCAAACATTTTTCTAAAATCAACCATAATAGCTTTTGAGTTGATGCCAACTCTCAAAATTGACATTTAACCATACCTATATGAATATGTAATAATATTAGGGTTTGCATGCAGTGACTTTTGACTAGTACCAAAATAATGCTACATAGGCATTTCTAGTCACTTTAAATCATTAAATATTAAACTTAAACTTATTAAAATGTGATCCAACATTTAAATCACATTCCCATATGTTACAATATATGGTGATGACATGTGTCCACATGATCCCATATTTTAATTGGAGAATATTAAATCTTAGTTAATTTTAATGAGTAGAAATTACTTTTCTCAAATAAAAAGAATGAAGCTAGTTAATTAAACCTTGTGATGCTTGTGATGATAATAGATCATCAAATGTGTGCCTTAGTGTGATAAGTAGACTAGTTAAGCATTGTTTGGTGATTGTGTATCCCGTATGTATTTATAGACGATAGTCCCGACGAAGCTTTCGAGGAGGAGGAGTTCTACCAAGAGGAGGAGGAAGAAAACTTCAACCACTTCACCAACCAAGGCAAGCCTAGCACTTCAAGTAAAGTGAGCAAGCTATTGTTAGCAAGATATAATTAAGCTAGATAACCTAAGCCAGATGCATTATGCATGCTTTGGTTATACCCTTGGACTTATACCTACTCCAAATGTTATTTGCAAGCTTTAGTTTCTTTACTTTACCAAAATCCTTTACTTGTTTGAAGGTAGCATAAAAAGTATAAAACTTGACCTATCTAGATAAACTTAGATGTCATTCTATGGCATGAGATTGATATTAGTATCCCATATCAGTGAACACTCTTAACTTAGTAGTTTAGAGCTAAACTAGAATTTGAGTCACTTTAGATGGGAATACTTGGTGAAAATGAATTGTGAAAACCTTGGAATGATGAGTCATTCTATTGAGATGTTTTGACATGTGTTGAGAAACAAAAATGGTTTAGGATGATGAAAATGTGGAGGCATGAGTCTTAACCATTTTACAAAACTCATGGTTGGGTTCGGATGAGATACCATTCCAATTTTACCGTACAACCACAATACCTAAATTGGGTAAGGCTTAGCTGGAAGTTTATATGCATTAGTATTAGTTCCCTCGCGGGAGAGGTTTGAGATGAGGCTACCTCTCGATGTTGTCCACCTATGCAGTGCCCAAGATGACACATGGTCATGGATGGGAGGCCATGCTCATAGGAGAGGTGCTTATACTAGGGTGTGTAATGGAAAGGTTATGTTTGATTATCTGCATACTAAGTATGATGATTCAGTGTTATCCCTGACAGATGTATCAAATCTTGTTTGTGAAAGTGTACCACCTCTGCAGAGTGTCGAACTATTCGAATAGCCGCGTGCGCGGTTATGGACAGTTGGAGTGGCCATACTGTTCCATTGTCAGATTGTTTTCAAAATGACTTATGATATGAATGATGAATCTTGACTTGACGACAACAGGGTTGTGACTATGACACTAGCTTCCCAACTTAAGTGATTCTAGAACTTTATTTTATCTTTCTTTTTTCTGAACTCAGCTTAGGTTTCAAACTTAACTTTACGAATAAACCTAGAGTTACAATTTTCCCACTAGCACTACCTTACTTGTTAGTGATAGTTTGCGAGTACTTAAAGAGTACTCATGGCTTTTGTCCCTGGCTATTCCTATGGCAAGACTATGAAGGAGACTACCAAGATGAAGGACAACAAGAAGGCTATGATAACTAGGACTAACTTCCATCATCAACATTGCCTCTGCCCCTGAAGATAGACCTCACCGCTACGCTTATTATTTATTCCGTTGCTTGTTGTATTAATACTGGATCATGAGATCCTTTATTCGTGTAAGACCTTATTATGGTTTGTAATGGAGGATGTACTTTGATATCCAATCTGTTATGTCTCGCAAAAATGGTAATCCTGGGATTGCGATGTATGGCATAACAGGCATCTGGGATTAAAATCCGAGTGTTGACAAGTTGGTATCAGAGCCAGGTTGACCATAGGAGACCCTAGTTAGAATGGACGTCCGAATAAAAACTTAGTTTCAAAACCAAAGTGAGTATTTATGAAAAACTATTTCCTCTCTTACCCTTGGGAATTCTTTCTCTCTCAAAAATTCATGTTCCTCCAATTCTTACATTACTACATAAAATTTGACACACTTGATCACTTCACTAACTTCCTCATCCTTAATTCTTATAGATGGAGACTCAGTTCAGCAAGTTCTACCAGTTGGCCAACGGAGGCCACTGATCTTCGAGAGGGATCTTGATGCACTATCGAAGTACTTGGGACGTCCGCACCCGGAGTTTCTTGGAGCTCAACTTCCTGGACCATTAGGAGGAGACTTATAATGGCTAGTCACCGCTGATCTTCGAGGAAGTATAGAAGCTTGTCAAGGACCATTAGTCTCTTTGCCGCCAGCATGAAAAGAAGGATCCCACCATCGACCGTCTTTGCAAGAAGGTGGCCGACCTCGAGAAGACCATCAAGGAGCAAGAAGCTCAGCTGGTAGCAAAGGAAGAAGAAGAGGAAGGTGAAGACATCCAGGGAGATATGGACTCTTACCTCAGCAATGATGATGACTTTCTGGAGGAGGATGCCGTGGACTTCCACACCGACAATGATGACTCCAACTTCATCGACGATGAGTAGATGCACTAGAGCACTATCGTAGAGTTAGGAGTATCAGTCCCAATGTATCGTAGCTTGCAGAATGGTTCTTAAAACCATCTGTTTTCCTTTGATGTTGTGGTGTGTGTGTGTTTGTATCATGTGCTTGTTTGAATGAATGAAAAGAAGTTAGTTGCAAAATCTGAGTCAAACTCAAAGTTTTAGCTTTGAAACCAAAACCATGAACCTTAGAACTTTCCCTCTTACCCCTTTATCTATCTCAATCTTCAGATGACTCGTGGAAACCACGGAGGGAGCAGCTCATCGTAGGAACCAATGCTACAGATTATGAAAATGCTGGTTGCAGATCATGAAGCAAGCAGGGCAGAGCGCCATGCCAACTTTTCAACACTTCAGCAGATAGCCCAGATGGCCCAAACAACCAAGGGCATGGAAATCAGGATCATTAAGGATCCAAGCTAAAAAACTTCCAGAATACCAATCTTTAGCACTTCGGAGAACCCACTAGATGATGATGACTGGTTGTAGAGAATGGAGATTAATTTGGAAGTAGCTAGAGTGGATGACAACAAGAAAGTTCTCTTTGCCACCCACTATTTGGCAGGAGATGCAAGATCCCGGTGGAACAGCATCCGCATGATGAACCATGGTCAAGTGATGACATGGGAAGCCTTCAAAATCAAGTTCAGCCGCACCCACGTGCCGCAGGGCCTAGTCACCACAGTGAGGGATGAATTCAAAGAGTTAAACCAAGGCAGAATGACTGTAGTGGAGTACCGTGATAGATTCCTGTCGCTTGCCAGGTATGCACCTGATGAGATCAACACGGAAGCCAAGAACAAGGAGAGATTCCTGAACGGACTGCACGATGAGATGCATACTGTCCTCGTCAACATCCGCTTCGAGGATCTCTAAGAGCTAGTTGACTATGCCATTTAGATTGAAGGGAAGTTTAACCAAGCAAACGACAACCGCAAACGCCGTATGATGCACCAAGCTGGATCCAACTGTCACCAGAAGTACCGTCCCAACCCGTCTACAGGGTATGCACCGAGGAACAACCGACCCCCAATGTCTCGCCCAAGCTACCCCAACCGTAGCGGAGGCAATGTGAAGTCTGGAGGAAACAACAACAACCCCGGCAACACCATCAATTTCAACTGTGCACCTCCCAAGAGCAACAACAACAACAACACTACACCCAGAACTGGAAGCAATGTTGTGCCTATCGTAGCTAAATACAAGTCTCAGATCACTTGTTTCGAGTGTGGACTGAAGCGTCACTATTCCATTGAGTGCCCCAAGAAGACGGCAGCCACTGCCAATGTGAATGCCCCAGCTCAACAGCAGCGTCGTGTTCAACAAGGAAGAAGATTTGCCCTAGGGAACCCTCACAACCGCAATGGCCATCTCTTCCACATGAATGCCGAAGAAGCACAAGAAGCGCCAGATGTAATGTTGGGTATGTTTTCTGTCAACTCAGTTTTAGCAAAAGTGTTTTTTGATTCTGGAGCATCGCACTCATTTGTCACCAAAGAATTTGCATGCATTATTAAGATTCCCACAACCAACTTGAAGCATGTCATGATAGTTCAAATTCCTGGTTCAACTACAAAAGCTAGAAAAATTTGCAAAGCTGTGCATATCAAAATACATGGGATAGATTTTTATGCTAATCTAATAGTACTTGGAACCAAAGGATTGGAAGTAGTACTAGGAATGGATTTGATGTCAAAGCATAAAGGACTGATAGACTGTGCTAAGAAAGCCATCACCATGACCAGTAGCTCTAGAGTAACTATATAGCATATATATGAAACCTTACCCAGTCAATTCAAGTGCAACAAGAGTCTAGCCCTGCCCACCATAGACCAAGTCAGAGTAGTCTGTGAATACCCCGACGTATTCCCAGATGAATTTCCCGGTATGCCCCTGGATAGGGATATTGAGTTCATTATCGAACTAATCCCCGGAACTGGACCAATAGCCCAGAGACCCTATAGCATGAACCCCTCAGAGTTAGTAGAGTTGAAGAAGCAGTTGGATGCTATGTTGGCAACAGGCTCGATTCAACTAAGCGCATCGCCATGGAGATCACGAGTGTTATTTGTCGATAAGAAAGATGGAGGCAACCGTTTGTGCACCGATTACAGAAAACTGAATGACGTCACAATCAAAAACAAGTACCCTTTGCCAAAGATAGAGGATCTATTTAATGAGTTGACTGGTGCCCAAGTGTTCTCAAAGATTGATCATAGGACTGGTTATCACCAACTTAAGATTCGTGCAACGGATATTCCGAACACCGCCTTTACTACTCGTTATGGTTTATACGAGTATACGGTCATGTCTTTTGGATTAACCAATGCCCCTTCTTATTTCATGAATCTCATGAATAAGATCTTTATGAATTTTCTAGATAAGTTTGTCGTTGTGTTTATCGACGATATCCTTATCTACTCCAAGTCAGAAGAAGAGCATGAGCAACATCTGAGAATCATCCAAGAAACCCTGAGAGAGCATCGGTTGTATGCCAAGTTCAGGAAATGTGAGTTTTGGCTGAAAGAAGTAGGATTCTTGGGACATATTGTGTCTGCCGGAGGATTCTCTGTTGATCCCGCCAAAATTAAAGATGTCGAAGAATGGGAATCCCCAACCACTCAAACCCAAGTCCGTGCATTTCTCGGACTAGCGGGATACTACAACAAGTTTGTAGAAGGATTTTCGAGCATAGCAAGACCCATGACTCAATTGTTAAAGAAGGACAAGAAGTTTGAATGGACCGAAAAATGTGAAGCCAGTTCCCAAGAACTGAAGAAGAGATTGATTTCAGCCCTAATATTGATCATGCCAGATATCAAGAAGTCGTTTGATGTATATTGTGATGCATCCAAGATTGCTCTCGGATGTGTATTGATGCAAGAAGGAAAATTCATCGCTTATCTGTCTCGACAACTGAAGCAGCATGAACAGAACTATCCGACCCATGATCTTGAGTTAGCAGCCGTAGTGTTGGCCTTGAAGACATGGCGTCATTATCTTACGGGAAATCATTGTGAGATTTACTCAGATCACAAAAGTTTGAAGTATATTTTCACTCAGAAGGAGCTGAATATGAGGCAAAGGAGATGGATAGGGTTAATCAAGGATTATGACCTTGACATTCACTATCACCCCAGCAAAGTCAATGTGGTAGCCGATGCTCTTAGCAGATTGCCGTGTAGGCTAAACACCATGATCAAGGAGAAGCAACCTAGTTTGTATGAGGAGTTGGAGCAGTTTAGAACCGAGCTTGTTAGCAAAAGATTTTTAGCTAGCATTGAACTTCAACCCACTTTGATTAGCCAAATCAAGGAAGCCCAAAAGGGAAATGAAAGTATCGACGGAATCAAACGTCGTATTGGTATAGGAAAGGTACCTGGATTCACCGAAGATGGAGGAGTTTTGTGGTACAAAGGACGTATCTGTGTGCTAGCAGATTCGGAGTTGAAGCAAGTTATCATGCAGGAAGCTCATGATACTCTTTATTCTATCCACCCCAGAGGAACGAAGATGTATCAGGATTTGAAAGAGCAATTTTGGTGGGACAAGATGAAGAGAGAAATCAGAAGCTACATCGCCAAGTGTGACATCTGTCAAAGAGTCAAATCAGAGCATCAGAGACCCGTAGGACTATTGCAACAATTGCAGATTCCTGAATGGAAATGGGATTCTGTCGGAATGGACTTTATCACCGGTTTGCGTACTTCTAGTAGGGGAAATGACTCAATATGGGTCATCGTTGATATATTGTCCAAGGTATCTCATTTTATACCTGTCAAGACTACCTATCAGAGTTCAAAGCTAGCAGAGTTGTACATTACTAGAATTGTTAGTCTGCATGGAACCCCCAAGACCATAGTATCAGATCGAGGAACCCAATTTACCTCGAGATTTTGGCAGAAAGACCAAGAAGGATTGAGAACCAATAAACTGATGGACAAACTGAAAGAGTCAACCAGATCTTACAAGATATGATGAGAGCTTGTGTTTTGGAGTATGGATAAAAAAGGGAAGACTGTCTGCCTTTCGCAGAATTCTCATACAACAACAGTTACCAAACTAGTTTGTAGATGGCACCATTTGAGTTCCTATACGGAAGAAAGTGTCGTACCCCTTTGAATTGGTCGCAAGTAGGAGAGAGTCTGATTTTTGGACCCGACATTCTCCGAGAAGCTGAAGAAAAGGTTCACAAAGTCCGTGCGAACCTCAAGACCGCCTAGTCCAGACAGAAGAGTTATGCTGACAAGAAAAGGAGAGACCTGACTTTCAATATCGGAGATTTTGTGTATCTCAAGGTTTCACCATTGAAGGGAACACAACACTTTAGTCTGAAAGGAAAGTTAGCCCCCAGATATATCGGACCCTTCAAGATTCTGAATCACTGAGGAAAAGTATCATATCAACTGGAGCTGCCAAAAGAGATGTCAACCATCCACAATGTCTTCCATATCTCGTTACTTCGCAAATGCGTAGAAGTGCCGAAGAAGACTGAAGTTTTCAAGAACATTGATCACCGAGCTGTTGATATCCACAAGGATTTGCTGTATCATGAAGTGCCCATCCGTATCTTGGAACAAGCTTACAGAACCACTAGGACCCGGAGTATCAAATTTCTAAAGATTCAGTGGAGCAACCATACCGAAGAAGAAGCCACTTGGGAGTAGGAAGATTACATGAGGACAGAGTTCCCAAATCTTTTTAGATCTTAGTTTTCTTCGTAAATCTCAGGACGAGATTTTGTTTAAGGGGAGAAGGTTTGTAACATCCCAAAACATAATCCAAAGTGAATCAAGATCAAATCTACCCAATTTAGGGTTAACAAAAACTTTACCATTTAAAATAATTACGCATTCATATGTATGTGATAAATTGGTTGTAAAATGATTCTAAGGTGAATTAAACATCATCTAGATCATTCCCAACAAATCCCAAAGAAAAATAAATCAAAAAGAATAAGCAAATGGTCACTTTTTCCATTTTAATCACCTAGCCTACTTTGGCTATTCCTAGAACTCAAAAATTAACAGAAATAATTGTGGATCTTTGCACCCCTTGCTAGTACAAGTAGTGATGTGCCAAGGCCCACTTTGTGATCTACCAAAAATTTGCAAACACTAAATTTAAATGACATTTGAAAATTGAATCTAGTGTATGTATCAAGATCACACTAATTCAAAAACCACTCGAATGAACTCCATTTTAAAATCCCAAGCAAACCTAGGTGCTCAAACATAAGATACATCACTCCACCAAAAATTAGCTCAAAATTCAAAACTTTTTCTCATCCGGCCATTTGATCAAACACCTGGCAGCCAAAAATCATCTGGCCTAACTACTACTGTTGCACATTGATCCCTTGTCCCCCAATTGACCCTCTCTACTCTCCTATGTCTCCCCTTGCTCCAACCAAGCCATCAACCAGCCCACCTTCACTGCTGACCCAGTTAGTTTCCCGCGCTGACCCAGTTAATTCAAATTAGGTTTTTCTATTTAGACTTAAAATCAATTCTGTTCTCTAGTTTAAAAATCAATTCAAAGAGTTTTATCAATCCAAATGGAGTGATTTAAATTTTGTTGGAAAGGTAATGAAAATCTCTATCCAAGACCGTTGGATTTAAATCTTTTAGAGTTAGAGATCTCTCCTAGTAAAAATAACAATTCAGAAGCATTTGCACATTCAAACATTTTTCTAAAATCAACCATAATAGCTTTTGAGTTGATGCCAACTCTCAAAAATCACATTTAACCATACCTACATGAATATGTAATAATATTAGGGTTTGCATGTAGTGATTTTGGACTAGTACCAAAATAATGCTATCTAGGCATTTCTAGTCACTTTAAATCATTAAATATTAAACTTAAACTTATTAAAATGTGATCCAACATTTAAATCAAATTCCCATATGTTAGAATATGTGGTGATGAGATGTGTCCACATGATCCCATATTTTAATTGGAGAATATTAAATCTTAGTTAATTTCAATGAGTCGAAATTACTTTTCTCAAATAAAAAGAATGAATCTAGTTAATTCAACCTTGTGATGCTTGTGATGATAATAGATCATCAAATGTGTGCCTTAGTGTGCTAAGTATACTAGTTAAGCATTGTTTGGTGATTGTGTATCCTGTATGTATTTATAGACGATAGTCATGACCAAGTTTTCGAGGAGGAGGAGTTCTACCAAGAGGAGGAGGATGAAAACTTCAACCACTTCACCAACCAAGGCAAGCCTAGCAGTTCAAGTAAACTGAGCAAGCTATTGTTAGAAAGCTAGAATTAAGCTAGATAACCTAAGGAAGATGCATTAGGCATGGGTTATACCCTTGGACTTATACCTACTCCAAATGTTATTTGCAAGATTTAGTTTCTTTACTTTACCAAAATCCTTTACTTTTTTGAGGGTAACATAAAAAGTATAAAACTTGACCTATCTAGATAAACTTAGATGTCATTCCATCGCATGAGATTGATCTTAGCATCCCATATTAGTGAACACTCTAAACTTAGTAGTTTAGAGCTAAACTAGAACTTGAGTCACTTTAGATGGGAATACTTGGTGAAAATGAATTATGAAAACCTTGGAATGACGAGTCATTCTATTGAGATGTTTTGACATGTGTTGAGAAACACAAATGGTTTAGGATGATGAAAATGTGGAGGCATGAGCCTTAACCCTTTTACAAAACTGATGGTTGTGTTCGGATGCGATACCATTCCAATTTTACCGTACAACCACAATACCTGAATTGGGTAACGCTTAGCTGGAAGTTTATATGCATTAGTATTAGTTCCCTCGCGGGAGAGGTTTGAGCTGAGGCTACCTCTCGATGTTGTCCACCTATGTAGTGCCCAAGATAATCGATGGTCATGGTTGGGAGGCCATGCTCATAGGAGATGTGCTTATACTAGGGTGTGTAAAGGAAAGGTTATGTTTGATTATCTACATACTAAGTATGATGATTCAGGGTTATCCCTGATAGATGTATCGAATCTTGTGGTGAAATGGTACCACCTCTGAAGAGTGTCAAACTATTCGAATATCCACGTCCGCGGTTATGGACAGTTGGAGTGGCCATACCGTTCCGTTGTCAGATTGTTTTCAAAATGATTTATGATATGAATGATGAATCTTGACTTGACCACAACAGGGTTGTGACTATGACACTAGTTTCCCAACTTAAGTGATTCTAGAACTTTATTTTATCTTTCTTTGTTTCTGAACTCAGCTTAGGTTTCAAACTTAACTTTACAAATAAACCTAGATTTAGCATTTTCCCACTAGCACTACCTTACTTGTTAGTGATAGTTTGCAAGTACTTAAAGAGTACTCATGGCTTTTGTCCCTGGCTATTCCTATGGCCAGACTATGGAGGAGACTACCAGGACGAAGGACAGCAGGACGGCTATGATAACTAGGACTAACTTCCATCTTCAGCATTACCTGTGCCCCTCAAGATGGACCCCACCGCTACACTTATTATTTATTCCGTTGCTTGTTGTATTAAGACTGGATCATGAGATCCTTTATTCGTGTAATACCTTATTATGGTTTGTAATGGATGATGTACTGTGATATCCAATCTGTTATGTCTCGCAAAAATGGTAATCCTGGGATTGCGATGTATGGCATAATAGGCATCTGGGATTAAAAATCTGGGTGTTGACACCCTGGTGACTCAGTCGTGCCTCCCTTCTGTGCGAGTCATCCTCTGCCCGAGGTGGCTTTCTTGTGAGCACTTCTTGTTTTTATTGATGCTAAGTTTTTATTTATACTGATGTTTGTTTCTTGTTTCAGGACTGGAATTTGACCATTGTGCTGCCTCCCTAGCCTGAGGGAGTAATCCCTCGTGAAGCCGAAGAGGAGGACAAATCGGGCTCCACCATCCCTTTCGAGGAAGGGCAGGAAGCCCCCGAGTCCAGTGGGAAACGGACTTGCAAGCACTCCCGAAGCGAGAATTTGGACGCGTCCTCGCCGCCAACACCAGAAGGTCCTTCGACTGTGGTAGAGGAGCTGATTCCCGCCGTGCATGTGCGCGTTGTGGCTGCTCCTCCACGGAAGAAGCTTAGGACACTGAAGGAGGCATCCGAGAACTCTTTTCACCTCGACAATTTTGACGGGTATGCTTTTCACTCCTACTGGTTCGTCCTTATGTCGGAAAATCTTTTCTTCTGAAGTTGCTTTGTATGTTTTGTAGCCAAATGGCATCGTCATCATCCAATTATTGTCAATTCGTGAAGGAGTCTAGAGTCGCAGACTCCAAAGACAAGGAGATAGTGGCACGATCTCCTTCTCCCCAAGTGGCGACCCACTCTAGTGCCAATTCTTCGAGTTCGCCGCATGTCGGGGGGCACCAGATGGTTACCCAGACATCTGTTCATAAGGAAACTTTGGAGTCCCTGGAGGAACATTTGAGTTTTCTTGTCGTTGGCAGTCGAAATTGGGTTGATGCTCTTGCTTTTCTTTTGCAGCCTGTCTTGCAGGAATCCACTCGCCTCGCTAAACAAATTATTTCCCTTGGCCCTCAACATGCTTCGTTGGAGGTTCGGCATCGTGCCATCGAAGGTGAATTCATGCTCTTTCCTCCGTTCTGCTTGTATAAAAATCTAGCGAGCTTAAGTTTCTCCATTATCCTTTGCAGGTGAGCATAATGATCTTCTTTGTTGCGTCGACTCCCTCCAGAAGGGTCTTGCCGCAGCGGAGAAGAAACATGATGAGGCACTCGAAGCTCTTGAGGAGTTGAAGAAATGCGAGGTTGACTTGCATTCCACCATAGCTGATACGAAAAAAGTGTTCATAGAACAACTTTTCTCTGTTGCTAAGGCACTCTCAGGTATGATGCTGCATCATTTTGTTTGCCATGTACTTTGCATGTATGTTGTTGTGCTCATGTGCATCTTCTGCACATGCTGCTAGCATGGACTTCGACGCTCAGGCTTTGGCCCGCTCAGATGCTTTGGTCGCTGCTGTGGTTGCAATCGAAGACCACATCGTCTCCATCAAGGACTCACTCGAGAAGGCCTAGGGCGTGCTTGGGCATCTTTGAGAGGAGATTGTCCACAAGGCCAATCTGATCGGGGATCTCGATGGCTTGGTACAGTCCTTTGCTGGAGGCGTGCCCATGGACTTCAAGAATGCTCAACGGGGGTTGGAGTGACCATGGTACTCGTGATGGTGCAAGCTCATGGCGTTGATTTGAGCCCTAGCAAGGTATCCTCGGTGATGCCGGTCACTACGGATGGCCAGCAGGTAGTGTTTGCCACTAGTTGCAATAAGTATGGGACTTAGGTTATTGAGACACTCGCCAAGTATTAGTTGGAGCTGAGGCGGTTGAATACGGCAAAAGCCACGGCATTAGAGGCTGTAGCCGAGAAGACTGTGGCATCGGAGACTTCCACAGACTCGAGGAAGCCCCCGAGTGCCAACACTTAGTTGTAGGTTGTTGCTTTGCCGTATTTTGTAATAATCTAGATTGTCTCACTTGAATTGTGCCTTGTGAGGGTACCCCTTTTGAGACTCGTTGAACTTTGATGTTTCTCCTTTTGGCGTTATTTATGAATGGTTGGTCCTTCGAGTGGTCCACCCGACTCACCTCCCAGCGATGAAACTGTGGCGCGGCCACGTTCAAAGGTGGAGGAGTTGTCGCTACCATCTCAATTGCGTGACCGTATAAAACATTTGGAGAGAGAGATGCCCATGATCCATGGGAGCGTGGACATGTGGAAGTCAAAAGATGAAAAAGACAGTGCGCACGAGAAGTACCTTCTGGGCGAGGTGGCTAAGTTGAATGAGCATTTTAAGTGTTAGTTCTCTAGCTTCTTATCCTTTTGTACCCACTCGTGGTGATGCTTTGTCTTTATGCTTTGTACGTCTTTTTGCAGTTGTTAGCGCTCTTCATCCGCAGGGTGAGAGGGACCGCGTCGCCATTCAACTGACCTGCTTGACCCAAGAGCAGCTGGAAGCCAGTGGGTACTTTTGGGTTGATCGTGATCGTGCAGTCGTGTTGGCTATGCTGTAGGACCGTGCGTCGTAGGTGCTGATTTATTTGAAGAAGTCGCAGTCATGCCTCAAGCATATTTTCCAGGCGATGCTCCCCTTGGACGTAGTACCTTTAAGATTGTTAGCTTCACTAAAGAAATTCCAGGATGCCAGCGTGGTTCGCGAGTGCGTGCAGCAACAACTAGTCGCGGGTGCCAAGGCTGCACTGCCACTTGTTTGCGTGCATCGTCGTGATCTTGATTTTGCATTTGTTCCGACTGGACCGCTGCCCCCACCAGAAGGAATGGCATGGAACATGGTGCCACATTATCGGGCGGTTATTCAGCCAGCCGAAGATATCGGCGAGTTCTTCAAACAGCGTACCAATATTCTCTTTTACGGTAGTAGAGTAGTTTTGAACCTGCACATAGATGCATCGGTTAAGTACATCGGGTGGTTTTTGTTACCTGTTTCTATGTAAAATCTTGGTAGCTTATGTATTTTTCGACTAGC
The DNA here is from genome assembly GCA_910589775.1 of Avena eriantha. NCBI lineage: Eukaryota > Viridiplantae > Streptophyta > Magnoliopsida > Poales > Poaceae > Avena > Avena eriantha. The sequence goes on along the minus strand of OU342744.1, from coordinate 393,628,660 downwards.
TTGTACTCTACAGTTGTCAACACCCGGATTTTTAATCCTAGATGCCTGTTATGCCATACATCGCAATCCCAGGATTACATTTTTGCGAGACATCATGGAATTGGTACCACATTACATCATCCATTACAAACCATAATAAAGGTCTTAAAAATAAAGGATGTCATGATCCAATCTTAATATAATCAAAGCAACAAAAAGTAAACGTAGTAGGGGCTCCATCTTCAGGGTCATAGACATGTTGTCCATCTTCCTAGTAGTCCTCCTCATAGTCTGACCACGGGAATAGCCAGAGACAAAGCCATGAGTACTCTTTATGTACTCGCAAACTATCACTAATAAGTCAGGTAGTTCTAGTAGGAATCTTAAGCTCTAGGTTTATTTGCAAAAAGGCAGGTTTATTTCATAAGGAATTCAAAAGTAAAGAACCTAATTCAATTGTCTACCTCACCTAAGTGGGAACCTAGTTTTTCATGTCCACAACCGTATTGTGGTCAAGTCAAGTTCATAGTTCAATTCACAAGTCATTTTTGAAAACATCTGACAATAGAACAGTATGGCCACTCCAACTGTCCCTGACCGTGGACGCGGCTATTCGAATAGTTTGACACTCTACAGAGGTGGTACACTTTAACCACAATATTCGATACATCCGTCAGGGAGAACCCTTAAGCATCATACTTATTATGCGGATAATCAATCATAACCTTTCAATTACACCCTCTAGTATAGGCACCTCCCCTATGAGCTTGGCCTCCCAGCCATGGCCATCTACCATCCTCGGCACTACATAGGTGGACATTCACACGAGGTAGCCTCAGCTCAACCTCTTTCCGCGCAGGAACCCATACTAAGGCATATAAACTTCCAGTTAAGCCCTACCCAATTCAGGTATTGCGGTTGTACGGTAAAATTGGAATTGTATCGCATCTAAACGCAACCATCGGTTTTTTTATCAAAATCAAGGCTCATGCCTCAAGAATTTCATCATCAAACCATTGTGTTTCAGAACACCTGTCAAAACCTTTCAATAGAATGAATCATCATTCCATGGTTTTCATAATCATTTTCTCCAAGTATTCCCATCTAAAGTGATTGGTAGTAGTTTAGCACTAGCAACTAGCAATGAGGGTGTCACTAATAGGGGGTGCTAATCAAGTGTAACCATCCAAATATAGTTTTATGCTTTTTATGGCATCTAAGTATAACTACCTAGGCCTAGTTTTATGCTATTTATGGCATCTATCTTATATGTCCAATAATCACAAATCACTAACTAAAGGTAAAGAACTTTAGTAAAGTAAAACAATAAAGCTCGCAAGTAAAACTTGGGATTGGTATAATCAATGTTGCATAACCAAACTATGCCTAATGCATCTTGCATTGTTTATCTTGCAAGAATGTCTTGTATAGTTAACTTGTAGTGTTAGGCTTGCCTTGAGTAGTGAAGTGGTTGAAGTCCTCTTCTTCTTCTTCTTCGTAGTACTCCTCCTAATCGTAGCCCAGGTCGGTACTAGCGTCTATAAAGGAATACGAGGTACAGAATCAGCAAAAAATACTTAACTAATTCTATTTAGCACACTAAGGCTCACACTTGATGATGTAGCATCATCACAAACATCACATGAAAAAAATACCTAGTCTTATTTATCTTATGTTGGAAAAGTAATTTCTATTCATTGAAAATACTTAAGATTTAATATTCTACAATTAAAATATTGGATCATGTTAACACATGTCATCACCACATATTCTAATACTTGGGAATGTGATTTAAAGTGGTGGTCATATTTTATAAAGTTTAAAATTACTATTTAATAAAATTAATGTGACTAGAAATGCCTATATAGCATTCTTTTGGTACTAGTACATGATCACTGCATGTAAACATAAATATTTTTACATATTCAGATATATCTTGTCAGATGTGATTTTTGAGAGTTCGAATCAACTCAAAAGCATTTATGGTTGATTTTTTAAAAATGTTTGAAGTTGGAAAAGTATATGCCTTGTTATTTTTACTATAGCTGATATATAATGTCAAATGGTTTTAATCCATTGGGATTGGATAGATATTTTGAATACCTTTCTAAAAAAATTGGAATCATGCAATTTGGTTTAGTGAATCTCTTTGAATTGATTTTTGAATCTACTGGCATAATCTAGTTTTAACTAAAATGGAAAAATTCTATTTGAATCAACGGGCTCTGCGCGGGAAACTAATTGGGCCGGCCCAGCTACACGGCGCACGCGCAGCGGGCTGCTGACAGGAGGGTCCCACTAGTCAGCGACTCAGCTAAGCCAAAACAGTAAGTTTCAATCGCAGCGCTATGATTAGAATAGGATCTAACGGCTGTGGTTTGTCGTCTCCGTCGCACAACGCCGGCGAGAACTGAACCCTAACGCGACGGTGGGGGTACGTGGGGGCTCACCAGGGCTCCAACTAGACTTGGAGATGGGGACGATCGAACTTGTCGAGGAAGGAGAGTCGAATTGTGGTCGCGGCGGTTCCTGGGCGGCTCCTAGCTCCAGTTCCTCTTCTCCCCTCCAACAGCGGGATCCGATGAAATTTCGGCAGGCTGGTCCTCGCCTTGCTCCGGGGAGAGGTGTGGGAGGTGTTTGAGAGAGAGGGGAGTGAGATGGTGTGGAGAATTGGGACTGGTGTGGCCTCTATTTATACACTGGCGAGAGGGACAACGCGACATCGTCGGGCTCCTCCGGCGACGGCGTTACAGAGGGCTATCGGCATGGTTGAGGGTAGGGGTTGTAGTGGTGCTTCAAGGGGGTTGTCATGCGAGTGATGGCGCGGCAAGGGGCGGTCGAGAATGGTCGGGAGCGGTCCGTGCTCTTTGCGGGAACAGCGGCATTCAAGACAGCGCACAGTGTACATGCTTCGCGCGGCAGCGAACGGGCGTGTCCGGGGGATAGTTGGGGTCATGGTGAGTTCGGGCACGTGCAGAGAGGGCAAGGCGTGGTGTGTGTGTGCGTGTCGGCTGCGGCGCTTTAGCGCGCTCTTAGCATGGCAGGCAGAGAAGTGGGCGCGGCGATTACGGCTGGTCCACGGCTTGTCTTCGGTCGAGGGGTGGACAGAGGGTGGGGGTGGAGTGTTGCCTATCTCCTGGAAATCGTGGGAGAGGGTGGGGTGGTATGTGGTGAGTGGGGCATGGTCGACCGACATGGTGAGCTCGGGCGACGCTGCACTGGTGCGGACGCCAAAGGGGGGAGCTTGTCCACTCTACTGCTGGATACGAGGGCGACCAGGGTGAGAAATGAGGGGCTAGTGGTGATCGATTACTGCTCCAAAGAGTGATTGTTAGGCAGGGTTTACTGGTGTCTGCCAGGTGCTCGACCAAATGGCCGCATGAATTCAAAGTAGTAATTTTTGGATGAAATTTGGTGAGTGTTCTGAGTACTTGCTTGATAGTCTATGGTTGCTTGGGTTTGCCAAGGTGAATTGATTTGAGTGGTTTTTGAAAAATGGTGATCTTAGTACATACACTTGATTCAATTTTTCAATGTCCTTTAAAATGATTTGGAATTTGTTTCTGTTAGCTTGTAAAGTGGGCTTGGGTTCACTTTTGCTTGATCTAGCAAGGGGTGAAAATAATTGGGAAAGTTTCTGTTAGAAATCCTTTACTGGAAACACTCAAAGTGGATAATTTTGGTCAAACAGACCATTTGATTATATGATTCATATTTGATTTTCTTTTCTTTGGATTTTGTTTGTAAATGGCCTAGATGATGTAGTATTCATATTTAAACCATTCCTTATTATTTGTAGCAATCAAACATGGAAATTGCACTCATTCATACACTAATGCAATTCACACATACACTCATATTAGATTTAATAATAAAAGTTTTTGTTAACCCTAAACTTGGGTGATTTGAACTTGATAATCTTGATTAATATTTTTGGGGTGTTACAAACCTTCCCTCCTTAAACAAAATCTCGTCCCGAGATTTAAGAGAAACTAGGAACTAAAGAGATTTGGAAACTCAGTCCTAATATAATCTTCTCGCTCCCAAGTACCTTCTTCTTTAGTATGGTTGCTCCACTGGATCTTGAGAAACTAGATACTCCGGGTCCTGGTGGTTCTGAAGGCCTCTTCCAAAATACGAATGGGTACTTCACGATAGGTTAGATCCTTGTTGATATCTATGGCTCAGTGATCGATGTTCTTGAACACTTCTGTCTTCTCCGGAACTTCTATGCATTTGTGAAGTAACGAAATATGGAACATATCATGTATGGCAGACATCTCCCTCGACAGTTCCAATTGATATGATACTTCTCCTTGGTGATTCAAAATCTTGAAGGGTCCAATATATCTGGGGGCTAACTTCCGTTTTAGTTGAAACTGTTGCATTCCTTTCAAGGGTGATACTTTAAGATACACAAAATCTCCGACATTGAAGGTGTTGGGGGGATACCCCCGGGTAGGGTCACACCGGGGTATAAAGGCCGAGTTAGCCGAGGTTCGGCAAGGCCAAAGCGGATGCTGGCCGGGTCACCTCAAGGAAGGCCGAATCACGGGGTAACCCGGACCAGGGGGCGTCCGCCTAACTAAGTGTCATCCGACTTAAGCAGTAAGTCAGAAATGCCTATCTAACTTGTATGCAGGAACGGGTGTGGCCGGATCAACTATGATCCGAGTCACATCTAGCTTCTAGGAGAAGGAAGGAATCTCGCTAGTCAAAAGAAGCCTGGTATGCACTGCATGAGCGAAGCGGACAAGGGCAGGACCACCGAGGCGTGGCTGACAAGGGTGACGACGCCCATGTCAGCTGACGCAGGCACAGCAGAGGCTCACGTAGCCTCTGCATGTGTGACGCGGGGGAAAAGCAACCCGGTCGGCTTACTACATTGGGAGAAGGCATGTTCTCAGGAATATGCCTCCACGTATACCCTAAGTGGAGACCTAGCCACCCCTATATAAGGAGGGCTAGGGCCTCTGTAGAAGGGGTTCCACTATTCTGATTTGGTTGAGGGTTTTAGGGGTGAACTGTGCATGAGAGTAAGAGAGCTTCTTCTTCCTCCTCTCGCCAAAACAGTTCTTGGAGCACTTGTATTCTTGGAAGCAAAGGAAATACAAAATTATGTGTGAGGAATCATCTCACTATCCCTCCCTAGATTACCCTAGCGTGTATTAGTCCCCACCTTTAGCCTATCCATGGCAACTGTCGTGACACCACCACGATAGTTGGCGCCTACCGTGGGGCTAGCGGTGCTAGCAGGAGTCAAGATCTGGATGGGAAACTTCATCGGCACTGGCAAACACATCGTCTCCGGGCACGTTCAGCTCTTTGGAGCGCTGGACTTCGTCAGTGACAACGCTGGCTGCTTCGGCACGCGCCCGATTCCGCACAACGGCCTCTTCGTCAAGCTCGGCGCGCACAAGGTCTACGTTGCTGTCGATGTGTCATGTGTTCATCCGCGACATGTCGTCGAGGCAGGGGAGCCACCACTCACCGTGGTTCGCGGGGCGCGTATCGCTCGCTCTCCGGACCACGCAGAGGTGATGATGACTGCGCCTGGCGCAGGCGCAAGCAAGGATCCGGCGCTAGATCCGGAGGTAACACCTAAGCAACCGAGGAAAGGTAGAGGTCCTCCGCTAGAGAGGCCGGAAAATGTGTTGAGGGAAGGGATGGATAGCTTGCCAAACCCTGTAGTAGCAGCAGTAGATCCGGCTCGGGCACAGGCCGAGCTAGAGGAAACTAGACAAAAAATACTAGAGGGTGCGAAAAAGATTGCCGTGGCTCAGCAGTCGTTGAACATGATGCTGCGTGAGTACGCAAAGGCAAACAAAGTTGATGCTGTAAAAGTGAAGAGGAGAAATCTCATGAGCAAAATGAACAGGGAAGGTGATACTGGAATTGAGGAATCAGAGAACTGTTTGTCCGTGGGGCTGCCGAGGTACTGTACCCCGGCAAAGAACCTCAGAGCAGCAGATGTAGCTGCATCCGAGTTAGAGGGTCTAACAGGTGAGGCCCGGCAAAGACAACAATATAGGGTTAATGAGCTGGTTCGGATCGCGAACAGACAAAATGAGGGACTACTCAGAGCTAACCCAGAGAGAGCTAGGGCCTCCAAGATCGTTCATTAGGCGATCGGTAACTCGAAGAAATCTGCTGGAGTCGCATCGTCTCCTCATGGTGGACCAAGGAGAGAAGAGGTAGTAACCTCGGCCAGAAGAAACAAGCAGATCGTCTCGTATGACCCAACACGGGCAGGAAAAGGAAAAGAAGCACAGAAAAATGATGATCGACGAAGTGTGAGCCGAGGTGAAGCTGGCCGGGGTAACCGTGACCAAGGCAATGCCGGTCAAGGGAACGCCGTCAATGGCAATGCCAGACAGCGAAACTCGATGGGAGCAGGACAACCGCAGCAGCGGAATATACCAAGGCAAGACCAAAGTGTCGGCCGAGGTATGCAACAGAGAGGTGCTCCACGAGAGCAAGACCGGTACATCGATGGAGATTCGGAAATGGCAAACGGGGGATACCCAAGGCCAGACTATCATGTGATAGGGTCAAGATTGGGAAGGAGGAACTTGATGCCGGATGATGCCAGGTTGAAACTGGATCGACTGTATAGGTCGGAACAAATCAAATGTCAAGGTCCACCGGGTCCAGCATGTTTTGGGCCCCGGATCATGGAGGAGCCACCGGTACCCAACTTCTAGTTACCCAGGGGCACGAAGACGTATGACGCCAGTACCAAGCCGGAGGATTGGTTGATAAACTATACTACAGCTGTGAAAATTGCCACAGACAACTTGAGATGGGCTGTACGATACGTACCCCAGATGTTGGAAGGACCGAAAAGGGTATGGCTGAACAATTTGCCACCCGAAAGCATTAACTGCTGGATAGATTTCGAGGAGATGTTCATCATCAATTTTTCAAGTACGTATTAGAGGCCAAATAGGCCGCAGACCCTAGCTATGTGCAAGCAAAGACCAAATGTGACAGACCGGGAGTTTTTAACCCGGTGGTGTACCGTGAGAAACTCATGTGAGGGCGTGATAGAATCACAGGCCATAGCATGGTTTGTGCAAGGGTGTAGATATGCAAGCGAACTGTGGCAAAAGTTGCAAAGGAAAATGCCAACCACGTTGGCAGAGATGATCCGGACTGCAGATTCGTATGCTTTGGGTGATCCGACTCAACCTAGGCTCGTGTCGAACGAGTCAAACAATGAGTACTACCAGAGAGATGGAGCCGGGTCATCTCGGAGGAATGACTACAAAGGGAAAAGAAGAGATGACAGACCGGACCATCGATACGGTTCGCAACAAGTTGCGGCTGTGAATCATGATCAGCCCGGAGCAGGGGGCAGTCAACGCCAGAAAATTGGAGGGCAATGGACTCCGAGAAACGATGGCAAGAAAACTTGGACGCCAGAGCAAAAGAAACAGTGGCAAGAAAAGAAGGACCGTCCGAGGTATACTTATGAGTCAATGTTGGATCAGCCGTGTAAGTTTCACACGCCAAATCCGAGCAACCCAGCGGGTCATACAACTAGGCAATGTGAGTGGATGCGCATGATTGAACAAGGTGGTTCGGGGAATGCTAAGGCACCCCAGAATGATCAGCCTCAGCAGGAGTTACCCCGGTAGCAATTGCTCTCCGGAGCGAACACGCAACGGCTAATGTTGCCCTCCCCTACGCCGAGGTATGATAACAATGAGAGAAGGGATGCGGTGCATGAGGTGGAAAATCATGATCAGCCGGATCAGAGGTACCCCGGAAATGAGGGGAGGAATGAGTACAGAGAGCATCATCACAGTTACTGCGTATTCACCACCGAGGAAACACATAGAAAGAGCTTGCAGTGCCGACATATGGAGGTGAATGCGGTAATGCTTGCAGTCACGAGGTATATGCCTTGGTCTGACCAGGAAATCACATGGAGCACTAAGGATCATCCCAAGCTTATGCCAAGCCCTGGTTCGTATGCGTTGGTGCTGGATCCGACATTCATTGGGCCTAGCATTAATGTAAGATTCTCAAAGGTACTGATCGACAATGGCAGTAGCATTAACATCATGTATGCGGACACAATGCGCAAGTTGGGTATCTCGGAGAACATGCTACAGGACACGAGGACAACTTTCCATGGCATTGTGCCCGACATTTCTTGCGAGCCCATAGGCAAGGTCTGGGTTGACGTATTGTTCGGCATGAGAGATAACTGCCGAACCGAAAATTTGGAATTCGTGGTGGTGAACTTGGAAAGAGCGTACCACGCGTTACTCGGAAGGCCAGCGCTGAACAAGTTCATGGCAAGCTGTCACATTAGTTACTTGAAGATGAAACTGCCCGGGCCAAACGGAGTGATTACCATTGCTGGGGATTTCCGACGTTCCATGGAATGTGCGTCGGCCGGGTCTAACTTAGCCGAGTCACTTGTAATTGCGTAGGAGAAAAGGAAAATTCAAGAGGTGGCAGCATTGGCTCAGTCCGCGCAGCAGTATGTGCCAGCGCTAAGTAACCCGCATGGGAGTGTCTCCTTCCAAGCCACGGAAGATACCAAGAAGGTTCCCGTTGATGATATGTTCCCAGAGTGCACCGTAACAATTAGTGCCGGGTTAAATGATAAATAGGAAAGCGAGCTCGTCAGCTTCCTCCGTGAGAACCGGGACATTTTTGCTTGGTCCACACAGGACATGCAAGGTGTTCCGAGGGAGTTGGCCGAGCACTCTTTAAATGTGAGGCCCGGAGCAAAGTCGGTGAAGCAACCTCTCCGCGGCTTCGCCGAAGATAGGAGTAAAGTCATCGGTGATGAGATAGATCGGTTGCTTGCTGCAAGATTTATCATGGAGGTTCTTTACCCGGATTGGCTGTCTAATCCAGTGCTGGTGGAGAAGAAGAAGGATGATCCGAATGTGGCGGTGGTTTGGCGTATGTGTATCGATTACACGAACCTGAACAAGGCGTGTCTAAAAGATCCATTTCCACTGCCAAGGATAGATCAGGTCATAGACTCAACTGCTGGATGTGAATTGTTGTCATTCATTGATGCATATTCTGGTTTCCACCAGATACCTCTGAATACGGATGATCAAATAAAGACTGCGTTTATTACCCCGTATGGGGCTTATTGCTATCGCACCTTGCCGTTTGGTTTACTTAATGCAGGGGCAACGTACCAAAGATGTATGCAAAAATGTTTGCACGACCAAATTGGTCAAAATGTACAAGTGTACGTGGATGATGTGGTTATCAAGATCAAGGAAAGCAAAACGCTCCTTCACAATATCAGGCAAACGTTTGTGTACCTAAGAAGGTTCCGGATGAAACTTAACCCGGAAAAATGTACCTTTGGTGTCCCGGTTGGTAAATTGCTCGGTTTTCTTGTTTCCAGCCGAGGTATCGAAGTTAATCCAAGTAAAATCCGGGCCATCAAACGGATGGAACTGTCGAAGTGTCTTAACGACGTCCAGAAGTTCACGGGTTGCCTGGCATCGTTAAGTCGGTTTGTATGTCGGTTGGGAGAAAAGGCATTGCCTCTTTACCAACTCATGAAAAAGTCAGATAAGTTCATTTGGACGCCGCAGGTCACTGAAGCCTTTACCCACTTGAAGAAGATGTTAGCCACTACACCAGTGTTAGCCTCACCACTATCAAAGGAGCCAATGTTGCTCTATATAGCCGCAACCAACTGAGGTGTAAGTGCAGTGATAGTGGTGGAGCTCGACGAGGAAGGTAAGTAGGTGCAAAGGCCAGTGTATTACCTGAGCGAGGTGTTATCAGCCTCAAAGCAAGAACTATCCGCACTATCAAATGGTGGCGAATGGCGTGTACATGGCCGCTAAGAAGCTGAAGCACTAGTTTGAGGAACATCCCATCAGGGTCATATGTGAGGCCCCCATATCCGAGATAATGAGTAACAAGGATGCGAGTGGAAGAATTGCAAAATGGGCAATGGAACTAGCTCCTTATGCGCCACAATATGACAGAAGAGAGGCAATCAAGTCTCAAGCTGTGGCGGACTTTTTTGTGTACTGGGCAGAGGTGCAATACGAACCGCCGTTGCCGGATCCGAACTATTGGCGAATGCACTTTGACGGATCAAAAAAAACCGGGCTAGGTGCCGGAGTTGTACTTACCTCGCCAAAGAAGGACCAGCTGAAATACGGGCTGCAGATCCATTTCGCGGCATCAAACAATGTCGCTGAGTGTGAAGCACTTGTGCACGGGCTCAAGGTGGCAAAATAGATTGGGATACGTCGGATCATATGCTTTGGCGACTCGGATTTGGTGGTACAGCAAGTGTCGGGACTATGGGACGCCCTTGATCCAAACATGGCACTGTACAGATTTCATGTGCAGAAGATATCTGGTTACTTTGAGGGATGCGAATTTCATCATGTAACCCGGGTGGAAAATGAGGCTGCCGACATGCTGTCAAAGCTCGGGTCAACCCGACAAGCAGATCCACTGGGTGTAGCATTAGAGAACCTCAGGAAACCATCCATCAGACCGTCCCCAGAAACCGACTCAATTTATGTCTCGGAGGACACGGAATCCGGAGCTGTTCCCATGGACATTGACGCGGGAGGTGGCGCGCAAAACCCGGGCACTGCCTCGGCAAACCCGGGGACTGCCTCAGCGAACCCGGGGACTACTTCGCAAGACCCGGGGACTGCTCAGCCTGAGCCGGTTGAAGTTATGCCGGTGGATATGATGGAAATTGATGAGGATTTGTTCCCTGTGCGAGCGATACCAGCTTGGGCACTACCTATATTTCAATTCCTGAAAGATGGAACGTTACCCACTGAAGAAGTGTTGTCCAGGAAAACACAGAGGAGGGCAAAGGCGTACACTATCATCAATTCCGAACTATAGAAAAGGAGTGTGACCAATGTCCTCCAGCGATGCGTTGACCCGGAAGAAGGGCTTGACATCCTCCGAGATATACATCAAGGGGAGTGTGGGCATCATGCCTCGTCCTGAGCCTTGGTGGCAAAAGCTTTCCGGCATGGATTCTACTGGCCAAGTGCCTTAGAGCAAGCAGAAGATCTGGTGATAAAATGCAATGGTTGTCAGAGGTATGCTACCAAGACACATATGCCAATGTCGGAACTCAAGACCATACCAATTACATGGCCATTTGCCGTATCGTGCTTGGATATGGTTGGTCCGTTCAAACCAGCAAGGGGAAATATGACTCACATTTTGGTCATGGTGGACAAATTTAGGAAGTGGATTGAAGTGAAGCCTATAAGAAAGTGTGATAGAGCTACGGCCGTAACGTTTCTCAAGGACATCATCTTGAGGTACGGTTATCCTCACAGTATCATAACTGATAATGGCACGAATTTGCGGAAGGAGCATTTGCGCGTTTTTGCCGAGATAAGAAGAACCGGCTGGACGTAGCCTTAGTAGCCCATCCCGCATCAAACGGACAAGTGGAAAGATCCAACGGATTAGTATTATCCGGGATAAAACCCCGGATCATTGAGCCGCTGCAAAGATCAGCGGGGTGCTGGATAGAAGAGCTACCAGCGGTACTATGGAGTTTAAGAACAACTCCGAATCGATCAACAGGCTATACGCTGTTTTTTCTGGTATATGAGGCAGAAGCTGTATTACCAGCCGACATAGAGCATGATTCGCCTAGGGTCACCCAATACACAGAAGCCGAAGTGCAAGAAGCCTCGCAAAATGATGTTGATCTCCTGGATGAAGCGAGAGAACTGGCATTGTCCAGATCCGCCATATATCAGGAAAATCTCCGACGCTATCATAGCCGGAAAGTAAGCCCCCGAGTGTTTCAGGAAGGCGATCTGGTGCTCTGGTTGGTACAACGTACTACTGACATGCATAAATTATCCCCCCATGGGAAGGGCCATTCATCGTGACCAAAGCGTTGCACAATGATTCTTATTATCTTATAGATGCAAAGCCATAGGAAAATAACAAGGCGGACAGGTCCGGCGAGGAATCTAAGCGTCCATGGAACGTAGCTCTACTTCGTCCTTTCTACACTTAGCAAAGAAGTATATATCCGAGTCTTCTCATGTGTCGGTATGTATGCCGACAATGAGCTTATCAATGAAACGTTGGCACCTCGAGCAGTAACTCGGGGACTGCCTTAATAATACTTGTTATTTTTTATGCGTTAGCTGGAATAAGTTGTTCTACTTAACTCGGATTAGTAATGTGTGAGCACCAAGAACCCAACTCTTCGACTTGCTGCTGTCCAACAAGAATTGGCTTCATGGCAAGCAAGAGAACAAGTTTAGCATTGCGTAACACACGAAAAACGACTAAGGAAAAGAACTTAATCTAGCCGACGTTTGTTTTTCGGACTAAGCTTGTATTTACTTTCAAATTATTATGCTGTTCTATTTTTGAGCTAAGCCTAAAAGTTTCCAAGTATTGTTAAGACAATTTTTGAAGCTCGTATTCGTAAGTCGTAAAACTGAATCAAGGTAGACACGAGTCGAGCCAAATGATTGGACGAACAAGAAAAAGAAACTCGAGGACTACGCCCAAGTTAATCCGGCAAAGGAATTTAGTAGCAAAATATCACATGTATCTGGGATACAATTCCACCCGGCTCTAAGTGTGTGCATATTCGAAGTGTACAAGATCCGGGCCAAGTGGAACTTAACCCGGCTCTAGGTGTGTGCATATTCGAAGTGTACAAGATCCGGGCCAAGCGAAACTTAACCCGGCTCTAGGTGTGTGCATATTCGAAGTGTACAAGATCCGGGCCAAGTGGAACTTAACCCGGCTCTAAGTGTGTGCATATTCGAAGTGTACAAGATCCGGGCCAAGCGGAACTTAACCCGGCTCTAGGTGTGTGCATATTCGAAGTTATCTCGGAGCTACGTTAGTTTTCTAAGGAGCATCTAGCCGAGTAACAAGTTACTCCCCCGGAGGCTCGGGGACTAATGGTTATATCATCATTATCTACAGCATGTAAAGGGGAAGCGACGTACCTCCATCATCCGACCCGCGACGTTGATTGCCTTAGCAGCTGTGTTCATTTGGGCGGAAAATTCGGCGGGGCCAAACCTCTGTGGGAGATCATCGTCATGGACGAACTCCGCCTTGTTCCAGTTGTTGACGATTTCAATCAACATCGGACGGTACCGCTCGCCGGTGGGCATATGGGGCGCCACCAAGCCCTTCGCATGCGCCTCCTTCCTCTCAACTAAGGCAAGGGCTGGGCTGGTGTGCAAAACCATTTATTGTGCATCGGTTGGCTCGGTAGGAGCATCCTTCGCTGCTGGAGCTTTCTTGGGAAGCATGGATGCGAGGGTACGCTGCCCAGCCTCGACGAATGCTGCCTTAGTAGCGTCAGGAGCCTTTTTGCCCTTTGGCTGCTGGGAAGAGGAAGTGGTTGCAGCGGATTTTCCTTTAGGAACTGCCGGGGTATTTCGTCGCCCAGATTGAGAAGACTCGGACGAGGCGGAGGAGCTCGGCGCTAGACCTCTGGGTGTTAGACTTGGTGCCACTGCTGATGTTCTTGCCACCGGAGTTGGTGCCGGTGGAGGAGTTGGTGTTGGTGCTGGTTTGGTTGCTGGTACTGGAGCTGGTGCTGGTGCCGAGGTAGTCTCAGTAGCTGCCGGTTGCAGCGAAGCCGAAGTTGTGGATGCCGCCGCCTCGGCTGGGCCGGTCCCCCCCCGCTCCGAGGTTACCCCCCTCTTGATGAGGTGGAATAGAACCCGGAGCAGCCGCAGAACCCTCTGGAATAGGGCTCAGCGGGCGTGACTCGTCGTCACGAGGAGGAGAAGGGCTAGGTCGGAGCGGCAAAGAGATGCTAGATCCACTCTGAGGGACCTCCACCGCAGCCCTGCCGAATCAAATAGTGTCAGAAAAGAGACTACAACAATGCAATGAAGAACAAGTTGTAGAGGGAAAAAAGACTTACGCATCGGAGGTTTGGGGCTCCTTGGGTTTCCGAGCCCTTCGTGCTGGGGCCTTGCCTGCTGGCTTGGAGGCAGTCTTGTCTCCGGACTTCTTTCGCCTTTTGGCGGCCTGAGAAGGTCCAGAGGAGGAACTTGATGCAGCTCCGTGCTTCTTCTTCGGCGCTACCGGAACAGGTTCGCCCGTAGCAAGGGGAGGGTCCTCATGGATATGCCCACCGGGGTTAGCTGATGCCGGAAAAGCATAAGAAAGGGGGACAGCATCAACAGGTTCCATCACCTGGACATCCGAGTCATCTTCATCATCTGGCCAATATCTAATAGAAGAGGGTTTACCGGTGGGTCGCTTCGTAGCGTCGGTCATCAGGGGGAACATCTCCTGGTCCGGCTCTTCCTTGTCCGGGGTCTCCCGGTCAGTCGCCCACTTAAGGGTCGGATCGGTGCCGTCCTCGAGGGTTTACTGAAGGAATAGCTGAGGAAAAGAATGAACAACAGAGTCAAAAATGCAACAATGACCGACATAAAATTAAATCCAGAGTAAGTTTGCGCCACGAGGCTTACCGCGGGAGGAAGCCTATCACGGCAATAATGATCAATTCCCCACGTCCACTCAGCGGAGAAGTCCTTGTGGGTGGTGAAGAGAGCCTTGACCCGGGTATAGATCTCGGTGTTGCTCAACTCGAAGGATGAGGTCTAGTTGGGGTCGCGTCCGAAGCTCATGTGACACACCTTGTGAGTGCGCTTCTGGAGGGGGGAGATCCGGTTGTGCACGAACGTGATCATAGCGTCCTCGTTGCGCAACCCGAGCTTCTTCAGCTCCACGAACCTCTTGTTGACCTGGTTGGCCAAGGCCGTCGGCTTCTTGGGGACGACATCCCACAATTCCGGGATAGGTGGACCCAGAGCATAGGGAAGTAGCCGGATCAAGTATTCGGTGCCCGTATTCCGGACATAAAAGAAAGTCCGGGCCCATCCTTTGCAGGAGTCCTGCCCGGTGACTCGGGGCAAAACAGAAAACCTCTGGGGTGAGATGGACGCAGCTACGAAGTGAGTGAGCTGCTTGTCCTCCGGATCTAGCTCTACGTTCGGAATGACATTACTTCGAAGGCTGAAAAACTGGATCCATAGCTCCTTCGTGGGCCATAGTCCAGCATAGCCTTCGATCGTAGAAACGAAAGCGGAAAGAGAAGTAATAGCATTGGCAGGAAGGTGGTGCGGTTGGAGTTCCTAGGTGTTTAGCCAGTCCCGGGAGAAATCGCTGACCGGCAAACCGAACCCCCACTGGAAGTGGGACAGGAACACAACATACTCACCCGGATTGGCTGAGGGGGCTAATTCGGCGCAGGCAAGACGTGCAGCAACGCTGGCGGGAATGCGTCTGGTGCGGTAGAGCCAGTCCAGGTCGTCTTGGCAGACCTAGGACCCAGCGCACGCACCACGGTATGCCGTCGTGGTGTCCTCCTCCATTTCTTGCTCGGCGATGACGAGCTCCTCCTCTGTCATCTGGTGTTCGCTGCCCTCGCTGGCGCTAGCGGCGGTGGGGGCAAAGGTCTAGTTTGGCAGCGACCCGTGGTGAGGGAGGTGCGTAGCGGTGGCGGTGACGCAGAGGTGTGGGGAAGCAGTGCGGCGGCGGTGCTGTTACTTAGAATCACTAGGGGCAGCACGGTCGCGGGGAAGAAGAAGAAGAGGAAGAGCTAGGGGCAGAGGGGCGCGGAAGGGGGAAAATCCTAAGGGGTGCGCCCCTCCCCTATTTAACCACTCCCTCAAGGGGAAAGTGGGATCGCGTCCTGCGGATATGCCACACGGTGTGGCCGTGTATAGCTCACGTCGGCCAATCAGAAGGGAGCCACATGGAAGGCCACAGGGTGAGGTTGATCCCATGACATGACGCGTTGATGCGGTAAACGAGGAGGCAGGCGTGACGTGACGTGCGCAGTGATAACTGACAATTACTGCAGCGGTTGCTGTAGCTGGCCCTTAAAATGAGGCAACCTAATGATTAGCCTCCACGTGGGTTAGCGTACGACAGAAGGAAAGAAGACTCGGACGAAACAGTGGTAACCCGACCAGCAAGTGAACACTTGGAATGTGCAGAGGGAAAGTAAAACCATGAGGTCCGAGTTGAAGTGGTAACCCGGCCGGCAAGTGAAATCTTGGAACGTGCGAAGGGAACGTAAATCCATATAATCCGATATAAGGAGGTATATCAGAAATAACGTCCAGAGCACAAATATAATTGAACCTGATGTGGCCTTAGCAGCCAAGGAAGCTAAGACCGCACCAGCTTCGGGGACTAATGTTGGGGGAATACCCCCGGGTAGGGTCACGCCGGGGTATAAAGGCCGAGTTAGCCGAGGTTCGGCAAGGCCAAAGCGGATGCTGGCCGGGTCACCTCAAGGCAGGCCGAATCACGGGGTAACCCAGACCAGGGGGCGTCCGCCAAACTAAGTCTCATCCGAGTTAAGCAGTAAGTCGGAAATGCCTATCTAACTTGTATGCAGGAACGGGTGTGGCCGGATCAACTATGATCCGGGTCACATCTAGCTTCTAGGAGAAGGAAGGAATCTCGCTGTTCAAAATAAGCCCCGGTACGCACTGGATGAGCGAAGCGGAGAAGGGCAGGACCACCGAGGCGTGGCCGACAAGGGTGACGATGCCCATGTCGGCTGACACAGGCGCAGCAGAGGCTCACGTAGCCTATGCATGTGTGACGCGGGGGAAAAGCAACCCGATCGGCTTACTACTTTGGGAAAAGGCATATTCTCAGGAATATGCCTCCACGTATGCCCTAAGTGGAGACCTAGCCACCCCTATATAAGGAGGGCTAGGGACTCTGTAGAAGGGGTTCTGCTATTCTAATTTGGTTGAGGGTTTTAGGGGTGAACTGTGTGTGAGAGTAAGACAGCTTCTTCTTCCTCCTCTCACCAATACAGCTCTTGGAGCACTTGTAATCTTGGAAGCAAAGCAAATACAAACTTATGTGTGAGGAATCACCTCACTATCCCTCCTTGGATTCCCCTAGCGTGTATTAGTCCCCACCTTTAGCCTATCCATGGCATCTGCCGTGACACCACGACGACATAAGGTTAGGTCTCGATGTCTTTTGTTAGCATAACTCTTCTGTCTTGATTGGACGTCTTGTGGTGTTCACAGGCTTTGTGAACCTTCTCTTCAGCTTCCCGTAGGATGTCGGGTCCGAAGATCTGACTCTCTCCTACTTGCGACCAATTCAAGGGGGTACGCCACTTCCTTCCATACAAAAATTCAAAGGGGGCTATTTGCAAACTAGCTTGATAACTATTGTTGTATGAGAATTCTGCGAAAGGCAAACAATCTTCCCATTTTGATCCATATTCTAGAACACAAGCTCTCAACATATCTTCTAAGATTTGGTTGACTCTTTTAGTTTGTCCATCAGTTTGTGGGTGATAAGCTGTGTTGAAGTTCAGTTTGGTTCCTAATCCTTCTTGGACTTTCTGCCAAAATCTGGAGGTAAATTGGGTTCCTCGATCCGATACTATGGTCTTAGGGGTTCCATGCAAACTAACTATTCTAGCAATGTACAGCTCTGCTAGCTTCGAACTCTGGTAGGTGGTCTTGATAGGTATAAAATGGGCTACCTTAGACAGTCTATCCACTATGACCGAAATAGAGTCATTTCCCCAACTAGAGGTAGGCAAACCGGTGATAAAGTCCATTCTGATAGAGTCCCATTTCCATTCTAGAATCTGCAATGGTTACAAAAGTCCCGCGGGTCTTTGATGTTCCGGTTTGACTCTCTGACAAATATCACACTTGGCTATGTAGCTTCTGATTTCTCTCTTCATCTTGTGCCACCAAAATTGCTCCTTCAAATCCTGATACATCTTCGTTCCTCCGGGATGGATAGAATAAAGAGTATCATGAGCTTCTTGCATGATGACTTTTTTCAACTCGGAATCTGTTGGTACACAGATACGTCCTTTGTACCACAAAACTCCTTCTTCATCTTCGGTGAATCCGGGTACCTTCCTTGTACTAATACGTCGCTTGATTCTGTTGATACATGCATTTCCTTTCTGCACCTCCTTGATCTGACCGATCAAAGTGGGTTGAAGTTCAATATTGGCTAGGAATCCTTCGCTAACCAGCTCCGTTCTAAACTGCTCCAACTCTTCATGCAAACTTGGCTGGGCTTCTTTAATCATGGTGTTTAATCTACACGGCAGTCTACTAAGAGCATCCGCTGCCACATTGGGTTTGTCGCGGTGATAATGAATGTCAAGGTGATAATCCTTGATTAACTCTATCCATCTCCTTTGCCTCATATTCAGCTCCTTCTGGGTGAAGATATACTTTAGACACTTGTGATCCGAATAAATCTCACAGCGGTTACCCATAAGAAAATGACGCCAGGTCTTCAAGCCTAAAACTACGGCTGATAGTTCTAACTCATGGGTAGGGTAGTTTTGCTCATGTTGCTTCAGTTGTCAAGATAGATATGATATGACTTCGCCCTCTTGCATCAACACACATCTGAGACCAATCTTGGATGCATCACAATACACATCAAAAGGCTTCTTGATATCCGGCATAATCAGAATTGGGGCTGAGATCAATCTCTTCTTGAGCTCTTGAAAACTTGCTTCACATTTTTCCGTCCATTCAAACTTCTGATCTTTCTTCAACAATTGGGTCAATGGTCTTGCGATGCTTGAAAATCCTTCTACGAACTTGCGGTAATATGCCGCTAATCCGAGAAATGCGCAGACTTGGGTTTGAGTGGTTGGGGTTTTCCATTCTTCAACATCCTTAATCTTTGTGGGATCGACAACAATTCCTCCTACCGACACGATATGTCCTTGGAATCCTACGTCCTTCAACCAGAACTCACATTTGCTAAACTTGGCATACAACTGATGTTCTCTAAGGGTTTCAAGGATGGTTCTCAGGTGTAGCTCATGGTCTTCTTCTAACTTGGAATAGATCAGAATATCATCGATAAAAACAACGACAAACTTATCAAGGAAGTTCATAAAAATATTATTCATGAGATTCATGAAATAAGCGGGGGCGTTGGTTAATCCAAAAGACATTACAATGTACTCATACAATCCATATCTGCTGGTAAAGGCGGTCTTTGGGATATCCGTTGCACGAATCTTGAGTTGATGATAGCTAGTTCTAAGATCAATCTTAGAAAACACTCTAGCACCAGCCAACTGGTCAAACAAATCTTCGATCTTTGGCAATGGGTACTTGTTCTTGATGGTGACATCATTCAGCTTCCGGTAATCCGTGCACAAAAGGTTTCCTCCATTTTTCTTATCCACAAACAAAACAGGCGATCTCCATGGTGATGCACTTGGTTGAATCAGACCTTTGTCCAGCATAGCATCAAGTTGCTTCTTTAGCTCCACCAATTCAGATGGTTTCATACTATAAGGTCTCTGAGCTATGGGTCTAGTTCTAGGAACTAGTTCAATGATGAACTCGATATCCCGATCTAGGGGCATAATGGGCAATTCACCTGGGAACACGACGGGGTATTCACAGACTACTCTGACTTGGTCTAGGGTTGGTTGGGCTAGACTCTTGTTGCATTTGAATTGATAGGGCAGCGTCTCAGATACATGCTCTACTAATACTCTAGTACTACTGGTCATGGTTATGGCTTTCTTGGCATAGCCGATTAATCCTTTATGTTTCGACATCCAATCCATTCCTAGTACTACTTCCAAACCTTTGGTTCCAACTACTATTAAATTAGCATAAAAATCTATTCCATGGATTCTGATAGGTACAGCCTTGCAAAATTTTCTAGCTTTGGTGGTTGACCCAGGTATTTGAACTATCATAACATGCTTCAATTTTGTTGGTTGAATCTTACTAGTGCATTCAAATTCTTCGGTAACAAACGAGCGCGATGCTCCAGAATCAAAAAACACTCTTGCATGTACTGAGTTAACAGAAAACATACCCAGCACGACATCTGGCGCTTCCTGGGCTTCTTCAGCATTCATGTGGAACAGACAGCCGTTGTGGTTGAGAAGGTTCCCTGGGGAAAATCTCTTTCTAGGCTAGACATGGCGTTGCTGTTGAGTGGGTGCATTCACATTGGTGGCTGCAGCAAGCTTCTTGGGGCACTCGTTGGAGTAGTGACCCTTGACTCCGCATTCAAAGCAAGTAATCATGGATTTGTCTTTTCCTGCAATAGGCACAACATTGCTTCCAGTCCTTGGGGCATTATTGTTGTTGTTGGCGTTGATGTTTTTGGTCTTGGGCGATGCACCGTTGAAGTTATTGGAGTTGCCGGGGTTATTGTTGTGGTTTCCTCCAGACCTCAAATTTCTCCGCTACGATTGGGATAGTTTGGACGGGACATAGGGGGTATGTTCTTTCTTGGGGCATATCCTCCAGACGGGTTGGGGAGATACTTCTGGGTATGGTGGGATCTAGGCTAGTGCATCATGCGACGCTTAAGGTTGTCATTGGCTTTGTTGATCTTTCCTTCCATCTAGATAGCAGAGTCCACTACTTCTTCTAGATCCGCAAAACGGATGTGGACTAACATTGTCTGCATCTCATCATGTAACCCATTCAGGAACCTTTCCTTCTTCTTTGCTTCGGTGCTAATCTCATTAGGGGCATACCTAGCCAAGGATAAGAATCTGTCACGGTATTCCCCCACCGTCATTCTCCCTTGCTTCAATTCCCTGAACTCATCCCTCATCCTAGTTGTAGCATCCCATTTGTCTAACATATGTAATGCTACATGGTATAGTAATATAATGGCTACTTCCTACATATAAAACCCTTTTAATTTGGTTCTTCTCTCATATGCATTAGTAATTATATTTGGCTCTTGATATATTCCATTTGGTTCTTGATAAATGCTTGATGCCCAAGCTGAGTTGGGGGCATATCTTTTATTCCACTCCACCACCTTTCTTTGTCACCACCTTATAATTCCACCATCCTAATTACCCATGAGCTTTTACTTTCTTTTGGCATTTAATCTAGCTCATGTGGGTTGGGATGAATCCAATTATATTTTCCTTTAGCTTGGCCTTACTCCATCTTTTGGAATGCATGTGTATAAATTCCATGATCATTATTTTGTTTTCACAAGATAAAACCTGGCATTTAATGCCCATGCATGGTCCATGCAAATCACCACCATTCTATTCTTTTTGGATTTTACTTGGATTTTTGAGTGGAGCTTGGTCCCTTGGGGATCAATTCTTGTTTCCTCTATTATTTTTGCTCTTACCCCAAAACCCTCACCATCTTGATCTTCTCTCCTTTCCATGTGCACTCAAATCATCACCCCTCACTTGTGAATGCTTCCATGCATGATCATGAGGGATCATAGCTAAACCCTAGCCCTACCCTACCTCTCCATCTCAACACCTTTTCTTGCTTGATCTAGCTTTGATCATGTTAAACCCTAAATCCCTACCACCCTACCCCCTACCTCTCCTTATCCATCATCACACCCCTCCACCTTTTCTTGATCTTGGAGGATCACCCTAAACCCTAGATTCTCTCTCTAATCTCTCTCTCTAACCCTAACCCTCACCTTGCTCTCACCATGCCGAGGCATCTCTCCCTCTCTCTGTCAGCAAGGGCCCACCCAGCTCTCTCTCTCTCCCCATGCCAAAGCTACCCCCTCCAACCCTAACTCTAACCCTAGCCGAGCTGCAACCCTAGCTCCTACCCGAGCTCTCTCTCTCTCTCTCGCTCTCTCTATCTCTCTCTCTCTGCCAAGCCAGCCCCACACCGAGCCTGTTGCTCATTGGCCTTGCCCTGGTCCCACCTGGCAGCCCTGGCCTCCCTACCCCTGCCCTAGCCACGCCCAACTCGTGAGCGTGAGGGAGAAGAAAAGTGGCCGAAACCACCTTTCCACCCCGAGCTGCCCATGCCACCCCTCTCCTCTCCCGTCCATATCCACTCCCCCAGGCCTCCTCTATCGCGCCAGATCTACCCCAGGCCGCTGCGTCGTTCCCTTCTCCCCTTGCCACCACTTCTGCTCCAACTCCGGCCACCCTCGGCATTGGCTTCCCCACACGATCCAGGCGGCGGGCGTGGAACTTTGGGTGTCGAGGAAGCCGAGGAGATCCTCTGCATCGCCCCCGTGCACAGGAGCGAGGAGGAGGTGGCCCAGAACCCCTGCACGTCCACGACGCCGCCCGAAACCCTAGCTTCGCTGGCCGTCTGCTAGGTCGTCGTCCTGCTGCTCCCCGGCCCGATCTGTCACCACCTTCCTCTCCGCGGTGAGCCCTTGATCCTCTCTGACAACCTCTCTCTCGCCGTCACTGCCTAGCCTAGCCGGACGTTGTGCCGAGCACTCTCTGTGCGCCGGCGAGCGTGAGCTTCTGCACGTCCCCGCGCCGCATCACGCTTTACCTAGCCCCCTATCCCCCTCCTATCAACATCCTCCAACCTACCGCACTGGTTCCGCCTCGCCCCGCGCGCGCACGAGGTCGCCAGATCGAACCCCCACGCCGTGCTCTATCCCTGCCGAGCACGGACCGCTCGTCAGTTAATTCAGAGAAGAAGTACAGTAGAAGTGGCTACTTTGCAATTCCCCCCCAAACCTTTTTACTGCTCAACCCGCAATCCATCGAGCCCCACCAGTCAGCCCCTTCGGTATTTTTGCAAAAAGGCACCCACAAAGTCCAGAACCCCAACCCGCAGTCCCCCGGATCCACCACGTGTCCAGCCTAGGCTGGCGCACACGCGCGGTGGGCCCGCAGACCCCGGTCCCGCTTGTCACTCTCTGTGGCTGGGTCAACTCACGGTGCGGAAAGCTTTTGCGCGTCGTTCACGCCCAGTCAGCAACGGCCCCACCTTTCTTTGACTGTGGCTAAGTTTAGCTGGGTATAAAAAGTCTGGCAGTTTTCTGTTTAATTAAAACATTTTCAGAAATGATTTAAATATGTTTTCAAATCTGTTTTTAATAACTTTTAAATTATAAATCCAAATAATACAAATGATATATGTTTTGGAATCAGAAAAATGTGAGGAATTCAAATATGCCATTCAAACTATTATTTGAGCAAATTAAATTTTCGAAATTGTTTAAATGCAAGAAAATGCCCTTTTCTTAATAAATTAATAACTTTAAATCTATAACTCCAAATTTGACAAATAATATGTCTAAATCGATCAGCACGACGAGCCTGATCAAACTATGCATTCCTTGTTCTGAATTGCAGAATGCATCATATAAATATAAAGTATACAACAACTTATTTAGGGTTAAAATGTGACTAAAACTCAATAAAATGCTTTATTCTTGTACCCCACACCTCACCCATGCCATGCTAGATTATTGCCATGTAATTTGTGCATCATTCATCATGGCATGCTTGTTTGCTTGTCGTATTTTATTCATATGCGTGTGCACTTTATTTATGTTGGCCCTTGTTTGTTTGGTTCTTCTTCGAATAGACGCCCAGCAGGAGAATTATCAGGAATCACAGGAGTTCTACCGAGATCCATCTCTCGCTTCAACTGAGCTACCAGGAAAGCACTACCACATGCTTGCATACATATAGTACCTATTGCCTATATCTTATTCTTGCATCATTGAGTCGCGATTGCATTAAATTGAATCCCAAGTACTACATAGCCTTTACTTTTAAACCCCACCGAGCCTGTTCCTCAATCCCATGAGCCATTACTACAGGAGTTGTTTGAGCCATGCGAGTCATAGAAAAGCATGTGTAGGGTATGTGAGTGTCTGATGGATAACGAGGTACCTAAACAACTTAACGTGAGTAGTAATGGGATAACTAATGAAAGAGGCATCGGTGAGCAATATCTGCTATTTGGTTTTTCATGCTCACTTGTGTCCCGTAGGACCCCGAGTACTTGATTCCTGTTCCTTGACTATTCGCACTATCCATATCCGGGAGGCCTTATGGACCCCCCTGAGCCAGAGCTTGATTCATTTCTATTTCTTGGGGCCACAATTAGTTTGGGGTTTTATTACTATCCTGTAGTTATGCCATATTTACTGTTTATTTATGATTGTGCGTGGAGCACCTGTACTGTTTTGGATCGTGACATGTTTTCGCTGTATCGACAAGCCCAGTCACACTTTCGGGTTCCCAGTCGTTTACCGCCATCCACACACACCTTGAGTCCGTCTCGGAGTCAGCTAGCTTCGTTGCGGGTAGCTTAATGGGATGGCCCCCTGAAATATTTCTGAATCCTGTGATTGCTTTGTCGTGAATGCCTCGTTGTGTTTCGAGTTGGTTTTTCCGAGGTTGATCGAGTGTGTGTTGCTATTGGTGCACCCCTACAGGGTAAATCTTTCTGAAAGCCGTGTCCGCGGTTATGGACGACTTGGAGCACAGTTTCTCGATCATAGACAAGTATAACTAATGTACCGCTTTTAATCTGACTAAGTACCTGATTAGTAAATAGTGAAATACTCATGGAATGGTTAATAAAACTGCCAACGGATGGGTTGTTCGTCCGCTCTCTCGTTGGTAAGCGAGAAGGAAGATGGATCTATTAATTATACTGTTATAACTGTTGTTACTAATTAACGGACATCCATCTATCATAGGTTAGGCGGATGGTTAGCGAGTATCTATAGACTTGTTAGTTATTATCTTTTGCTGCAATTGCGTCACCCCAAGTATATGTCCCCTTTAGAGGCATAAAGACTTGCTGAGTACCCCTAGGGTCTCACACGATAAATTGTTTGATTCAGATGAACATGTGTATTTGCAAGATGGATACTGGGTGGAGGAGACGGATGATGTTGGCAACGATCACTCGGTGTAGATATTCCGGGCACGGGGATCCATGAGATCTGTGGGCGGGATGTGTTTATTTATGTGGCATCTTATGCCGATTTGCTTCTTATCCGTACTCGGATCTTGTTTCCGCTTCCGCCTGATACTCTGATGTTTGATGTATGAGGAGCTATCCTAAACTATTATCTCTATCTAGGATATTTGGATCTTGCCGTATGGCGTTGCAATATTTCTATTTCGTTTAGATGGAATGGCTCTGTGTACAGTTGTATGGTGGCTTGCATACATACTCACTTGTGTATGTAGTTGATCCCTTCGCCTGCCGATTACGCCGCTCGTACTTGTCCCGATGATCTGGAAGTGGTTAGGATGGCCGCAAGGTCTACCTGTGAGTGGCCCCTAGGCCCCACCGTACTATCTTAACCACTTTCGCTCATCCGGGCATGCAACTAAGAGCGTAATTCACCGAGGTAGTTACACTAGTGACCAAACTTTGGGGCACATGGGTCCGGCTAAACTTGATCTTGAATTCTTCCCAAGTCATCGATTGGCCTTCGGTCATGGCATGAGTGCTATTCCACCAGGCTCTTGCATCACCTGCCAAATTGTGGGTGGCAAACAATACTTTTTCATTGGGTTCAACTCCTACGACCTCCAAATTGTTCTCCATGGTTTGCAGCTAGTCATCAGCATCTAAGGGCTCCTCAAACTTACTAAATATAGGTGGGTTGGTATTCTGAAAGTTCTTGAGCTTAGATCCATGGTTATCCTGGTTTTCGTGACCTTTATTATTGTGGGCCATCTGAGCTATCTGTTGAAGAGTGGCTAAGTTGGCTTGGCGCTCAGCTCTACTAGCTTCATGGTAAGAAACTAACATTTGCAGAATCTGCAGCATTGGGCCCTAAGATGAACTGCTTCCACATGGGTTACCGCGAGTCATCTGAAGATTGAGATAGATAATGATACAAGGGGGAAATTTCTAGGGTTTATGTGTTGGTTTTAGAAACTTTAAATTGGAGTTTGACTCAAGTTTTGTAACTATAAACTTCCTCTCATTCATTCATTCATTCATTCATAGCACCCAATACAAACACACACCACAACACAAATAGAAAACAAATGGTTTTAAGAACCATTCTGTGAAACTACGATACAAAGGACCAGGTACATCTCATTCCTATGGTAGTGCTTAAGTGCATCTAATCATCATCAATGAAGGCGGCATCATCATCATCAGTGTGGAACTCCATGTCTTCGTCCTCCACGTAGTCATCATCATCATTGAGGTAAGAGTAGAGATCTCCACGGATATCTTCACCTTCCTCCTCCTTTTCTTGAAGCTAGGTCTCCTGTTCATGGATGGTCTTCTCGAGAGTGGCCACCTTCTAGCAAAGACGATCTACGATGCGATCCTTCTTGTCACACTAACGACGAAGTGAACTGCGCTCCTTGGCGAGGATCGCGAGGGTCTGGTCCTTCTTTACTGCAATGGCATTGTTGTGGTTGGCGTAGGAGCGGGCATTGTCCAACTCCTTCTGTCTATCATACAACATGAATTTGAGATTATCCACCTAGTGCTTCAGCTCTGGGTGTCCTAGCATCTCCAAGGGCATTCCCATAGAATCACGCCTTGCATAGTGAGAAAAGTGAGTTCCACTGATCTAGTTGATGTTTTGCCCACACAGATGGGCAAGATCTTCATGCATAGCCCTGGCTAATCCGTCTAGCCAGTTGTTATCGCTCAAGCTGAATTGGACTTCTCCGAGGTGGGTCCTTCCATATTTCCTCTAGGATCTGCAACTATCAGCCACTGTAGTTCTCCTCCTTGTTGATCATTGAGTTGTGCCCCGAAGAACTCTGGGTGCGGGCGCTCAAGATACTCTATGAGTGCATCTAGATACCTCTCAAATATCAGGTGGCCTTCCTTGCCCAGCTGGTAGAATTTGCTATACTTGACCTCCATCTATAAGAATTTAGGGTTAGCAAGTTAGTGGGGTGATCAAGTGTGTCAAATTTTATGTAGGATTGCAAGAATTTTTGAGGAACATGAATTTTTTTTCAAAGAATCTCAAGGATAAGAGTGGGAATAGGTTTTCATAAATACAGACTTCTTTTGTTTTGAAACTAAGTTTTTGGTTCAAGCGTCCATTCAAACTAGAGTATCCTATGGTCGGGATGGCTCTGATACCAACATGTCAACACCCGGATTTTTAATCCCAGATGCCTATTGTGCCATATATCGCAATCCCAGTATTACTATTTTTGCGAGACATAACACAATTGGTACCACAGTACATCATCCATTACATACCATAATAAAGGTCTTACAAATAAAGGATCTCATGATCCAGTCTTAATGCAATCAAAGCAGCGGAAAGTAAACGTAGTAGTGGTTCCATCTTTAGGGTCATAGGCAATGCTGACGATGGGAGATGATCCTAGTTGTCATAGACCTCCTCCTGTCCATCTTCCTGGTAGTCCTCCTCATAGTCTGGCCATGGGAAGAGCCAGAGACAAAGCCATGAGTACTCTTTAAGTACTCGCAAACTATGACTAACAAGTAAGGTAGTTCTAGTAGGAATCTTAAGCTCTAGGTTTATTTGCAAAAAGCCAGGTTTATTTCATTAGGAATTCAAAAGTAAAGAACCTAATTCAATTGTCTACCTTACCTAAGTGAGAACCTAGATTTTCATGTCCACAACCCTGGTGTGGTCAAGTCAAGGTCATATATCAATTCACAAGTCATTTTGGAAAACATTTGAAAACGGAATAGTATGGCCACTCCAACTGTCCATGACCGCGGACGTGGCTATTCGAATAGTTTGACACTCTACAGAGGTGGTACACTTTCACCACAATATTCGATACATCCGTCAGGGATAGCCCTAAATCATCATACTTAGTATGTGGATAATCAATCATAATCTTTCAATTACACACTCTAGTATAGGCACCTTCCCCCTGAGCTTGGCCTCCTAGCCATGGCCATCTATCATCCTGGGCACTGCATAGGTGGACATTCACACGAGGTAGCCTCATCTCAACCTCTTCCCACAAGGGAACCCATACTTAGGCAATATAAACTTCCAGTTAAGCCCTACCTAATTCAGGTATTGCGGTTGTACGCTAAAATTGGAATGGTATCGCATCCGAACACAACCATCAGCTTTTTGTATCAAAATCAAGGCTCATGCCTCAAGAAGTTTCATCATCAAACCATTGTGTTTCAGAACACATGTCAAAGCATTTCAATATAATGAATCATCATTCCAAGGTTTACATAATCATTTTCTCCAAGTATTCCCATCTAAAGTGATTGGTAGTAGTTTAGCACTAGAAACTATCAATGAGGGTGTCACTAATAGGGGGTGCTAATCAAGTGTAACTATCCAAATCTAGTTTTATGCTTTTTATGGCATCTAAGTATAACTACCTAGGCCTAGTTTTATGCTCTTTATGGCATCTATCATATTTTTTCAATACTCACAAATCACTCACTAAAGGTAAAGAACTTTGGTAAAAGTAAAAGAATAAAGCGTGCAAGCAAAACTTGGGATTGGTATAATCAAGGTTGAATAACCAAAGTATGCCTAATGCATCTTGCATAGTTTATCTTGCAAGAATGGCTTGTATAGTTAACTTGTAGTGTTAGGCTTGCCTTGAGTAGTGTAGTGGTTGAACGTCTCTTCTTCTTTGTAGTACTCCTCCTCCTCGTAGCCCGGGTTGGTACTAGCGTCTATAAAGGAGTACGAGGTACACAATCACCAAAAAATACTTAACTACTTCTATTTAGCACACTAAGGCTCACACTTGATGATCTAGCATCATCACACACATCACATGAAAAAAAGACCTAGTCTTATTTAGCTTATTTTGGAAAAGTAATTTCTACTCATTGAAAATACTTAAGATTTAATATTCTCCAATTAGAATATGGGATCATGTTGACACATTTCATCACCACATATTCTAATAGTTGGGAATGTCATTTAAAGTGGTGGTCATATTTTATAAAGTTTAAAATTACTATTTAATAAAATTAAAGTGACTAGAAATGCCTATATAGCATTCTTTTGGTACTAGTACAATATCTTTGCATGTAAACCTAAATATTTTTACATTTTCAGATAGATCTTGTCAAATGTGATTTTTGAGAGTTGGAATCAACTCAAAAGCATTTATGGTTGATTTTTGAAAAATATTTGAAGTTGGAAAAGTCTCTGTCTTGTTATTTTTACTATAGGTGATCTATAATTTCAAATGGTTTGAATCCAACGGGCTTTGATAGATATTTTGAATACCTTTCTAACAAAATTAGAATCATCCCATTTGGTTTAGTGAATATCTTTGAATAGATTTTTGAATCTACTGATAGAATCTAGTTAACTAAAATGGAAAAATTCTATATGAATCGATGGGCTCTACGCGGGAAACTAATTGGGGCGGCCCAGCTACGCGGTGTGCACGCTGCGGGCTGCTGACAGGAGGGTCCCACTAGTCAGCGACTCAGCTAAGCTGAAAACGTAAGTTTCAATCTCAACACTACGATTAGAATAGGATCTAACATCTATGGTTTGTCGTCTCCGTCGCACAGTGCCGGTGAGAACTGAACCCTAACACGACGGTGGGGGTACGTGGGGGCTCACCAGGGCTCCATCTAGACTTGGCGACATGGGCAATCGAACGTGTCGAAATTCCAGTTCCTCTTCTCCTCTGCAGCGGCAGGCTCCGGTGAAATTCCAGCGGGCTGGTGCTTGTCTTGCTCTGGGGAGAGGTGTGGGAGGTGTCTGAGAGAGAGGGGAGTGAGATGGTGTGGAGAATTGGTACTGGGGTGGCCCCTATTTATACACCGGCGAGAGGGACAGCGTGACATGGTCGGGCTCCTCCGTCGACGGCGTTATAGAGGGTTATTCGCATGGCTGAGGGTAGGGGTCGACGCAGTGCTTCATGGCGGTTCTCATGCGAGTGATGGCGCGACATGGGGCGGTCCGTGCTCTGTGCGGGAACAACGGCGTTTGAGATGGCGCATAGTGTCCACGGTTCACGCGGCAACGAACGGGCATGTCTAGGGGTAGCTGGGGTCACGGTGAGTGCGGGCACATGCAGAGAGGGTAAGGTGCGGCGTGTGTGCGCGTATTGGCTGCAGCGCTCTGGCGTGCTCTCGGCATGGCAGGCCGAGAAGTGGGCGCGGTGATTACAGCTGGTCCACGGCTTGTCTTCGGTCGAGGGGTGGACACAGGGTGGCGGTCGAGTGTCGCCTATCTCCTGGACATCATGGGAGAGGGCCGGGCAGTCTGTAGTGATTGGGGCGTGGTCGACCCGCACGGTGAGCTCGGGTGGTGTTGCACTGTTGCATACGGCAAAGTGGGAGCTTGTCCACTGCACTGCTTTATACTGGGGCGACCAGGGGAGAGAAATGAGGGGCTACTGGTGATCGATTACTGCTCCAAACAGTTATAGTTAGGCAGAGTTTACTGGTTTCTGCTAGGTGCTCGACCAAATGGCCACATGAATTCAAAGTTTTAATTTTTGGATGAAATTTTGTGAGTGTTCTGAGTACTTTCTTGATAGTCTATGGTTGCTTGGGTTTGCCAAGGTGAATTTATTTGAGTGGTTTTTGAAAAATGGTGATCTTAGTACATACACTTGATTCAATTTTGCAATGTCCTTCAAAATGATTTGGAATTTGTTTGTGTTAGCTTGTAAAGTGGGCTTCGGTTCACTTTTCCTTGATCTAGCAAGGGGTCAAAAGAATTGGGAAAGTTTCTTTTACAAATCCTTTACTAGAAACACTCAAACTGGTCTAGTGGATAATTTTGGTTAAAATGACCATTTGCTTATATGATTTATATTTGATTTTCTTTTCTTTGGAATTTGTTTGTAAATGGCCTAGATGATGTAGTATTCATCTTCAAACCATTCCTTATCATTGATAGCAATCAAACATGGCAATTGCACTCATTCATACACTAATGCAATTCACACACACACTCATATTAGATTTAACAATAAAAGTTTTTGTTAACCCTAAACTTTGGTGATTTGAACTTGATTATCTTGATTAATATTTTTGGGGTGTTACAGTAGTTCCTTTTTGTTAGCCTGACGCATATTCATCTCAACACCTTGTCAACCTGTCAGGTGCGTTGCAGCTGGGTTGCATTTAGCAAGGGTTCGATTGATAGTACGTCAGCTACTCAGGCTACTGCGTTATATGTGTAACAAGGTGGAAAGGGTGGCGCAGCCCCCGACTTATGCAACTGTAAGTAAAAATATAAGCACAAAGTTGGATGCACTTATCTTTATTTATTCATAGAATATCATGGGATACAATGTGTGGCTAAGTAGTCTGGCTAAAAATAGCCTTATATGTAAAGTAAAAAAACATCTAAGGGTAGAAACGACGCAGCTGTGAGACATTCCAGGGATTTGAGTATGTGATTCCGCTTTCAACGTCTTTAAGGCGGTAGGCGCTGCCTGGGATTACTTCGGTAATCACATAAGGTCCCTCCCAAGGGGTCTCGAGCTTGAGTTGCCCTTGTTGCTTCAGTCGTAGGACCAGGTCTCCTTCGACGAAGGACCTTGGGCGTAGCCTTCTACTGTGGTAGTTGTGGAGGTTTGGTAGTAGATCGTGGATCTTTTTGCTGTAATCTCATTGTCTTCATCGAGGAGATCAATAGAGTCTTCGAGTGCGAGGGTTGATTCTACCTTGCTGTATGCTAGGACCTGTGGGGCTTTGTAGCGCACTTCTGCGGGTAGTACCGCCTCAGCGCCGTGTACCATGAAGAATGGAGTATAGCATGTGGCGCTGTTTTGAGTTGTGCGTAGGCTCCATAGTACTGATGGTAGCTCCTCGGGCCAGCACCTAGCAGCTCTTTCGAGTGGCTAGAGGAACCTTTTCTTGATGCCACCGCAAACAAGCCCATTGGACTTTTCAACTTGACCGTTGGTCTGAGGGTGCACCACCAAGGCGTAGCTGATGTTGATTCCCAGGTTTTCGTAGAAATTCTGGAATTTGTTCGAGGTGAAGTTCGTTCCGTTGTCCGTCATGATGCTATGTGGCACCCCAAACCGGAAGACGATGGAATCGAAGAATTTAACGGTGCTAGCTCCTGACTGGTTTGTCTCTTGCATGGCCTCAATCCACTTGGTTAATTTGTCGACCGCGACGAGGAGGTAGACGTATCATCTGGGCGAAGATTTTTGTTGCTTGCCAACCATGTTAAGTCCCCATTGCACGAAGGGCCCGGCCATAGGTATTGGCCTCAGTTCGGCGCCAGGCTCGTGCGGTTTGTCCGCGTATCGTTGACAAGCATAATATCACTAGATGATGTCCTTAGTGTTGTGCATTGTTGTTGGCCAGTAGAATCCAGCTCGCAGAGCCATGGCAACAAGGGCGTGACTGCCAACATGATAGTCACAAGTGCCTTCGTGTATCTCGAGGAGGATGGCTCTTCCGTCCCTGTTGGAGACGCATCGTTGAAGGACTCTGGTGATGATGCGCTTGTGCAGTTCGTCATTGATAATGGCGAAAGCTTTGGATCATCGCGCTATATGACGCGCATCTATCGGGTCGTGTGGCAACCTTTTGATAAGCAAGTATGTGATGTATGGCCGTGTCCAGGATGGCTCGATTATCATGACCCCCATGGGGCCTTCGAGTCCCGTATCTTGATCCATGTCCTCGAGTGCCTTTGGCTTGTCAGGTGGCGTAGCCCCCGAGTCTTTTGACATGCTGGCTTTCTGCTCTAGAGCCTTTGGCTTGATGGAGCATTCACGGATTCGCTCTAGAAATACTCCAGGTAGCACCAGGACACAAGTGGACCCAATGTTGGCGAGTATATCCGCCTCTTTGTTGCTCTCGCGGTCAACGTGCCGTAGTTCGCAGCCGTTGAAGTCCCCTTTGAGTGCGTCGTAGAGGTCGAGATAGGAAATCATGTTGTCGCACAGAGCATCGCACCTAGTTCATGGTTTGATTCACCACCAGTTTAGAGTCACCGTAGATGACGTGTCGCTTTGTGCCACAGGCTTTGGCCATCCGCATCCCATGGAGTAGGGCTTCGTATTCAGCTTCGTTGTTGGAGGCTGTGAACTGCATTTGCAGAACATACCTCATCTTGTCGCCTTGTGGCGATGTTAGGATGACACCCGCGCCAGCTCCTTCTTTACGTTTGGAACCTTCAAAGTGCATTGTCCATAGATAGGACATGTCTGGCTTGTCGGGGAGCTGTTTCTCCATCTAGTGGACGAGGAGGTCCGGGAGTACTTGCGACTTGATTGCATCTCGCTTCTCGTATGTGATGTCTTGTGGAGAGAGTTCTATCCCCCAAATGGTGAATCGTCCGGTGGCGTTGGGGTTGTTGAGGATGTGCCCTAACGGGGATTCGTTCACCACAATGATCGGCTGCTCCTGGAAGTAGTGGCGTAGTCGCCTGGCTGTCATGAAGTTGCCTTATGCCAGCTTCTAATAATGCGGGTACCGCTGTTTTGTCGGTGTGAGCACCTCGCTGAGGTAGTAGACTGAGCGTTGTGTCCCGTGGAATTTAGTTTCCTCCGCTCGTTCTACTATGAGAACGGTGCTAACCACCTGGTTGGTGGCGATATGTTTAACAACAATGGCTCCTTTTCTTGAGGTGTCACTGATACATTGCAAATGTATCTATAATTTTTGATGTTCCATGCTTGGTTTTATCCACTTTCTTGTGTTTTGTCCACACTTTGGTGTACTTTTCATATGATTTCTTGGACTAACCTACTAATAAGAGCCACAGTGCCAGTTGCCTGTTTTCTGCTGTTTTTGGTTCCAGGAAAGTCAGAAAATGAATATTCTCAAAATTGGACGGGACAAAAGCACAAGTGCCTATTTTTCCGGAAGTCATCAGATGCCAGAAGACGAGACAGAGAAGGGATGGGGGCGAGCCACACCACCTGGCCATGCGGCCAGGCCTGGCCCATGCCAGGGGTGGTCTGGCCGACCCCAGCACCCCCTCGGCCTCTCCTTCCGCCTATAAGATGCCGTCGGGACGAAATCCCTAAGTACCCGATCAAAAATCCACGAAAGAGTCTGTAGCCGTCATCATATCCATCCCTAGATCGGGAGGGATCTGAAGCTCTTCCCGGCACCCTGCCGGAGAGGGGATTTCACCCTGGAGGCCTTCTTCATCACCATGGAAGCCTCCGGTGTGATGCGTGAGTAGTTCATCCTTGGACTACAGGTCCATGTAGTAGCTAGATGGCTGGTTCTCGTCCTTTGTGCTTTCATGTCTAGATCTTGTGGGCTATGTTCATGATCAAGATCATCTATTTGTAATTCTGCATGTTGTGTTTGCAGGGATCCGATGGATATTGAGATGCTATTTCAGATTGATTATTGATTCTATCATGTCTTTGTTATTTGTGATACTGCATGATTTCCGTTGATAGTAGCTATCTTGGCCAAGTAGATGCTAGCAACTCCAAGAGTTAGTAGTTATGCTCTGATTTGATAGTGGGTTCATGCCTCTGGTAATCTGGGGAAGTGACATAAATCTCTAAGGTACTAGATGTGTTGTTGCTACTAGGGATAAAACAACAATCCTTTGTTCATAGAACAATCATATTTTTTACGCTACATGCAATTCATAAAGCAATAATCTGTTGCTTGCAACTTAATACTAGAGTGGGTTCGGATGACAACATGAAGGTGGATTATTAGTCATAGATGCAGTTGGATGGCGGTATATGTATAATGTTGTAATGCCCAATCGAATCTCAAAGGAGTTAAGATGATTAGTATATGCATGTATTGCTTTCTCGATGTTTATCAATTGCCCCGCTATAATTTGTTCACCCAGCATGTTATCTATCTTAAGGAGAGCCACCTCTAGTGAACTATGGATCCCGGTCCTTTCTTTTACATTCAATCTATAAACTATTTACTGCTTTGTGTTTACTTTCTGCAAACTATTACTTCCTTCCATTTGATACGTTTAATCCTTTGTTTTCAGCAAAACCGGTGAGATTGACAACCTCATCGCAAGTTGGGGACAAAGTTCTGTGGTTGTCTTGTGTAGGTCTCCACGTTGCTGCTGGCACCGGTAGTGCGCCCTGCCATCGTTCAGCTAGCTACACCTTTGGGGTGATTCCTTCCTCCTACTGCATTGATAACCTTGGTTTCGTACTGAGGGAAAACTTGCTGCTGTGCTCATCATACCTTCCTCTTGGTGTTCCCCAGCGAGCTCGATATATTTTGGGCCATCAAGCATATTTTGTGGCGCCGTTGCCGGGGAGTCAAGGATATCTTCACAAGGGGAGTCCCCCATAACCAATCTCTTTACTTTGTTCTTTTTGTTTTGCTTAGTTTATTTTTGCTTTGTTTGCTTGTTTCTTTATCAAAAATAGAAAAAAATTAGTTCCTACTATAGTGGTTATTTTCTATGGTCGGTTATTGTCTTGGTTTATCATGCTTTCTATCAATGGTTGGTTTCTTTGAAACTGGATCTTATTTTCAAGGTGGGTTTACGGAAGAAAAAAAATATTATTATAAGGAACACCGCTTGTCACAAAAAGGGAAACACTTATGGGAACAAATTGATAAATTATATACCATTGCTACAAACGTGTGCTCTACTTATAATGTTACTTATTGCTTTGATAAATCTTGTTTCTATAGGAGGTATAAACACCTCCCTTTTCAATGTGAGTATAATGATAATGTTACCATATCTTCTTATGTTAAAGGAAATTATGACTTTTATGATGTGGAACAAATTGAAGAATTTATTTCTTGGAAGGGTGCATTTGAACTTGCTAGTTTGCTTGAAAATACTGATGATTCACCTTATAAATATGAGGTTTATGATATACTTAAATTTTTCTTTGATAATTACAAGGAAGAAAATGGCTATATTCTTGAATATCTTAGTAGATGCTCTCCACCAATGGAAGAGACTAATGCCTTGCAGGAGACTATGGAAGAAGAAATTGCTGAAACTGGAAGCTCGTTGGATGAAAAAGAGGAGGAGAGTGATCATCTAGAGGAGGAAGAATGGATCTACCCATGCCTACATTCTAATGAGAGTAATTCTTTACCCCTTACATTATTTGAATGTCCTCCATGCTTACCAAAGGAGGATGAATGTTATGTTCCTATGGATTCTTTTGAAAATGTTTATAATAAAGCTCTAGTGCTTGTAGATCATGAAAAACATGCTTTATGTGATAGTTATATTGTTGATTTTATTCATGAGGCTACTGAAAATTATTATGAGAGAGGAAAATATGGTTGTAGAAGTTTTCAGGGTACTAAAACACCTCTCTATGTGCTGAAAGTTTTGAAGTTACTTTTGTTTTATCTTCCTATGCATGTCACTTTGTTCTTTGTGATTTTATTTGCATACAATATTCCTATGCATAGGAAGTGGGTTAGACTTAAATGTGTTTTGAATTTGCTCCTTGATGCTCTCTTTTACTTCAATTCATATTTTTTATGTGAGCATCTTCTCAAACTATCATGCCTAACTTAAATGCGTTAAAGAAAAGTACTGAAAGTTTTAGATGAGTCTTGGTAGTTATTAGCTATATAATAACCGCTCCTTATCCTTTTTATTTGGTTTTTGCACCAAGAGTAACCTCTAATGAGAGAGAAGTAATGATTGGGAAAGTTGTTGTCCCGAAAAAGATTTCTGTGTTTCACCGTAAAAATTCGTGTAAAATATCTGAACATATTTTTGAGGCTTGGATTTTTGTTCTTCTGCCCCAAGTTGTTATATAACTTTCGTAAGTTCAACACTTTTTGATTTGAGCAACACAAGGTCTTCGAAAAAATTCGTCTTTACCTGCTGGTCTGTTTTGACAGATTTCTGCCATTTTCTGCATTTGCTTCTTGTTGGTTCCATTTTTAGTTCTTTTGGGGAATTCATATTTTTGAGGGAAGTGCTATAGTAGCTAGTTTCCTAATGGAAGTTTATTTGGTGTTGGAAATGAACATTAAGCCTGTTATCTTGAGGGCACTAATGTTGCTAATAAAGATTGTGTGAAGTTTTGTACGAAGAAAAATTTCAGGTGTATGGAAAGAATGAGTAATGAGATGAAGGATGGACTAAAGCTCAATCTTGGGGATTCCACGCGTGTCACCACAAGAAATATCCAAGAAGTACAAGGGTCAAAGCTTGGGGATGCCCAAGGCACCCCCTTCTTCATCAATAAATAAATCCCAGGTTTCTTCCAAATGCTTCATTTTTATTGTTTCATGCACAGTTGTGTTGTTCTTGGAGCGTCTTCTTTTTCGTTTTTGTTTTGGTTTCTGATTTGCTTATTTCTGAATAAATTTGTTGGACCCCCTCTTTCATATATTGGTTTGCAAATAGTTTGGTTTGGATTGGAAAAGAGTAGGAAAGTTCATAAATATGTGGTACAAAGAGCTTGTTTTTGACTGTGGCCTATGCTTTGTCATGCCATGCTTGATACTATTTTGGCTTTATGCTTAGTATTCTTTGTTTTAGCATGACTTGTTATAAATAGTTGAGATTTCTTAATGTGCCTTGGATGAATCATGCGTTGTTTTCGCATATTAAAGCATAGTATAGTTGTATTCTCCTTTGATGCTTTATTTGGGTTGACTTGGCACATGCTCACACCATGTTATGACTATCTCAAGTCACCATAGCCTTTATGATCCTTTAGTTTTCAACTTGTAGTATCAGTTTATGCTTTGATCAATGATGTTTTGTCGCTCTGCATGATTATGGCCATTATTGCTCTCTTAGCTTGTCGCTCCTAGTCTTTTGCTAGCCTCCACAACCAAGTATGAGTTCCATTCATGCATCCAACTCCTTAAACCAAGTTATTCCAAAGAGTCCACCATGCATACCTACTAGCTTATGCTATTCCAAGTATATTCATGCTTTTGTTTACCTTCCAAATTAAACTTGTTAGGAGAAAACTAGTGATTAAAGCTCTCACGAACTAGATGGAACACTTCACTTTTCTTGCCCTTAATAAACTTGAACCATTGTGTCATATATGTTGTATATGCTTGCACTTATTTGTTGCGAATTAGAAGAACCATGCTGTCATGGGGAACGCTTTCAACATTGCACTTGGTACTTGTACCTAGTTGATATCATGCTCTTTTGTATATGGATGTCGTCGGTGTGAAATAAAAGGGGACCTTGTAAGTCCTTGGAGTTATGTATATGTGTTAGATAAATGCCTGGGCCGCTAGTCTAATCCATGCTGACATGGTGGAAACCTGTAACGTAACCATAATGAGTTGTCTATGAAGCATTCTTCTTATAAAAAAAAGAGTCCTATATTGAGAAAAAAAGAGAAAAAAGAAGAAAAAAAGAGATATCATGAAAAGAGGAAAGAGAGAAAAAAGCACCATATTACCATGGTAAATAAGAAGATTGCTGAGATGCTCGTTGTCTGCTTCCCTTGTTATTTTGATATGGGGATTCTTCCGTATCATCGTGCAAGGGGTACCCCCTTGGCGGTTCTCTATGATACACATGTACTTACGATGACAAGAACTTACCGGTGACTAAACTTGAGTAGCATGAGGAGCGACCCTCGTATACAGGGGACATGAGATTTCTAACTTATACTTCATCAAGCATGTACACCATAGTTTGCTCACTTTAACCTTAATCACTTCAAGATGCTTATGATAGGGGCAATGAGAGCTAACACCTATATGTACCATAATTTTTGGAAGCTCTTTATGAGACTTGAATCCCTACTTCCTTCTATGAAGGCCTTTCTTCCACCATTATATTGAGTCTCCACCTTCTACCTTTATGCACCTACTTTGAGAGCATAGTGGCCATTCTTAGTTCTATGTGCATTGTCCCAAGACTAGTTGATTGATGCATACCTTGATATTACTTGTTTTAAACTATATGTATCTAGTCACTCTTATGAACTTTGAAGGTGTCCTATGCATTTATATTTGCTACTCTATGAGAGGACAAGCTGAATACTATTATGCTATGTTTTCTTCATGTGAAACAAACAAACGTCTTGCAAAGCATTGTTATTCATGAATCTTTTGTTTGTGCCTTTTCATGTTGCAACATATTTTCTTTGTCTTATTGCTAGAACTATGTCTTTCATGTTATGATTGAAGTACTACGATCCCAGCTTTGACTGTTTTACAAATACTTTGATCATGTCACCTCAAAAATTATTCTTTCTTTTTATCACTTACCTACTCAAGGACGAGTAGGAGTTAAGCTTGGGGATGTTGATACATTGCAAATGTATCTATAATTTTTGATATTCCATGCTTGGTTTTATCCACTTTCTTGTGTGTTGTCCACACTTTGGAGTACTTTTCATATGATTTCTTGGACTAACCTATTAACAAGAGCCACATAGCCAGTTGTCTGTTTTCTACTGTTTTTGTTTCCAGGAAAGTCAGAAAATGAATATTCTCGGAATTGGATGGGACAAAAGCCAAAGTGCCTATTTTTCCAGAAGTCATCAGATGCCAGAATACGAGACGAAGAAGGGCTGGGGCCGTCCACACCACCTGGCCGCGCGGCCAAGCCTGGCCCGCGGCAGGGGGTGGTTTGGCCGACCCCAGCACCCCCTCGGTCTCTCCTTCCGCCTATAAGATGCCCTCAGGACGAAAACCTAAGTACCCGATCAAAAATCCACGAAAGAGTCTGTAGCTGCCGTCATCTCCATCCCTATATCAAGAGGGATCTGAAGCTCTTCCCGGCACCCTGCCGGAGAGGGGATTTCACCCTGGAGGCCTTCTTCATCACCATGCAAGCCTCCGGTGTGATGCGTGAGTAGTTCATCCTTGGACTACGGGTCCATGTAGTAGCTAGATGGCTGTTTCTCCTCCTTTGTGCTTTCATGTCTAGATCTTGTGAGCTCCGTTCATGATCAAGATCATCTATTTGTAATTCTGCATGTTGTGTTTGCGGAGATCCGATGGATATTGAGATGCTATTTCAGATTGATGATTGATTCTATCATGTCTTTGTTATTTGTGATCTTGCATGCTTTCCGTTGTTAGTAGCTATCTTGGCCAAGTACTAGCAACTCCAAGAGTTAGTATTTATGCCCGATAGTGGGTTCATGCCTCTGGTAATCTGGGGAAGTGAGAGAAATCTCTAAGGTACTAGATGTGTTGTTTCTACTAGGGAGATAATAAAAATCCTTTGTTCATAGAACAATCGTATTGTTTACATTACACGCAATTCGGAAAGCAATAATCTTTTGTTTGCAACTTAATACTGGAGGGGGTTCGGATGATAACCTGAAGGTGGATTATTAGTCATAGTTGCAGTTGGATGGCGGTCTATGTATAATGTTGTAATGCGCAATCGAATCTCAAAGGAGTCAAGATGATTAGTATATGCATGTATTACTTTCTCGATGTTTGTCAATTGCCCCGCTATAATTTTTTCACCCAGCATGTTACCTATCTTAAGGAGAGCCACCTCTAGTGAACTATGGATCCCGGTCCTTTCTTTTACATTCAATATATTCATTGTTTACTGCTTTGTGTTTACTTTCTGCAAACTATTACTTCCTTCCATTCGATACGTTTAATCCTTTGTTTTCAGCAAAACTGGTGAGATTGACAACCTCATC
The DNA here is from genome assembly GCA_910589775.1 of Avena eriantha. NCBI lineage: Eukaryota > Viridiplantae > Streptophyta > Magnoliopsida > Poales > Poaceae > Avena > Avena eriantha. The sequence goes on along the minus strand of OU342744.1, from coordinate 393,588,435 downwards.
GCAAGTTGGGGACAGAGTTCTGTGGTTATGTTGTGTAGGTCTCCACGTTGCTGTTGGCACCGGTAGTGCGCCCTACCATTGTTCAGCTAGCTACACCTTTGGAGTGTTTCCTTTCTCCTACTGGATTGATAAGCTCGGTTTCGTACTAAGGGAAAACTTGCTGCTGTGCTCATCATACCTTCCTCTCGGGGTTCCCCAACGAGCTCGATATATTTTGGGCCATCAGTCACCAACACCGGCAAAGTGGATAGTAGACGCTTGAGGTCTTCAAATGATTCTTGTGCTTTGTCTGTCCACTCGAATTTGTCATCCTTGCGGAGGGGTTGGTAAAAAGGCTGCGCTTTTTCTCCCATTCGACTGATAAATCGACTAAGTGCCGCGATTCGCCTAGCTAGCTGTTGGACGCCTTTTATGTTCTTCGGCTTCTCCATGGCCAGTATGGCCTTTATTTTCTTCGGGTTGGCCTCGATCTCTCTCGCAGAGATAGGTTAACCATGCAGTTGCCTCGATGGTATGCCGAAGGTGCATTTGTCCGGATTTATCTTCATCCAGTAGCGGTCGAGGTTGTCGAACTTCTCGCGGAGATCGTCGAGTAATGAGGCTTCCTCCTTAGTTTTGACGATGATGTCGTCGATGTAGACTTGAATGTTACAACCAAGCTGGCTCTTGAGGCAGGCCTGCATACATCGCTGGTAAGTGGCCCCTGCATTTTTTAGCCCGAAGGGCATCGTTTTGTAGCAAAAGACGCCAAAGGGTGTGATGAACGCTGTTTTTCCTGTCCTTCTTCCTTCATTCGAATCGGGTGATAGCCTGAGTAGGTGTCGAGGAAGTAGAGGCGCTCGCATCCCATGGTGGAGTCGATTATCTGGTTGATCCGTGGCAATGGGAAGAGATCCTTTGGGTAATGCTTATTCAAGGAGGTGAAGTCCACGCCCATCCGTAGGATATCCGTGTCTTTTCTAGAAACAAGCACAGGGTTTGCTACCCATGTGCTTTCCTTGATCTCGCGTATGAAGTTAGCATCGAGAGGTCTGTTGACATTCATACCGACCACTTTTGGCCTTAGCTCAGATAGTCGAAGTATTGTCTGGTTCGCTGGTCTTGCTTCAGGATTCACATTCAGTGAGTTCTCGACGAATTCCCTAGGAACTCCTGGCATGTCCGCTGGACACCAAGCGAAGATTTCCTAGCACTCATGGAGGAATTTGACGAGCGCGAGTCCCTATGTGGGACTCAAGTTGTTGGCAATGAGGGCTATCTTGGTCAGGTCCATTGGGTGGACCTGGACCGCCTTGGTGTGGATCGACGTGTCGAAGGATTGGTCGGGTGAGCTTGTCTTACTCAGAGTGGGAGATTCTGTTGAATTCCCTATCGCAGCTGTCAGACCTCTCAAAGCTTCCATTGACTGTGATAATGCCATTGGGACCCGGCATTTTCATCTACATGTAGGCGTAGTGTGGTACTTCCATGAACCTCGTGAACGCGACGCGCGCGAGGATGTAGTGGTATTGTGAGGGCCAGTCGACAACTTCGAATTCGATGTGGTTTATCCGGAAGTTTGCCGACATTCCGAAAATGACATCTAAGCTGATCTTGCCCAGGGGGTATATGCCCTTCCCTGGGACAATGTCGTGGAATGTTGTGTCTGAAGTTTCCAGGCATGATAGGGGGATACGCATGGCGCGCAAGGTTCTTGTGAACATGAGGTTGATGCCACTGCCACCGTCCATGAAGACACGACTCATCTTGAAGCCTCCAATTTGTGCCTCGAGCACTAGGGGATAGTACCTGGGCGAGGTACTTGACGCGGATGATAGCGCATTTCGAAGGTAATGCAGGACTTGCTCCCTTTGAGGTACTCAGTGGTGGAGGGTGGAGAGTTCATCGCCAGATTAACTTGGCGAGTGATTGATTTTTTCACCTGATTTGATGGGCGGCCTTTTTGGATCATCCCCATGTTTCCTAGTGCTCGTAGGTATGGCTCGCCTCCGTGGTTTGGGATAGGCGCAGCTGCAGGTCGTGGTAGCCCGGGTGGCGATGGTGGTGCTCCATGAGTCACATCGCCCAGGGCAGCTCCATAGCCCTGGTTTATCGCATCGCGATTCATTTGGGCTAGGCCTTCTTGGAGCTTGAGGAAATCACGACAGTCCTATAGAAGGTGGATGGATTGTTTGTTGTCATCGTGCTTGTCGATGTAGAAATGTACGTTGCACGGTCTGCACAGTTTATCCTGGATAGATGTTCCAGGTGCCTCATAGCGAGTGCGGTGTTGCCACACTTGCGTGGTTTTCCTACTGTCAGGGTATCCATCACTGCGGTATCCGATGTTGCGGTTGTTGTCGTCGCGTTTATCGGCATAGTTAGCCGCAACCATGTCGACTTCCTCGCAGTCCTCGTAACCGCACATCCGACGTTTTCCTCGGTGATTATTTCTACGACCGAGGTTGTTGTAATCATCGAGGTGGACACGGTTTTTCATCGAGTCCTCTCCATCGGCCCACCTGTTCGCGATTTCCATTAGGTGGTCGATTGTCCTGGGCTTTCAGCGGTCCATCTCCTCTCAGAGCTCTCTGCGGCGCACGCCGCCATTGAATGCGTCGATTGTGTGGTCCTCAGAGATGTCTTCTTCAAAGTTTTTGATGATGGACCATCTCTAGATGTATGAGCACAGTGACTCGCCGGTCTTCTAGTAGCAGCCTCTTTATTCTTCCATTGATGCCGGCCTTTTGTAGGTGCCCTTGAACTTTTGCACGAAGCTGTAAACCAGCTTGTCCTAGTTGTGAATCGATCTGCACGTGGAGGTCACTGAGCCATGCACGGGGGGCACCTTGCAGCTGTAGCTGGAGGCATTGCATTGACGTGATCTCGATTCTGCCGTGTAGCTTGATGGAGGAAATATGATCCTCCAGCTAGATCTTCGGGTCCTGGAGGCCGTCAAATTTCGGGTTCTCTGATAGGAGTCTGAACCCTTTTGGCATTCTCTTTTGCTGTATGGCTCTGCTGAATCAGCTGGCACCGCAGAGCTCTATCCTGTCATCTTTTGAGTCAGTCAAATGGGCACGCCTCGCATGCATCTTGTCTACTTTGCGCTGCGTGATGTCATCACGCGCGTCGTAGTCGTAGTCGTGCCGCCGTGAGTGGCGTCGTCGCGACAAGACATGGCTGTCGTTGCTGGAGGAGGGGGAAGAGTAGGGCTTGGCCAGAGCCTTGCGTTTCTTCGGCTCCGACATTGGATCCTTGATGAGGATGGCCTCGACTAGCCCCAGGTTAGCGATCGTAGATCGGTGCATGGCGGACCGTGGGTCCCCAGCTGGCGGTTGGTTGTTGAGCAAGTACATAGTGGTTGATGTCACCGGTGCTTGAGGCGTGATGTCTACGCACTTCTATTCTTGTAGACAGTTGTTGGGCCTCCAAGTGTAGAGGTTTGCAGAACAGCAGCAAGTTTTCCCTTAAGTGGATTACCCAAGGTTTATCGAACTCAGGGAGGATGTGGTCAAATGTATCCCCGCTCAAGCAACCCTGCAATCAAGATACAAGAAGTCTCTCGTGTCCCCAACACACCCAATACACTTTTCAGGAGTATAGCTGCACTAGTTCGGCGAAGAGATAGTGAAATACAAGTGGTATGGATAATTTTAAGTGGTAACGGTGATTAAAAATAGCTTGATGGCGTGGAAAACACTAAAGCAAAACTGAAATAAAGATGGAAGCAAGCAATGATGTAACAGATCTAGGGACAAACGATGTTTCAATGCTTAGAAACAAGGCCTAGGGATCATACTTTCACTAGTGAACACTCTCATATAAATATATCATCTTCATGATACTATGCTGAACTACTCTCCGGTTGGACACTCTAATCCATGGTATGGCTATAACAGCACACCTCAAAGTAAGCCTTTCCCATCTAGATAACCCCACACTGTCACCTTGAGCTCTAGATGGGTCCAACAAACACCACAATTTTATAAAGACATCCAACTCCAAATATAACTCATATCAAGTATTTGTAATCTCTAGCCTAAGTGCCACCATGGTGTGCACACTGTCAACTTCACACACATGGGGAGAGCAGAGATCTATTAAAGAACTTGAGTAGCAAGGTAGATCTACTTGATTACAAAGATCATGATCACAATATGATCATGCATAGAGAGAGAGATGACCACATAGCTACCGGTAGAACCCTTAGACTCGAGAGAGAACTACTCCCTCCTCATCATGGGAATCAGCAATGGTGATGGAGATGGTGGTGGAGATCGATGGAATGGCTCCGCGGGCACTTGCCCGTCCCAGCAGGGTGCCGGAACAGAGACTTTCTGTCCCCCGAATCTCCCCTTTGGTGGCGGCGGCGTAGCAGAACTTTTGGTGGATTTCTGATTGACTCCTTGGGGTTTTCACATTGGGAGGAATATATAGGCGAAAGGGCAAGGACGATGGAGGCCGGAGGGGCCCACACCACCTAGTGGTGCGGCCAAGGGTGACCCGCGCCACCCTATGGTGTAGTTGTCCCATCTCCGTCTCGTCTTCTGGCTCCGTGTCCCCCTCGATAAAATATTGACTTTGGCTTTTGTCCCGTCCAATTCCGAGAATATTCATTTTCTGACTTTCCTAGAACCAAAAACAGCAGAAAACAGGCAACTGGCACTGTGGCATCTTGTTAATAGGTTAGTCCAAGAAATCATATGAAAAGTACTCCAAAGTGTGGACAAAACATAAGAAAATAGATAAAGCCAAGCATGGAACATAAAAAATTATAGATACATTTGCAATGTATCAACATCCCCAAGCTTAACTCCTGCTCGTCCTCGAGTAGGTAAGTGATAAAAAGATAGAATAATTTTTGAGGTGACATGCACCATCATAAGCTTGATCAAAGTATTTGTAAAACATTCAAAGCTGGAATCATAGTACTTCAATCATAACATGAAAGACAAAGTTCTAGCAATAAGACAAAGAAACTATGATGCCAAATTAAAAGGCACAAACAAAAGATTCATGAATAACAATGCTTTGCAAGACGTTTGTTTGTTTCACATAAAGAAAACATAGCATACTAGCATTCAGCTTGTCCCTCATAGAGTAGAAAATATAAATGCATAGGACACCTTCAAAGTCTATAAGAGTGACTAGATACAAATAGTTTAGAACAAGCAATATCAAGTCATGCATCAATCAACTAGTCTTGGGACAATGCACATAGAACTAAGAATGGCCACTATGCTCTAAAAGTAGGTGCATAAAGGTACAAGGTGGAGACTCAATATATAAGTGGAAGAAAGGCCTTCATAGAAGGAAGTAGAGATTCAAGTTTCATAAAGAGCTTCCAAAAATTATGGTACTTATAGCTTTCAGCTCTCATTGCCCCTATCATAAGCATCTTTAAGGTGATTAAGGTTAAAGTGACACAAATAAGAGGATATGCTTGACAAGTTATAAACCGAAATCTCATGCCCCATACTTACGAAGACCGAACTTCTACTCAACTTTAGTCACAAGTAAGCTCTTGTCATTGTAAGTACATACGTATTATAAAGAAACGCCAACGGGGTACCCCTTGCACATGATACAGGAGCTATCCCATAATCCAAATGACAAGGCAAGCAGACAATGAGCATCTCAACGATTTTTTTATTTTCTATTTGCATAGGTTTTTATTTAGGATGCTTCATAGATTGCTCATTATGGTGATGCTGCAAGTTTCCACCATGATTAGGCATGGCTTAGGATAGTGGCCCAGGCGTTTTCTCTAACACACATACAAACTCCATGATCTTACAAGTTCCACTATTATTCAACACCGCCGGGATCCATAAGCAAAAGAACATGATATCAACGGGGTACAAAGTACAAGTGCAATGTTGAAAGTGTTCCCCATGATACATGGTTCTGCTAATTTCAACTTATAAAGCGCAAGCACAGACGCAACAAAGAAGGACCCAATGGTTCAAGTTTATTAAATGCAAAAAAAGTAAAGTGTGTCATCAAGTTCGTCAGAGCTTTAATCACTAGTTTTCTCATAACAAGTTTAATTTGGAAGATAAACAAAAGCATGAATATACTTGGAATCGCATAAGCTAGTAGGTAGGTATGGTGGACTCTTTGGAATAACTTGGTTTAGGGAGTTGGATGCATGAGTGGAACTCATACTTGGTTGTGGAGGTTAGCAAAAGACTAGGAGCGACAAACTAAGAGAGCAATAATGGCCATAATCATGCAGAGCGACAAAACATCATTGATGAAAGCATAAAGTGATACTACAAGTTTAAAACTAAAGGATCATAAAGGCTTCTGGTGACTTGGGATAGTCATAACATGGTGTGAGCATGTGCCAAGTCAACCCAAATAAAGTATCAAAGGAGAATACTACAATAGTATGCTTTAATATGCTAAAACGGCGCATGATCCTTCCAAAGGACATTAAGCAATATCAATTGTTTATAACAAGTCATGCTACAACAAGGAATACTAAGCATAAAGCCAAAACAATATCAAGCATGACATGACAAAGCTTAGGCCACAGTCAAAAACAAGCTCTCTTGACCACTTAAGCATGAACTTTCCTACTCTTTTTCCAATCCAAACCAAACTATTTGAAAACTAATGTATGAAAGAGGGGGCCCAAAAATTTATTCATCAAACGAAACAAACCAAGCAAATGAAAAACCAAAAGAAAAACAAAAAGAAGATGCTCCAAGAACAACACAACTGTGCATGAAACTATAAAAAGAAAGCGTTTGGAAGAAACCTGGGATTTTTATTGATGAAGAAGGGGATGCCTTGGGCATCCCCAAGATTTGAAGCTTGTAATTCTTGGATATTTCTTGGGGTGACACGCGTGGCATCCCCAAGTTTGAGATTTAGTCCATTCTTCATCTCATCACTCATTCCTTCCATACACCTGAAATTTTTCCTTCATACAAAACTTCACACAATCTTTATTAACAACATTAGTGCACTCAAGATAATAAGTCTTTGGGTTCAGTTTCAACACCAATAAAACTTCCATTATAACACAAGATACTGTAGCACTTCCCTCAAAAAGCTCAATTCCCCAAAAGAACTCAAAAAGGAACCAAGAAGAAGCAATTGCAAATAATGGCAGGAATCTATCAAAACAGACCAGAAGGTAAAAACCGATTTTTTTCGAAGACCTTCTATTGCTCAAATCAAAAAGTGTTGAACTAACGAAAGTTAGATAATTACCTAGGGAAGAAGCACAAAAATGCACTCCTCAAAAGGACGTACAAAGATTTTACACAATTTTTTTATGGTGAAGCACAGAAATCTGTTTAGGGACAGCAACTTTCCAATCATTACTTCTCTCTCATTAGAGGTTACTCTTGGCACAAAAAGCAAATAAAAAGGACAAGGAGCAGAGTAATAACCTCCAAGACTCATCGCAAACTTCTGGGTTATCTCCCAATAAGTACTTTTCTTTAACGCCTTTAAGTTAGGCATGATAGTTTGAGAAGATGCTCACATAAGAAATAAGAATTGAAGTAAAAGAGAGCATCAAGAAGCAAATTCAAAGCACATTTAATTCTAACCCACTTCCTATGCATAGGAATCTTGTAAATAAACAAGTCATGAAATTACAAAGCAACAAGCATAGGAAAGCAAAACAAGTTCAACTTCAAGACTTTTAACATAATGAGGGGAAACTTAATAATATTGAGATACATAAAACCATGTTTCCCTCTCTCATAATAACTTTCAATAGTATCATGAATAAAATTAACAATATAACTATCACAAGAAACATTCTTATCATGAGCCACGTGCATAAAAGAATTAATACTCCCCACATAAACATAGTCATTCTTATTGATTGTAGTGGGAGCAAATTCAACAAAATAGCTATCATTATTATTTTCATCACCATAATCATCAAATATAGGAGGGATATTGTAATCATAATTAATTTCCTCCTCAATAGTAGGTGGAATGAAAATATCATATTCAGCATTGCAATCATCACAAGCAATATAATAGTTATCTTCCCAAGTGTGTTCATTTGTAAACATATCATCATTGGAAGGATCATGGATAGCACTAATAGTATAGCAATTATTAATATCATCATTTTTTGAATTGGTATCGAAGAGATTTTCAATATCAAAGGTAGTGTGATTTTCCCAATCATGATCACTAATATAGGTAATAAGCATAGGAACATCATCGAGTTCATACTCATCAAAAACAATAATAGGAGCAACATGCTTAGGGAAAAATACCGTTTGATCTCTTCTTTTACTCCTCCTCTTCTTCTTTTTCTTCATGTCTTTAGGAGGGAGAGGCTTGAAAGGAAGCTTCTCCGTATACCCTGGTTTATTGTTAGAGACAATAGAAGAAACTTTGGAGGATTCTTTCTTTTCATTAATAAGATCAAAACACATATTAGTCCTGTCATATTTTGGTAAAATCTCATCTTCTATAATATTTTGTATGTAAGTATTTGTGTGACAATTATCAACACAATAAAGATAACAACCATGCATGGCACTATTCATACCAAAAGCACTCATATATACCAAATAAGATTTTCTTGATAATTCTTCACACCCCCAAAAATATTGTAAATTCATCATGCTGATTAGGAGTGATCATGTCATCACAATAGAAACTTGCAGTACTCATTGGATTTGAAGGGCTATTATTATGGCCTGAGCATTGAATATTGAAATGATCCACTTCGAAGCAAAGTTCACAAATGAAAGGATAAAGGGCACAAACCTATTTACCAAGATCATTTAAATCCCTATACCACATTCTAGTTTTTTCATTCCTGTGGGTGATACAATATTCTTCTTCAATTTGATTATTCTCACAAGGTCTATGTATTCCACAAAAATTAACATGCTTATAAAAAGTAGTACTTTTAGAGGTTTGAGCATGTTTATTCCTATCATTAATAACAATTTCATTTTCCATGCAAGTGTCTTTATAAGCCTCATGATACATGTCCCATTTTTCTTTAGGAGCATTAATATGAGAAGCAAAGGTTCTATAACAATCAACAAGTATTTGAGGATCAAGACCATATTTAGCACTAAGCTATTGAAAATCAATAGTTTCAGCAAAAGACTTAATGGAATCATACTCATAGTTTATACCTGGTTCTTTACCTTTGTTGTTATCCCAATCATCGGTATTGCTTTGAATTGTTTCAAGAAGATCCCACTTAGCTTTGACCTCCTTCCTTCTGAAGGATCCCTCTAGACAAGTATCTAGATAGTCCTTGTAATGTCCTGAAAGCCTTGGATAGAAATTATTAATAACAATATTACTGGGGAGCTCATGAATGGGACATTTGAGCATTAGTGACTTCAATCTCCCCCATGCTTGGGAAATACTTTCTCCATCATGAGGATGAAAATTATAAATGTAATTCCTATCTTTATGAATTTCATGAGGAGGATAAAATTTAGAGTAAAAGAGAGATTCAAGTTCCTTCCACTCAAAATGATGAGGATCATCTAGTAGCTCATACCACTCCCTTGCTTTGCCCTTAAGTGAAATAGGGAATAGCTTCCTCTTAACTTGGTTCATTGAAATACCTGCACACTTGAACAACTCGCATAATTCATGTATAAGGAGTAAATGATCACCAGGATGGACAGTTCCATATCCAAAATAGCAGCTATTCATAACATGTTCACCAATTTTTATAGGTTTTTTAATAGGGATGCTTTCAGTATGTGGATTTAAAATATCACAAGTATCATCAGAATTACCACATATGGGAGATAAAGTATCATCAGAGCAAATTTTCTTCTTTAAAGCTGGGGAACTAAAAGGATCATTTTCATAAAAACTAACTTCCCCAAGCTTAGATGTTCCCATAGCATTAGTAACAAAGGTATTCAAAAGATTCATACTAATAACATTGCTATTAGCATGCAATGAAAGTTCCATGGGTTTTTCAATTTTCTTTTCAGACAATTCATGTTCTATCTTATGAAAAATACTAAAAAGCTCTCTAATTTTGTTGTTGTTTTCCGTTAAGCCTAACTAGTGAAAACAAGAAACAAAAAGACAAAATTGCAGAATCTAAAGGAAATAACTTCAAGCACTAACACAGGAGTATGTGAGTACATTTTACCTTACCTCCCCGGCAACGGCACCATAAAATAGGCGTTCGCCATGGGAGGTTCTTCTTATTTAATCCTCCGGTTTGAATACCTTTTACATTACCTCCCCGGCAACGGCGCCAGAAAATATCTCGATGTCTATGCACTTCTATTCTTGTAGATAGTTGTTGGGCCTCCAAGTGTAGAGGTTTGTAGAACAGCAGCAAGTTTTCCCTTAAGTGGATTACCCAAGGTTTATCGAACTTAGGGAGGAAGTGGTCAAAGGTATCCCCTCCCCAAGCAACCCTACAATCAGGATACAAGAAGTCTCTTGTGTCCCCAACACACCCAATACACTTGTCAGGTGTATAGGTGCACTAGTTCGGTGAAGAGATAGTGAAATACAAGTGGTATGGATAATTATAAGTGGTAACGATGATAGAAACTAGCTTGATGGCGTGGAAAAGACTAAAGCAAAACTGAAATAAAGATGGAAGCAAGCAAACATGTAACAGATCTAGTGACAAACGGTGTTTCAATGCTTAGAAACAAGGCCTAGGGATCATACTTTCACTAGTGAACACTCTCATATAAATATATCATCATCATGATACTACGCTGAACTACTCTCCGGTTGGACACTCTAATCCATGGTAGGGCTATAACAGCACACCTCAAAGTAAGCCTTTCCAATCTAGATAACCTCACACTATCGCCTTGAGCTCTAGATGGGTCCAACAAACTCCAAAATTTTATAAAGACATCCAACTCCAAATATAACTCATAACAAGTATTTGTAATCTCTAGCCTAAGTGCCACCATGGTGTGCACACTGTCAACTTCACACACATGGGGAGAGTATAGATCTATTAAAGTACTTGAGTAGTAAGGTTGATCTACTTGATTACAAAGCTCATGATCACAATATGATCATGCATAGAGAGAGAGATGAACACATAGCTACCGTAAAAACCTTAGCCTCGAGAGAGAACTACTCCTTCCTCATCATGGGAATCAGCAATGGTGATGGATATGGTGGTGGAGATCGATGGAGATGGCTCCGGCGGCACTTCCTCGTCCCGGCAGGATGCCGGAACAGGGACTTTCTGTCCCCCAAATCTCCCCTTCGGTGGCGGCGGCGTAGCAGAACTTTTCATGGATTTCTGATTGACTCCTTAGGGTTTTCGAATTGGGAGGAATATATAGCCGAAAGGGCAAGGTCGGTGGAGGCCCACACCACCTGGTGGCCTGGCCAAGGGGGACCCGCGCCACTCTATGGTGTAGCTGGCCCTTGGCCCCTCTCCGTCTGGTCTTCTAGCTCCGTGTCCCCCTCGGTGAAATATTGACTTTGGCTTTTGTCTCGTCCAATTCCGAGAATATTCATTTTCTGACTTTCTTGGAACCAAAAATAGCAGAAAATAGGCAACTGGCACTGTGGCATCTTGTTAATAGGTTAGTCCAAGAAATCGTATGAAAAGTACTCCAAAGTGTGGACAAAACATAAGAAAAGAGATAAAACCAAGCATGGAACATCAAAAATTATAGATACATTTGCAATGTATCAAGGAGATTTAGGGAGCACATTGCCCCGTGTGTCCACTGTCATGGACGAGAAGTCGAGGACTCGAGTGGCGTCTGCTCGCTCCTTCTCGGTGAGGTGAGTGAGTTGAGAACGTCTTCTGGCAGCCGTATGATTGCTGCCTTTAGAAGAGGATCATCCGATGGAGGAGAGCTAAGCCCGACGGAGGCTCGACTCATCCGCTGCCCTTCTACGCTCGCCGAGCTAGGCGATTACTTGCTGCTGGCGTTTGAACTCCTCCTTGAGCAGCTAGTGATAACCCATCAGCATGTCTTGCGATGAGTTGGGGGGTGGGGGGTTGCGCCGTAGAGCTTCCCTGTAATGAGCCCACTCAGCATCATTGAGCTTTATCAGCACGCGCTCTCGGGTTTTCTCATTTGCTGAGAGATTTGGCTGATCTTCAAGGGTGGGTCCTTCACTCCCATTGTTGGTGGGGCCACCGTTCACGACTCGTATTCCGTCGCCAGTGTCGGTGTTGTCTCGAGTGCAACCATTGTCGCCCGTGTTGATGACGGCGCACATGTAATGGCTGGGGAAGCTGTTGCTCCTGCAACTTTCAGATCTAGAGCCATAGGCTCCATCTTCTGTAGCCAAATCACCCAGATCAGACTTGCAACTGTTGTCGCTGTCCCTATTCCCGACTGATGTCGGGGCGTTCACTTCACTCAGGGTGCCGATCGGTGGTAGAAACCACAATGCTGGAGCAATCGCAGGTACCTTCGGCTGGTCAGGGAGGTGAAGTGTGCCTAGCTGACCAACTTGGAAGCGTAAGATCCCGATCGCCAGGTCGATTCCATCGCCCACGGTCTCGAAATCCGGGCAAGTGGCCGGCATGTGGATGGTGAAGTCGAAAGCACCGAAGAGGAGGCAATTCTCTGCTGCTGCGGAGTCGTAGATCGTGGTTGATGGGTCCGAGGAAGTCGCAACATCAGCACCCCTGATTCCGACAGATGGCGCCAATTGACGACGGGTTAACTCATCGATGCCCATCGCAGATGGACTTAGGTTCAAGGAAGTGGGGAGCGCTGGAGGCATCGATCGTCTAGCAAACAAGCACATAGGGACGCAAGGTTTACCCAGTTTCAGGCCTCGTAGTATACCCTACTCCCGCTTGTCTGCTCTTGGAATTATCGAGGAGTCGAAAGTTATAGGGGGTGCACATATGCAAGTTGGCGATGGTGTGGAATCTAGGGTGATGGATTGTCCTCCTCGCCGCCCCCTCCTTGCCTTTATATAGATAGGCTAGGTCTCGGGATAGCAGGCCAAGTCGGTTAAAGGTTAGGGTTTTCCCTTTAAACTTCTATCTAAAGTTTGCCGTGTGCTGCAAGAAGTCGAAGTCTCCTGGGTCATCCAGATCTTGACTGGGCCTTGGCAATGTTGTGGGCTTCTTTTAACCTGGACCGTATATACCAAGCTCGAGTACCTGTAAGGTATGCCAATGTCAGCCCCATATTTAGCCTACCCATGGCATCTGCCGTGACACCACCATGACAAGCATCAAGCGACGGTACGTGGAGACATCCTAGAAGTCAAAGTCATAGAAACCAACATTGTCGCAAGATAAATCAAAAGCAACACGAATGCCAAGTTGGTTCAGGATATAGGGACACACCAACTTAGTGGAGTTGATTTCTCATAGCTTAAGCCGGTCGAACTGGTTCAGCTAAAACTCCTCAGTGAAGTCGATACCAAGTGACTCGGGGGGTCCACGTATCAACGGGCCGTGCAGAAGGTTCTGTAGCCATCACACATTTACGGCTCCTCGTGTTCATCTAAAACAAAATAAATTAAAAATGCTAATTAAAATTTTAGTCCAATAGAAACATAGCATAAACAATCCTCTACACTTGTTATAAAAGAAACTCCTCTAAAAACAATACTAAGCATGCTCAATATCAAGATTAGCTCAAGAACAAGACATAAGTCCAGATTGATAATGGTGAAAGATTGAGTAGCGTGTTGTTGCCATTAAGTTGGGGATGGGAGGAGAAATTTACCTTAAATGGATTCGGGACGAGGAATCGAAGAAAGATTAAGTAAATTTGAAGATCCAATGGAGGTGGTTTGAAGTTTGGAGGAAGAAGAAAGAGAAAAGTTTGTGTTTGGGGATTTTAGGTTACCTCCTCCTGGGTGATATGGCGGTCGCATACATGGTATGGGCAAGCGGTACTGCTGGAGACCGCCCGTACCAAGTAACAAACCTTGGGGTGACGAATCCCTTTTGGCGATGCACTGGGTACGGGCGCGCCCTACGGTCATGCGCGCATGTACTACTGGTTGTTATGTGGTCAGTACATTTGCTTGAAATCTGATGTTTTGCGCCGGTACAACAAGACCTTTGTGCATCTTTACACATCTTATCAAAGGACAAAATAACAACAAATATACTTCATAAAATCAGCATTACTTCTTAGGCCATGTGTTAGTAAAAGAAAAGATCGAGGATTACCTTATTTATTCTCCTCTGTCCAAAGGTCTTCTTGAACACTCATTATTAAAAAAAAACTAAAAAAAAAACAAACAAAACTAACACAAGAGTAAAAACTTTTATTTCACATGGGTTTCCTCCCATGAAGCACTTCTTGTTAAGTTTAATTAGCTTGACCCTGATGGTTGTCATTTAGGTTTGATGAGTGGAACACCCACTCCAAAGTAATTGGTTTCAATGTAATTATACCATCGTCATCATTAGGTTTGGCCTTCTTCTTCCTAGGGATGTGGACTATAAAATGATCTCTAGATCGTAGTCCTATTCTCACATTCCCTTCATGTGGATTGATTAAAGCTTTAATAGTTCTTAGGAAGGGCCTACCTAGAATTCTAGATGTTATTGGATCTTCAGGCATGTCCACAATAACAAGATCAATAAGAGCAGGATTTCCTTTAATTTCAACAAATATAATTTATTTTATCTCGATAGCTTCTTTATAGGTTGAATCCGCTAGATGAAGTCTTAGTTCAGTGGTTGCAAAAGGCCCCAAGTTTAACTTGTCAAATAGACTTTTGGAAATCGTTGAGATGCTTGCGCCAAGATCACAAAGTGCATATATCTCATTAACCCCAATCTTAATTTTAATAGTGGGCTCAAATATATCATCTAGCTTTGTCGGAAGCTTATCAGCTAGTCTCTTATACTCCATCTATAAATATCAAACTTGAGATGCTAATTGTTGAATAAATTGTTGGTACATAGCATCATGGTGATAATCTTTAGTAGATCTTCCACGGTATATTTAGGTGTTGGCGCATTGCTATAATCGAACTCTTTAGTCTTCTCTTCATTTGTTTCCATCGTCATCATCTTGAAGTCTTCTACCAGATTTGGCTCGAGTTTCCCAGCAAACTTTGCTAGTATGAGAGATTGGCTCTTGGCTACCTTGACCAATCGAGCCTCCATAGTTTTTGTCCTTTCATCTAGAGCCTGGATATCATTTCTAATTTCAATCGCTTGGTTAGATAATTTTCATATACTACTTTCATGGTTCTTTGTTATTTTAATAAGCATATTATTTTGCTCTGTTTGAGCTTGCATAAAGGTTCTAATAGTTTTATCAAATGAGAGATTGCCATGATTTGCTCCATTATGATCATAATAATTATTGTAAGGAGCTCCTGCAGAGTTAGAACAATGTTCTCGAACATTAGAAGCAAAATTTTGGATATCATCAAGTAATTTATGTGCAACACTCACTTGCTTTCCCATTTTGCATGGTTGTTTTGCATATCATCAAGTAATTTATGTGCAACACTCACTTGCTTTCCCATGATCGTTCCTCCTGCTGAAGTATCTAGCATACACTTAGACATTGGGTTAAGGCCATTATAAAATAAATGTAATATACGCCATTCTTCCATCCCATGACTTGGTTAGTTCATTACGTATTTTTTTATTCTTTCCCATGCAAGCGCTAGTGGCTCGCGATGTTCTTGTCTAAAACTTGTAATATTGGAACTTAGTTGCATAGTTTTAGCTAGGGGGTAGTTTAGTCATAAACATATTAGTGCATTCCTCCCAAGATTTAGTAGTTCGCTTACTTAGAGCTAGGAACCAGTTCTTAGCCTTTCCTCTAACAGATAATGGGAACAATCGTAATTTACCAGCATTTGGATCTACATCCTTAATACGTATCATGTTGCAAATTTCAGTAAAAGTATTTAAGTGTAGACCTGAATCCTCAAAAGATGAGCCTCCAATTTGGTTTTGCTAAACCAAACTTAAAAGGTTTGGCTTAATTCCATATGCTTCTGCATTAACAGCGGGATGAGTAATAGGTGCAGGAATAAAATCATCAGTGGGAGTAGCATACTCCCTAAGTCTCTTTTGAGCCATTGCTCTTATATTTTTTTGGTATTTTTAAGTAAAGAAAAAAAATAAAAAGTAACAATTAACTATATTTTTGGGTTTTCAAATATATAACTAGAAAGTAATCTAATAACAATAAATAAACTACACACAATTAATAAATTTAAAAACAAGGTCTCTAGTGACCTCACCAGGATAGCGAAATTGCTTCCTAGCAATGGCGCCAAAAAAAGGGTTGATACCTTTGATCCAGATTCATGGGAGTAGTATAATATATTTTCCCTAGTAGACCTAGGTTTAATCGAACCTTGGAAAGCAATGCTAAAAGGAAATAAAAAACACTTCTACAAGACTTTGTTTCTTCATTTTATCATCATTTAGCAGACCAATCTAGTTTACGTTTTATAGTGGGTTGATTCATTGGATGTAGCTAGGCCAGGGTTGAAGATCCACCTGCAGCTGCAGATCATATGGGATAAAAGATAATAATAAGCATAGTCATGTGTAATGTTTTAATAGGGATAATATCTTGCGTGCAATACATCCTAATATACTGCAGCCCATGTGATGCAGCAGGCATATCAATAGTCTTTTAATGCAACCGAGTGCACCATGAAACAACAGGCAACACACGATTATTAAGTGCAAAACACAGATCAAAACATTAATTGGTGATGTTGTTGTGATCCCGAATGGGTCGCTAGACGAAGACCGTACAACCCTTCCTGTCACTGGGGTTCCTATGATGTTTCTGCCCAACCCGTAGCCCATGAGGACTACTCACTCATAACAATAAGATCAAGGACATAAAACATTGTGCAAAATACTTAGATTGAAATCAAATATTCTTACAATGGTCGCCATATCACAAAGTGATCTCAAGTACAAAGTAATGGATATGGCTAATGGAGGGGATGGAAGATGGAAGGGATGAACAATGGTGTGGCTCTCCTTTGGTGGTGTTTTGATACAATCTGAAAATGGCGGCCTTCTGCGCGGAGGCTAAGACGTCAAAATATATAGGTGTCTTCATGAAGGTTGTAGGGTTTGACAAGACGGAGCCACCACCACATGGTATGGGCAGACAGTACGGGTGGGTCCTGCCCAATCCAATGGTCATTATGGCTGTTGTCACTTGGTATTTGCTCCACAATTACTTGGTCATGTGGACTTCCTCAAAAACCATCATTCTGACTCTAGATTTCACATTAAAAAGCGTGATTTCCTGCATAACATGAATCCAAGCAATAGTTTGCATATCTTTGCAATTATTAGTCATTAGTGGCAAGGATGGATAGTTTCTTGTGAATTGCTTGACTAAAAACAATGTTTAAACATGGTGGAAGATGGCTATTTTGGGGGCCATCAAGGGGTATTGTGAGCAGCCCCCTGCGCGCTTCGCTAGCCCCTTGAGAGCGAATTGATCGGTTTTGGCTGTCGAGGGGAGGGCCCTCTCGATCCTTCTATAGGTCTCCTGAGGGGGCGTGTAACACCCCCGGGATCAAGGTTAAACAAATCCAGACCTTAGCCTGACATAAGCTTAACCTAGACCTCGAGGATATCCAGTGAGAAATCGGTAACATAACAGTAACCCTGTGACCCAAAAATTATTATAGCAACCTCATAACTGAGCAAAGAACCAAAATATTACAAGCAAAGGTCACTGAACACAAACATCAAACAACGGAAGGCAAATTATGCTATTAAGTATAACAAACTTAAAAATGGCCTAAGAGGCCTGAAGCATAACGATGACGTCCCAGCCCATAGATTCCTGGCTGCCGGCCAGGAACCCCAAGCTACTCGTCAGTGTCGACGTCGTACCAAACTTGTCTTCAGGGGAACAATTATTCTGCTACAAAAGTATCAACAAAGCAAGGGAGAGTACAGGGTGTACTCTGCAAGACTTATGGCTGGTGGGGTTATTTTGCATAAAGCCATCTTTGTTTATAAAACAAGAGGGAGAAGAAGCTCGTCTAATTAGAATATTTTAAAAGCGGATAAGAGAGCGACATCTCCAAAGAATTGATCATTATCTTTTGATATCCACCAAAGTAATCATCATCACACAACTAGGATCACCCCCTCGTACCCATGAGGAAGCATCCTTAAGCACACGTTGATCTGCCAAGTTTTACGAGTAGGTTAATGTTCTCTATCATCTTAGAATTCGGTCACCAAGCGTTCATAACCGTGAACACGACTTTTTGAAAAGATTTAACCCTGCAAGGGTGCACAACTTTACCCACATGTACCAACTGACTCTTAATTCCACTAGATAAGCCTTCCTCCTTGGAAGGCCGGCAGAGGGTGGTTGGACACGACCTTTACATTGATTTTGCCAAGACCATGATTCACGCCCTAAGGATGGTTGCGCCGTAACAGGTCAAATCCCGAAGCCTGTCTCTAGAGATGTGAGGCAAGGTTGGTTTATCAGGGGCACCATCTACCCCAAGCAACCCCGTCCACGCTTACCTAACTGTTATGATGCACCTTCACCGGCCAAATCTTTTAAAACATTTTCTATGCTTAGGACGAATGGAACGCCGCACTATGTGACTCATGTAATCTACTGGGCAAGTTAGTCAGCGGAGGGGTCCCCATAAACCCCGTGTGACAAGCATGGGACTACAAAAACCACATCCCACTGTGGCCTCACATATAAGCCTTAGCATGTTTAACCTTTACCACTGATCTTACCTCATCAGTATACCTCGTTCTCCTATCATACTAGATTCTCTACATTTGGTACATCTTCTGGATGAACCAACACTAACAGCTATGCTTCGCTAAGCAAGGCACAGATATAAGCTCTAGCACTGCACACAAGCCAAACCTAGTTATGCTAGGAGAAGTGGATCAGGTAATATATAATGCAATAGATAGGATACTCTATCTATCGATAAAAGACCACAATAGAATCTTCAAAAGGGCTATGCTTGCCTTGTTTGTTGATACCTAGATATAGATCTTCGGAAGCCTTGTGCTTGACTTGATTACAGTTGGTCAAGTATTGTTTGTCGATCTTTGATGGTGTTAATCTCGGTCTTCGATCTCGATCTCGACATCGTATTCTATCGGTAGCAAGCAAACACCAGAAAGAAAGGGGAACAACAATCAACACATGGCATCGATGCAATGCTCAAGCAAGGATGATGATATGACAAGTTAAGAGTATTGAAATGAAACCCTAAAGCATACTTAGCAATTTAAGCAGGATACGATGGGTGCAAACCCTAATTCAGGGGAGACCGCGAAATAACCTAGGGGGTTCATTTAGTTCTTCTGATTAAACTTGTAGTTAAAGTTGTTAAAAATGCATGATTGTGAGTCTAAAGTGTAGATCTTGTTTTTCTGAATATTTTGATATATTATACATATTTTGTGACTTATAAATAATTACTTATTGAATTTATAAGATTTATTCAATTTCTAAAATTATTTTAACAAAAGGGGTATACTTTTTACACTGGGGCGCACCTAGCCATAGTGGCTGACAGAGGGTCCCCAGGCCACCTCAGCATCCACCTCGGCAGGATAGGACCCAACTGGGTTTGACCAGCACTGACTGCCCTTGCTGACGTCACTGTGATGTCGGCGTGATGGTGGCCAGTGGTGGCCTCCCAGGTAGTTGGCAGCTTAGCGATTAGGGACTCACGGGACTATGCAGCTAGGGGTGTTGGGTGCAGCATGACAAGACGGACCATATGGTGGTGGCGTTGGAGAATTTGGTCGAGGGAAACACTGGCGGCGAGCGGTACTGCGGCGATGCTTAGAGCTCCACGGTGGCAAGTCGTTACAGGAAGAGAGAGGAGGAGCGGAGGGGTCCTGGAGGACCAAAGGCTCGCCGTGGTTCGGACGGAGGCGACAACGAGGAGTGGGGAGGCTGGAATAAGTGGCGGAGGCGATGGCCGGGAGTCGGGGACAGAGGCGTCGATTGGCTTGATGGAGAGCTCGCCGGCTCGATTGGATCAACGAGGAGGACCAAGGAGGGCACGACGAGCGCGGTGTCATGGTTGTCGGGGCACGGGGTGGCCGGGAGCAACGGGGATGCGATGGTGACCTAGGCTAAGGTTACAGGCTTCTAGAGAGAGGGAGAAGAGAGGGCCAGAAAGAAGAAGGGAAAGCCAGGATGAGGACGAGGGAGAGACGTGTGCTTCGTGGTCTTATCATCGCTCCAGGCGGTGGCAAGGATCGCGGCACAACCAGCATTGACCGTCGGAGTCGCTGCTAGGCAGCTTCTTGGCCTCGGCGCGAGGAGGAAGAAAGGGGAAGAACGGCAGAGCAGTATAGGCCGACTAGGCCACGACTGGGCCGAGGTGGTCCGTGGGAAAGGAAGAGAAGAGGGAAAGCTTGATGGGTTTCCTGGCTTGTGGCATCTGGCTCCATTTTTTTAGAAAAACCTTTTTAAAATATGTTTTCTGTTTTTCCATTTGTATTTCCAAATCCCTTTCTGTTTTAGAATAATTTCCAAAATACTAGAGCTTTACAAAAGTATGAAAATATTCTAGGGGCCCTTAACACCATTTTGGTTCCAAACATTTTGGACTTTTCCAAATATGAAAACCATTTGAGAGGATTTTCAAGAAAAGGAGGAAACTAGGGTTTTAGGGTTTTGTCTTTATTTTCTTCAATGCATATTTTAAAATATGATGCTCATGAATGCACAAACAACCCTAAATATAAGATTAGCTAAAACTGGGGTGTTACAGCTCTACCCCTTACGAGAATCTCGACCCGAGATTCCAAAGGTAGGAAGAGATGCAAAGAGAGAAATAAACAGGGTCACTTCTAAGGATAAGAGGAAACACACAAACAACACACTAAGTACCTCATGGTCAACTCATGAAGGAGTGCCCAGGACAACTCTGAGATGACGAACATGAAATACATCAAGGTAACGGAGGAAACAAGAGGAGATATGTTTCAAGTTGATAGATAACTGGTCTTCATAAGGATTGAGACCATGGAGTTTCAGAAGGGTTTAAGGTTCTGAAAAGGAAAGCTTAAAACAGAAAGAACATGACCACAAACTTCGAGATATGAAACTCTTCTGGGTGGCTTAAGTAGAGCTTCCAGGGATACAGAGATACAGATAACCAAGTTGTTGAATTACTTTTGAGATTGAAGGGTCACTCTTTCATTCAACAAAAGGCCAAGACAGAAAGGTCGTTTTGTGTTGAGGAATCATAAGAGTCACAATGAACATGTAACAAGAGAAACTTCTTGTGGTGCCCCGCTAAAACCACTACTAGAAAATCGCGGTGTTTTTGTGCATCGCATCATCATGACCGCATGCTCATGTCATCATGCCACATTGCATTTGAGCATCGTCATCATCATGCATATGTTTGTCTAAAACTGTTTTCTAAAAGCCTATATTTTTTTTCTAAATATCCCCTATCTTTATTTCAAATTAAAATCCCGGTCTCTTCCGGATATTTTATTTGTCTAAAATCTAATTACAAAAGCCTTTTACATAATAAATAAATATTATATTATTTTTGGGAGGCAGCCAGCCAGGCCCAAAAGCCCGGCCGGCCACCTCTAAACGCTAAATCTATTCTACCCAGACCTAACCCTAAGCCCACCCTATCTACCCCAGCCCTCCACCGCCACATACAGAACACACACACCCACTCACGCAGCACCCCACACAGCCACACTCCACCCGCCGCCACCTCCACCAGACCCACAGAGCCGCACCCACCGCTCACCCCGTCCCTGGGCCCACCTCTTGTCCATCCCTGTTCGCTCGCTCCCTCTCTCTCCATCGCACGGGCCGCTCCCCACCTACCCCCGTCTTCCTCCCCATGATATCCCCGACGCCGGCTCGATTCCTCCTACACCGCTGTCCCGCTCTTCTCCCGCGGGCACCGCGCGTCCTCAACCACGGTCCCGCCACCGCTCCCCCTCCTTCACCAAACCAGCCGCCGCCCCTGTGCCCCTGGCTCACCCCTGGACACCATCCCCTTCCCCTTGAGCAGCGCCTCCTCCCGAGCCAGCCGTTGGCGTTGCCGGCCACAGCAGCTGCCGCTAGCCCCCAGCGCGGCCGTGCTCCACCGTGCTTCTCTGTGACCCGCCCCGTCGACGCCGCCAATGTCCACCAGCCCAGCCGCCGACCACCTCGCCCCGCCGCCGCAGCGCGTTCTCTGGCGCCCGCATCCCGTGCGACCTCCTCGCCGCCAACCCCGTCTCCGGCCATCGCCGTCGACCGGCACCTTGCGCCGATGCTTCCCGTGCCAGCCTCCTGCAGCGTAGCAGGGCGTGGTATCGCCGGCCACGTCTCCTCCTTGCCGCCTTCCACCTTGCGCCTCTCCAAGTCGCCCTCCGTTCGCCCCGCCTCCTACCCGACCTTTGCGTCTCTACCGATGTCGCCTGCGCGGGCCTGACTGCACCACCAGACGAGCTCCAGCTCCTCTTCATTCGCGTTTGGGCTCCTCATCATTTTCCCGGTTTTCTTCGTGTGAGCCTCTGTTAGTTTCTTGTGGAAAGATAGGTGGTGCTGCTACATTCTGTTCAAGATCTCCTTGTGGACCAAAGTTGGAGATCGGACATGGTTCTCTAGTTTTTCATGTCCCGATGGTGTGTGCTGCTAAGACCGTCTCCTCCGGGGATTGAGAACGACGCACAGAGATGAGCCCGAAGCCGAGTTTTGTGCTGCATGTAGAGAAGCTGAGGACCGTGCCGAACCGGTGATACTCGACAAACCGCGGACAAGATCTTCGACATGGACCCAAACACCTTCGACACGAAACGCCGAGCTGTTCCTCCCGGTATCCGAAGACGCCAGAACACGGACACCAAGGTCATCGTGGTACTAAACAAGTTCATCCCCGGATGGATGTGATCCGAAGGCCATCGGTCAAGTTCGCCACCGACAAAAGACGGACGACAAGACTCCAACCGGAGATCGGAGGTGATGGTGCCAGATCGACAAGATCTTCTGAGGCCTTTGACATGGATCATCGAGACCCCGGACCTGGAGCATCCCTGGACACCAAGATCTACCGGCGACCCGACCAAGATCCGAAGACCGAACCTAGCGTGCCATGTTTTTCGACCCCGATGACCGATCCATCGGATGCGTTAACACCTCCTTCTCGGAACCACCAAGTACCTCCTCTCAGATGCCAAAACCCGAACCAAATAACGCCAGGATCGCCACGGGAACGACAAGTCCTTCTTCCCGGAACGCGAAGCTCTCCTTCTGTTGTCCGAGATCGATCCCCATCAAACCCTGTCGAACCCTGAACCCCGGAACGAAGATCTTCCGAACCTAGATGTGTGACCCTAAGCCTCTATTTTTATAATATAACATATACCTGTCACATCATTAAATCATCATGCTTGCATACATGTCATCTGGTGGGTTGGGTTAAATAGTCGATTCACCTAAATTAAATATGAAGTCTATATGCAGGCTATTCTAGTCTTATTCCGGACTCCATTTAAATTTGTGTAGTGAACCGATGCCCTGCTTTGTCTTGTTAAGACAACATTTAAATTGCGGGGTACCTAAACAACATGAACCATGTAATTAATTGTCGACCCCGGTTCCGCTTAATATTGCCTAATTGCACTGTATCCGTGCCATGCCATGCATCATATCATAAACATGCCGATTCTTCTATCGTAGTATTAAATATTGCATCCGGTGTTTCTTTTAGTGTTTTGCTTCTTCGCGGATTATGCCGATGAGTTGATGCTAGTACCGACAAGTTCTCCGAATATGAACCTTCTGCAGTGTTTCCCAAGCGAGCATCTCTCCCCCTTCTACCTATTTTGCATTTATAATCTTTATTTCCTCCTGTTGATCTATTGCTATCCGTGTCGCGATGCTTTAGTTTTCGTGCACCAGTTATATCCCGTGGAGCCTGTATATTGCCATGGACACCTCCTAATACCTGTTGTTTGGTACATAGTTGGCCCTGCGAGTCGTAGTTACTTGCTCAGGTGCGATCTCGGGTAGCCGAGTACCACAGTTGTTGGAATGCTGGCAGATGTTTATGGTGGAGATGATCATGACTTTAAATACAACTATTAAATTGATGGGATAACTAATGAAAGAGGCACCGGTGGGCAATATATGCTATTTGGTTTTTCATGTCCACTTGTGTCCCGTAGGCCCCGAGTACTTGATACCTGTTCCTTGACTATTCGCACTATCCACATACGGAGACTCTATGGATCCCCCTTAGCCAGAGCTTGATTCATTTCTTATTTATTGGGGCCACAAACTAGTTTGGGACTTTATTACTATCCTATACTTATGCCATGTTTTACTACTTTATTTAAGATTGTGCGTGGAGCACCTGTACTGTTTTGGATCACGCCACGTTTTCGCGGTATCGACAAGCCCAGTCACACTTTCGGGTTCCCAGTCGTTTACAGCCGTTGTCGCAAACCCTGGGTCCGTTCCGGAGCCGGCCAACTTCGTTGCAGGTAGCTTAGTGGGGTGGCCCCCTGAAAGCCATGTCCACGGTTATGGACGACTTGGAGCATAGTATCTTGATCATAGACAAGCAGAACTAAAGGAGTGCTATAAATTTGACTTAATATGTGACTAGTAATCAGCTTCACTACAATGGAATGGATAATAAAGTGCCAACAACTGGTGGAATGGGGTGTATTGTGTCCTGTTATACCTGCCTAGTAAGTATCGCAACTTCAATGGAATGAAATAAAAGTGCCAACAACTGCTGTGCTTGGGATGTCACATGCTAATGGTATCTAACTAGTAAGTACTGCAACTACAACTGAATGGTTAACTAAAACTGCCCACTACTTATGCTATCAGGATGACTCATACTATCTATATCTGACTAGTAAGTGCTGCAACTATAACGGAATGAGTAAAATTGCCAATTGTGTGAGTTCCTTGGTTCGACTTCCTCGTTTGGTCTCGAGGGGGAAATACCAGGATGTGTATGTTTGGTGTTAGTATTAGGTTGGATTCGAATAGGTCTTTCTTACCCCTCTCTAATAGCCGACAGATGTATTGAGTCTCTATAGGTTGTTTAGTGCATGTTGTGCTGCCGCTTCAGTCCACCATACCTATGTAGGCGAGAGCCACCGAATTCTAGCCTTGCCGTGTACTGGCCTCAGTACTGACGCTCCTCTTTTTCCTTTTCCTTTGTCGGCACCCCTTTTTTTTAGTAGGTTTGAGATCGACGTCGTTAGCAGGGTTACCCTTCCGGCTTGGCCTGGGCAGCGTTATGGACGCCATTGGTTATTCTTCCGGGCTCTTAGCCCCATTTGTATCTTGTCCGTAGTCAAGGTGATTGGGATCGTTTTCAAGGTGATTGGGATCTTTGTTCAGTATATTTGTATTCTTGACTCAATGAGTCGTTGTTGTATATATATATGTTCTATGGGTTCCATCATGGACTATTGTGTAATCATATTACTTCGTTTTCCACCCGCACGAAAGTGCCCGGTGGGCGTCCTTGAATCGTTTCTATGCGGGTTTGGCGGGAAGCGCTAAAACATGCATAGGGCCGATTCGAGGGTGTTACACTTCTGATTACCAAAATCATAGTCGCTCTTCGAACATGATCAAGAAACAAAGGAAACACTTTATTCATCTAGGTTTACCAAAATCTTTGCCAAAGATTGTGATATCACTTGATGATTAAGTAAGAAGATTCTTGATGACACGAGGAAAAAGAAACTTCATTCCCAAACTTCAATTACTTGACAACATAAAAGAGTCTAGAGGATCGACCGAGAGACATTTAGCAACACTACTTTAAATGTTCTCCTTGATTTTTGAGACACCAAACATCAAGTAAAGGTCGGACTTCGGATACAAAGGAAACCATAAGCACAACTCCTATAATTAAATCATAGAATATGAATCATGAAAAGTGGTTGTTATTTGCTGATTCAAGAGGATATTACAATAAGCCTTTCGACTAATTGTGTCAACCATTCCGTCAATCTTGCCATATTTTCAAAGGCACCTATGTCAAAACCTTGAAGAACACCAACCATCATATCATCTCGAGATTTAGATTTGGCTAGGTGGAATGATACTTCAGACTCAGCATGTCCGAATATAAAGTTTGCAACATTTACAAAATAGGTAAAGTCACTAGATTCTCAAGACATGGACTTCGGTGTTAAGCTCCAATAGACTGAGCTACATTGGTAGACCCATGTATTAATAACTTATCGGAGGACAATGGCTCATACATCGAGTACTTTTAATGGAATACAACTGTGTCCTTGAGGTTATAGAGATAACTCTACTCGAATCCATGACAACATCTTTCAAAAATTGCACATGAATCGAAGAAGTCACTTCTAACATCCAGAACACATACTTTGAGATAACACGAAGGAGGTTCTCGAAAGTTTTCCAACATTCATACCAAATGTTTCATATGAGTCTGTTCTAGTATGGAGAAGATAAGGATATTGTCGATGGGATCAACAACAAACGTATTGAGATACTCCAAGATGATGAACTCGTATGTTACTTGAACAAGGCAGAGTATTGGTCAGACCAAAGAACAATAAGATGTACTCAAGTGAAACATCACAAGGAGCAGCATCAAGAAGATAGTCCTTGGAACTGAGTTTTATTTGACGATAACCCGAATCATATCAAAGGTGGGGGAAGATAACATATCTATGAAGGGAATATGTTCTTTTTTCATCATGAATAGAACTAGACATCCCTTTAAGAAGGAACTAAGTTGGATAGAACTTTTGTCTTACAACTCTCCAAGTTGTTGTTTAAGCTCAACCAACTAGTTTAGGGGTATACAGTACGGATCCTTGGAGAAGGAAGTAGTTCAGAGAACTTGCTTGCTCAAGACCTTGACAACACGGTCATGTGGAAACCTGGTGATACTTCTAGTAGACATCTAGAATATCACGAACCACCAATATGACATTTAGTTTGAGAGGAAACTTGCTTAGTAAGGCAAGAAGACATAGTCTCAAAGCTTCGGCACAAGCCTAACACTTTGACAGGGGAGAGTGTACTAAATTAGCGGACTTGGTATCACAATCATCCTTTGCTTAGTGATAGGGTTAACCAATCACGCTAAAGATGACACAAATGTCCTTGGAGTTCGAAGCAAGAAGAATTGCTAAGAATCCCAGATGGCCACATTATTACGTACACGCATCATTTTCGAGCACGAAAACTCGAAGGGAGGTGGGTAAAGATGTGTAAAAGAATCACTTCATTAAGGTGTCACGAAACTCAGCACGACCTCTTAGTATATAAGAGTGTGATATCTTAGGGTAGAATAGGTAGAAGCTAATCGTTGCCTCTAGATATGTGGGATACAATACTTTGACCTGGTACAGAGTTTTTTTCTCCTAACATCCCGAAATGGTTTGTCATGATGGACCACAAGTGTAATTTGCATCGGAATACACCAATTCACATTACTACATGGCTACCAACTGATAGACAAAGGTCGGGAAACAACAAGGGGAAAAGAACATGCTGAGGATGGAATCCCGAGATGTGGATGCATAAATTATCAATCTTCCGAAAACCGATGCATAAGAGGGGAAGGTGTGGCAGAGTCACGAATATAGATATGAGACTCATGAGGATTACTCTATTCATGATCTATTTGTTCCATTAAAGAACATCTGCCATAGCTAGTGGTAGGAGAAGTCCTTAATTGTCACGATTAAATAGCGACAATAACCACAAGCTCGAAGGGCAGAATTGTAAAACCAACCATCCTAAGGTAATGTTTGAACATTAACAACAGGGGTCAATGAAATGGATCTTGGGTTAAAGATCAACTTCATGTACGAGATTCACAACACTAGAATCCAGCACAATACAGGATCTTTGGTTCAAGTCCAAGGGTTAAAACCGTAGAAAAGGGTAACTACTACTTGAGTGACACAGCGTACACTACAAGGTAGTAATCACGAGGTAGCTTCCAAGAGAAGAAAGAACTTCTAAAGTACCCAAACAAAAATAAAAACGAGGCACACAAGGCAAAAGGAAACCTCGAAGCCTAGAACAGAACACTTTACAGCCATACAACATAATATTGTGGGCCCGTAGGGTAGAGAGATCTTGATGGAAAGGAATCTCTCACACGAATCAGAGAAAAAGGGAACAAGTAACACACAACACACACAACTCTAGAGAACTCTACACTAGGTCAAATGGTTTAGAATCGACATGCCTAGAAGGCACCTAATATTTGGAAGACTAGAAGAGATATCAAAACTTTTCGAAGTCAACACAAGATAAGATGACCCAAAGTAAGAGCGAAACTAGATAAGGAGAAAAATAACCATACTAGAGTTTTCTCAAATACTTTTTAGGTTTGAAATAGTTTTCACAAACTTTAGACTCTACATCGACCAATAGCAAGGTTTTCCTAGCTCTGATACCAAAAACTGTAACACCCCCGGAATCAAGGTTAAACGAATCTAGACCTTAGCCTGACATAAGCTTAACCTAGACCTCTAGGATATCCAGTGAGAACTCGGTAACACAATAGTAACCCTGCGACCAAAAAATTATTACAGCGAGCTCATAACTGAGCAAAGACCCAAAATATTACAACAAGAGATCACTGACCACAAACATCAAACAACCGAAGGCAAATTATGCTATTAAGTATAGCAAAAATAACAAATGGCCTAAGAGTCCTGAAGCATAACAATGATGTCCCAGCCCATAGATTCCAGGCTTCCGGCTGGGAACCCCAAGCTACTCGTCAGTGTCGATGTCGTACCAAACTTGTCTTCAGGGGAACACTTATTATGCTACAAAAGAATCAACAAAGCAAGGGTGAGTACAGGGTGTACAAACTGCAATACTTATGGTTGGTGGGGTCATTTTACATAAAGCCATCTTTGTTTATAAAACAAGAGGGAGAAGAAGCTCATCTAATTAGAATATTTTAAAAGGGCATAAGAGAGCGACATCTCCGAAGAATTGATCATGATCTTTTAATATCCACCAAAGTAATCATCATCTCACAACTAGAATCATCCCCTCGTACCCATGAGGAAGCATCCTTAAGCACACATTGATCTTCCAAGCATCCTTAATGTTCTCTATGATCTTAGAATTCGGTCACCAAGCATTCATAACCGTGAACACGGCTTTTCCAAAATATTTAACCCTGCCGGGGTGCACAACTTTACCCACATGTACCAACTGACTCTTAATGCCACTAGATAAGCCCTCTTCCTTGGAAGGCCGACAAAGGGTGGCTGGACACGGCCTTTACCTTGCTTTTGCCGAGACCATGAGTCACGTCGTAAGGATGGTTCCACCATAATGGGTCAAATCCCGAAACCGGTCCATAGAGATGTGAGGCGAGGTTGGTTTATCAGGGGCGCCATCTACCCCAAGCAACCCCGTCCACGCTTACCTTCCTGTTATGATGCACCTTCACCCACCAAATCTTTCAAAACGTTTTCTATGCTTATGTCGAATGGAACACTGAACTATGTGACTCATGTAATCTACTAGGAAAGTTAGTCAACTGAGGGGTCCCCATAAACCCTGTATGGTATACGCTCGTCTTGGTCCAAAGGCAAGAACTCGGTTCCTAGTGTTGGCAAGCATGGGACTACTAAAACCACATCCCACTTTAGCCTCCCATACAAGCCTTAACATGTTTAACCTTTACCACTAATCTTACCTCATCAACAAACCTCGTTCTCCTGCATACTAGATTCTTTGCATTTGGTACATCTTCTGGATGAACCAACACTGATAGCTAAGCATGGCTAAGCAAGGCACATATATAAGCTCTAAAAGTGCACACTAGCCAAACCTAGTTATGCTAGGAGCAGTGGATTAGGTAATATAATCTCAAAAGGAGTAATGCAATAGATAGGATACTCTATCTATCGATAAAAGACCACAATAGAATCGTATGCATCATGGCAAGAATGAAATACTTTCAAAAGCATAGGATTCTTTTATGTGTGGGGCTACGCTTGCCTTGTTTGCTGATACCTAGATATAGATCTTCAGAAGCCTTGTTCTTGACTTGATTATAGTTGGTCAAGTATTGTTCGTCGATCTTTGCTGGTGTTGATCTCGGTCTTCGATCTCGATCTCGACACCGTATTCTATCGGTAGGAAGCAAACACCGAAAAGAAAGGGGAACAACAATCAACACATGGGATCGATGCAATGATCAAGCTAGGATGATGTTATGACAACTTCATAGCATTGAAATGGAACCGTAAAGCATACTTACCAATTTAAGCGGGATCCGAGGGGAGACGTGCGCGTCGTGGTCTTATCCTCGCTCAAGGCGGTGGCGGGGATCGCGGCGCGGCCAACATCAAGCGGCGGAGTCACTGCCAGGCAGCTGCTTGGCCTCAGCACGAGGAAGAAGAAAGGGGAAGAACGAGAGAGCAGTACGGGCCGGCTGGGCCGTGACTAGGCCGAGGTGGGCCGTGGGAAAGGCGGAGAAGAAGGAAAGCTTGATGGGCTGCTTGTCCTGTGGCATCTGGCTCCATTTTTTTAGCAAAACCTTTTTAAAATATGTTTTCTGTTTTTCCATTTGTATTTCCAAATTCCTTTATATTTTAGAATAATTTACAAAATACTAGATCTTTGTAAAAGTATGAAAATATTGTAGGGGCCCTTAACACCATTTGGGCTCCAATCATTTTGGACTATTCCAAATATGAAAACCATCCTAGAGGGCAATAAGTACATGCACATCCTATAGGGCTCTCGAGGGAGAGGCCGTCAGAAGAGTGTGTCCCCTTAGATTTCTACCGTGGGTCTCTCCAGTGGCAAACCGTAGGGTAGGGAAAATGCAATTCGATTCTCACGGGGGGACCGTAGGGGTGGACGCTAAAGGGGAGTAACCTCACAAGCCACCCCGTAAGCCTCTCGAGGTGACAACCGCGAGGCAAACACGTACTGCTGAGACTCCACATACATGTGTTATGGAAGTTTATCAAGCACCAGGGGCCTTGCTGCTGAATCTAGGCCATAAGTTTGGAGCCGAACACTTCAGGTCCTTGTGTTGATTGGTAGTGGCCACTTTGGGGGAGTACCTTCATGATCCGCCACATAGGCCTCTTGAGGATAAAGCCATGGGGCAATGTTTATCATGTTGGCCCTCTGAGAGAGCGCGCGCACGAGAGAGAGAGAGAGAGAGAGAGAGAGAGAGAGAGAGTAGGTGTAGCACGAGGTTTTGCCACTCGAGGGGAGAGCCCTCATGAGCTGCCTTGTAATGCTCTCAAGGAGAAGGCCGTAGGGCAATGCTTGTCCTGTTGGCCCTCTGAGAGAGAGACCGTAGGTGTAGCATGAGGTTTGGCTGTTGGAGGCGAGTGCCCTCATGAGCCACCCTGTAAGCCTCTCAAGGAGAAGACCACAAGGCAAAATGTAGGCTGCTAAGGTTACCTACATGTGTCGCGTGAGGGTTTCAAGCACCAGGAAGCATGGGTGACTTATCACCGAGCTGGCTTTTAAGTTCAGAGCTTGACACTTTAGGCCCTGGGCCGACGGGGGATGGCTCTTTCGAGCACTAGGAATCGTGGGTGAGTTGACTTGTTGCTGGAGCCATCCCTTTCGAGCATCAGGGACCGTGGGTGAGGTGAATTTTTTCCAGAGTCGGTCTGCAAGTTTAGAGCTCAACACTTTAGTCCCTGGGTTAATGGATGGTGGGCCAGCCGTAGACACCATGGAGAGGGTCGCAGAGAAAAAACATATGCGGCCAACTTTCCCTACATGTGTTTCACGAGGGTTCAAGCAGCAAGAACTGTGGGTGTGGTGACTTATCTCCGGAGCTAGTCCGCAAGTTCAGAGCTAGACACTTTAGGTTGTGGGTTGTGTCCCGGTGGTAGATATCATGGAGAGGGTTATAGAGCAAAACATACGTGGCCGATTTTCCCTACATGTGTCTCGTGAGGGTTCCAAGCACTAGGAACCGTGGGTGAGATGACTTATCGCTGGAGCTAGTCCGCAAGTTCAGAGCTCGACACTTTAGGTCCTGGGTTGTCAGGAGGCGGCCCGACGGTAGACACCATGCCTATCCCCCCACTCGCGTGGCACCTATCAGGGAATCTCAGCCGCGTGCAGCTTTTGAAAATGTTTTCTCGAAGGAGAAACAAATGGAAGAGTTGGACCCAAGAACAAAATCGTCAAAAGGGAAGTGCCGAATAGGTCCAACTTATTGCAATGCCATTGTGATCCGCACGGGGTCTTACGAGGAATAAGGCTACAAAGGATGGGAGTTTAGAGCGTCACCTTAAAAAGGGGCGGGTAACTAGTCGCCCTGCCTGTGAGAGGGGGGCTTATAAGCCCTCCTGATACCTGTCTCCCCTGTGCATCCCTCAAGATCCACCGAGATGGGGTAGGGGTTCAGTGCGCGCTAGGTGCAGTCCACTGCGAAGTCGGAGTCCCCATGTCCATGTCATCCTCGTGAGCTCCACTAGCACTAACGAGGGTAGGGTAACCCTGTCCTGAGGGCCTCCTATGGCTGTGGGAGGACGCCGCACCGTGACCCTCATTAGATGGGTACAATGCTGCAGCCGCCCTCTTTGCTAGAGCATTCTCCTGAGCTACCATCTGCTTCTTCCTCGTGGTACCCCGGATGTAATCGAGGGTGTCCACGTCGTCTGGGTAGGTGGTGGCCATGGTTTTGTAGGCATGCTCGAGAGAGAGAGCAAGGCTTCCTTTTCATTGCACCAGATGGTGATGTCCTCGCCATTGACTCCCAGCATCTTGATGATGTTGTCGGCGTGGTGAGTGGCTGCCATGAACTTGGCGAGGGTGGGGTAGCCCAAGATGACATTCTAGGGTGGCCAATATGCGTGCTAGTTGTAAGATTCGACATATCTTTTATGGTTTTTATTAATCGTTTTCTTCTGGATTTGATTGATTTCTAGCTTTACCTAACGCTAATACTTCGGTAGCGAACAAAGCTTGGTTTTTAATATGTGTTTCAGGTTCTGAACACCAACAGAAGGTTTTCACAAGAGAAACACAATATCCAGGCGAAAAGAAGCAAGTTTCTTTTCGGAAGAAATCAAGGGAAGCATACAGAAGCTTTAACGAGCAACTATACGGCTGGAATATTTTTTCGGCTATATAGTTCCCGCTGTATAGCTACCGCCACCTCCGTCTTGTCAAAAGGTACAACTTTTGTGAAGATGGCATACATGAAAACAGAACAGAGGAGCCGCCATCCAATCCATAAAGGAGAAAGAAGAGATCCGAAGAAGAAGGAGAAGACGTTCTTCATCTTGCTCCACGATCTTCGACCTCCTAGACAACACACCCCCATAGCCATTACTTGTACTTGAGAGGGAGAGAGATCTTCACCTTGCAAGACTAGGGTTCGAGATTGTTTCTTCCTATCTTGAATTGTGTTGGATTATTTTTCTATTCTTATTGTGGATCTCCACGGTAATATCGATAAGAACTCCCTTTATTTAATTATATCAATTATGCTTTCTTCTCTCATGTGTGAGTAAGTTCCTTGGGCGTGGGAGATGTAAGGGATTGGTGAGATGTTATGTGTTTCCATATATTTTCCATTAGTTTGTGATTGATTTTCATTACTATATTATGTGTGCTTGACTATATGTGGGATGCCTAATGCTTATTGTCCAATTAAGGGCCTAGACAAGATGATGCTTTGTTCTAGATGGATAGGATCTTGCTCGCTAGTAGACCAGCTACCCCTAGTGACACAGGGATATCAATGGGAAACTAGTTGACTCAAGGATCACGAGGAACCACTGTGATTATTGCATTAGTCCAGTCGAAGGAGCTTGTTGCTAAGCAACCTG
This sequence comes from Avena eriantha, assembly GCA_910589775.1. NCBI lineage: Eukaryota > Viridiplantae > Streptophyta > Magnoliopsida > Poales > Poaceae > Avena > Avena eriantha. The sequence continues at coordinate 393,554,708 of OU342744.1, read as the reverse complement.
AAGGATCTTAATCATCTAGTGTCTGACCATGGTTTTGGTAATAGACTAGTAGGATTATTAAAGTTGGGATGAAATCTACCAAGAGGAGTTCTAGCTAATTATGGATTGCTCTCCTACACATATACTTATAAGATTATAATTGATACGTTTATCATTCCCCCACCTGGCATAGTCACTATCAAAATGAAATGTATCTCCCTGCACCTTCTTTATCATCTGTAGAAAAACAACAAACAATCGAATATTACTTTACTTTTATGCTTTTTATTAGTGAAGTTTACATTTTGAATTTAATTAAATACATCCAGTTTAATCCAAATTTCATTCTTATTTCCACACTTGTAGTCAATTCACTCGAAGACCTATGACAACTTTGAGTGTGACAGAGACTTCATTCATAAACACTTACCTTTGGGCTCCCTGTGGGATTGATATATACTTTAAAACTAGCTACAAATGATTTATGGCCTTGCAGACATCAAGATATTTTCTAGCGCTGTTGCCGGGGAGCTAAGTGCTTAGTGTTTGTCTCTTGACATTTCAGGTGTTACTACTACAAAATGGTCTCCCTAGGAGATAACGGGTCTACACGCTCTAGTAGGACTGATTTACTATATTGTTTTGAGCACGTGCCTATTCAAAGGCGCGAGGAAATTATTGAAAAACTTTTAAGATCAGATAAATTTGAAGTAGAAAAACGGAGTTACTTTATGGAAATCGTGTTCATTTACAGGACAACTCCCAAGAAACCCTAGAAAACTCTTAGAGAATACAATGTTCCAAACACTGCTTTCCTTACACAACCAATAGAATTTCCTAATCTTGGAGTTAGAGAATATTGATTTGATGGTGGAATTATTAAAATTTTGTAGGAAAAAGCTTTCAGTGGAAGGGAAGATGAAGACCCAGGAAGACATATTAGAGAGTTTGACGATGTAATGACAACACTTGGGCCAAAAGGTTTGCCAAGAGACTTCTCTCGTCTAATTTTTTTGTTGGTCTCTTAAAGGTAACGCCCTAGACTAGTTATATTCTCTCCCTCGTCATTACATTAAATGTTGGGAAATTGTTTTGTTAAATTTATAAACAGGTTTAATCCTTTTAAGAAGGTAACTGAAATTAGAAAGAATATAGGCAATTTTAGTCAGAACGTGGGAGAAAACTTCCCACAAGCCTGGGATAAATTCTTTGGAATGATCTATAGTATTCCTCATCATGGCTATGCTGAATCAACTTTTTTCCATTTATTTTACCATGGTCCTAATACTCAATGTAGAGAGTTGCTTGACTCCTCAGCAGGAGGATCAATAAATACTTTAACTGTTAAAGCATGTTTGGAATTGATGTCTACTAGGGCTAAGAATGATTCTATATATAATCCTGATTTTGGCACTAAGCTGGAAAAAGGGATACTTTGTATAACTCCTAATCTTATGCCTGAAGTATGCAAAACAATGAAAGAAAAATGTATACCTTCTAAACTTTTTAAGGAAAACAAAGTAGACTTGTTACAAGTTATGATTGAAGAAGATGAAACTAGAAAAGTTTTCAAGAATTAAAACAGCGACAAGCAAAATGTTATAATAACCTGCATAAGCACTTTCAAAAACATAAATAGATTTTGGCGGAACTCATGGAAAATTATGATGAGATTGGCCAAGAAAAATAATTTCACAAGTATCTTCTTCAAGATGATATAGATATTCCTATTTCTACTAATGCTGTGAACAAGTAGCATCTGGTTATCAAATTTTTCTTCAAGATGATATAGATATTGCTGTTTCTACTAATGTTGTTACAAGGAGAGGTGCAGTTGTTACAGGACCATTAGGACCACCAGAATATGAAGCTGAAAAATATTGAAAGGAAAAAGCCTTCCTCAAAGCAAACCAAGAATATGATACACTAGTGGATCCTCAAGATGAAACTTGTCAAGAAACACAAGATCAAACCTTGGAGGAGAAAAATAATGCACAGGACGACCGTTATGACTCCGGTGCAGAGAAAGATGAGCCAAGAGAAGAAAAAGAAAATACCAATGAAGATGAAGTTGTTGTAGTAGAAAAGAAGAAGAGCGATAAGCAGCAACAAAAGAGCTTGTCTCCCCACAAAAGGTAAAAGACAAGAATAAGAAAGGTCAGCAAAAGCTTCCTTATCTAGATCAAAAAAAGAAAGCACCAGATCAGATAATCTATAATTCTTTCAAAAAGGCACTTGGTGATCTTGATCTAGAGATTCCATTTGCGGATGCAATAAAAGTTCCTACCTATTCTAAATTCCTCTATGATTTTCCTAGTAGAAAGAAAGAAATAACTGAAACTGTTGCCATGGTTACTAGTTATCCTGCTAATGGGAAGCTATTGTCTAAATCGGGAGATCCCGGAATACCAACTATTTCATGCTCAATTGAAAAAATAGATATTCACAATGCCTTGTGCGATTTAGGTGCAGGAGTTAGTGTAATGCCATATTCCCTCTATAAAAGGTTAGGATTAGGGGAGTATTCCCCTACTACTATCACTTTATAGCTGCCTGGGAAGTCCACTAAACAACCCATTGGTATGATTGAGGATGTTCTACTTAGAATAGATGAGCATGTTATTTCCATTGATTCTATTATTCTTGACATGCCAGAGGATGAAAAATTATCTATAATACTTGGAAGACCTTTACTTAGTACTGCAGGAGCGTCAGTTGATTGTGTTGAGGGAAAAATAATCTTCAATGTTTATGATGCTGAAATCATCCGGTATTTTCTAGAGAAGCTAGAAGTAGGGGAAAGATAGATTCCACCAGCAAAATGAGTTCATGTGGTAAGTTCCTTTGATAAGGGGAATCCATACTTGTAAAAGTTCATCCATCCTTTATGGAATACGGTAATTATTTGAACAACCATTGTTCTCATAATAACGGAAAAAAAAATTATTAAAAAAAATCTTGAAGGCTAGGTTTCATGACAACGAAAAACACAACAACACTTTATTTGTTTTCGATGAACATCATCACTTATTCTCTTACTAGTTACTTAGGCCATTGCAGTTCATGAATTGCGTTGTCCTGTATGACACTTCATACCAACCAATTCGGTATCCAATACCTAAGAACCACATTGTTTAACAAGCAAGGAATACAACCATAACATGTGTATCTTCTTTATACCTAAGCTGGATATTTCCAACTTTTGCTTTTCTGCCAAATATTTTATAGATTCTCTTTTAGCAATTCCTTTTCCTTTTAAAAGAATCTATCAACATCAATATTGGTGTCATTCATATGACACATAGTACAAAGCGTATATAGTCAAATACTAATACCTTTGCACTTGCACTTTGAAGTGGATCACCATCATCAAATGTTTTGGTATTCTTTCAAAAATCCATTCTTTAGTAATCTATTAGTGTAGTAAACATTTTACTTACATCTTCTATTCATCCTTATAATGACAACTTTCATGATCAAGCTACCATAGCCTGTAAGGAAGAATTGCGAGTATAATGTTAGTTCCCAAAAACCTTTTTGGGAGATCCGGATGCCTAGCATCTCCATCCTTCACAAATTCTCATAATATGAGAACATGTATTTTGCTAAATTATACACTATCATAATGAAACCAAGAACATTGTTTCAGATATCACAATATCTTTCACACATTATGTTTTCTGAAACAATTTTCAGCTCCTATATAATCTTGATATTAAAACAACTTTTGAATATCAATAATCATGGAGGAAAACATAATACTTTAGATACTAACATTGGAATTCTTACTCTTGATTTAATACTACTTATTAAACTTCATGGAGTAAATAGAGTTTGCTGAAAGTCTGCAATAGGACTTATAAACTTTAAATTGACATTCAAAACAATACGATACCAATTCGTAAAGTAAATATCTAGAATTCTATAGTTCTATTACCTCAATTAAAACTAAGCATAAGGTAGTGAACATACGCCAATGACTACAACAAATTATGCAAATTCATTTTGATTTAGTTTATGACAAATTGAGTTCGACTAATCCAAATTAGAAATGAACTCCCACTCAAAAACGACATCCCTCGTGCCTTCTTGGTGATTACATGAACCAAATCTACTACACCAAGTCCGATCATCACATGAGTCGGTGTAGCTTCAAAGGCGAGCATCAATATGGGCATCATATCAACTATATGACTCATGCTTAACCTTTCGGTCCGTGATCTGAGGCCATGTCTGTACATGCTAGGCTCGCCAAGTAAGAACCTTAGTATTCGCGTGTGTAAAACTGTCTTACACCCGTTATATGAAATCATAGGGTCGAGAACACCCGATCATCACGTGATGCCTCAAAACAAGATCCACAAAACGGTGCATACTTAAGGAAGAACACATTTTATCTTGATATCTAAATGTAGGATCATCTTATAATGCTACAAAAAGCACCAAACTAGCCCACATATAAACATATGTGTACTACCCGTGTAAAGCACCTACGCATGGATCATGCTCTGATACCACCGTTGTGTTCGCAGCATAGAAAACAAATTTTTTCCTACGATGGGAACTATACGCCAAGATCTATCTACTAGATACAAGCAACGTACGGATATACATCCATAGAGAACTTACCCTCTAAGACAACAAAGCTTTGTTAACGAGTTGGAACTCGTGGATGATGTAGTCATACACTTGCCGATCTCAAGATCGTGATGAAGTCCAGCAGGTCCGGCTCCAGCACGTCCATCGGATCCTGCTCCAGCAAGTCCAGCACCACCAAGTCCAGCACCGCAAAGCAGGGGTGCATCCGTCATCGCACACACGTCTAGTACCCCGACAACCTCCATCCCTCGCTCCAGCAAAGCAGCAGAAGTAGCAACTCCTTTCTAGATAAAGCCACCAGGAACATGTATCTCACTAATCCGAGACCATGGGGAATAACTAGAGGGGGAGAGAGATCCTTCACGAGGAGGTGTGTGGAAGAAGGAGGAAGATGGGAGCCTTTTATAGGAGGAGGGGGGTACCCCTCCATGGCCAGCGCCTCATGGAGGTGACCCCTCACCTGCTCCATTTATGTGGTGGTAACTCCCTCCACATTAAAATGCCTCTTCACATTCTCTTTTAAAGTCTCCACTTTAAATGCATTAAATTTATCCAAATTTAATGCTCTATCATTTAATAAAACTCTTTTATTAATCTTATTCAGAATTTTATTAATTACTTTAATTAACAAACATTCACATAAAACCCCTGCAACATTTCAATATTACATGCAGAACCAATTTCAGCAATTTCACCCGAAACAGTTTCGGTGTCTATTGAAATAATTCTAGCGCTTTCTTAAATCTTTATCTAAAACATATTTGCTTTAAATGGTGTCGGTATCCCTTAAGTGTGTCACCCTACGGTTCGCGAATAATGCAGACATGATCGAGACCCCTCTCAGATCAATAATCAGAAGCGGGACCTAGAGATCCATACTGACTCCTACACATTCAACGATGACTTCTGTTATCGTGAGAACCTTTAACGCTAGTAACTAAATTCTTTTGTCTCATGATATAATACATGTCCGAGATTCGATCATCGGTATCCAAATACCTAGTTTGATCTCATTACCGACATGCACTCTTTTCTCGTTCCCGTGATATAACATTCTAGTGATCTCATCACTTGCTTGCAAGCTATCTTAATGTGATATCACAGAGAGGGCCCAGAGTATATCTATCCGTCATCGGGATTGATAAATTCCACTCTTGATCCATGAGCTTCAACATAACACCTTTGTAGTACTGAACCCACCTTTATAGTCACCCTGTTACGGTGTGACGTTTGGTGTTATCAAGATACTCTTCTGGTGTTAGCAATTAACATGATCTCATGGTCTAAGGACTAAGATTACTTCGTATAATGTTATAGCAATATAAACATAATGAATTTGATCGTAATGCTATACTTTGGATGAATATTCATCACACCATTCCACCAATGTTGTGACCTCGTTATTAACAACATCCAATGTCCATGATCAGGAAACCTTGATCATCTTGTTAATCAACGAGCTAGTTTATATGAGAGGCATTACTAGGAACTTTGTATTTTGTTTATTAAACACACATGTATTAATGTTTCCAATTAATACAATTATAGCATGCAAAATAAACATTTTATCATAAACATGGAATAAGATAATAACCACTTTATTATTGCCTCTCGGGCATATTCCCTTCAGCGACGACAAATCCCCAGCCCTTGAAGTGCCCTCCTCCTCGCCGATCGATCCCCGCCGCCACTAGGGCCCCCGCCTCCCTCGCAGTGCCCAAGCCACCGCCGGCCTCATCCCGTCCGCGCCACCCGAGCCGGCCCCTCTCTAACCGCCGCCGCGGCTGCCTCCTCTCCTCGGCGTCAAGCTCGCAGAGCTCTACCTTGCTCCGCCGTGAGCACTGCCGCCCTACAGCTCGCCGCTGCCTCCTGTCCCTGTTCCCTGGAGCACGACCAGCGTCATCCCAACGGTCATCCTCGGCCTCCTCTCCTCGCCTCGCAACCGACACCGCCAGTGCCGCCGCAAGCGACCTTGGTGCCGCCGCTCACAGCGTCGCCTCCCTGTCTGCCAGGCTGCGTAGCGTCGCTGTCGCCTTCCTCTCCTCCAAGCCTGACCCTCGCTGAGCTCTCCCTGCAGCCACAGCCCGCGTGAGCTTATCTGCGTCCAGTCCCCGCCGCCTCAGCTCCTACTACTCGAGCTCGCCAGTAGCCACCGCCTCCTTCATCGGAGCCGGTCCCACCTCTCCGTCTCACGCGCGCTCGCCCCGACACCCTCCACAGCTCCGCCACCAAGCCCGTGTGACGCCCATACCCACGCCCGCACCTACCTCGACCTCGTGAACCCGACCTCCTCCCATGCGGTGATGCTCCTGTCACAGTCTTGTGGTGTAGCACCATTGGTGTTCTGCCACTGCTTTTGGTGCTCTCTGTCCATCCAAGTTGATCTGGTATATGTGTGTTTGTGCTCCTGTGTTTTGGAGACGGTAGGTCCGAACCAAGTACGAGATGACCCCGAAGCTGAATTGAAGACACCAAGTTCCACCATATGAAGCTAGCCTGGTAACGTTGACGCGATGCGAGAACTGCAACCCGACAACAAGATCAACACCGGCACAACACAAGCCACCCTCGACCACCGATGCTGCACCAAGTTCTCCTAGAGCTCGAACCACAAGAAAACCAACACGGAACTGAATGCCGAGGTCCCCTTCATGGAACACTAAGACCCCAAAGACCGATCCCGTCAAACCCCGAGACACCGGATCGGAACCCCGAATGTGTGATCCTATTTTCCGAGACCTATTTGATAAAATTTAATATAAACCTTTTCGCATATTAAATCATTCATGCTTGTATACATCTCATCATGTGGGTTTGGGGATGTCGATTCACCTCATAATTAAATATGGAGACTATACGCGGGCTAATTTAGTCTTATATGGGTTCCATTTAAATTTGTGTACCGAACCGATGCCATGTTTTGCCTTGTTATATCAACATTTAAACTGCGGGATACCTAAACAACTTGAACCACATAATTAATTGTCGTAATCTCGATTTTGCTTAATATTGCCTAATTGTATCGCACCTTTGCCACGTCATCATACATGCATCATGCTCGATCTTTTTCCATAGTATTAAATAGTGCATCCGGTGTTCCTTTTAGTGCTTTGCTTCTTCATGGATTAGGCCAATGAGTTGATGCGAGTACCGACAAGTTCTTCGGATAATGTACATTCGGCGGTGTTTTCCTAGCGAGCAATCTCCCCCTTTCTACCTATTTTGCATTTATAGTTTTTTACTTCCTCCTGTTGATCTATTGCTATCCTTGTTGTGATGCTTTAGTTTCCGTGCAACATTTAAATTCCCTGCAGGCTCTATATTTCCTTGGACACATCCTATTGCATGTTGTTTGATAGACAATCGGCCTTGTGAGTCGTCGTTGCTTGCTCAGGTGCTGCTTCGCGTCGTTGTTGTTCCACCATTGATGCTAGGTTGGCACATGCTTAATGGTGGACATGTCAGTGGTGGAGATGATCATGACTTTAATTACAACTTGATATTAAAATGCTGGGTATAGATATAACTAATGTAGAGGCACCGGTGGGCGATAGCTAATATTTGGTTCTTCCATGCTCACTTGTGTCCTGAAGGCCCCGAGTACTTAATACATGTTCCTTGACTATTCGCACTATCCACATACGCAAGTTTCTGGTGGGCATCTTTGAATCGTTCTATGCGGGTTTGGCGGGAACCGTTGAAACTTACATAGGGCCGATTCGAGGGTGTTACAATATATCTTGAGGTTACAGAAGGTTTGACGACCAACTATACGGAGGGACCATTTTGGTCCGGCCGTATAGTTGCGCCCGTATAGCTACGATCTGGCCTAAAGAAACCCTAATTTTTGTTGTCGCCGCAACTATACGGCGGGAACTACTTCACCCGCCCGTATAGTTGCCGCCGTATAGTTCATTGTGACCTCTTAATCGCGCTGAGGAGGCTAGGTTTCTTCTTCCTCCTTACTTTTTCTCTCATATTCTCCCTCCAAACCTCTCAAAACCCTCCTAGAACTCTTGATTCTTCACGGATTTCAATCATTTGAGTGGGGGCATCAACATATTGGTATGTTTCTCTCCCTTCCATGCTTTATTTTCAGAATTCCATGGTTGAAACTCTCACATAGGTCTAGTGTACGAACTCAAGCTTATTTTGTTTTTAATATTGATTTCTCATGTTAGGATTAAAATTTTCCACGTAGAATCGTTTGTATATCATGTAGAAACTATATGCCTAAGGTTTTATGGTGAAATTGTTCAGTGCATCAAGATGAAAAAAATTGGTAGTATTTTACCCAAGAGCAAGTGCCAACATGGTGAGAGCTCAGGGCTCCGGGTCAGGCTCAACAACAAGTTGGCCATTGTTTCATCAAGGAGGATGTTTCCCACATGTTGGGCCAATCATAGCTTTCTCACCACGGCATGGTTGAGAGTGGACTTCGACCTCATGTGTGATAAGGTCGAGCTAACACTACTCGGCTATGCAAGCCATAATACCTACACTGAGCTCACCCATGAGTTCCTCGCCTCTTTCTACGATGACCACAAGGAGAAAGGTAATGTGTCCATGGTAAGCTTCACCATAAACTAGCAGCCATATGAAATAACTTTCGAACAATTTTTTGATGCTTTTGGCCTCCCTCACGGTGGGGAGTCAACTGTTACAAATTTATATAGCCTCTCAAGTGGAGAAACTTGGGAGGTTATTTCTATTAATGGTGGCAGGGACTTCTACCAAAAGAAGATGTCCACCATTCAGAACCCAACAATTTGCTACTACACCTTGTTCCTCGCCTATACACAGTTGGGAAGAGGAGATACCGGTTCCATGGCTAATGTGGACATGGCCATGATCACCAAGGCACTCTTCCCCAATGCACCGCAAAGCCCCAATCATGTGGCTATACTACTCCATCACCTTCGCCACTAGAGCAACAAAATGAAAGGTGACATTCGCATTGGTGGATTGATAACCCACCTCCAAAGCATTGAATATTACATTACCTGTTATGCAACCTGTTGACGGCTCAAAACTTATGGACGTTAATGTTAACACCCGAATTTTTAATCACAGATGCCTGTTATGTCATACATCGCAATCTCAGGATTGACATTTTTGCGAGACATAACAGAATGGATATCACAGTACATCATCCATTACAAACCATAATAAGGTCTTACATGAATAAAGGATCTCATGATCCAGTCTTAGTACAACAAGCAGCGGAATAAAAATAAGCGTAGCGGTGGGGTCCATCTTCAGTGCCACAGGCAATGCTGATAATGGAAGATAGTCCTAGTTATCATACCCGTCTTGTTGTCCCTCATCTTGGTAGTCTCCTTCATAGTCTGGCCATAGGAATAGCCAAGGACAAAAGCCATGAGTACTCTTTAAGTACTCGCAGACTATTACTAACAAGTACGGTAGTTCTAGTAGAATTGCTAACTGTAAGTTTATCTATAAATTTAAGTTTGGAACCTAAGCTGAGTTCAGAAACAAAGAAAGATAAAATAAAGTTCTAGAATCACTTAAGTTGGGAAGCTAGTGGCATAGTCACAACTCTGTTGTGGTAAAGTCAAGATTCATCATTCATTTCATAAGTCATTTTGAAAACATCTTACAATGAAAAAGTATGGCCACTCCAACTATCCATAACCGCGGATACGGCTATTCGAATTGTTTGACACTCTGCGGAGGTGGTACACTTTGACCACAAGATTCGATACAACTGTCAGGGATAACCCTGAATCATCATACTTAGTATGAAGATAATCAAACATAATCTTTCCTTTACACACCCTAGTATAAGCACCTCTCCTATGAGTATAGCCTCCCAACCATGACCATCTGTCATCTTGGGCACTGCATAGGTGGACAACATTGAGAGGTAGCCTCATCTCAAACCTCTCCCGCGAGGGAACTAATACTAATGCATATAAACTTCCGGCTAAGCCGTACCCAATTCAGGTATTATGGTTGTACGGTAAACTTGGAATGGTATCGCATCTGAATCCAACCATCGGTTTTGTAAGGGCTAAGGCTCATGCCTCAACATTTTGATCATCATAAACCATTATTGTTTCTCAACACATGTCAAAACATCTCAATAGAAAGACTCATCATTCCTAGGTTTTCACAATTCATTTTCACCAAGTGCTCCCATCTAAAGTGACTCACGTGTTGATTTAGCTCCAAGATACTAAGTTAAGAGTGTTCACTAAGGTAGGATGCTAATCTTAATCTCATGCCAAAGAATTACATCTAAAGTTATCTAGATAGGTCAAGTTTTATACTTTTTATGCTACCTTCAAACACGTAAGGGACTTTGGTAAAGTAAAGAAAGTAAAACTTGTAAATAAAACTTGGGGTAGATACTAGTCAAAGTGGTATAATCAAAGCAGGCTTAATGCATCTTCCTTAGGTTATCTAACTTAATTCTAGCTTGCCTTGGGTAGTGCAGTGGTTGAAGTTTTCTTCCTCCTCTTCTTGGTAGAACTCCTCCTCCTCGAAAGCTTGGTCGGTACTATCATCTATAAATACATACGGGATACAAAATGACCAAACAATACTTAACTTGTCTACTTAGCACACTAAGGCACACATTTGATGATATATTATCATCACAAGCATCACAAGGTTTTATTAACTAGCTTCATTCTTTTTATTTAAGAAAAGTAATTTCTACTCATTGAAATGAACTAGGATTTAATATCCTCCAATTAAAATATGGGATCATGTGGACACATGTCATCACCCCATATTCTAACATATGGGAATGTGATTTAAAGGTTGGATCACATTTTAATAAGTTTAAGTTTAATATTTAATGCTTTAAAGTGACTAGAAATGCGTATATAGCATTAATTTGGTACTAGTCCAAAGTCACTGCATGTAAACCTTAATATTATTACATATTCCGATAGGTATTGTTAAATGTGATTTTTGAGAGTTGGAATCAACTCAAAAGCTATTATGGTTGATTTTATAAAAATGTTTGACTGAGCAAATGCGTTTGTATTGTTAATTTTACTAGGAGAGTTCTCTAACTCTAAATGAATTAAAACCAACGGGTTTGGAGAGATCTTTTCAGAGGCTTTCCAACAAAATTGGATTTACTCAATTTGGACTTGCACAACTTTCTGAATTGATTATTGAACTAAGGGACAAAACTGAGTTTCAGCTAAAATAGATAAATCTAAATATGAAATAAATGGGTCGCGCGGGAACACTAATGGGCCGGCCCAGTCTCACTCCATGGCACTGAGTACAGCTGACAGGGGGGTCCCACATGTCAGTGGCTCTTTAAACGCGAAGCGGTACGAGGCAACATGGACCGTTGGATTAGAAAGAAGATCTACGGCTAGGGCTTGTGTTCGATGATAGACAGGTCGCCGGCGAGGTGTAACCCTAGCGGCTAGGTGGGGGTCCGGGCGGCTTACCAGGGCTCCGGCAAGGGTCGGCGAGGCAGGCAAACAAACAAGTCGAGGACGGCAGTCCTCCTGGTACTAGCGGCGTTCTGGGAGATGGCCTGGATCAACGGCTCCCTTCTTCTCCCTCCGCGGTGGACTCCGGCGAATTTTCGGCGCTGCGGGCAATGGCTTGCTCCGGTGGGGCTCTGGGAGGTTTTTGAGGGGGAGCCGATGGAGCTGGTGTGACAAATTGGTGCCGGGGAGCTCTCTATTTATAGCGGGGCTTGCCGGTGACGACGACACAACGAGCTAGAAGCTTGGGCGGTCGGTTAGGATGGTGGGCGGTGCCCTGGCGAGTGTCACGGAGGTGCGTGTGCAATGCATTGTGGTCGGGAGAGGTGAGTGGCACGGCGCACACGATGTCTCTGCTGATGGCGAACTTTGTAGTGGCCGGCGACTACAGGGCACGGTCTGGGAAACAGGCATGTCTTCTAGCTTCATAGGGTGCTGGCGATCATATAGGTGGACGGCGAGAGCTAGGCGGGGTCTGGCTGAGCGGGGACCGTGCGCGCTCTGCGGGCGGTGTCGGCATGGCAGATAGGCTCTGGGCGCGGCGGTTCCTGGCTGCTCCTCGCTCTGTCCACGGGCTAGGGCTGTCCTGGCAGTGGAGGTGGACCACGAGCGACACATGGGGCAAGGTTGGCGAGGCTGGCGGCTGTTGTGGCGTGCTGTCGCCGGTGAGGTGCCCAATTTGGGCTCGGCATTGATGTCCATGACCATTTGGTCGTGGGAACAGTGCTTGGCCAGGCTAGCAAAGTGTAGGGGGTGCACTGGGGTGGCTCTGGTTGCAAAATGGGAGACCACATTGGTCCAAACACTGCTCACAATAGTGTTTGTGATTTATCCAGATTTTTGCACACAAGGTGTTTGACAAAATGGCCGAAAGAATTCTAGTTTTGAATTTTGAGATGAATTTTGGTGGATTTGTTGATCACATGCTTGAGCATCTCTGGTTGCTTTGGATCTTTAAATGGAGTTCATTTGAGTGGTTTTTGAAATAGTGTGATCTTGATACCTACACTAGATTCAATTTTCAAATGTCATTTAATATTAGAGTTTGAATGTTTTTGGGAGATCATCAAGTGGGCCTTGGTACATCACTACTTGTACTAGCAAGGAGTGCAAATATCCACCTTTGTTTCTGTTAAGAATTGAGGGGCCTTGGTACATCAAGTAGGCATGGTGATTAAAATGGCACAAATGACCATTTGCTTATTTTATTCTTTTTGATTTATTTTTCTTTGGGGTTTGTTTGGGAATGATCTAGATTATGTTTAATTTACCCTAGAATTATTTTACAACCAATGGATCACTCAAACATGGCAATTAAAAACAACTCCTATTTTAAATGCACACACATATGAATGATTAATGATTTCAAATGGAAAAGTTTTTGTTAACTCTAAATTTGATGATTTGGATCTTAATAACCTTGGGTTAGAGTTTTGGGATGTTACAAACCTTCCCCCCTGAAACAAAATCTTGTCCCAAAATTTAAGAAAGAAAACTAGGAACTAAAGAGATCTTGGAACTCAGTCCTAATGTAGTCTTCTCGCTCCGAAGTGGCTTCTTCTTCGGTATGTTGCTCCATTGAATCTTGAGAAATTGGATACTTCTAGTTCTGGTGGTTCAGTAAGCTTCTTCCAAGATACGGATGGGCACTTCACGATATGTCAGGTCCTTGATGATATCAACAACTCGGTGATCGATGTTCTTGAAAACTCCAGTCTTCTCCGTCACTTCTAGGCATTTGCGAAGTAGCGAGATATGGAACACATTGTGGATGGCTAATATCTCCTCTGGTAGTTCTAGTTGATACGATACTTCTCCTTGGCGATTAAGAATCTTGAAGGGCCCGATATATCTGGGGGCTAACTTCCCTTTCAGACTAAAGCGTTGCGTTCCCTTCAATGGTGAAACCTTGAGATATACAAAATCTCTAACATTGAAAGTCATGTCTCTTCTTCTCTTGTCAGCATAACTCTTTTGTCTAGATTGGGCGGTCTTGAGGAGTGCACGGACTTTCTGAACCTTCTCTTCGGCTTCTCGGAGAATGTCGGGTCCAAAAATTTGACTCTCTCCTACTTGCGACCAATTCAAAGGGGTGCGACACTTTCTTCCGTATAGGAACTCAAATGGTGCCATTTGCAAACTAGCTTGATAACTATTGTTATATGAGAATTCTATGAAAGCCAGGTAGTCTTCCCATTTTGATCCGTATTACGACAAATAAGCTCTCAACATATCCTCTAGGATTTGGTTGACTCTTTCAGTCTGTCCATCAGTTTGCGGTGGATAAGCGGTGCTGAAATTCAACTTGGTTCCTAATCCTTCCTGGACTTTATGCAAAAATCTCGTGGTAAATTGGGTTCCTCGATCTGATACTATGGTCTTGGGGGTTCCATGCAGACTAACAATTCTAGCAATGTACAACTCTGCTAGCTTCGAACTGTGGTAGGTTGTTTTGACAGGTATAAAGTGAGCTACCTTGGACAGTCTATCCACGATGACCCAAATTGAGTCATTTCCCCTACTAGAAGTATAAAATCCGGTGATAAAGTCCATTCCGATAGAATCCCATTTCCACTCCAGAATCTGCAATGGTTGCAACAGTCCTGCGGGTCTCTGATGCTCTGCTTTGACTCTTTGACAGATGTCACACTTGGCGATGTAGCTTCCGATTTCTCGCTTCATCTTGTGCCAGCAAAATTGCTCTTTCGAATCTTGATACATCTTCGTTCCTCTTGGGTGGATAGAATCAAGAGTATCATGAGCTTCCTACATGATAACTTGCTTCAGCTCCGAATCTGTTGGCACACAGATACGGCCTTTGTACCACAGAACTCCTTCTTCACCTGCACTGAATCCAGGTACCTTCCCTGTACTAATACGATGTTTGATTGCGTCGATACTTTCATTTCCCTTCTGGGCTTCCTTGATTTGGCTGATTAATGTGGGTTGAAGTTCAATGCTAGCTAAAAATCCTTTGCTGACTAGCTCAGTTCTAAACTGCTCCAACTCCTTATACAAACTTGGTTGCTTCTCCTTGATCATGGTGTTTAGCCTACAAGGCAATCTGCTAAGAGCATCCGCTACCACATTGGCTTTGCCGGGGTGATACTGAATGTCAAGGTCATAATCCTTGATTAACTCTATCCATCTCCTTTGTCTCGTATTCAGCTCCTTCTAAGTGAAAATATACTTCAAGCTCTTGTGATCTCAGTAAATCTCACAGGGATTTCCCATAAGATAATGACGCCATGTCTTCAATGCCAAAACTACGGCTGCTAACTCAGGTCATGGGTCGGATAGTTCTGCTCATGCTGCTTCAGTTGCCGAGACAGATATAGGATACTTTGCCTTCTTGCATCAATACACATCTGAGACCTATCTTGGATGCATCATAATACACATCAAACTGCTTCTTGATATCTGGCATGATCAATATTGGGGCTGAAATCAATCTCTTATTCAGTTCTTGGAAACTGGCTTCACATTTGTTGGTCCATTCAAACTTCTTGTCCTTCTTCAACAATTGGGTCATGGGTCTGGCGATGCTCGAGAATCCCTCTACGAACTTGCGATAATATCCCGCCAATCTGAGAAATGAACGGACTTGGGTTTGAGTGGTGGTGGCTTCCCATTCTTCGACATCTTTGATCTTGGCGGGATCAACAGAGAGTCCTCCGGCATACACAATATGTCCTAGGAATCCTACTTCTTTCAGCCAAAACTCACATTTGCTGAACTTGGCATATAACCAATGCTCCCTCAGGGTTTCTAGGATGATTCTCAGATGTTGCTCATGCTCTTCTTCTGACTTGGAGTAGATAAGGATATCGTCGATAAACACAACGAAAAAATTTTCTGGGAAATTCATAAAGATCTTATTCATGAGAATTATGAAATAAGCAGGGGCATTGGTTAACCCACAAGACAGAACTGTATACTCGTATAAACCATAACAGGTAGTAACGGTGGTCTTCGGAATATCCGTTGCACGAATCTTAACGTGGTGATAACCAGTCCTAAGATCAACCTTTGAGAATACCTGGGCACCAGTCAACTGATCAAACAGATCTTCTATCTTTGGCAGAGGGTACTTGTTTTTGATGGTGACATCATCTATCTTTCTATAATCTGTGCACAAACGGTTGCCTCCATCTTTTTTATCGACGAATAACACTGGTGATCTCCATGGAGATGCGCTTGGTTGAATCAAGCCTATTGCTAACATAGCATCCAACTGCTTCTTCAACTCTACTAACTCTGAGGGGTTCATGCTATAGGGTCTCTGAGCTATGGGTTCGGTTCCGGGG
Organism: Avena eriantha; assembly: GCA_910589775.1. NCBI lineage: Eukaryota > Viridiplantae > Streptophyta > Magnoliopsida > Poales > Poaceae > Avena > Avena eriantha. The sequence goes on along the minus strand of OU342744.1, from coordinate 393,538,342 downwards.
ATTAGTTCTATAATGAATTCAATATCCCTATCCGGGGGCATACCGGGCAATTCATCTGGGAATACATCGGGGTATTCACAGACTACTCTGACTTGGTCTATGGTGGGTAGGGCTAGACTCTTGTTGCACTTGAATTGATGAGGTAAGGTTTCAGATATATGCTCTACTGTTACTCCAGAGCTACTGGTCATGGTGATGGCTTTCTTAGCATAGTCTATTAGTCCTTTATGCCTTGACATCCAATCCATACCTAGTACTACTTCTAATCCTTTGGTTCCAAGTACTATTAGATTAGCATAAAAATCTATCCCATGTATTCTAATAGGCACAACTTTGCAAATTTTTCTAGCTTTTGTAGTTGAACCGGGGATTTGGACTATCATGACATGCTTCACATTGGTTGGGTGGATCTTACTAGTGCATGCAAATTCGTCGGTGCCAAATGAATGCGATGCTCCAGAATCAGACAACACCCTTGCTAAAACTGAGTTGACAGAAAACATACCCAACACTACATCTGGCGCTTCTTGGGCTTCTTCGGTGTTCCTGTGGAAGAGACGGCCATTGCGGTTGTGAAGGTTCCCTGGGGCAAATCTTCTCCTTGGTTGAACACGACGCTGCTGTTGAGCTGGGGCATTCACATTGGCGGCGGCGGCAGTCTTCTTCGGGCACTCATTGGAATAGTGACCCTTAACTCCACACTCGAAACAAGTTATCTGGGACTTGTCTTTTGCTGCGACAGGCACAACATTGCTTCAAGTTCTGGGTGTAGTGTTGTTGTTATTGTTGTTGCTCTTGGGAGTTGCACGGTTGAAATTGCTGGTGTTTCCGGGGTTGTTATTATTTCCTGTGAACTTCGCATTGCCTCTGCTACGGTTGGCGTAGCTTGGGCGAGACATTGGGGGTCAGTTGTTTCTTGATGCATACCCTGCAGACCGGTTGGGACGGTACTTCGGGTGACTGATGGATCTAGCTTGGTGCATCCTACGACGTTTATGATTCTCGTTTGCCTGGTTAATCTTCCCTTCCATCTGAATGGAAGAGTCGACTAGCTCTTCGAGATATTTGAAGCGGATGTTGACGAGTACAGTCTGCATCTCATCATGTAGTCTGTTCAGGAATCTCTCCTTCTTCTTTGCCTCTGTGTTGATCTCACAAGGTGCGTACCTGGCTAAGGAAAAGGAATCTGTCACGGTATTCCACCACAGCCATTCTGCCTTGTTTCAATTCTATGAATTCATCCCTCATTCTGGTGACTAGGCCCTATGACACGTGGGTGCGGCTAAACTTGATTTTGAAGGCTTCCCATGTCATCACATGACCATGGTTCATCAGGCGGATGCTGTTCCACCAGGCTCTTGCATCTCCTGCCAAGTAGTGGGTGGCAAAGAGAACTTTCTCGTTGTCATCAACTCTGGCTACTTCCAAACTATTCACCATTGTGTGCAACCAGTCATCAGCATCTAATGGGTTCTCCGAAGTGCTAAAGATTGGGTGATTGGTATTCTGGAAATTTTTCAGCTTGGATCCTTGATGATCCTGATTTCCATGTCCTTGGTTGTTTTGGGCCATCTGGGCTATCTGCTGCAGTGTTGCTAAGTTGGCCTGGCGCTCTGCCCTGCTTGCTTCACGGTCTGCAACTAACATCTGCATGATCTGCAGCATTGGGTCCTGCGATGAGCTGCTCCCTCCGGGGATTCCACGAGTCATCTGAAGATTGAGATAGATAAAGGGGTAAGAGGGAAAGTTCTATGGTTCATGGTTTTGGTTTTAAGGCTAAAACTTTGAGTTTGACTTAGGTTTTGCAACTAACTCCATTTCATTCATTCAAACAAGCATATGGTACAAACACCCACACCACAACAAGGAAAATAGATGGTTTTAAGAACCATTCTGCAAGCTACGATCAATTGGGACCGATACATCTCATTCTACGACAGTGCTCTAGTGCATCTACTCATCATCGATGAAGTCGGAGTCCTCATCGTCGGTGTAGAAGTCCACAACATCCTCCTCCATAAAGTCATAATCATTGCTGAGGTAAGAATCCATATCTCCCTAGATGTCTTCACCCTCCTCTTCTTCCTCCTTTGCTTCAAGCTGAGCTTCTTGCTCCTTGACGGTCTTCTCGAGGTCGGCCACCTTCTTGCAAAGACGGGCAATGGTGCGATCCTTCTTTTCACGCTCGTGGCGAAGAGACTGGCGGTCCTTGACAAGTAGTGAAAAATTCTGGGCCTTCTGGTAGGCAATGGCACGGTTGTGGTTGGCAAACTCCCTAGCATTGTCCTATTCCTTCTGGCGATCGTACATCAGGAAGTCAAGGTTCTCCACTTGACACTTCAACTCCGGGTGACCTGGCATCTCCATTGGCATTCCCATGAAGTCACGCCTTGCATAGTGCGCAAACCGGGTTCCTTCGATTTGGTTGACACTGAGGGCACATAGACGTGCGAGAGCTTCATGCATTGCCCTGGCTAATCCATGTAGCCAGTTGTTCTCACTTACGGAGAACTGGATTCTCCCAGACGTTGGTGCTTCTATGCTTCCTCGAAGATCAGCGGTGACTAGCCATTGCAAATATCCTCCTGGAGGTCCAGGAAGTTGAGCTCCAAGAAACTCTGGATGTGGGCGTCCCAATAACTTAGACAGTGAATCTAGATCCCTCTCGAAGATCATTTGGCCTCCGTTGCCAAAGTGGTAGAACTTGCTGAACTGAGTCTCCATCTACAAGAATTAAGGATGAGGAAGTTAGTGAAGCGATCAAGTGTGTCAAATTTTATGTAGTAATGTAAGAATTGGAGGAACATGAATTTTTGAGAAAGAATGAATTCCCAAGGGTAAGAAAGTAAATAGTTTTTCAGAAATAATCAATTTGGTTTTGAAATTAAGTTTTTGTTCGGACGTGCATTCTAACTAGGGTCTCCTATGGTCAAGATGGCTCTGATACCAACTTGTCAACACCCGGAATTTCAATCCCAGATGCCTGTTATGTCATACATCATAATCCTAGGATTACCATTCTTGCGAGATATAACATATTGGATATCACAGTACATCATCCATTACAAACCATAATAAGGTCTTACATGAATAAAGGATCTCATGATCCAGTCTTAGTACAACAAGCAGCGGAATAAAAATAAGCTTAGCAGTGGGGTCCATCTTCAGTGGCACATGCAATGCTGACGATGGAAGATAGTCCTAGTTATCATTGTCGTCCTGCTGCCATCATCTTGGTAGTCTCCTTCATAGTCTGGCCATAGGAATAGCCAGGGACAAAAGCCATGAGTACTCTTTAAGTACTCGCAAACTATTACTAACAAGTACGGTAGTTCTAGTAGGATTGCTAACTCTAAGTTTATCTGTAAAGTTAAGTTTGAAACCTAAGCTGAGTTCAGAAAAAAAGAAAGATAAAATAAAGTTCTAGAATCACTTAAGTTGGGAAGCTTGTGTCATAGGCACAACTCTGTTGTGGTCAAGTCAAGATTCATCATTCATTTCATAAGTCATTTTGAAAACATCTGAAAACGAAACAGTATGGCCACTCCAACTGTCCATAACCACGGACACGGCTATTCGAATAGTTTGACACTCTGTAGAGGTGGTACACTTTCACCACAAGATTCGATACATCTGGCAGGGATAACCCTAAATCATCATACTTAGAATGCAGATAATCAAACATAACCATTCCTTTACACACCCTAGTATAAGCACCTCTCCTATGAGTATGGCCTCCCAACCATGACCATCTGTCATCTTGGGCACTACATAGGTGGACAACATTGAGAGGTAGCCTCATCTCAAACCTCTCCTGCGAGGGAACTAATACTAATGCATATAAACATCCGGCTAAGCCTTACCCAATTCAGGTATTGTGGTTGTACGGTAAAATTGGAATGGTATCGCATCCGAATCCAACCATCAGTTTTGTAAAGGGCTAAGGCTCATGCCTCAACATTTTCATCATCATAAACCATTTGTGTTTCTCAAGACATGTCAAAACATCTCAATAGAATGACTCGTCATTCCAAGGTTTTCACAATTCATTTTCACCAAGTGCTCCCATCTAAAGTGAGTCACATTTTGATTTAGCTCTAAGCTACTAATTTAAGAGTGTTCACTAAGGTGGGATGCTAATGTCAATCTCATGCCATAGAATGACTTCTAAAGTTATATAGATATGTCAAGTTTTATACTTTTTATGCTACCTTCAAACAATTAAGGGACTTTGGTAAAGTAAATAAAGTAAAACTTGTAAATAAAACTTGGGGTAGATACTAGTCAAAGTGGTCTAACCAAAGCACGCTTAATGCATCTTGCTTAGGTTATCTAACTTAATTCTAGCTTTCTAACAATATCTTGCCTTGGGTAGTGCAATGGTTGAAGTTTTCTTCCTCCTCTTCTTGGTAGAACACCTCCTCCTCGAAAGTTTGGTCGGTACTATCGTCTATAAATACATACGGGATACACAATCACCAAACAATACTTAACTAGTCTACTTAGCACACTAAGGCACAAATTTGATGATCTATTATCATCACAAGCATCACAAGGTTTTATTAACTAGCTTCATTCTTTTTATTTAAGAAAAAAATAATTTCTACTCATTGGAATGAACTATGATTTAATATCCTCCAATTAAAATATGGGATCATGTGGACACATGTCATCACCACATATTCTAACATATGGGAATGTGATTTAAATGTTAGATCACATTTTAATAAGTTTAAGTTTAATATTTAATGCTTTAAAATGACTAGAAATGCCTGTATAGCATTAATTTGTACTAGTCCAAAGTCACTGCATATAAACCTTAATATTATTACATATTCAGATAGGTATGGTTAAATGTGATTTTTGAGAGTTGGAATCAACTCAAAAGCTATTATGGTTTGATTTTATAAAAATGTTTGCATGAGCAAATGCTTCTGTCGTGTTATTTTTACCAGCAGAGATCTCTAACTCTAAATGAATTAAAACCAACGGGGTTGGATAGATCTTTTCAGAGGCTTTCCAACAAAATTGGATTTACTCAATTTGGACTTGCACAACTTTCTGAATTGATTTTTGAACTAAGGGACAGAACTAAGTTTCAACTAAAATAGATAAATCTAAATTTGAATTAAATGGGTCACGCGGGAACACTAACGGGCCGGGCCAGTCTCACTCCGTGGCGCTAAGGACAGCTGACAGGGGGTCCCACATGTCAGTGGCTCTTTAAACGCGAAGCGGTACGAGGCAACATGGACCGCTGGATTAGAAAGAAGATCTACGGCTGGGGCTTGTCGTCGACGACGGACAAGTCGCCGGTGAGGTGTAACCCTAGCGGCTCCATGGGGGTATGGGGCGGCTTACTGAGGCTCCGGCGAGGGTCGGTGGGGCGGGCAAACGAGAAAGTCGAGGACGGCGGTTCTCCTGGTACTGGCGGCATCCCGGGAGATGGCCTAAATCAACGGCTCCCTTCTTCTCCCTCTGCGGCAGACTCCGGCGAAATTCTGGCGCTGCGGGCTACGACTTGCTCCGGTGGGGATCTGGGAGGTTTCTGAGGGGGAGTGGATGGAGATGGTGTGACGAATTGGTGCCGGGGAGCTCTCTATTTATAGCGGGGCGAGGGGTACAGAGAGGCATGGGCGGGGCTCGCCGGTGATGACGGCACAGCGAGCTAGAAGCTTGGGAAGTGGGTAAGGACGGTGGGCGGTGCCCTGGCGAGTGTCACAGAGGTGCTTGTGCAGTGCATTGCAGTTGGGAGAGGTGAGTGGCGCAACGCGCACAATGTCTCTACCGACGGCGAACTTTGTGGTGGTCGGCGACTACGGGGCACGGTCGGGGAAACGGGCATGTCCGCTAGCTTCCTGGTGTGGTGGCGATCATATAGGTGGATGGCGAGAGCTAGGCGAGGTGTGGCCGAGCGGGGACTATGCGCGCTATGTGGGCAGCGTCAGCATGGTAGACAGGCTCTAGGCGCGGTGGTTTCTGGCTGCTCCTCGCTCTGTACGCAGGCTAGGGCTGGCCTGTCAGTGGAGGTGGACCACGAGCGACACGTGGGGCAAGGTTGGCGAGGCTGTCGGCTGATGTGGCGCGCTGTCGGCGGTGAGGTGCTCGATTTGGGCTCGGCATTGATGTTCATGACCATTTGGTCATGGGCACAGGGCTTGGCCGGGCTAGCAAAGGGTATGGGGTGCACTGGGGTGGCTCTAGTTGAAAAATGGGAGACCACATTGGTCCAAACACTGCTCACAATAGTGTTTGTGATTTATCCAGATTTTTGCACACAAGGTGTTTGACAAAATGGCCGAAAGAATTCAAGTTTTAAATTTTGAGATGAATTTTGGTAGAGTTGTTGATCACATGCTTGAGCATCTCTGGTTTCTTTGGATCTTTAAATGGAGTTCATTTGAGTGGTTTTTGAAATAGTGTGATCTTGATACCTACACTAGATTCAATTTTCAAATGTCATTTAAAGTTAGAGTTTGAATGTTTTTGGGAGATCATAAAGTGGGCCTTGGTACATCACTACTTGTACTAGCAAGGGGTGCAAAGATCCACCTTTGTTTCTATTAAGAATTGTGTTCTAGAAATAGCCAAAGTAGGCACGGTGATTAAAATGGCACAAATGACCATTTGCTGATTTTATTATTTTTGATTTATTTTTCTTTGGGGTTTGTTTGGGAATGATCTGGATTATGTTTAATTCACCCTAGAATCATTTTACAACCAATGGATCATTCAAACATGGCAACTCAAAACAACTCCTATTTTAAATGCACACACATATGAAAGCTTAATGGTTTTAAATGGAAAAGTTTTTGTTAACTCTAAATCTGATGATTTGGATCTTAATAACCTTGGATTAGAGTTTTGGGATGTTACAGGTAAGTATTTAATCGGTTGTGCTTTCCTCAGTGTTTACCAAGCTAACAAGAGGCTCCGAGCATATCAGGTGGGTTATCTTGGTGAGAAGGTTTTGTTGCCCTGTCTACAAGCCTTCTCAATTGTGGAGAAGGACACCTGGATCCTCACCAAGGATCAAGTGGTGGAGATCATGGCTGAATTGCATCCTGATCAAGAGGAAGATGAAGAAGCAGAGCAGCAGGATGAGCATGAGCAGGAGGAGGAGCAGGAATACAATCATGCTTGGGAGGGACAACTACGTCCCCTATAGGGAATTTCAGCAGCTCAACCATCCCGTTGGGGAGATTGAACACAATCTACAAGGAGTGAATGAAGATCTGAGTGCCTAACTAATAACTTCAGTCACTTCATGACCACTTCCCAACTACTACCACCTGTATTTTCCCCAGCCACCGAATGATGGTAACAACTGAGCCCGGCAATTGCCTACGCTTGGAGGAGGTTTGAAAACCTCTAAACCTTGCATTCATATTTTTAATTATTCTTTTGATTTATTTTACTTTTTAAAAATTGCATGTTTAGTTTCAGTTTGCATTCCTAAACCAAAAACAAAAAAATAGTTGTAACTTTAATTGCAAATTTGTTTCTTTGTTTCTCTTGGAGATTGCTCAATTTCAGGTGACTTGGCAATAGGGAAATATAGATGGGCTTCGACTCAATTACGAGAAGGAAGCAAGCAAAAGGAGGTATCACATTCCTTTCATCACCTTTTCTGCAACTTTAAATTGATCCTACAATTATTTACTCGCTTGCACTTGAGGCACTCCCCACTTAGCTTGTTGTCCTAATAAATTCTATTCCTTTGCTATTGTCCCCTATTTAGCTTTGAAATAATGAGCAATGAACTTGGTTAAAAATATTTCCTACAATTTTACAACAAGAAGAAGCATGCAAAAGATGACTTGAGTCCATGTTTAACCCAAAGGATTTGATTTTAGAACTACTCAATGCCATTTGAGCTTAATGTACCCTTAAATGACTCGATAGCACCCTTAAATGAAATTGTCTGATAAAATGGATGCTTCGAAGCAGTAGAGATTATGCCACTGCTTTTTCTAATAATTACCATAAGATATTGCTTTATGCATGTCATTACAACGATGTCGTGCTCCATGGGGAACTATTAACTCCACTGGCGAATGAACGATCTAAATGTGGGAGACCACTTGATTTCATCTATTGAGTTATGTAAGCGTCTGTAGCTACAATGCTATGACGGGTAAAATTTTAGTCTCCTCGTGGTTTCACGTTCCAAGTGAAGTTGTAGCACTCCTCTGACCCACTATTACTCAACAATTAATTATTAGCATGGTCACGAGTGTGCAACACAGTCCCAATTAGCATGTTAAAAATAGTGGCATGCTTTCTCTATGAAAGGGCTGAAGTTTTTGAAAAAAAGGAAAGGAAAAAAGTTCTTTGAGAGTCTTGAAATTTTGACGTGGGAATAGATGAGTTGTTATTAAATTGAATGTTTTTGGTGCCAACTTGAGTACTCTTAATTGATTAAAGAAACAAGAGCAACAAGTTTTCATCTCTCTAGAAAGAGAGATACCAAAAGAAATTGTTTCACTTTCTTGGCTGAACTTTTGACACTTGCTCGAGCATATAATTTATTTGCTAGCATGATATACGTGATTAGGAAGTGGACTCAGTGCAATCTTGTGAATACTTGTATAATCATGTTTAAGATTGCAGGGATTGTGAAGAAATGAATTTGACACCAATTCGAGCTTGTAAGTTCTTTTATTTTTGTCTCGAATCTCTGCTATTCTTCCTTTTTTTCTTGTCACTCGAGGGAGAGCAACATCTAAGCTTGGGGGAGTTGATAGCTATGAGATTCAACATATTTTTGATGGTTTTTATTGATGGTGTTCTTATGGATTTTATCGTTTTTAGCTTTACCTAATGCTAATACTTCGGTAGCAAATAAAACTTGGTTTTTAATATGTGTTTTTAGGTTTTAAACACCAACAGAAATTTTTAACAAGAGAAACACAATATTCAGGCAAAAACAAGAAAGTCTCTTTTCGAAAGCAATCAAGGGAAGCACAACTATACGGCGGGAATATTTTTTCAGACGTATAGTTCCCGCCATATAGCTGCCGCCGCCTCCGTCTTGTCAAAAGGGACAACTTTCTTGAAGAGGGCATACGTGAAAACAGAACACAACAGCCGCAATCCCATCCAGAAAGGAGAAAGAAGAGATCCGGAGAACAAGGAGAAGACATTCTTCATCTCGCTCCACGATCTTCGACCTCCTAGCCAACACACCCCTTAGCCATTACTTGTACTTGAGAGAGAGAGAGAGAGATCTTCACCTTGCAAGACTATGGTTTGAGATTGTTTCTTGAATTGTGTTGGATTACTTTTCTATTCTTATTGTGGATCTCCATGGTAATATCGATAAGGACTCCCTTTATTGCTTTCATCTCTCATTCGTGAGTAAGTTCCTTGGGCGTGGGAGATGTAAGGGATTGGTGAGATGTGATGTGTTGATACATTGCAAATGTATCTATAATTTTTGATGTTCCATGCTTGGTTTTATCTACTTTCTTATGTTTTGTTCCAACTTTGGAGTACTTTTCATATGATTTCCTGTACTAACCTATTAACAAGATGCCACGGTGCCAGTTGCCTGTTTTCTGCTATTTTGGTTCCAGGAAAGTCAAAAAATCAATATTCTCGGAATTGGATGGGACAAAAGCCAAAGTTCCTATTTTACCGGAAGACTCACGGAGCGCGAAGCAGAGACGGAGGAGGGCCAGGGCCTGGCCACACCATATGGTGGCGTGGGCTAGCCCTAGCCGCGCCACCAGGTGGTGTGGGCCCCCTGGCACTCCACCGACCTTGCCTCTTCGCCTATAAGATGCCTCCCGATGCAAAAACCCTAAAAATCAAGCCTCCTGCCATGAAAAGTTCCACAGCGCCGCCACCGAAGGGGAGATTCGGGGGACAGAAAGTCTATGTTCCGGCACCCTGCAGGGACGGGGAAGTGCCCCTGGAGCCATCTCCATCGATCTCCACCACCATCTCCATCACCATTACTGATTCCCATGATGAGGAGGGAGTAGTTCTCTCTCGAGGCTAAGGGTTCTACCGGTAGCTATGTGTTCATCTCTCTCTCTATGCATGATCTTATTGAGATCATGAGCTTGTAATCTATAGATATACCTTGCTACTCAAGTGCTTTAATAGATCTCTATTCTCCCCATGTGTGTGAAAGTGACAGCGTGCTAACCATGGTGGCACTTAGGCTAGAGATTACAAATAGTTGTTATGAGTTATATTTGGAGTTGGATGTCTTTATGAAAATTTGGTGTTTGTTGGACTCATCTAGTACTCAAGGTGATAGTGTGGGATTTTCTAGATGGGAAAGATGAACTTTGAGGTGTGCTGTTATAGCCCTACCATCGATTAGAGTGTTCAACCGAGGAGTAGTTAAGAGTAGTATCATGAAGAGAATATATTTATATGAGAGTGTTCACTAGTGAAAGTATGATCCCTAGGCCTTGTTTCTAGGCATTGATACATCGTTTGCTACTAGATCTATTACATGTTTGCTTGCTTTCATCTTTATTTCAGTTTGCTTTTAGTCTCTTCCACACCATCGAGCTATCTTCTATCACCGTTACCACTTATAATTATCATTACCACTTGTATTTCACTATCTCTTCGCCGAACTAGTGCACCTATACACCTGACAAGTGTATTTGGTGTGTTGGGGACACAAGAGACTTCTTGTATCTTGATTGCAGGGTTGCTTGAGAGGGAATACCTTTGACCACTTCCTCCCTGAGTTTGATAAACCTTGGGTAATCCACTTAAGGGAAAACTTGTTGCTGTTCTACAAACCTCTGCACTTGGAGGCCCAACAACTGTCTACAATAATAGAAGTGCGTAGACATCAAGCTATTTTCTAGCGCCATTACCGGGGAGGAAAGGAAAAAGGTATTCACATCGGAAGATTAAAGAAGAAGAACCTCCCACGGCAAACGCCTATTTTCTGGTGTGAGTACTCGAAGTTATTTCCTTTAGATTCTGCAATTTTGTCTTTTTTGTTTCTTGTTTTCACTAGTTAGGCTTAATGGAAAACAACAACAAAATTAGAGAGATTTATAGTATTTATATTTAGTTAGGACATTAAGTGTTTGAAGAAAAAATTAAAAAACCTGTGGAACTTTATTTGCATGCTAATAGCAATGTTGTTAGTATGAATTCTTTGAACACTATTATTGCTAATGCTATGGAAAAGTCTAAGCTTGGGGAAGCTAGTTTTGATGAAAATGATCTTTTTAGTTCCCCAGCTTTGGAAGATAGCTATTATATTGCATATGATGATACCAAACCTCCAATATATGATGATTACAATGATGAATATGATATGTTCAGTCCACCTAATATTGAGGAGGAAATTGATTACAATATCCCTCCTATATTTGATGATTATGGTGATGAAAATAATAATGATAGCTATTTTGTTGAATTTGCTCCCACTACAATCAATAAGAATGACTATGTTTATGTGGGGAGTATTAATTCTTTTATGCACGTGGCTCATGATAAGAATGTTTCTTGTGATAGTTATATTGTTAATTTTATTCATGATACTATTGAAAGTTATTATGAGAGAGGGAAACATGGTTTTATGTATCTCAATATTATTAAGTTTCCCCTCATTATGTTAAAAGTCTTGAAGTTGAACTTGTTTTGCTTTCCTATGCTTGTTGCTTTGTAATTTCATGACTTGTTTATTTACAAGATTCCTATGCATAGGAAGTGGGTTAGAATTAAATGTGCTTTGAATTTTCTTCTTGATGCTCTCTTTTACTTCAATTCATATTTCCTATATGAGCATCTTCTCAAATGCCTAACTTAAAGGCGTTAAAGAAAAGTACTTATTGGGAGATAACCCAAAAGCTTTAGATGAGTCTTGAAAGTTATTACTTCAGTAATAACCGCTCCTTATATTTTTTATTTGCTTTTTGTGCCAAGAGTAACCTCTAATGAGAGAGAAGTAATGATTGGGAAAGTTGCTGTCCCGAAACAGATTTCCGAGCTTAACCGTAAACATTCGTGTAAAATATCTGTACGTCCATTTGAGGAGTGAATTTTTATGATTTTTCCCTAGGTTGTTATCTAACTTTCGTTAGTTCAACACTTTTTGATTGGAGCAACAAAAGGTCTTCGAAAAAATACGTATTTATCTGCTGGTCTGTTTTGACAGATTTCTACCATTTTCTGCATTTACTTCTTGTTGGTTCCTTTTTGAGTTCTTTTGGGGAATTGAGCTTTTTGAGGGAAGTGCTACAGTATCTAGTGTTCTAATGGAAGTTTATTGGTGTTAGAACTGAACCTTAAGACTTATTATCTTGAGTGCACTAATGTTGCTAATAATGATTGTGTGAAGTTTTGTATGAAGGAAAATTTTCAGGTGTATGTAAGGAATGAGTAATGAGATGAAGGATGGACTAAAGCTCAAGCTTGGGGATGCCACGCGTGTCACCCCAAGAAATATCCAAGAAGAACAAGCGTCAAAGCTTGGGGATGTCCAAGGTATCCCCTTCTTCATCAATAGAAATCCTAGGTTTCTTCCAAACGCTTCATTTTTATTGTTTCATGCACAATTGTGTTGTTCTTGGAGCGTCTTCTTTTTTGTTTTCATTTTGGTTTTTAGTTTGCTTGGTTTTATTAGTTTTCTGAATAAATTTGTTGGACCCCCTCTTTCATACATTGGTTTTCAAATAGGTTGGTTTGGATTGGAAAAGAGTAGGAAAGTTCATGCTTAAGTGGTAAAGAGAGCTCGTTTTGACTGTGGCCTATGCTTTGTCATGCCATGCTTGATATTGTTTTGGCTTTATGCTTAGTATTCTTTGCTGTAGCATGACTTTTTATAAACAATTGAGATTGCTTGATGTGCCTTGGATGAATCATTCGTTGTTTTAGCAAATTAAAGCATAGTATATAGTTATTCTCCTTTGATGCTTTATTTGGGTTGACTTGGCACATGCTCACACCATGTTATGACTATCTCAAGTCACCATAGCCTTTAAGATCCTTTAGTTTTCAACTTGTAGTATCACTTTATGTTTTGATCAATGATGCTTTGTCGCTCTACATGATTATGGCCATTATTGCTCTCTTAGTTTGTCGCTCCCAGTCTTTTGCTAGCCTCCACAACAAAGTATGAGTTACACTCATGCATCCAACTCCCTAAACCAAAGTTATTCCAAAGAGTCCGACATACCTACCTACTAGCTTATGCTATTCCAAGTATATTCATGCTTTTGTTTACCTTCCAAATTAAACTTGTTATGAGAAAACTAGTGACTAAAGCTCTCACGAACTTGATGTTACACTTTACTTTTTTGCATCTAATAAACTTGAACCATTGGGTCCTTCTTTGTTCCGTATATGCTTGCGCTTTATAAATTGAAATTAGCAGAACCATGTATCATGGGGAACGCTTTCAACATTGCACTTGTACTTTGTACCCCGTTGATATCATGTTCTTTTTCTTACGGATCCCAACGGTGTGAAATAAAAGTGGAACTTGTAAGATCATGGAGTTTGTATGTGTGTTAGAGAAACGCCTGGGCCACTAGCCTAATCCATGCCTAATCATGGTGGAAACTTGCAGCATCACCATAATGAGCACTCTATGAAGCATCCTCAATAAAAACCTATACAAATAGCAAATAAAAAGATCACTTAGATGGTCATTGTCTACTTGCCTTGTCATTTTGATTATGGGAAAGCTCTTGTATCATGTGCAAGGGGTACCCCGTTGGCGGTTCTTTATGATACATGTGTACTTACAATGACAAGAGCTTACTCGGGACTGAAGTTGCGTAGCATGAGGATCGGTCTTCGTAAGTAAGGGGCATGAGATTTCGGTTTATAACTTGTCAAGCAAATCCTCTTAGTTGTGTCACTTTAACCTTAATCACCTTAGAGATGCTTATGATAGGGGCAATGAGAGCTGAAAGCTATAAGTACCATAATTTTTGAAGCTCTTTATGAAACATGAATCCCTGCTTCCTTCTATGAAGGCTTTTCTTCCACCTATATATTGAGTCCTCACCTTCTACCTTTATGCACCTACTTTGAGAGCATAGTGGCCATTCTTAGTTCTATGTGCATTGTCCCAAGACTTGTTGATTGATGCATAACTTGATATTGCTTGTTTTAAACTATTTGTATCTAGTCACTCTTATGATCTTTGAAGGTGTCCTATGCATTTATATTTGCTACACTATGAGGGACAAGATGAATACTACTATGCTATGTTTTCTTTATGTGAAACAAACAAACGTCTTGCAAAGCATTGTTATTGATGAATCTTTTGTTTGTGCCTTTTCATGTTGCAACATAGTTTCTTTGTCTTATTGCTAGAACTTTGTATTTCATGTTATGATTGAAGTACTATGATCCCAGCTTTGAATGTTTTGCAAATAATTTGATCAAGTCTTTGATGGTGCATGTCACCTCAAAAATCATTCTTTCTTTTTATCACTTACCTACTCGAGGACGAGCAGGAGTTAAGCTTGGGGATGTTGATACATTGCAAATGTATCTATAATTTTTGATGTTACATGCTTGGTTTTATCTACTTTCTTTTGTTTTGTTCCAACTTTGGAGTACTTTTCATATGATTTCTTGGACTAACCTATTAACAAGATGCCACAGTGCCAGTTGCCTGTTTTCTGCTATTTTTGGTTCCAGGAAAGTCTGAAAATCAATATTCTCGGAGTTGGACGGGACAAAAGCCAAAGTTCCTATTTTACTAGAAGACTCACGGAGCCCGAAGCAGAGACGGAGGAGGGCCAGGGTTTGGCCACACCATATGGTGGCGCGAGCTAGCCCTGGTCGCGCCACCAATCTGTGTAGGCCCCCTGGCACTCCACCGACCTTGCCTCTTCGCCTATAAGATGCCTCCCGATGCGAAAACCCTAAAAAGTCAAGCCTCCAGCCATGAAAAGTTCTGCAGCGCCGCCGCCACCGAAGGGGAGATTCGGGGGACAGAAAGTCTCTATTCCGACACCCTGCCGGGACGGGGAAGTGCCCCCAGAGCCATCTCCATCGATCTCCACCACCATCTGCATCACCATTACTGATTCCCATGATGAGGAGGGAGTAGTTCTCTCTCGAGGATAAGGGTTCTACCGGTAGCTATGTGTTCATCTCTCTCTATGCATGATCTTATTGAGATCACGAGCTTGTAATCTATAGATCTACCTTGTTACTCAAGTGCTTTAATAGATCCCTGCTCTCCCCGTGTGTGTGAAAGTGACAGTGTGCTCACCATGGTGGCACTTAGGCTAGATATTACAGATACTTGTTATGAGTTATATTTGGAGTTGGATGTCTTTATGAAATTATGGTGTTTGTTGGACTCATCTAGTACTCAAGGTGATAGTGTGGGGTTATCTAGATGGGAAAGGCTTACTTTGAGGTGTGCTGTTATAGCCCTACCATCGATTAGAGTGTTCAACCGGAGAGTAGTTAAGAGTAGTATCATGAAGAGAATATATTTATATGAGAGTGTTCACTAGTGAAAGTATGATCCCTAGGCCTTGTTTCTAAGCATTGATACACCGTTTGCTACTAGATCTATTACATGTTTGCTTGCTTTCATATTTATTTCAGTTTGCTTTTAGTCTCTTCCACGCCATCAAGCTATCTTCTATCACCGTTACCACTTATAATTATCATTACCACATGTATTTCACTATCTCTTCGCCGAACTAGTGCACCTATACACCTGAAAAGTGTATTTGGTGTGTTGGGGACACAAGAGACTTCTTGTATCTTGATTGCAGGGTTGCTTGAGAGGGAATACCTTTGACCACTTCCTCCCTGAGTTCGATAAACCTTGGGTAATCCACTTAAGGGAAAACTTGCTGCTGTTCTACAAACCTCTGCACTTGGAGGCCCAACAACTATCTACAAGAATAGAAGTGCGTAGACATCATGTGTCTCCATATATTTTCCATTAGTTTGTGATTGATTTTCATTACTATATTATTTGTGCTTGACTATCTGTGGGATGCCTAATGCTTGTTGTCCAATTAAGGGCCCAGACAACATGATGCGTTGTTCTACATGGATAGGATCTTGCTCGCTAGCAGACCGGCGACCCCCCAAGTGACACAGGGATATTAATGGGAAACTAGTTCACTCGAGGATCACGGGGAACCAGTGTGCTTATTGCATTAGTCCCATCCAAAGAGCTTAATTGATAAGCAACCTGAAGGATCTTAATCGGCTAGTGTCTGACCATGGTTTTGGTAATAGACTAGTAGGATTATTAAAGTTGGGATGAAATATACCAATAGGAGTTCCGGCTAATTATGGGTTGCTCGCCTACACATATACTTATAAGATTATAATTGCTACAATTATAATATTATAAATATATGTGTAGGCGAGCAACCCATAATTAGCCGGAACTCCTCTTGGGAGATTTCATCCCAACTTCAAAAATCCTACTAACTTGTTACCAAAACCATGGTCAGAACCTAGACGATTAAGTCCCTTCAGGTTGCTTAGCGATTAACCTCCTTGGATCAGACTAATGCAATAAGCACAGTGGTTCCTCGTTAGCCTCGAGCCTACAAGTTTACCAATGATATCCCCGTGTCACCTGGGGGTCGCCGGTCCACTAGAGAATAAGATCTTATCTATGTAGAACAAAGCATCATGTTGTCTAGCCTTTGGACAACAAGCATTAGGCATCCCATAGATAGTCAAGCACACATAATATAGTAATTAGAATCAATCACAAAATAATGGAAAATATATGAAGGCACATCACATCTCACCACTCCCCTACATCTCCCAGGCCTAAGGGAATTACTCACACATGAGAGAAGAATGGATCATCAATATAAGGAATAAAGGTAATTTGCCTTGGTATTACCGTAGGGATCCACAATAAGAATAGAAAAATATCCAACTCAATTCAAGATGGGAAGAAACAATCTCAAACCCTAGTCTTGCAAGGTGGATATCCCTCTCTCTCTCAAGTACAAGTAGTGGCTATGGAGGTGTATTGGCTAGGAGGTTGAAGATTGTGGAGCGAGATGAAGAACGTCTTCTCCTTCTTCTCCGGATCTATTGTTTCTCCCTTATGGATTGTGTGGCCGCTGATGCGTTATGTTTTTTTCCTCCTTCCTTTCACGGAAGTTGTCCTTTTTTACAAGACAGAGGTGGAAGCAACCATACGACGGGAACTATACGGTCGGAAAGATATTCCTATCATATAGTTAGTCATTAAAGCTTCCGTGAGGTCCCCTTGCGTGCTGCCAAAATGAGACTTGCTTATTTTATCCAGAATATTGTGTTTATCTAGTTAAAACCTTCTATTGATATTCAGAACCTGAAACACACATTAAAAACCATGTTTTCCTCGCTACAGAAGTATTAGCGTTAGGTAAAGCTAGAAAATGATCAAATCTGGGAGAAAACCATCAAAGATGTGTCGAATCTCACAGCAATCAACTCCCCAAAGCTTAGATGTTGCTCGCCCTCGGGTGACAAGGAAATAAGGAAGAATAGCAGAGATTCAAAACTGAAAATAAAGTAACTCACAAGTTTGAATTGGTGTCAAATTCTTTTCTTCACAATTCCTGCAATCTTAAATGTGATCATACAAATATTCAGAAGATTGCACGGAGTCCACATCCTAACCACGTATATCTTGTCAGCAAATAAACCATATTCCCAAGAAAGTGTCGCAAGTTTAGCTAGGGAAGTGAGAAAAATTCTTTTGGTGCCTCTCTTTGTTGAGAGATGAAAACTTTTTGTTCTTCTTTGTTTAACCAATTAAGAGTACTCAAGTTGGCATCAAAACATTTAATTTAAGAACAACTCATCTACTCCCATGTCAAAATTTCAAGACTCTCAGAGCACCTTTTTATTTCTTTTGTCTTTCAAAACTTCAACTCTTTCATAAATAAATCATGCTACTATTTTTAACATATTAATTGAGGCTATGTTGTGCACTGGTGACCATGCCAATATATAATTATTGAGAAATATTGGGCCAGAGGAGTACTACAACTTCACTTGGAACATGAAACCATGAGGATACTAAAAAAAATTACACGTCATTGCTATGACGTTTACACAACTCAATAGACGAAATCAAGTGGTTGCTCACATTTAGATCGTTCATTGGCCAGTAGAGTTAATAGTTCTCCATTGAGCACGACAGAGTTGTAATAACACGCATAAAGCAATATCTTACGGTAATTATTAGAAAAGTAGTGGCATAATTTCTACTTCTTCGTAGCATCCATTTTAATCAAACAATTCAATCAAGGGTACTATCGATTCTATTTATATTAAGCTCAAATTCTTTGAGCTAAACATGGACTCAATACATCCTTCAGAAGCTTTTTCTTGTTGTAAAAATGTAGGAAGTATTTTAAACCAAGTTCATTGCTCATTGTTTCAAAGCTAAAAAGGAGACACTAGCAAAGGAATATAATTTGTAGGATAACACGCTAACTGGGGAGTGACTCCAGTGCAAGCAAGACAATAATTGTAGGATCAATTTGAGGTTGGAGAGAGTGTGATGAAAGGAATGCGATACCTCCTCTTGCTTGTTTCATTCTTCCATTTGAGTCGAACCTCTCCTAAATTCCATATTGCCAAATCACCTGAAATTAAGCAATCTCTAAGAGAAACAAAGAAACAAACTTGCAAATAAAGTCACAACTATTTTTTTGTATTTTCGGTTTGGGAATGCAAGGCTGAAAATAAACATGCAAATTTTGAAGAAAAATAAATCAA
This sequence comes from Avena eriantha, assembly GCA_910589775.1. Taxonomy (NCBI): domain Eukaryota; kingdom Viridiplantae; phylum Streptophyta; class Magnoliopsida; order Poales; family Poaceae; genus Avena; species Avena eriantha. Next base: position 393,519,628 of record OU342744.1, on the reverse strand, counting down.
AACAAGAAATAAAAATATGAATGCAAAGTTTGGAGGTATTCAAACCTCCCCCAAGCTAGAGTTATTGCTAGACTCAATTGTTGCAGTCATTTGGTGGCTGGCGTGGATACTGCTGGTAGTAGTCCGGGAAGTGGGTCATGAAGTGACTGAAGTTGTGAGTTCAAGTATTCACATCTTCATTCACTTCATGAAGACTATGGTTGGTGCCCCCAACACGCTGGTTGAGCTACTAGAATTCCTTGTAGGGGACGTAGCCATACCCCTGCTATGGCTGGTTAGGCCACGGGTCCCAAGATCCTCTTGGCTGCTGCTGCTGTTCTCCTCCCAAGCAGGTTTGTGTCCCTGCTCTTCCTCTTGCTCCTGCTCCTGCTCATCCTGCCGTGCTCCTTCTTCACCTTCCTCTTCATCCGGCTGAAGCTCGGCCAGGATTTCCATCACTTGGTCCTTGGTGAGGATCCAAGCGTCCTTTTCCACTATCGAAAAGGCTTGGGGGCATGGCAGCTAGACATTCTCTCCCTGTGCATCACCAAGATAATTGAATTGATATGCTCGGAGCCTTCGGTTAGCATGGTAAACACCAAGGAAGCCACAAGTAGTCAAATACATGACGTCCATAAGTTTAGAGCCGTCAACAGGTTTCATAATAGGTAGTACAATATTTAATGCATAGGTAAGGTGGGTTACCAATCAACCAATGCGAATATCACCTTTGGTTTTATTGCTCTGGTGGCGAAAGTGTTGGATGAGTAGAGCTGTTGAACTGGGGCTTTGTGGTGCAGTGGGGAAGAGAGCCTTAGTGATCATTGCCATGTCCACATTGGCCATGGAACCAGTGTCACCCCTTCCCAGTAGTGTGCTGGCGAGGAACAAAGCATAGTAGCGAATCGTTGGATTCTGAATGGCAGACATCTTCTTTTGGTTGAATTGACTGCCACCATTAACAAAAATAAGCTCCCAAGTCTCTCCACTGTGACACTATAGAGGTTAGTAACATTGGGCTCCCCAGTATGAGGAAAGTTGAAAGCATTGCAAAATTGTTCGAAATTTATTTCATAGTGCTGCCGGTTCATGGTGAAGCTTATCGTGTACATGTTACCCTTCTCCTTTTGGTCGTCATAGAAGGAGGCAAGGAACTCGTGGGTGAGCTCGGCGAAGGTTTCATGGCTTGCGAAGCCAAGTACCGCCAACCCTGCTAGTTGCACATGAGATCGAAATCCTCCTTCAACCCTGCCACGATGAGAAAGTTGTGGTCGGCCCAACATGTGGGCAGCACCATCCTTGGTGAGACAATGTCTAACTTGGAGTTGCGCGGGGATCGAGACCCCGAGCTCGAGCCGTCACCTCGTTGGTGCTTGCTCAAATGAAAAAGGTTAGCGATTTTGTTCATCATGATGCACTGAAAAAATTCACCATAAAACCTTAGGCATATAGTTTCTATATGATATATGAACGATTCTACGTGGAAAAATTGAATCCTAACATGAGAAATTAATAGGGAAAACAAAATAAGGTTGAGTTCATCTACTAGATCAATGTGAGGGTTTCAACCATGGAAATCTGAAAATAAAGCATGGATACAGAGAGAAACATACCGATATATTGATTCCCCCACTCAAACGAACGATATCTGTGAAGAATCAAAAGTTCTATGTGGATTTTGAGAAGTTTGGAGAGAGAATATGAGTGAAATAATGAGGAGAGGAGGAAGACCTAGCCGCCTCGGTGCGATTTTGTGGTCGCAGCAAACTATATGGCCAGAACTATAAGGTCGGTGATGTGGTTCCGTCTGTACAGTTGCGGCGGAGCCACCAACTAGGGTTTATTTATATAGAAAACAACTATACGGACGCAACTATATGGCCAGATCGCAATGATCTCGCCGTATAGTTGGTCGTTAAACTATCTGTCTCTCAAGATAAATTTCTAAAACTAGCATCGATATCTATACGACCAGAACTATATAGCCGGATTTTTTTATTCCCGCCGTATAGTTGGTCGTTAAACTCCCTCTACCTTGGGATAAATTTTGTACGGAGGCATCGATATCTATACGAACCGAACTATACGGCCGGAATTTTTATTCTTGCCATATATTTGGTCGTTAAACTCTCTGTGCCTTCGAAGAAAATTTGTTGCTGACAAAGGTATCTATATGTCCGGAACTATACGGCCGGAATTTTTATTCCTGCTGTATAGTTGGTCGTTAAACCACCAGTAATCATAAAAAAATTCTATTTGTTCGAGGATACCTTCTTATCCCAAAAGTTAGCAAAATACCTTATTTTTAACAGAAAAATGATAGTAAAAACTATCGACCAACATTAGCATATTAAGAGCAAAATTTCAACTTTTGTAAAAGGAAAACTCAAATTTTTATTCTTATTATTATTCAATACTCATTCAATTGATGTTTCTATTACTTTTTGACAACTGCATCTTTATAGGCGCGCTTCTGCAAGAATGTCTATGAAAAAGTGGTAGGAATGCGACAAACTTCTTATTCTCTAATCTACTTAATTGGCGAGATGGGTCGACTGCCATTAAGCATTTATTAAGAATGGTTGAGTAACTCAACCTCCTCTCTCTTCTCGAATTCTTACCTTTGGTTGCCTCTTATCAAGAGCACTTACCACATGAACTCATTCTGCCGGTGGAACATATCTTTCTACTACTTCTAGCTTCTCTCGAAAATACCGGATGATTTCAGCATCATAAACATTGAAGATTATCTTTCCTTTAGCACAATCTATTGATGCACCCACAGTACTAAGGAAAGGTCTTCCAAGTATTATAGACAGTTTTTCATCTTATGGCATTTCAAGAATGATAAAATCAGTGGGAATAACATGTTCATCTATTATAAGTAAAACATCCTCAATCATACCAACAGGTTGTTTAGTGGACTTGTCATCCATCTGTAAAGTGATAGTAGTAGGAGAAAACTCCCCTAATCCTAACCTTTTATAGAGGGAGTATGGCATTACACTAACTCCTGCTCCTAGATCACACAAGGCATTGTGAATATCAGTTTTACCTATTGAGCATGAAATAGTTAGTATTCCTGGATCTCTAGACTTAGATAACAGCTTCCCATTAGCAGGATAACTAGTTATCATGGAAATAGTTTCAGTTATTTCTTTCTACTAAAAATATCACAGAGGAATTTACTATAAGTGTTAACTTTGATTGCATCCACAAATGGAATTTCCAGAAAAAGATCATTAAGTGCCTTTGTGAAAGAATTATAAATTACCTGATCCGGTGCTTTCTTTTTTTGATCTGGTTAAGGAAGTTTTTTCTCACCTGTCTTACTCTTGTCTTTTACCTTTTGTGGGGGGTCAGGCTCTTTCGTTACTTTCTTTTGTTGTTGCTTATGGCTTTTCTTCTTTCCTACTACAACAACTTCATCTTCCTTGCTTATTTCTTTATCTCCTCTTGGATCAACCGTCTCTGCATCAGAGTCTTGATGGTCATCCTGTGCATCATTTTGGTCCTCCTTCGTTTGATCTTGTGTTTCAGTCTCATATTGAGGATCCACCAATGTATCATCTTCTTGGCTTACTTCGAGCAAGGCTTTTTCCTTTCACTCTTTTTTAGCTTCATATTCAGGTGGTCCTAAGGCTCTTGTAACAACTGCACCCCTTCTTGTAACAACATTAGTAGAAACAAAATATCTTTATCATCACGAAGAAAAATTTCATATCCAGATGCTATTTGTTCACACTAGGTTTCAATCATACTAAGATACTTGTGAAATAGTTTTATTTCTTGGCGAATCTCATCATAATTTTCAGTGAGTTCTACCAAAATCTTTTTGTGTTTTGGGAAATTCTTATGCAAGTTATTATGAGATTTCACTTGTCGATGTTTTAATTCTTAAAAAACTTTTCTATTTTTATCTTCTTCCTTTAAAACTTGTAACAAATATACTTTGTTTTCCTTAACAAGTTCAGAAGGTATACCTTTTTATTTCATTGTTTTGCGTACCTCGGTCATAAGATCAGGAGTTATCCGAAGTATCCCTCTTTCCATCTTAGTGCGAAAATCGGGATTATATAGAGAATCATTCTTAGCCCTAGTAGACATCAATTCCAAACATTCCTTAATAGTTAGAGTATTTATAGACCCTCCTGCCAAGAGGTTAAGCAATTCTCTACATTGAGTATTAAGACCATGATAAAATAAATGGCAAATAGTAGATTCAGAATAGCCATGATTAGGAATACCATTGATCATTCCAAAGAATCTTTCCCAGTCTCATCGGTAGTTTTCTCCCACATTCTGACTAAAGTTGCCTATATTCTTTCTTTGTTCAGTTACCTTTTTAAAAGGATTAAATCTATTTATGAATAAAACAATGAAGTTGACGAGGGTTAAACTCATCAATTCCCGTTGTGGACTTGGGTTTTGGAGAAGGAGGGAACGCTGGAGGCATCAATCGGCTATCAAACAAGCACATGGGGACACAAGTTTTACCCAGGTTCAGGCCTCGTAGAGGACCCTACTCCTGCTTGTCTACTCTAGGAATTATCAAGTGAGTCGAAAGTTACAGGGGTGCGGAGATGCAATCTGGCGATGGTGAGGAAACTAGGGTTGTGATTGTACTCGTCGCCGCCCCCTCATAGCCTTTATATAGATACGCCAGGTCTCGGGATAGCAGGTCGAGTGGGTTACAAGTTAGGGTTTTTCACTTTAAACTTTCTATCTTTCAGCTTGTCGTGTGTTGCAAGTAGATGGAGTCTCTTTCGGTCACCCGGATCTTTGATTGGGCCTTGGAAACATCGTGGGCTTCTGCCAGATTGGAACATATGTGCTAAGCTTGAGTACCTATAAGGTATGCCCATGTTAGTACCCCCTGAGTGTCCGGTTGAATCGCAGATTCGAGCGGAGACTAATGAAGTCTTTCAAGTGCACACCCAAGCATGTTTTTGAGTGCTTTAATTGATATCATAGGGATTGTTGATATACGTGCCTAATTCATCCGGTGTATCGGGATCAGTTAACTGCCTGAGGGAAAAACAACATAATCTACTCAAACTTGAGTCCTCGGACTCGAATTCGGAAAAGTGCTGGTGTAATCCGACTCAGGCCACGGAGGTCTTATAGAGTCCGAATCCCAGTGTATAAGTGTGAGCACTCGATGCGTCCGTCAAGGCTTATTTCATCGTACCTGTAGGCACAGATTGTTTCTGGTAGAGCGCAGCAGGTGCGTTGCCAGGCCTTATTCAGGACTTATCTTTGTGTCGTAGACACGACATTCGAATTTTATCATCGCGGAGATGATTCAGGTTGCCCAGGAGACGTAATCTCTTTGTATGGAAGTGATGAGGCGGTGTCGCCAATGCTTTCGAGTGTGGACATAGTCAACACGCAGTTATGTGTAAGAAAAAATCAAAGGGTGCGCAACCAGCTCTCCCTATGGGAGTAGCCCCCGAGTGCCTATTCGAGTCGTAGACTCCACTGGGGACTGTAAGTACTTTGCGACTGTTGTCGTCTTTTGCTTGTTTCAGTCGAATGTGCTTTCAGCACTCCCTATGGGAGTAACCTGTAGTCCATAGTCGAATCGTTGATTCGAGTGAAGGGTTCTTAAAATGAAAATATGTTGTCATAATGCTTGGATGTCTTAGAAAATTCCTCGCGTGCGGGGTTTCGAGTGATGTTCCTCGCATTCATCATTCGCGGTATTTCTCTCCCCCTTCATCCGTTTGTTAGGGGTTTACTTTGTTTCTATGGGCTCTAGCTGCACCACCTGACACGAAACTCTATCCTCCACATCACCTGCTTCATTACTCTTTGTGAATGCTGGCTCAGAATCAAGCCACACTTTGGCGTTTTCAAAAAACTCTTCAAGCTCAAACATCAGTCGGGTTCGGGTTTAGTAGTCTACAATACAGGAGGCTGCGGGATCCACGTCGACTCTAATGTCACCTATTTCTCCATCAAGCTCACTGCGACTATCCAAGGATGGAGGGAGAAGTGGTTCTACATCCGCGACCTAAAGGTCGATGGAGAGCACTATGGACTCACGGCCTTTGATCTAGTGGCGGCCTACAAGAGGAGGTCGTGGAAGAATGTTGTGATGCCGAGTGAAGTCGAGGAAACAGAGACTCTATATCAGCGTGTCTGCGACCTTGAACGCCACATAGGCAAAGAAGTGGGCGGCGTTGATCTCATTCGCACTTGGATGCGTCGCCGTGTACAACCTCTACAGGCCATGGTGCATCCGATGTGCCGCTGGATTGGTACTGGTGATGTCACTCGCATCTCTGGAGAGGGCATTTCTTCTGGCAAAGTAGACAGGAGGTTTCGGCTGGTGACCAAGTACACCACGAAGGAGGATCTCCCGGGTGACTCAGTCATGCCTCCCTTCTCTACAAGCCATCCTCCGCCTGAGGTGGATTTCATTTTAAAAGCTATTCTTATTTTTTGATTGCTTGCTCATTGTAACGTGTGCTGATGCTTGGTTCTAGTTTTAGGACTAGAAAGTGGTCACCAACTTGCCTCCTCAGCCCGAGGGAGTAATTCCTCACGAGGTCGAAGAAGAAGATGAGTCGGGCTCTACCGTTCCGGTGGAGGAGGAACGCGAAGCCCCCGAGTCTGAGGGGACTCACAAGCGCTCCCGAAGCAAGGACTCGGATGCCTCGTCACCGTCGACACTGGAGGATCCTCCTACTATGGCAGAGGAGCCAATTCCTGTCGTGCCCGTGCGCGCCATGTCTCCTCCTTCGTGGAAGAAGTTGAGATTACCAAAGGAGTCGTCTAATGATTCCTTCGACCTCGACAAGTTTGACGGGTATGTGTGTATGTTTTTGCGAGCTCATTCTTTCTTCTCAAAATATCTTCTTCTGAAGTAGTGTTGGATAGTTTTGTAGTCAAACGGCGTCGTCATCTTCCAATGACTGTCAATTTGTCAAGGAGTCTGGAGTCGTAGAATCCAAAGACAGGGAGGTGGCGGCACCATCTCCTTCTCCTCCAGTGGCGGCCCACTCTGGTGCCAACTCTTCGAGCTCTCCCCATGCTAGGGAGCATCAAATTGTTGCCCGGACGTTGATGCTGAAGGAATCTTCGGAGTCCCTGGAGGAACACATAAGTTTTCTTCGTGTCGTTGGCACTCGAGTTTTGTGTTTGATGCTCACACAGCTTCCCTTATCTTGTAGCCTATTGTGAAGGATTCTACTCACCTTGCCGAGTCGATCATTTCCTTGGGTCGACAGCATGCTTTGGTGGAAACGGCCACCGTGCCTTCCAAGGTTAGCTATATACTTTTCTTTCGGCTCTTCTTGTATAGATGTTGGTGACCTCAGGTTTTGCCATTTTTGTCTCTTGTAGGTGAACATAATGAGCTTCTTCGTCGTGTCACTTCCCTTGAGAAGGGACTTGCTGTGGCGGAGAAGAAACGCGACGAGGCTGTCGAGGCTCTTAAGGAGTCGCCAAAGCGTGAGGAAGATTTGTGTTACTCCACTGTTGAGAGGGAAAAGGTGTTCGTAGAATAGCTCTTCTCTATCGTGAAAGCGCTCTCAGGTATGACATTGTCTCGCTTGTATTTGTCATGTACTTTGCCTTCATATTATTGTGCTCATATGTGTATTTTGGAGATGCCGCCGGCGTGGATTTTGATGCCCAGGCTTTGGCCCGCTCGGATGCTTTGGCCGGCGCCGTGGCTGCAGTCGAGGACTGCACCGTTTCTGCCAAGGATTCACTCGAGAGAACCAAAGGCATGATGGGTCGTCTTCGAGAGGAGATAGTTCGCCTGGCCGAGCTGATCGAAAATCTCATTGACCTGGTGGAATCCTTCACATATGGCGTGACAATGGACTTCAAGAACTCATAGCGGGCAGTGGAGCGAGCCCACAGCGTGGAACTGGACCCCAGCAAAATCTCCTCGGTGATGCCGGTCACTTCAGACGGCCAACATCTAGTATTTGCTCCTTTCGCCACTAGTTGCTGTAAATATGGGCCTCACCTCATTCAAACAATCGCCGCTTATTCAGTGGACCTGTGGCGGTTGAAAAATGCAAAAGTTGCGGCGTCTAGGCTATAGTTGGGAAGTTTGTGGCATCAGAGACTGCTATAGATTTGAGGAAGCCCCCAAGTCGAAAGCGAAGCCATAGAGCATTTCCTATCTGCCTTTTGTAATAGTTTTAGCTTTCCTTGTTGAACTGTATTCTGTGGGGGTGCCCCTTTTGATACTTGTTGAATTTGAATGCACTCCTCTCTTTTATTGATGGATGGTTGGTCTTATATGCCTCTTGCTTTTGCTATAATAGGATCCTTCGAGTGGTCCTCTTGACTCTCCTCCCACCGATGAAAACGTGGCGCAACCACGTTCAAAGGTGGAGGAGTTGTCGCTGCGTACACGACTACGCGATCTCATAAAACATTTGGAGCGAGAGTTGCCCACGATCTGTGGTAACACTGACGTGTGGAAGTCGAAGGTCGAGAAGGCCAGGGTGCGTGAGAAGTACCTCTTGGGCAAAGTGGCGCAGCTGAATGAGCAATTTAAGTGTTAGTTCTTAGCCTCTTATCCTTTCTTAGCCGTTCGCAGTGGTGCTTTGTCCTTATGATTTGTCTCTGCCTCTTGTAGCTGTTAACGCTCGTCACTCGCAGGATGAGAGGGATCGAGTTTCTATTCGTCTGAACGACTTAATCCAGGAGCAGCTACAAGCTAGTGGATATTTCTGGGTGGATCACGATTGTGAAGTCGCGTTAGAGATCCTGCAGGATGGTGCATCTCGAGAGCTATAGTGCTTGAAGAGGGCGCAATCGTGCCTTAAGAACGATTTTCAGGCGATGTTTCCCCTGGACGTGGTGCCTTCAAGCTTGATAGTTTTGATGTCGAAGTTTCAAGATATCAGCGCGGTCCGCGAGTGCGTGCGCCAGCAGTTGGTCGTGGGTGCCAAGGCTGCATTGGCGCTTTTTCGCCTGCATCGACCAGATATAGCTTTTGCAGCTATAGGATAATATGGTCCCCACGCATGAAATGTACAGGTGTTGGAATGTTCATAGAATTTTGTCGGGTGTGTTTTTTGATACTTGTTAATATGTAAAGAGCTTGCTAGCTTGTATATTTTTTGAGTGTTTTTGTACTCTACAATTCCTTTTCGTTTGCCTGACGTATATTCATCTCAGCACCTTGTCAACCTGTTAGGTGCGTTGTAGCTGGTTGATTTTGCCAAGGGTTCGATTGACAGTGCGTTATCTACTCAAGATACTGTGTTATTCGTGTTACGAGGTGAAAAGGGTGGTGTAGCCCCCGAGCAATGTAATTGCAAGAAAAATAGAGACACAAAGTTTTTAGCACTTAGCTTTATTTATTCGCAGAATATCACGAGATACAATGTGTGGCTAAGTAGCCTGGCTGAATAGCCTTATTTGTAAAGTAAAAACATCTAGGGGTAGAAATGACACAGCTGAACGACGTTCCAAGGGTTCGAGTATGCGGCTCCACTTTCTACGTCTTTAAGGCGGTAGGAGCCACCTGGGATTACTTCGGTCATCACGTAAGGTCCTTCCCAAGTGGACTTGAATTTTAGGTGCCCTTGCTACTTCAATCGCAGGACCAGGTCTCCTTCGACAAAAGATCTGGGGCGTAGCCTTCTGCTGTGGTAATTGCGGAGGTTCTGCTGGTAGATCATGTATCTCTCTTCTGCAACCTCACGTGCCTCATCGAGGAGGTCGAAGGAGTCTTCGAGTGCGAGGGTTGATTCTGCCTTGCTATATGCTACTACCGGTGGGGCCTTGTAGCGCACCTCTACGGGTAGTACCGCCTCGGCGCCGTGTACCATGAAGAACGGAGTGTAGTCTATAGCGCTATTTGGAGTTGGGCATAGGCTCCATAGTACTGATTGCAGCTCGTCGGGCCAGCACCGAGCAGCTTTTTCGAGTGGCCGGAGGAGCCTTTTCTTGATCCCGCCGTAGACGAGGCCGTTGGCCTTTTTGACTTGACCGTTGGTTTAGGGATGTGCAACCGAGGCATGGCGAATGTTGATTCCCAGGTTTTTGCAGAAATCCTGGAACTCCTTGGAGGTGAAGTTCGTCCCGTTGTTCGTGATGATGCTATGTGGCACCCCGAAGCGGAAGAAAATGGACTCAAAGAATTTGACAACGCTGGCTCCTGATTGGTTTTACACCTGTATGTCCTCAATCCACTTGATCAATTTGTCGACCGTGACTAGGAGGTAGATGTATCCTCCTCGTGAATATTTCTGGAGCTTACCAACCATGTCGAGTCCCCATTGTGCGAAGGGCAAGCCACAAGTATTGGCTTGAGTTCTACGCCAGGTGCATGCGGCTTGTCCGCGAATCACTAGCAAGCGTTGCAACGCTAGACGATATCCTTGGCATCGTGCATTGCCATTGGCCAGTAGAATCCCGCTAGTAGAGCTTTGGCGACGAGAGCACGACTGCCGGTGTGGTGGCAGCAAGTGCCTTCACGTATCTCGAGGATGCTTCTCTTGTACAATTCGCCATTGATAAGGGTGAATGCCTTTGATTGTCGCGCTATATGACGCGAATCTTTTGGGTCATCTGGCAGCCTTTTGCTGATCAAGTATGTGATGTATGGATGCGTCCAGGATGGCTCGATCATCAAGACCTCCATCGGGCCTTCGAGTCCTATGTCTGGCTCCGTGTCATCGAGTTCCATTGGATCACTTGGTGGCGTAGCCCCGAGTCCTTTGACATGCTAGTTTTGTGTTCTGGAGCTTTTGGCTTGATGGAGCGCTTGCATATGCGTTCTAGAAATATTTCGGGTGGTACTAGGGAACAAGTGGAGCCAATCTTGGCGAGTGTGTCTGCTTTCTTGTTGCTCTCACGGACAACGTTCCGCAGCTCGTAGTCGTCAAAGTCTCCCTCGGTGCTTCGTAGAGGTCGCGGTAGGCGATCATGTTGTTTCTTAGAGCATCACACTCGTTCATTATTTTATTGACCACCAGTTTGGAGACACCGTAGATGACGAGCCTCTTTGTGCCACAGGCTTTTGCCTGACGCATCCCGTGGAGTAAGGCTTCGTATTCAGCTTCATTGTTGGAGGTGGTGAACTGCATTTACATCACATATCTCATCTTGTCACCTTGTGGTGATGTGAGGATAATGCCTGCACCAGCTCCCTCCTTGCGCTTGCACCCATAGAAGTGCATTGTCCATAGGTAGGACATATCTGGTTTGTCAGGGAGCTGGTTTTCCATCTAGTGCACGAGGATGTCCGGGAGAACTTGCGACTTAATATGCGTCTCACTTCTCATATGTGATGTATCGTGGAGACAGTTCCATTCCTCAGAGTGCGAATCGTCCAGTGGCGTCGGAATCATTCACCATGATTATTGGATGCTCCCGGAAGTAGTGGCGTAGTCGCCTGGTTATCATGAAGACGCCTTACACCAGCTTCTGATAATGTGGGTACCGCTGCTTTGTTAGTGTGAGCACCTCGCTGAGGTAGTAGACTAGGCATTGTACCCCACGGACTTTATTTTCTTTGGGCCGTTCAACCACGAGCACAGTGCTAACCACCTGGTTGGTGGCAGATATGTATAACAATAGCGGCTCCTTTTTGTGAGGTGTTACCAACACCGACGAGGTGGACAGTAGACGCTTGAGGTGTTCGAATGCTTCTTGTGCTTCGTTTGTCCACTCGAATTTGTCAGCCTTGCGGAGAAGTTGGTAGTAAGGCATTGATTTTTCGCCCATCCGACTAATGAGTCGACTTAGTGCCGCGATTCGCCCAGCCAGCTGCTGGACGCCTTTTACATTCTCCGGCTTCTCCATAGCCCGTATGGGTTTTATTTTCTTTGGGTTGACCTCGATCCCTCTCGCAGAGATGAGGTACCTAAGCAATTGCCCATATTGTACGTCCAAGGCGCATTTTTCCGGATTCAGCTTGATCTGGTAGCGGTCAAGGTTATCAAAGGTCTCATGGAGATCGTTGAGTAACGAGGCTTCCTCCTTGGTTTTGACGGTGATGTCGTCGAAAAATACTTGGATATTGCGACCAAGCTAGCTTTTAAGGTAGGCGTACATACACCGCTGGTAGGTGGCTCCTGCGTTTTTCATCCAGAAGGGCATCATTGTGTAGCAGAAGACGCCAAAGGGCATGATGAACATTGTTTTCTCCTGGTCCTCCTCCTTCATTCGAATATGATGATAGCCTGAGTAGGCGTCAAGGAAACAGAGATGCTCGCATCTCGTGGTGGAGTCGATTATCTGATCAATCCAAGGCAACGGGAAATGGTCCTTCGGGCAATGCTTGTTCAGGGAGGTGAAATCCACGCACATCCGCATGATATCCATGTCTTTTTTATGAACAAGCACGGGGTTTGCTACCCAGGTGCTTTCCTTGATCTCGCGTATGCCGTTAGCGTCAAGGAGTCTGTTGACTTCCATATCGACCGCTTTTGCCCTTGGCTCAGACAGTCGCCGTATTGTTTCTTTGACTGGGCTTGCTTCGGGATTCACGTTGAGTGAGTGCTCGAAAAATTCCCTGGGAACTCCTGGCATGTCTCGTGGACACCAGGCGAAGATTTCCCAGCACTCACAGAGGAATTCAACGAGCGCGAGTTCCTATGCCGGACTGAAGTTGTTGGTGATGAGGGTCATATTGGTTGGGTCCGTTGGATGGACCTGGACTTTCTTGGTGTGCACCGACATGTTGAAGGATTGGTCGGGTGAGCTTGGCTTGCTCGGGGGAGGCAGACTGTTGTTTGTCGACTCCTTCAACCGCGCCAGCTCCTCTTGCATGCCGAAAGACTGGGAGATTCTGTTGAATTCCCTATCACAGCTATCGGATCTCTTGAAGCTTCCATTGATGGTCATAATGCCGTTTGGTCCCTGCATCTTCATCTGCAAGAAGGTGTAGTGTGGCACCGCCATGAACCTCGCAAACGCGACACGTCCGAAGATGCAATTGCATTGCGAGGGCTAGTCGACGACTTCAAATTCAATGCGTTCTCGCCGAAAGTTTAACGGTGTGCCGAATATGACATTGCGGCTGATCTTACCCAAGGGGTATACGCCTTTCCCTGGGACGATTCTACAGAAGGTCGTGTTTGAAACTTCCATACATGTCAGAGGGATCCGCATTGTATGCAAGGTACTTGCGCACATGAGATTAATGCCACTTCCACCGTCCATGAAGACATGACTCATCTCGAAGACTCCAATTTGTGCCTCGAGCACTAGGGGACAGTGGCTTGGGCGAGGGTACTTGGAGCGGATGATCGCGCTTGTCGATGGTGATGCAGGACTCGCTTTCAGTGAGGTACTCATTGGTGGAGGGCGAAGAGTTCGTCGCCAGATTGACTTGGCAAGTGATTTCTTTTTGCACTCGATTTGAGGGGCGTCCTTTTTGGATCATCCCCATGTTCCCCAATGGTCGAGGGTATGGCTCGCCTCCATGGTTTTGGACTGGCGCAGCCGCAGGTGGTGGTGGCCTGGGTGTTTGTGGAGGTGCTCCATGAGCAACAGCGCCCGGAACAGCTCGTAGCCCTGGTTAATCGCGTCACGATTCATCTAGGCCATGCCTTCGTGGAGCTTGAGGAAATCGTGGTAGTCCTTTAGAAGGTGGCTGGACTTTTTCTTGCCGTCGTGCTTGTCGATGTAGAAGTATACGTTGCACGGTTCGGACAACTTGTCCTGGATAGATGTTCCAGGTGCTTCATCGCAAGTGCGTCCTTGCCACACTTGCGTGGTTTTCCCACTGTCGCGTTATCCACCACTACGGTATCCGCTGTTGCAGTTGCTGTCATCGTGTTTGTCGGTGTAGCCAACCGCGACCATGTCGACCTCGTCGCGATCCTCGTAACCGTGCATTCGATGTTTTCCTCGTTGATCACGTATGTGGCCGAGGTCGTCATCATCATCGGAGTGGACATGGTTTTTACCGAGTCCTCCCCATCGACCCACCTATTCGCGATCTTCATCAGGTGGTTGATTGTCTTGGGCTTCAAGTGGTCTACCTCCTCCCTGAGCTCTCTATCGCGTACGCCGCCATTGAATGCGTAGATTGCCCGGTCTTCAGAGATGTCTTATATAGAATTTTTGATGATGGATCATCTCTGGATGTACGAGCGGAGCGACTCGCTAGTCTTCTGGTAGCATCCTCTCAATTCTTCGATTGATGCGGGCCTTTTGAAAGTGCCCTTGAAATTTGGTATGAAGCTGTAGACTAGCTCTTCCCAGCTACGAATTGATCCGCGCGGGAGGTTGTTAAGCCACACACGAGCGGTGCCTTATAGATGTAGCTGGAGGCATTGCATTGTCGTTCTCGTGGTTCCGCCATGGAGCCTAACGGAGGAGATCTGATCCTCTAGCCAGATCTTCGGGTCCTGCATGCCATCGAATTTCGGGTTCTCCGATAGGAGTTTGAACCCCTTTGGCGTTCGCTTCTATCGAATGGCCCTGCTGAAGCAGCTGGCGCCGTAGAGCGCTATCCCATCATCTTCTGAGTCAGTTGAACAGGCAGGCCTCGCGCGCATCTTGTCGACCTTGCGCTGCGTGATGTCATTACGCGCGTCGTAGTTGTAGTCGTGTTGCCATGAGCGGCGTCGCCGTGATAGGTCGTGGCTGTCATCGCTGAAGGAAGGTGAAGTGTTGCGTTTGGCTAGAGCTTTATTTTTCTTCGGCTCTGGTGTTGTCTCCTTGATGAGGGCCGCTTTGACTATCCCAGGCCCACAATCGTGGATCGGTGCATGGCAGCCCGCGGGTCCCTAGTCGGTGGCTGGTTTTTGAGAAGGTACATGGTGGCCATTGTCACCACTGCTTGCAGCATCTTCGGGAGCACATTGCCTCGTGTGTCCACCATCATGGACGAGAAGTCGAGGACTCGCGCGGCCTCCTCGCTCCTTATCGGTGAGGTGGGCGACTTGAGAGCGCCTCTTGGTGGTCATATGCTCATTGCCCTTGGAGGAGGATCCTCCCATGGAGGAGAGTTGAGCTCGCCGAAGACTCGACTCATTTGCTGCCTTTCTGCGCGCCTCGAGCTAGGTGATTACTTGCTGCTCGCGCTTGAATTCTTCCTTGAGCAACCAGTGATAACCCATGAGTATGTCTTGCGATGAGTTTGGCGGTAGGGGATTACCCCGAAAGGCCTCTCGGCAGCGATCCCACTCAGCATCGTTGAGCTTGATCAACATGCGCTCTTGGGTGTGCTCATTCGTAGTGAGGGTCGGGTGATTCTCCGGCCCGTTGTTGGTGGGTGCGCCTCTGGCCGGACCACCGTTCACGACTGGTATACCTCCATTGGAGGGTCCAGTACGGGTGTTGTTGCGATTACCGTTGTTGTCACCTGTGTTGACGACGACACCCATGTAGTGATTGGGGAAGTTGTTGCTTCCGCAGCTTTCAAATATGGAGCTGTAGGCTCCTTCTTCTGTGACCAGATCACCCAGATCGGATTCACGACTCCTATTGTTGTCCGTGTTCCTAACTGTTGTCAGGGCATTAAGTTTTCTTAGGGTGTCGATCAGTGGTGGAAACCACGACGCTAGAGCAGTCACGGGGACCGTCGGCTGGTCAGGGAGGAGAAGTGTGCCCATCTGACCAACTTGGAAGCGTAAGCTCCCAATCGCTAGGCCGGCGTGTGGAGCTGAAGTCGACGGCACCGAAGAGGAGGCGAATCTCCACGATTGCAGAGTTGTAGACTGCAATTAACGGGGCCAATGAAGCCGCGACATCATCACTCCTAGTTCCCACAGACAGCGCCAATTGACAAGGGTTAAACTCATCAATGCCCATTGTTATGGACTTGGGTTTTGGATAAGGAGGGAGCGCTAGAGGAATCAATCGGCTAGCAAAAAAGCACACAGGGATGCAAGGTTTACCCAGGTTTAGGCCTTGTAGAGGACCCTACTCCTGCTTGTTTGCTCTTGGAATTATCGAGTGAGTCGAAAGTTATAGGGGGTGCACAGATGCAATCTAGCGATGGTGAGGAAACTAGGGTTGTGATTGTCCTCGTCGCTTCCCCCTCCAAGCCTTTATATAGATAGGCTAGGTCTCGGGATAGCAGGTTGAGTCGGTTACAATTTAGAGATTTTCCCTTTAAACTTTCTATCTTTGAGCTTGCCATGTGTTGCAAGTAGTCAGAGTCTCCTTCGGTCACCTGAATCTTTGATTGGGCCTTGGCAACATCTAGGCTTCTGCTAGATTGGATCGTATATTCTAAGCTCAGGTACCTGTAAGGTATGCCCACGTCAGCAGTTTTCCCAACATTTAATGTAATGGAGAGGGAGATAATATAACCAGTCTAGAGCTTTACCTTTAAGAGACCATCGAAATAATTTAAGACGAGAAAAGTCTCTCGGCAAACCTTTTGGTCCAAGCAATGTTATCACATCATCAAACTATCTTATATGTCTTCCTGGGTCTTCATCTTCCCTTCCACTAAAAGCTTTTTCCTACAAATTTTTAATAATTCCACCATCAAATCAATATTCTCTAACTCTTGGATTAGGGAACTCTATTGGGTGTTTAAGAAATTTAGAACTTGGAGCCCCGTATTTGCTCGTAGTTTTCTAAGAATTCATAGGAGATGCCCTCTAAATAGACATAATTTCCATAATATCACTCAGGTTTTGAACTTCAACTTTATTTGATATTAAAAGTTTTTCAATAATTTCTTCGCGCCTCTAAGCAGGCACATGTTCAATATAATCTGGCAGGTAGGTCCTACCAGAGCGTGTAGACCCTTTGTCTCCTAAGGAGAACATTTTGTATTAGCAACACCTGAAATGTCAAAAGACAAATACTTAACGCTTAGCTCCTCGGCAACAGTGCCAGAAAATAGCTTGATGTGTCCAAGTGCACAGATTGTTTGTAGCTAGTTTCGAAGTATAGATATCGATCCCACAGGGAGGCCAAAGATAAGTGTTTATGGGTGAAGTCGCTGTCACACTCGAAGTTGTCACAGGTCTTCGAGTTAATTGACTGCAGGTGTTGAAGTAGGAATGAGTTTTGATTAAATGAGATGTATTTAAATAGAACTAAAATGTAAACTTCAGAAATATAAAAGATAAAATTAAAGAACGACTTGGTTGTTTGTTGTTTACTGCATATGGCAAAAGAAGGCGTGGGGAGATTCAGTTCATGATAATAGTGATTGTGCTAGATGGATGTATGATAAATGTAAAAATTATAATCTTATAAATATATGTGTAGGCGAGCAACTCATAATTAGCCGGAACTCCTCTTGGCAGATTTCATCCCAACTTCAGTAATCCTACTAACCTGTTACCAAAACCATGGTTAGACACTAGACGATTAAGTCCCTTCAGGTTGCTTAGCGATTAAACTCCTTGGATCGGACTAATGCAATAAGCACAGTGGTTCCTTGTTATCCTCGAGTCTACTAGTTTTCCGTTGATATCCCTATGTCACCCGGGGCTCGCCGGTCAACTAGCGAACAAGATCTTATCTATGTAGAACAAAGCATCATGTTGTCTTGGCCCTTAATTGGACAACAAGCATTAGGCATCCCATAGATAGTCAAGCACACATATAGTAATTAGAATCAATCACAAAATAATGAAAAATATATGAAGGCACATCACATATCACCAATCCCCTACATCTCCCAGGCTTAAGGGAATTACTCACACATGAGAGAAGAATGGATCATCAATATAATCAAATAAAGGTAATTCATCTTAGTATAACCGTGGAGATACACAATAAGAATAGAAAAAAATCCAACACAATTCAAGATGGGAAGAAACAATCTCAAACCCTAGTCTTGCAAGGTGGAGATCCCTCTCTCTCAAGTACAAGTAGTGGCTATGGAGGTGTATTGGCTAGGAGGTTGAAGATCGTGGAGCGATATGAAGAATGTCTTCTCCTTCTTCTCTGGATCTCTTCTTTCTCCCTTCTGGATGGTGTGGTGGCTACTGCGTTGTGTTTTCGTCCTCCTTCCCTTCACAGAAGTTGTCCCTTTTGACAAGATAGAGGCGACGAAAACTATACGGCCGGAAAAATATTCCCATCGTATAGTTGCTCGTTAAAGCTTCCGTGAGGTCCCCTTGCGTGCTTCCAAAACAAGACTTGCTTGCTATCTCCAGAATATTGTGTTTCTCTAGTTAAAACCTTCTGTTGACGTTCAGAACCTGAAACACACATTAAAAACCATGTTTTCCTCTCTACCGAAGTATTAGTGTTAGGTAAAGCCAGAAAACTATCAAATCCGGGATAAAACCATCAATAAAAACCATCAAAAATGTGTCGAATCTCACAGCTATCAGCTGCCACTAGTGGCACCTAGGCTTTCATGCAACGACCAGGGGTGACTTGTAATGAGCTTGGCGACCTTGAGGTTGGCTACGGTATTGACTACTTCATCCACATTCCCCTCATAATGATAAGTACTTTCGGTCTTCAAGGGTATGTTACCTAAACCTTCTCTGTTACAACATTACTCATCGATAGATCCTAGAAGTTGGTGTTGCGCTAGCTAAGGAAAATTTTGTGTTTTTCTGCTACCTAACCCCTTTAGTGGTATCAAAGATGATCTACGTGTAGTACTGCTTATACAGGTAGAACACATGTCGATTGTGTGGGCATTTATCCTATAGTTCTTACCCTCGCACGTGTACTTGTTTATATCACGACACTGTTTGACGAACCGGCCTCGACTAACCTTATGCGTAATCTTACGCGAGACTAGTTCCACACTCAACATACGGCCTCTACTGTGTATGTCGTTAGTGGATGTCTGTCTATCTTTCAGTAGTTGATATAGCATTTGAAATGGAGGGCCCCAAAAGGTGTATTAGAGACAATTGTTGGATACATGTTATGGTTGGAAGCTTGTAGGTAGAAATAGTTCTATCGCGAAAGCCTAACTATAGTTTTGCTGAATTTACTCGTCTCAAAGTAAACTATAATAAGTCCAACATGATCCCCATAAATATTGAATCATACATATTCATTCATTTCACCAGCAGAATGGGTTGCCAAAAAGGGAATTTTCCTTTCACCTATCTTGGTCTACCTTTGGGAATTACTAAACCTTATTTCTTACCAATGGTTCAGAGAGTCCAAAGGAGGTTATGTGGCATTGTAGATTTTCTTGATTATGGTGGAAAGTTATTAATGGTCAAGTCTGTTATGGATTCACTACCAATTTCTTTATGGGTTGTCTGTATATACCAATATCAATAAAGGAGCGGGTTATAAAATACAAAAGACGTTTCCTTTAGAGAAAGAAAAACAATGATAGTAATGAAGTGCAACCCAGAAGCAATTCCCTTGTTGCATGGGATAAGATTTGCAGGCCCAAAAAGCATGGTGGCCGTGGAGTTTTAAATATTTAGGTCTAGAACAAAGCTCTCCTCTTGAAAAATTTACACAAATTTTACAACAAGCACAACATCCCTTGGTTAAAGCTGATATGGGGCACTTATTATAGTAATGGCTCTCTTCCTGGCAATCATATGCAAGGTCCTTTTGGTGGAAATCACATTTAAAGCTAGCCAACCTTTAAAATGGAATGGCTAAATGCAAGGTTGGAATGGGGAACTCAGTATTATTATGGACTGATCTTTGGCATGATACTTGCATTCAACACCAATTTCGTCATCTATTATCATTTGCCAAAGATACAAACTGCTTAGTACAAGATGTTCTACAATCTGAATTCCTTGAGGATCTTATTCATTTGCCCTTATCTCAAAAGGCATATTCTAAATTTGAACATCTTGGGATAATTATTCATGACACTGATCATAGAGCACCAGAAAGACAAGATGATTCTTGGGAATTCATTTGGGGTAGCAAGGAATTCTCCACTAATTTTTTTTACAATACCATGATTGGTCATCCGCAGACTCCCCCATAGTTCACATGGATTTGGTCTTCCTCCTGCCAAGCAAAGCACAAATTTTTCTATTGGCTACTCTTACATGACAGATTAAATACTCAGAATCTCTTGACAAGAAATTTTTTCAGTATCCCCCCTTATTCCTGTGCAACAATTGAATGCAGCACTGAAGAAACATTGATACATCTCTTTTGGGAATGTCCATTCGCTGCTGAATGTTGGGATTTTGTTTGCCCAACTCGCAACAAAAATCTTCTAGTTTTTGAAACTATGGCTGACCTAAAAGGCAAAACCAACCTTCCTTTCTTCATGGAAATAATAATTATTGCATCTTGGGCTATTTGGAGTGTAAGAAATAATAAAATATTCAAAGAATAGAGAGCAAGATTTATCTCTTGGAAAAAAAGCTATCAAGAAGAACTCGGATTAGTCAGCTTTCGAATGAAGAAAAGGCATGCTAGTACCTTTGAAGAGTGGCTACAATCACAAATTTAGCCTTTTTTGTAATGCATTTTCCTAAGAGACTAGCTTATATTTACTCTAATTTTTGTATACTACTTGTATAGATGACTATTTAAACTTCTTTAATATATAAAAATTGCATGGGTTTTACCCCCTGATTTCCCTCAAAAAAACCACGTAAACCTTGCAAAAGATAAAGGAGAGGTGTATAAATTTATTTTGCAGGAGGCATATGCTACGATATGGTCTTGGTAGAGGTCGAGCCATGCCTTAACCTATAGGCAACTGACTGGGAGAACGTCCTAGCTCGCATAGCCGTCAACATCACCTTTTTCTTTAATCTGACCAAGTTAATAGCCAGGGACAATGCTAGTGAGTACTTTGAATGTACTCGCAAACCACCTTAAGATAAATAACAAGAGAATATGCAATATAGTTGTGGTAGTAGGAGAGCTCCAAGAGAGGTTATATTCTTAAAATAGTTTCTCTTGTATATATAGAATCTACATATCTTTGTTAAAAACTTTTGTAAAACACTTTGGAAACCTTTTTGAAAAGGTTTTGGGAAACACTAGGATTGGGTCACCCCTTTTAATTCCTTCCTTCCGGTCATCCCATGACCAAACTCCTTTCCTCCAGTTCGAACCATCCCATGGTCCAAACATTTTCCAAAGCCTTTGCTTTTTCCAAAATCATTTCTGAAACCAAAACCAACACCGCTCTACAGTAGTTTGTCCAACCCGTCCTTAACAACGGACATGGCTATTCGAATAGATTTACACTCTACAGAGGTTGTACACTTTACCCACACCATCCAGGTACCCTGCCCTGATCTACACCGATCGTGGGTCGAGTAACCGTTCAAGACCTTCGGAATGCAAACTTCAGTATAAGCGCCTACCCTATGAGTCGTTTCCCCTCAACACCGGGACGCAGGTTACCGTGGACCAATCGGAGCAGCTTTTTCACTATAAAAAGTGTATGCTTTCAATGAGAGGCTCATAACACATGGCGGCCTGCAGTCGTTCGTTTCTTCTCCAGGTCAATTTCTCACATGGACATTTACAAGAGAAGACCCAACCTCCAGAGGTTGACATCCCCTATAGTGGTTGCGAGGAAACTCATACCAAAGTAAACAAACTTCGAGCCCAGCTCCTTCCCATATAGGAGTAATGTGGTTGCATGGGTTAAGTTGTTATAGCTAAAGATGCAAAGAACCAGGTTCATTTTTGTAAACATTTTTTCTCCTCTTTCCTTCAGAATATTTTTGTAAAACAAAAACCTTTTTCTTTGGAGGAAAATCACCTAAGAGAACAAGCAAAGACAGCAAGTCAGAGGAAACAAACCAAGGCAAAGGGGAGACTTTGACAATAAAGGAAAAATTTGCAAAAGTAAGCTGACGAGCTACGATGCCACTAATCCGAGTCGGCTCAGCCAGCCAAGTAGCCTGTTCTTCTAGAGATCCTCAAGCGCAGTGCTCACCGACTCAAATTTGACCTCGGCTTCTTGGAGAAGATCCTTGTCTTTGTCAAGTTGCCTGTGAGTAGGCTCTTCTCCTCAAAGAACTCCTGATCCAGCCTATCTAGCTCAGACTTCTAGAGTTTCTTGAGGTTTTCATTCTCATCACGGAGCCGAGAGATCTCCTCATCTCTCTCCTTCAGCTAGGCTTGATGCTGCCCTGCTTGTTCGAGAAAGTGAAGCATCAATTCATGCATGGATATAATATCTTGAAGAGACACTGCAATGATTTTTTTTCCGGCTGAGGTGAGGAATAATTACTCGCCGAGCCAAAAGGAAAATATTCCAAGGATATGGAGTAAGAGGGAAAATACCTTCTAGCTCATCCACGTGCTTCTACAACTCCTTGTTATGGGTTTCCACATCAGCTGGAGAAGTCTGAATCATAAGTTAGCTCGGCAAGTAAAGAAAAAAAGGAACCAAACTAAACGCAATAAGGCAAACAATTACTTTTCTTCTTCAGCTCCGGCAGCAATGCCTTATGCTTCCTGGAGAGCTCCTTATGCGCATCTAGGAGCCGCTGGAACTCGGCAGTATGCCGGTTGGTGGTGATCTGAAAAGGACAATTGTTAGTCACTAAGTAATGAGGATATTCGAAGCTACTAAGGATTCGAGTCAAGTAAAACTTAACCGGGCTCTAGGTGGCTGGATATTCGAAGCTAATCAAGATTCGAGACAAGTAAAACTTAACCCGGTTCTAGGTAGCTGGATATTCGAAGCTACTAAACATCTGAGTCAATTGAAACTTGACACGACTCTAGGTGGCTGGATATCAAATCTCTACTCAAGATTTGAACCAAGTAAACTCGATCCGAATCTAGGCGGATGGGGAATCAAAGCTAATAGGACATTTTTCCTAAGTCTTAATAGCTTGATTCAAATACCTCGTAATTGAAGAAACTACATAGGACATTTGTGTAAAGTTTATGCTAAGAGCATCCGTCCGAGTAATAGCTTATTCCCTCGGAGGCTCGGGGACAAGAGGTTTTATACACATGTACTTACACAAGTATAAAAGAGATATTTAAGAGGTTTAGCTCCATCATTCGGCCAGCATCGGTAATAGCTTTGATGGTAGTATACATCTTTGCACCTATTTCTGCAGGACCGAACTTGTGAGGATTCCTAGAGCTAACCTCGATGTACTCAGCGTTGTTCCAGTTCTCGGTGTATTCAGCGAGTGAGCTGAGGCTTCCACTGCTGAGAGTGCGAGTCGGCACTAAGCCTTTATCGAGAGCTGCTTGTTGGGCAACCTTTGTAGTGGCTAGGATAGTATGCAATGTGATCTGCTTATCCGAAGTAGAGCCTAAAGCAGCACTACACTTCTGCATCATAGATGCAATGGTGGGCTGCCAAGATCCAGCCGCTAATACCTTTGGCACTGCTTTGGTCAACTCGGTAGTATTCTTCACCTTAGCGGCCAGTTCGGCTCGTTGCTGGGAGGCTATTGACTGAGAGTCGGATGCCGAGGCTGGCGCAGGCCGAGATTGCGAAGCCGATGGAGATTTGTCCTGTAGGCTCTACCGAGGCTGATCAGCTCGTCGAGTCTTGGGAAACTTGGATGATGCTTGTGGCGCTTGCTATTGCTGACTTGAAGCTGATGCATAGGATGGTTGAGACTGAGGCTGAGGCTGAGGCTGAGGCGGAGGTTGGACTGGTGCTGGAGTTTTCGGCACCTCGGTAGAAACTGTTTCGGTACCAACATTGTCGGCGCCACGATATTCTTCTTCTCTTGCAGGAGCAGAGAAGTCACCCTGCTGGTCCGGCATGGTCATGTCCTCTGTGGCGCCCCCTCCACCTATGCCGATGTTATCCTCATCCCACCGAGATGGGCTGGTATTCAGCACTGCAGGAGAGTTCTCTCGAACAGGGCTGAGAACGGGAGTGTCATCACGAGGAGGAGAAGGTGGTGACTCATGGATGGGAGAGGCGATACTGGAGGCACTCGAGATATCCACAGTGCCCCTGCCAAGTCAAATAGAGAAAAAGATCGAGTCAAATAAGAATGAGAGAAATAATAAATACAGGAAATGAGAAATGTGAAACACAAGAGTAACCCGGAGAAAGGGATATACTCGGACACGGCCAGAGGAGCTTTGGGCTTGGGAGCCCTCCGGGTCACGGGTTTCTTGCTGGATTTCTTAACCCTCTTGTCGTCCCGGGAAGGTTCGGCCGGAGGAGCCGAGGTCATGGCTCGCTTCTTTACCACACCTTGGGCTCCCATGGCAATAGGAGGCGTGTTATGCACCTGACCAGCTGAGTTAGCAGGAGTGGGACCAGTTGGATAGGCATATGAGATAGGCATTGGGTTAAATACATCGAGAATCTCACAATCATCATCTGGCCATTCTTGTAAGACAGAGGCCTTACCAGAAGGTCGGTCGGAGCTGGGGTCTAGGATAGGCATGAACACCTCCGAGTCCGACTCCTCTGGATCCGAGGTCTCCTAATCCTTGCCCCAAGTAAGGGCAGGGTTTTCGATGTCCTCAACCGTCTTCTATAGAAATTTTTGTACAAAGGAGCATAAGAAGGTCAAATAAGTAGTATAGGCCAACATAAAGCATAAATCTATAAGGGTCAGTCGATGTACGTACCTTGGGAAAAGGACTATCTCGGCTGAAGGGTTGCATCCCCATTCCCATTCCTTGGCCAAGTCCATCTTGGAGATGGACTTGACTCGGATGGGATCGAGGGGACCGATCATGTCGCAGATCTTGTGGTTGTGTTGCTGTAGCGGGGAAACTTGGTTGCGGAAGAAGGTGACCATAAGGTCCACTCCAGTTAACCAAGCATCCTTCAACTCGAGGATGCTCATCGCCACGATATTGATGAGGCTATTGCTCTTCCTGGGGTGAAGGTCCCAATTTTCCTAGTGGGCATGCTGACTGAAAAGGCAGGAAGCCGAATCATGTCATTCTGGGTATTGTTCTTCACGTAGATAATTCAGTATTCGAGGCCGGTAAATCCAGGGGAAAACAAAAAATTTCTGAGGTGTAATGGATGTTGCCACACACTGAGTTAGATACTTCCTCCATGAGGAAGCTCTTTGTTGGGAACGATATTGGCTCGGATCTGGAATTATTTGGCCCATATCTGGACATTGGGCCAAAGGACGAGGTATCCTTCGGTACCAGAGGCAAAGGCAGAGAAAGGCAAGGGCATTTGCAGGGAGATGATGAGGTTGTAGAATAAAAGTGTCAAGAAAATCCTTGAACAAATCACTATTTGGAAGGCCGAAGCCGCGAGCGAAGTGTGCAACAAAAACGACAAACTCACCATCCTCAACGATGGGAGCTTGTTCGTTACCAGGGAGGTGGCAGTTGACCTCCAGGGCAATCCGACGCGTATGCACGAGCCATCCAATTTCCCTCTGCGTAACATTGGAGCTGGACCGCGTGATAAGCTCGTGGATGGTGCCGCCCTCCTCGTGTTCATCCATGACAACCATGTTGCGCGGCGTCTCTAGATCTCCCTCCTCTAAGGTGGAGCTTGATTAAGGGGAGAGACACACGGATTGGCGATGCCCCATGGCGGTGGTGATGAGCGGTGCTACGATGAAGCAAGGAGGAAAAGAGAGGAGAGGGGCGGGGTAGTCGCTGGAGCAGAGAGCGGCAGCGGTGCAAGGAAGAGGATGAAGAGGAGGCAAGAGCAGGGGAAAGTGACTGAGGGTTTCCCCTGCTCCCCTATTTAACCACACATGATGATGGGTAGTGCGATCGGACACCCTGACTAGCCACACGATGTGGGCGTGTATTTTATCAACTAGGGCATAAGAATCATGCGAAACGAACGGTCACACGACGCGGAGGAGAAACAACGCTTCGTGGCTCTATAGTTATCGAGGGGGCATGCCATGATACAATGGGGTGCAGTAACCCCTGACAGCGCGTGGTAGTAACTATAGTCATGGCCCTTAAAATGAGACAAATGGGCAATGATTACCCTCCATGTAGGATACGAGGAGCAGTATACGAGAAGATAGGCATCTAATAGGGATACCCTGGATGGAACACTAAGACTCGACCAACGAGATATATCTCGCAAAGAGCCAAGGAAGGTCAAAGTGAATATCAAGTCACCAAGTGGTGCATCCGAGTCAAACTCGGTATAGGCCGACATATGTATGTCGCCAAGATGGACAATGATCTTGATAAGTTTGAACCTATTGTGACCTTTCCAGCTAAAGCTACTAAGCCCACACCAGCTTCAGGGACTAATGTTGGGGGGATGACCCCAGGTAGTGTCAAGCCGAGGTATAAGGACAAGTTCCACCGAGGCATATACAGGTCAAAACATGAGCTAGCCGAGTCATAGAAGGGCCGACCGAGGTACGGCTAGGTTACCCTAAGCTAGACAGAACCGGCGAGACTCGGCACGAGGAGCAAGCAGTTTCCTCTTTGTAGGTACCATCTTGGCCGGGTTATCCTTACCAAGGCCGAGTCAGGAGTTGGCTTGCTCAAGAAGGAGAGAGCCAGCCCTAGGTCAATGCTTTTCTCTCTCCTGAGGGAATCTAGGGAGAAACAAGTGCTAGCAACAAAGAACAGAGCGGAAGAGCCAGAGAAGATCGTCACGGATGTGACAGTGTCTGACCCCAATGGTCATACATCATGTTCTTTGCGCCATCACCATGCAGAGGTTGGCGATAGAGGAAAGGAGGGCGCCGATTTACTATATTGGGACAAGCATATTGGTAGGATATCCGGGCCACGTAAGCCATAGTTGTAACCTGGCCACCCTTTATATGGTGAGCCAGGGCATCCAGTGAGACGGTCGGCTCATTTGGCTAAGGGAGAAACCCTATAGAGAGTAGAGAGCAGGAGCACTTCATCTCCTTCCTCTCCACTATACAATTCAAGGAGCACTTGTAATAGTCAGAGGGATTGTAATATAAGATCTAGTGCAAGAGTAGATGTTTTATCTCCATAGGAGAACCTCGAACCTAGGTATATCGTGTGTTGAGTTCTTTGTTCTTCGTGTGTAGATCCACTATACTATCCCTCCCTGGATACCACTAGTGCACATTGGCCTCAACTTTAGCCTACCCATGGCATCTGTCGTGACAGAGTTAATGACAAAAAACCACCACATTTGAGGCGTCGGTGTCACATGACCACCAGGTGGAGACACATAACCACCACCTCAAGGGCAGGTGCTCGACAGAGAGCACTGATTGCATGATATGCTCGGTTTAATCAGTTTTCCGATAGGTGGGGCCCGCTGTTAGGTATGACATGGCGTTGTCTTGACAGAGGACGTGGACGGCCAATAGGTCGGCGTCCTCGAGGCTGGAGATGCTCGCCCTGGGCAGGGAGATGCACGCCTTCGTCCTCAAAGATGAAGACCTCACGGCCAACTCGTTCGTGGCAAGCGCGCTGGTGGACATGTACGTCGTCAATGAGAAGGTAGAAAACGCACGGAGTGTGTTCGACATGGTGCCGGAGCCGGGCCAGCAACTCGGGATGTGGAACGGCATGATCTGCAGCCATGCGCAGGCCGGCATGGTCGAGGAGGCACTGAATCTCTTCGCCCAGATGGAATCGGAGACCGGGTGCGCGCCCAGCGAGATCACCATGGCTGGCGTGCTTCTGGCTTGCGCGTTCTTCCAGACATTCTCCAGGAAGGAGGACGTGCACAAGTACATGGTGAAGCGCGGCATGGCGGGCAACTGGTTCATACTAAACTTCGTTGATGGACATGCCTCGGTAGGATGGACATGCCACACTCTATCTTCTCCATGATCGACCTCCCTAACGTCGTCTCATGGAACACCCTCATCACCGGCTACGTTGTGTAGGGCCTCATCGCCGAGGCGTTCTAGCTCTTCACGGAGATGCAGCTTCCACCTATGGAAGACGTAGTAGGACAAAGAGTGTGCATGCCGAACAACATCACCCTGATGACGGTCCTCTCAGACTGCGTGGTCCTGGCGGCACTGGTGATGGGAAGGATATCCACGGGTACGTGATGAGGCACGTGCTGGAGTCAGACATCGCGATGGGAAGAACGCTAGTGGACATGTACGCCAAGTGCAGCTGTCTATCATTGTCAAGGATGGTGTTCGACCGGCTGCCGAGGAGGAACATGCTCACATGGAACGTCCTCATCATGGCCTACGTGATGCACGGGCTGGGCAACGAGGCGGTGGCGCTCTTCGACCGGATGGCAGCGAGCGGCCAGGCGACACCCAGCAAGGTGACCTTCATCGCCGTGTTACTAGCCTGCAGCCACTATGGGCTGGTCGACCATGGCGTAGAGCTAGTTGTTCCATGGCATGGAGACCACGATGTGGAACCCACACCCAACCTCTACGCCTGCGTCGTCGACGTCCTAGGCCGTGCTGGTAGGCTGGACGAGACTTACAGTAGCATCAGCTCCATGGATGGTTGGAGGGGTGGACGCCCTCCGTCAAGACAGCCACGTCATACCCGACAGCGGGCCCCACCTGTCAGAAAACCGATTAAACCGAGCAAATCATGCAATTAGTGCTCTCTGTCGAGCACCTTCCCCTGAGGTGGTGGTTATATCTCGCTTAGCCTCCATTTGGTGGTGATGTGACATCAACACTTCAAATGTGGTGGTTTTTTGTCATTTCCTCCACCACGACAGCATATGAATAAGAAGTACTATATTCACATATCCCATTTTATTGCATTTGGCACATTCACTATCACCATGAACTGTTTCTCCCCACGCCTAACTTTTCATCCGTAAGAAACCTCAAACAACCTCGGTGCTCTTTTACTTTTATGTTATTTACCTTAAGTACCATTCAATACTTAAACTATTTACTTTCCACTCATTCATTTCCACTTCAACTCTTGCATTCAATTCACTCAATACTAGTGACACCTTGAGTGTGACAGAAACACAGTAGATAAACATTTTCCAAAGCTCCTTGTTGGGATCGATATAAAAACTAGAACTAATACTTCCACGAAAATGTGCTTTAATGAACTTGTGCTGTTGTAGGCCATCAAACACCCTCGTGAGTTGATGATGAAGAGTCTTGCATAATATCTTTTTACTGGATCAACTTCATAGGTTCTTCTCCTTTCTTCTAATAGATATTCTTGATATGAAAGGGCTGCATAGCTCTCCGATGACAAGTGAGATTGAACGCATTAAAAGTTTGAGGAGAGGGAAACAGGATAACAGAATAACCTCAATTTTCACGGAAAAAGGTATAATGGAAGAAGCTTTAGGGAACAAGAAAGAAAAAGAGAAGAAAACCAGTCAAAGTAGGTTAGCCGCCGGCGGTAGCAAATGTAGGTACGGGCGGGTTTACATCATACCATGTCCTCGTACCAGTACTTACCGTCACAGAGAAAATGAAACTAGGGGTCTAGAGGTGGCAACAATCAGTAGTACGTATGGGCCAGCTCGTACCGCTTGGTTGTACCACATCGACGACGACAAGGAAATGGATAAGATGTTATTGTGCGCGTAACAACCATTAGTACAGTGCCATTTAACCGTACCATCCGGTCATACCGCATCGATAGCAATAAGAAGACACAGAAGAGGTTACTACGTGCATAATGATCATCGGTACGGGCACATTAGACCGTATGGCCCGCCCATACCGTGGTAAAAAATAGTGCGATCATTTAGAAAAGCGCGAGCAACACAAAGGGAGATATTCAGCAAGGTAAAAAGATTTCCAAGAAGAAAAAATATCAATAAAGACATTATCTTCCTCCTTTTCATAAGTTTCTTTAATAAATTCCTCATATGGTAATAACTGAATATAATCAACATCATTTACCACATCAACTCGTTAGTGCTTTAAGCATTGTCCATTGACAATCCATGAAGTAGATGGAGTTCTTCCATTAAGTTTTATAGCCCATGAGGGGTAAGCTTCATCTCTTCATATGGTCCTTCCTATTTTGATCTTAATTTTCATGCAAAAAGCTACAGGCAAGATTATAAAGTAAAACCTTATCGTCTAATTTAAATTCCTTATTCTCTTTTTTTATGATGCCATCTCTTAACTTTATCTTTAAAGAGCCTAGCACTTTCATAACTTTTCCTTCTTAGTTTATCTAAAACATTAATATCTAATAACCTCTTTTCTCCTACAGATTTGAAATCATAATTTAAAGTTTTAAGGGCCCAATAGGCTCTATGTTCTAGATCTAATGGTAGATGACACGTTTTACCCAGTGGGTGGTGTGGTAGGCCCATAATGCGTCATTTAGCTTCATTGTCCAATCCTTCTTTGACTTCCACACTGTCTTCCAGAGTATTTTCTTAATCTCTCGGTTTGAGAGTTTAACTTGTCTGCTAGTTTGCGGATTGTAAGGTGAAGCAACTCGATGCATCACTCCATATTTATGGAGGATATTCCTGAAAGTTCCCTTCATAAAATGAGTTCCACCATCAGTAATTAGAAATCTAGGAACTCCAAACCTAGGGAAAATAATATCTTTTATCATTTTGATAGAAGTAGTTACATCGGCATGGGCAATAGATATTGATTCAACCCATTTAGTAACATAGTCAACTACAAAAAGAATATGTGTAAATCCGTTAGAAGATGGAAATGGACCCATCTAATCCATTCTCCATACATCGAAAGGCTCTATTATAAGATTATCGTTCATGGCCATTTCCTGTTTCTTTCCTATGTTTCTCATATGTTGGCAAGCATCACAACTTGTAACATAGTTATGAGCATATTTGAATAAAGTTGGCCAATAAAATCCCAATTGAAGGACTTTGGCCGTTGTTCGATCAACCACATGATAGCTCCATAAGGACTATCATGTCAAGCTTTCAAAATGGCATACATCTCATGATCGGGGACACATTCCCTAATCATTCCATAAACCCCATGTTTATATAAGTAAGAATCATCCCAGAAGTAGTGTCTTAGATCATTAAAGAATTTCTTTATTTGATTATAATTCATTCCATTTGACAAAAAAAAACCTACAAGAAAATTAGCGTAATCTATAAACCAAGGATCATTAGAGCTTACTATTGCAAGATATTCTCCAGGTAAATACTCATTGATGGGATTTGCGTCATTGACTATACCTTCCATACGACAAAGATGGTCAGCTATAGGGTTAACTTTTCCTCTTTTCTCTTCTATTTGTAGATCATATTCTTGAAGTAGTAGTACCCACTTAATCAATCTCAGTTTTTCATCCTTCTTAGCTAAGAGGTGCCTTAAAGCTTGATGATCAGTGTGCACTATTACTTTAGAATTTATTATATAAGGTATGAATTTACTGCAAGAAAATATAATTGCAAGGAACTCTTTTTCAGTAGTGTCATAGTTATTTTGATCGTCATTAAAACCCCTACTAGCATATTCAATAACATTTATGTTTATGCCTTCATGCTATCCAAGAACAGTGCCTATCATATAGTCACTAGCATCACACATTATCTTGAATGGTTCATATCATTTGGCTGATTGAATAACTGGTGCTGAAACTAATGCTTTCTTAAGTCGTTCAAGAGAGGTAATGCACTCATTATCAAAAGTAAAAGGGGCAACTTTTTGGAGTAAATCGGTTAAAGGTGTAGCTATACTAAAAATTCTTTGATAAAACGCCTATAAAACCCAACATGTCCAAGAAAATTCTTTACTCCCTTAACATCTTGTGGTCTATGTAATCTCTCTAAAACATCAATTCTAGAATCACCAACTTCAATACCTTTCTCAAATATTTTGTCTCCCAAAACTCTACCTTCCCTTACCGTAAAACGACAATGTTCCCAATTGAGAACCATGTTTGTTTGCTTACATTGCTATACAACATTGTTAAGATTATGAAGGAATTTATCAAATGTATATCCATAGACTACAAAGTCATCCACGATAACTTCCATAGTGTCTTCAAAAAATTGTCAAAAATTTTGATGTATATTTGAAAGAGTTCCTAGAAACGAAAGTACCTGATAATTAAGTAGATGTGCACAAGCTCTTGTGAGAGGTCCTTGTAATGATGATGTAGGTGAAGTGGGTGTATCAGTTGTAGGGATGTCCTTATCATCCTGTCTTTCTTGAATTGAAGTCGTCCTCAATGCAATCTCAGCTTCTGAACCAAAGTATGGCTTCAAATCTGCAATGTAAAATGTAGGACTTGAAGGAGATATGCCATAGAGGCCAATAAATAAAGTGATTTTATTATTATATCTCTAAATGTTCATAATAGTTTTGTATCATTCTATAAGTGTATTAAGAGGAAACATTAATACAGGTGTGGTATATAAATAACCAGGTCCCTAATATCCTCTAGTACTAGTTCATTGGGCAGATGATGATCAAGGTTTCCCGATCATGGACTTCGTCGTGGGAATGGCCACGACAGTCTCTACCAAGGGTAGCGATTGATAGTATTGGGGGCGAGAGCTGGCGGCCATCTGCGGTGCGAGATGGGGGCGGATGCACATGAGTTTACCTAGGTTAGCCCCCCAGAGGGTAAAGACATACTCCGGCTAGATTGTATTGGCAGAGAGCGAGTTACAGGGGTGGCGAGCTTGGCGTCTAAGCAACGAGTCGCTTGAAGGGGTGTATGATGGAACATAACTACAAAGGGAACCCTAGGGAGGTTTATATAGGAGGCACCTTGCTAGGGTTTAAAATGTTTACAACCGAACTAGTCTATGGTTCGGAGGATTTGACCTAATCCAACTGGGCTTCGGCTATGCTTCTAGGCCTTCAGCTTCTAGTCGCCAGGCCTTCTCCTCAGTCATGTTCCAATCGCCGTCCCGCAGGCCCACTCGCAAGGTCCTTGGGCCAGTCGGAACGTCCTGCTGGGCATACCCTGTTCGGCGTATCCCCATTAGTAGTCCCCGAGGCCATCACTGATTCAGCGCAGGTGTTCATTTGGCAGTCAGAGTAGGCGAGTCCAATTTGGACGCCCAGTCGAATCAGTGATGAACTATGTCGAGAATGGAGGAAATTTCCCACCTAGTTCCCAATCGTAGCTTTGGCAAATGTATTCACGCTCGAGTCGCTGCCCCTGTCGATTGGACAAGGTGTACCAGCAGGGGAGTCGAGTGGAAGAAGTTGGACCACCAACTTGGTCAAACTAGCCGTTGGGTAACCCAATGGTAACTTTGGTGTAATTACCGTGGGTAACGGCTATCCCGTGATGGCGGGTAGCTCATCTTTACAAGGGGAGTGGCAGAAAAATCCTGTAGATCCTTTCCCGCATTCTTCACTCTCGCACACACTGTTCTGTCCGCCTCTCCTTCATCCAGAAGTTTTGGATCGAGCGACCTCATTCCCTCCTCGATGGTGGCTCTGAAAGATCTGTGGGGGAAATCCAAGTGCACCACAGCGCAGCTCAAATTGTTCAAGGATGCGGGGCTCCTCTGCAAGGGGAACTGGCGAATTCCCTTGTCCTCCGAGACTGAGCCGAAGCCACGCCGGCAAATTCATCTGCTTCCCGAGCCATTTGGAGAGGGTCTTGGGATTCCCTACCCTAGTCTTCTTCCGGCGGTTCTGCACGTACTACATGATCAAGCCGTTGGATCTTGGCCCTCACAGCATCGAGCAGCTGGCGACCTTCGTCGCCTTCTGTGAATGCTACCTCAGTTGCAAGACATACTTCCCGCTATGGCTGGAGCTGTTCCATGGTCGCATCGGCCGTGATGGAGCTGGCAGCCCTATCTTCACGGCGGGCGGCGTCACCTTCCAGCTGAAGCCAAGGGCCAACTTCTTCAAACTTCTGCTGCCGAAGAAGGCCACGAGCGAGTGGAAGGAGAGCTAGTTCTACGTGAAAGAATCGACTCCCTCCGGTGAAGTGGCGCTCCCTACGATCGTTGCAGAGAGGAGCAGTTGGTCCCACTGGCATCTCGGCCTCACTGGATGTACGAGTACACCGGGAAGAACGACCCCTCTAGAACGAGCAGTGAGTCCTGGGAGGTCACGGACTACAAGGCCGCCTTGAAGAAGATTACAGACGCAGAGTTTACTGATACGTCGGATGGGCTTGCTCCGTACGTAGCCGAGAAGAAAGATGCTCCCACGGTAAGCCTTTCCCTATCTCTGCTTTGTCTTCAACCGCAGCTTGCACGGGTGCAATTTGCACTCGCGACTCGTGAAATTCAATCGTGGTTTCTGATTTGATCGATTTTCCTTGTCCACTCTCAGTTGTTTCAGGTCCTTGAAGGTTGGCTCCCCTCTTGATGAGGAGATCACCAAAGAACATGAAGAGGAGGCTGAAGGAGGGTCCTCCGAGAGCAAAGAGGAGGCGAAGGAGGTTCCTCCGCTAGTGCTCGTGGCCCGCAAGACTCGCATGAAGAAGCAGCGCGAGATCAAGGCGAGCCGTAGTCTTGAACAACGCGACGATGATGATGAGATCCTGTAGGAGCATAGCTCACGGAGAATGGCTGCGCCAGTGAAGCCCGTGCCAAAACTTACATCACAGAAAAAGAAGCCGACACTGAAGACGGTGTAGCCACCTAGGTCTGTGCTGGCATTTCAATCGGATGATGATTCCGATGATGAGGCGGCCAAAGCTTCAACTAATATCCCCGAGGATACAACTCCAATGAAGGGATCGGAGGTCGTGGACACGGAGGTAGAAACGGAGGTCCCAGTTGTCGTGATCGCTCCAGCAGGCCCGGCCACCGCGGAACTAGGGACCGCTGAGACCACAGGGGCGAGGTCGCCGCCACCAGCGGGAGCAGCCACGTCACCCAGGCTAGAGGTTACTGCAACCGCGACGTCAACATCGAAGAAGCACACAAGTTCGTGGGTCACGAGTGTCTTTGAGAAGGCACTTTCACGGAAGCTAGGCCCAGAGCTCGATAACCCTGCCCACATTAGTACAAGGCTGTGTGTCCTTTCTGTCGCCAAGTAAGCCTTACATTCTTCTTTTCCATGCTTTAACATTTTCTTGCATGATTTGTTTGCTGACCGTGGCGATTTCGTAGGTCTGGTGCCAAGAAGATCAGTCGCCCTACGGTGGCCAAGATTCTGCCAATTGACGCTGGAGGGGAAGCTGACCCCTCCAAAAAGAGGAACCCTGCTGCAGAGGACGCGCCGGCCGAGGGCACGAAGAACAAGCAGAAGGAGGACGTCCCTAACACCGTGATAGGAGAAAACACGGAGAAGGGTGAATCTTATGCCCATGTCGGTGAGGCAACGGCCGCCCAATCAGAATCGGCCAAGGGGGCTTGTAACACCCCAGTTTTAGCTAATGTTTAATTAGGGTTTGATTGTGCAGTCATGAGCATCATCTTTAAAAATACATGCAAAGAAAATAATGCAAAACCCCTAAAACCCTAGCTTCCTTTTTCTCTCAAATGAATTCAAAATAGTTTTTGTATTTTGAAAAGATCAAAAGTGTGGAGCCCAATTTGAATAAAAGGGCCCCTGTAATATTTTCTATAGTTTACAAAAGTCTCTGGTATTTTTGAAATGATTAAAAAAGAGAAATGAATTTGAAGTTACAAAGAGAAAGAAGAAAAGGAGTTGAAAAAGGTTTCCATAAAAATAAAAGAGCAGCAGCCTGCAGCCCATCTGCTTCTAGTCTTCCCTCTCTTATCTATCGCCCACGTGCAGCAGCAGCAGCCTGTTCCGCAACCTTCGCCGCGGCCCACCTTGGCCCATCTGCAGCCCGTTTTCGGCCCTATACCGCTTCGGTCCGAGTCATCGTCGTCGTCGAGCTCTCACGCACCCCGAAGCAACTGCGTGTCATTTCGCCGCCAGCAGCCGCGTGCCAAGATCCCCGTTGCCGCCTTCTCGATGCCTACAAGACCCCTGCAGCTGCCACGTAGAGCCCTAGCCATGCTCGGCTTCTCCTCCTTTCCCTTATCCTCTCCCGCCTGCGAGAGCCCCAAAAACCTAGGTGCAGCTCACCGTCGGCCCCACCGTCTCCGTCCACCTCCCACCCATTCGAGAGCACCACCGGAACCTCCACTGTCTCCTCGTTCTTCCAGTACAAGAGCCCGAGCCGGAGAAGCCCCCAATCGCCTCGATCGCCACCTCCTTCCCGAGCTCCGGCCGCCACGTTCGTCGTCGATTCCGACGATGTCCGTCCCCTTCGGCCGACTTGACCTCAGAATCATGATCCTGGGAGCCTCTGGTCCTCCTGGACCAGTTCCCCCTGCCGCGCTACGTCCAAACCGCGTAACCACACTATCCCGTGAGCACCACGTCGCCATCCATGCATCCACCTGAGAGCACCATCGGCGTGATGTAGTGCTGACATCACCATGACATCAGGCGCACGGCCAGCGTCAGTCAAACCTAGCCGGGGCCCACTTTGCTTGCGTGGCAGCTGAGGTGGCCTGGGGCCCCTCTGTCAGCCATAGTGGCTATCCTAGACCCTAGTGAGAAAAGTTCTAATGCCCCCACTGACATCATAATGACGCAGTAAACCCTTTTAAATAGTTTAATTATTTTAGAAACTGCAGAAAAAGGGTAAATAGTAGAAATTTATAACTAATTATCTATAAGTCAGAAAAATATGTATAATATATCAAAATGTTCATAAAAATGAGATCTACACAATAGACTCATAAGAATGTATTATTCAGAAACTTTCAGTACAAGTTTAATTAGAGGAACAAATGAACCCCTCACCGGTGTTCTGGGGTTCCCCTGTCCTAGGGTTTGTACCCTTCGGACCCTGTTTAAAATGATCAAGCATGCCCTAGGGTTTCATTTAAGATCTATTCAAATTGTCATATCATCATCCTTTCTTGAACATTGCATTGATGCCATGTGTTGACTGTTGTTTCCCTTTCTTACTGATGTCTAGTTCTTTCCGGTAGTATACGATATCGGGATCAAGATCGAAGACCGAGATCAACACCATCAAAGATCGACGAACAATACTTAACCAACTGTAACCAAGTCAAGTACAAGGCTTCCGAAGATCTGTATCTGGGTATCAACAAACAAGGCAAGCATAACCCCACCATGATACAATCCTATGCTTTCAAAAGTATTTCATTCTTTCCATGATGCATACGATTCTACTTTGGTCTTTTATCGATAGATAGAGTATCCTATATGTTGCATTAATCCCTTGATATTATATTACCGGATCCACTGCTCCTAGCATATCTAGGTTTGTCTTGTGTGCACTGCTAGAGCTTTTAACTGTGTTTTACTTAGCCATGCTTAGGTGTTAGTACTGGTTCATCTAGAAGATGTACCAAATGTAGAGAATCTAGTATGACTAGAGAACGAGGTATACTGATGAGGTAAGATCAGTGGTAAAGGTTAAACATGCTAAGTCTTGTATGGGAGGCCACGGTGGGATGTGGTTTTTGTAGTCCCATGCTCGCCACTACTAGGACAAGAGTTCTTGCCTTTGGAACTGAGACGATCGTACAGCCACACGGGGCCTGGAAAACCTCACGAGTAACTAATTTGCCTAGTAGATTCCATGAGTCACATAGTTCGGGCGTTCTATTCGACATATGCATAGAAAACATTTTGAAAGATTTGGCTGGTGAAGGTGCATCATAACAGGTAGGTAAGCGTGGACGGGGTTGCTTGGGGTGGATGGAGCCCCTAGTAAACCAACCTCGCCTCACATCTCTAGGGACGAGCTTCGGGATTTGACCCATTACGACGGAACCCTGCTTAGGGCGTGACTCATGGTCTCAGTGAAAGCAAGGTAAAGGTCATGTCCAACCACCCTCTGCTAGCCTTCCAAGGAAGAGGGTTGATCATTGTGTGGGTAAAGTTGGTTGGTATGTGTGGCTAAAGTTGTACACCCCTGCAGGGTTAATTTTTTTCGAAAAGCCGTGTTCATAGTGATGAACACTTGGTGACCGAATTCTAAGATCATAGAGAACTATAATCTAATCGTATAACTTGGCAGATCAACGTGTGTGGTTAAGGATGCTTCCTCTTGGGTATGAGGGGGTCATCCTAGTTGTGAGATGAGGATTACTTTGATGCATATCAAGATGATGAGCAATTCTTCGGAGATGTTGCTCTCTTATCCCCTTTTAAAATATTCTGAGTAGACGATCTTCTTCTCCCTCTTGTTTTATAAACAAAGATGGCTTTATGCAAAATAACCCCACCACCCATAAGTCTTGCGGAGTACACCCTGTACTCACCCATGCTTTGTTGACACTTTTATAGCAGAGTAATTGTTCCCCTGAAGAC
Organism: Avena eriantha; assembly: GCA_910589775.1. Classification (NCBI taxonomy): domain Eukaryota; kingdom Viridiplantae; phylum Streptophyta; class Magnoliopsida; order Poales; family Poaceae; genus Avena; species Avena eriantha. The sequence continues at coordinate 393,481,748 of OU342744.1, read as the reverse complement.
AAGTTCCGTAAGACATCGACACTGACAAGTTGCTTGGGGTTCCGGGCCGGTAACCTGGAATGTATGGGCTGGGTTGTCATCGTTATGCTTCAGGCCTCTTAGGCCATTTGTTAAGTTTGCTATACTTAATAGCATAATTTGCCTTCCGTTATTTTATGTTTGTCGTTAGTGACCTCTGCTTGTAATATTTTGGTTCTTTGCTCAGTTATGACCTTGCTGTTATAATTTTTGTGTCGCAGGATTACTGTTGTATTACCGATTTCTCACGGGATATCCTCGAGGTCTAGGTTAAGGTTATGTCAGTCTAAGGTCTGTATTTCTTTAACCCTGATCCCGGGGGTGTCACAGTGTTTGGTATCAGAGAAGTACCGATCGTAGGAAAACCTTGCTATTGGTCGATGTTGAGTCTAGTACTTGTGAAAACTATTTCAAAGATGAAAAGTATTTGAGAAAACTCTAGTATGCTTCTTTTTCTTCTTATCTAGTTTCGCTCTGACTATGGGTCATCTTATCTTGTGTTGACTTTGAAAAAAAATTGATATCTCTTCTAGTATTTCAAAACTTAGGTGCCTTCTTAGCAAGTCGTTTCTCAACCAGTTGGCCTAGTGTTGAGTTCTCTAGAGTTGTGTGTTTTTTGTTCCCTTTGATCCTCTTCAACTGAGAGATTCCTTTCCATCATGATCTCTCTATCTTATGGGCCCACAATGTTATATTGTAGGTACCATAATGTTCTGTTCTAGGCTTCGAGGTTTCCTTTTGCCTCGTACACCTCCTTTTTATTTATTTAGGTACTCCAGAAGTTCTTTCTTCTCTTGGAAGCTACCTCATGATTACTATTTTGCAGTGTCCGCTGTGTTACTCAAGTAGTAGTTACTTATTTCTCGGGTTTTAACCCTTGGACTTGAATCAAAGATCCCGGATTGTGCTAGATTCCGGTGTTACAAATCTTGTGCATGAAGCTAATCTTTAAGCCAAGGTCCATTCCGTTGACCCCTATCGTTAATGTTTACAAATTACCTCAGGATGGTTGGTCCTATACTTCTGGCCTTCAAGCTTGTGGTATTTGTCACGATTGAATTGTGAAAACTAAGGACTTACCCAACCACTAGTTATGGCAGGTGTTCTTTAGTGGAACCAAATAGATCACGACAAGAGTACTCCTCGTGAGTCTCGCCTCTATATTCGTGACTCTGCCGCACCTCTCCCTTCTATGCATTGGTTTTCGGAAGATTGTTAATCTATGCATCCACATCTTGGGATTCTATCCTGAGCATGTTCCTTTTCCCTTGTTGTTTCCGACCTTTGTCTACCAGTTGGTAGCCAAGTAGTAAATGCGCATTGGTGTTTTCCGATGCAAGATACTCTTGTGGTCCATCAAGACAAACCATTTCGAGATGTTAGGAGAAACAAACTCCAGTACATCGTCATATCTAGGACCAGGTCAAAGTGTTGTAGTCCGTAGATTAAGAGGCATGATTAGTTTCTGATCTGTTCTACCTTAAAGTATCACACTCTTATATATTAAAAGGTCATAGTGAGTCCCATGACCCCTTAATGAAGTGATACTCTTACACAATTTTTATCCACCCTTCCTCTGAGATGTTTGCGCCCATGAGTGATGCGTGTGCGTAATAATGTGGTCATCTGAGATTCTTAGCAATTTCTATTGCTTTGAATTCCAAGGACATTTGAGTTATTCTTAGCAGGATGGTTAACCCTGTCACTAAGCAAAGGATGATTGTGCTACCAAGTTTGTCATTCTAGCACACTCTCTTTAGTCAAAGAGTTAGGCTCGTGCCAAAACTCCGAGACTACGTATTCTTGCCTTACCAAGAAAGTTTCCTCTCGAGCTAAGTGACATAACGGTGGTCCGTGATATCATAGATGTCTACTAGAAGTATCGCCATGTTGCCACATGACTGTGATGTCAAGGTCTTGAGAAAGTCAGTTCTCTGAACTGTTTCTTTCTTCAAGGATCCGTACCGGATACCCCTGAACTAGTTGGTTGAGCCTAAACAACAACCTGGAGAGTTTTAAGACAAAAGTTCTATCTAACTATGTTCCTAATGTAAAGGGATGCCTAGTTTTGTTCGTGTTGAAGAAAGATAGTGTTTCCTTTGTGGATATGTTATTTTCCCCCGCCTTTGATTTGATTTGGGTTATCGTCAAATCAAACTCAGTTCCAAGGACTATCTTGATGATGTTGCTACTCGTGGTGTTTCACTTGAGTACATCTTCATGTACTTTGGTCTGACCAATACGTATGCCTTGTTTATGCAACAAATGAGTTCATCTCCCTGGAGTATCTCGATGAGTTTGTTATTGAGCCCATCGATAACATCCTTATCTTCTCCAAGCTAGAGTAGATTCATATGGAACATTTGGCATTAATGTTGGAAAACTTCAGAGAACCATCTTCAGGTCATCTCGAAGTATGTGTTCTAGATGTTAGAATTGTCTCCAATTCATGTGTAGTTGTTGAAAGATGTTGCCATGGATTCGAGTAGAGTTAACTCCATGTTTTAAGGACACAGTTGTATTTCGTTGCAAGTACTCGATGTATGAGCAGCTGTCCTCCAACAAGTTGCTAATACATAGTCTAGCAATCTAGCTCAGTCTTTTGGAGCTTGAAACTGTAGTCCATGTCTTGAGAGTCTAGTAACTTTACCTTGTGGTAAATGTTGCACACTTTCGAATCGGACATGCTGAGTCTGAAGTATCATTCCACCTAACCCAATCTGAATCTCAAGCAGATATGATGGTTGGTTTTCCTCAAGGATTAGACATAAGTCTTTTTGTAAATCTAGAAAGATTGATCTAATGGTTGACACAACTAGTCGTTTACCTATTACCATATCCTCTTGAATCAGCAAATAACAACCACTCTTCATGAGGCTCCTTTTATGATTATCGATAGGAGTTGTGCTCATGATTCCTTTGTCTCCGAAGTCCGAGGGTGTTACAGGGCTCTTCCATCAGAACCATTGGCCCCGACGACTAGCGCTCCGATGAGGATGGCCGCATCGTTTCCACGCTTCAGGGTGAAGGCGTTCTTGACCGTGGCAGAGACCCAGTCTCCGCGAATTCCAGAGATCGTTGATGAAGATGTTTGGCAGCGTCGTGGGTGCACGTCTTTTGTGGTTCCTTCCACGGATGCTAGCGAACTTCATCGCATGCTTGGGGACTCCATTCAGGTATGTCCAGTCCCCGAGTTCCTGGTCGCTGAATTTCAGCAGTTGGGCACTTAAATATTCTAGTCGCCTATCCCCCGAGGGTCTAGTCGCTCAATTTTGGCAGCTAGAACTTGGAATTTTTAATCGGCCAGTCCCCGAGGGTCTAGTCGTTGTATTTCAGTGGCTAGACACTTTGGAATTTTTGATCGTGCAGTCCTCGAGGGTCTAGTCACTGAATTTTAGTGGCTAGACACATGGAATTTTTGATCGTCCAATCGCTTAGTGTTATTCTATTGGTAGGGCCTGCAGAGGGAATCGTCTAGTCGGCAAGCTGCAAAGAAACGCCTGGAGCATGATCTACGCATGGCACAGGAGGCTAATCGGCGGCTCCAAGAAACTGCTGGTAGGTTGTTGCCTCCCTTGGCGAGCTGAAACTGTTGCTGCTTACACGAGACTGACTTGTGTTTCTTTTTGCTTCATTGATGGGCTTCCAGCTGCAATTGCCATGGCCCGCGAGGGATATGTTCCCGCTGTTGAACTAGATAGAATGAAGGAGCTAATCGACTCACAGGTGAAGGATCCGGAAGAGGCAAAGGCAGCGATGATCTCGTCTAAAGAGCGGACCAAGGCCGTAGTCACCACGGCAGAGGAGGAACCGAAGGCTCCCGGAAACTCCTTGGTGAGTGATTTACTCTTTCCCTTTGATATGATGCGAGTCACCGAGCGGGTGAGTCCTTAATGACGTTGGGTGTCTAACATTGCAGCGTTGATAGGACAAAGCGACCGGGTGGTGCAGACCTTCAATGCCTCACAATCCGTGACTGCGGTGGTGAACGCGGCCACCACCTCGACGCTATGTGTCCAGGCCGTGCTTCGAGGGATGTCCCCCACCGAGGTTATTCCTGGGGGTTGATTAAAGTGTGGCGTGATTTGGAGGAGGTGCCCGCCGTCATGGAGTGGATGGCGCGGTCGGCCTTCAGGCGCAGCGCCACCACGGCATTGAGCCTGGGGCTCGCGCATTTCCCCGATGACTTCTACCTCGACGACGTCACCGATGGCTATCCTTCGACGACTGACTGGATGGAGATATCGAAGGTTCTGAGGCTGACCGCCAAGGCTGCTCCGTTCGCGGAGCTAGTGCTGGCGATGGGGGACTTGTTGCCGTACTAGGAGACGGTGGTAGCGCCGGGCGACCCCGAGCCAGAGCACCGTGACCTGAAGTCGGAGCAGCCCTTTCGGTTGGTGTTGTCGAAGTCGCAGACGACGTACCCGACGAATTCGTGGGAGCCGTTCATCGGGGTCAAGGGTGATGGTGCTTCTTCTTCTTCGGGGCCTGCAAAATGAGTCGCTTCCCTAAGGGGCTTTTGTAAGTTATGGTGATTGGCCACTTTTTTAATGAAACAATACATGTGAATGGAAGTAAGAGGAGCCACTCGACTCACAATGCATGTTTGAATTGTGTTCTTTGTTGATTTTTAAAGGTTGGAGAGTCCCCGAGCGTGACCGCCCTTTGTTGGGGTTTACCTCGTTTATATGTAATTTTAATTGTGTTTAGTTTTTGTGTTGGTTGGGGTAGAGTTGTCGGACCAGTCGTTTGGCGAGTCCCCAAGCATGAGGATCTAGTGTGTTGTTTGTAACGCGTCTCTCCCCTTGGCTCTGAGAGTCAGTCGTGTGGTGAGCCCAGGGCAGGCTCTCTTACTTTGTGTGTTCTCGAGCCACGTAGGGGTTAGTGAGACAAGTCCCCGAGAGTGGTAATTAACCATGTGAGTCGTCGTGCACGAGGATGGGGAGGACAGGTCGCTGTGGGAAGCGTTTGTCAGTTGTCTTGGCCCGGTAGGCCAGTCGAGCGAGGCAACTCCAATGGGGGCTCTGGGGTGGCGTATTCGTGGATGACACAAGGCCCAAATTTATTTGGTGCCACTGGGCCGCACTACTTAGCCGTGCCGGTTTCTCTTCCAAAGGTTAACTTCTATGGGGGGCATATTGCGAAGAGTACGAGTGCGATTGGCACAAGAATATGGAGAGTAGGCACAATTTGCACGATTTGAATTTTTATTATGCAGCAATAGAGTACAAATCATAGTTCTATGTGTAGAACTTGCGGAGGAGGTTTACATTCTATGGCCTCCCAACTTCAAGCTGGCCATCACCTCATACATCGATCAGGTAGTAGGCGTCGTTGCCGAGGGCTCGCCCTATGGTGAACGGCCCCTCCCATGGGGGTGAAGCTTGTGCATGCCCTTCTTGTCCTAGACCAGTCATAGGACCAGGTCGCCTTCCTGGAAGGTGTTATTCCGGACTCGGTGGCTGTGGTAGCGGCAGAGTCCTTGCTGGTATGTTGCGGTGCGGGAGCGAGCTAGGTCACGTGCTTTGTCGAGCTGGTCGACGCTGTCTTGGCGGCCAGTCTCATTTGCCACCTCCACGTAATTGACGACCCGAGGCTAGTCGTGTTTTAGGTCTGTTGGCATTACGACCTCAGCACTATACACCATGAAGAAGGGTGTGAACCCCGTGTATTGGTTGATAGAGGTTCGAATGCCCCATATCACGGAAGGGAGCTCTTTGACCCAGCACCCGGGGGTTTGCTCGAGGGGGCACCTGAAATCGCGGCTTGGGGCTATGGAGGATGCTTTGGTTGGCGCGCTCTGCTTGGCTATTCGATTCTGGGTGGGAGACTGAGACAAGGTCGAGCCGTATGCTGTGCTCCTCGCAGAATTCCGCCATGGCGCCTTTGGCAAAGTTGGTGCCGTTGTCTGTTATGATGCTGTGCGAGTAGCCGTATCGGTAGATGAGACCGCGGAGCAACTTGGTGGTCTTCTTGCCGTCGCACTTCTTGATCGGCTTGGTTTCGACCCACTTGGTCAACTTGTCGACTACGACCAAGAGGTGGGTGAAGCTAGATGAGGCCTTCTTGAATGGGCCGACCATGTCCATGCCCCACACGGCGAATGGCCAGGTGATGGGGATGGTCTTTAGTGCCGAACTAGGGATATGCGTTTGGTTTGTGTACATCTGGCACTCGATGCACCGTTGGACGATGTTGATGGCATCGGTGTGCGTAGTGAGCCAGTAGAAGCTGTGTCACATTGCTTTGGCGACTAGCGACCTGGCACCAACGTGATGTCCGCAGTCGCCAGCGTGGATGTCTTGGAGGATCTTGCGCCCTTCTTCTAGCTATACGCAGCGCTGGAACACCCCTGTCATGCTGCGTTTGTGGAGCTCTTCGTTGATGATGATAAAGGATTTTCATCGGCGCATGCTCATTCGCGCTTCTGTCTCATCGTTTGGGAGGACCTTGTGCTCGAGGAAAAGGCGATGTACAGTGTGGTCTAGTCGCTGACTTCCGTAGCCATGGCGACTAGAATGGGATCGGGCTGCAGGGGTATCCCGACATAAATCTCCTTTGGCGGGGAGACCGAGGGCTGGTGTATGATGTCCAAGAAGACGCCTGGGGGTAGGGTTTGGTAGGCCGACCCGATGTGGGAGAGGGCGTCGACCTCCTCGTTCTTGCGCCTATAGATCCACTCGATGGAGTAGCCGATGAAGTGGCCCCCCGGCTGATCCACTGCTTGGCGGTAGGCTATCATTGTGGGGGAGACGGCGTCGCAGATGCTAGTGACTTGGCCGACAACTAGGTCAGATTCGCCATAGCACTGTAGGCGATTGGCGTTCATCTCTTTTGCGGCCCGCATGCTATGGAGCAGGGCCTCGTATTCGGCCATGTTCTTGGTGCAGGGCGTGATATCGAGGTGGAGCATGTAGCGGAGCTTGTCGCCTTTGGGGGAGGTGAGGACGACCCCGGCCCCTACATCGTCCGCGTTCTTGGAGTCGTCAAAGTGGAGTGACCAGTAGTGGAGGTAGGGTAACTTCTACGGCTTCTGTGCCTCTTCCCATTTGGCAAGGAAATCAGCCAGGGCCTGCGATTTGATCGCTTTGTGTGGCTCGTACTTGATGTTGTGGACGCCTATATCGACGGCCCACTTGGCGACTCACCCAGTTGCCTAGCGATTGCGGATCATGTCCTTCACTACCGCCGAGGAGACGACCGTGATGGGGTTCTCCTAGAAGTAATGTGGGAGTCGCCGCTGGGCCCTGAAGACTACATACACCAATTTTTGGTACTACGGCTACCGCTATCTTGAGTCCATCAGGACCTCGTTGACGTAGTAGACAGGGCGATGTACGGGCGCTCCTTGCCTTCTTCTAGTTGCTCGACGACCATCACGTCACTGACGACTCGAGTGGAGGCCGCGACGGTAACGAGCATCGGCTCTTTGTCGGTTGGGGCGGCGAGCAATGGTTCTTCCAGCAACACTTCCTTGAGCGCTTTGAGCGCGTGGTCCGCTTCTTCGTCCCATTGGAACATGGGGTTCTTTTGCATTAGGCGGTAGAGAGGCATTGCCTTCTCACCGAGCCGGGGGATGAAGCGACTGAGAGCCGGGACTCGTCCAGCTAGCTTCTGGACATCACGCAGGCACTCGGGTCGCTCGAGTCTCGCGATGGTTTCGATCTTGATGCCTCGTTTGGAGACCACGTACCCCAAGAGTTGTCCTGTTGGCACACCGAAGGTGCACTTTCCTAGGTTGAGCTTGGTCTTATACCTTCGTAGATTTGATTGATGTGTGGTAGGACGAACTCCTCCTTCGGGCAAGGGCTATTGATGCTGGTGTAGTCGATACACATTCGTCAGGTGTTGTTCTTTTTTAGGACAAGCGCAAGGTTGGCTAGCCACTTGGAGTACTTGATGGGCCGGATGAAGCCTACGGCGAGTAAACGCTGCACTTCTTCGGTGATTCCTCGGTGGCACTCTTCATTGAAGGGCCGCAGCGAATGCTTCACTGGTCGCACTTTGGGGTCGGTGTTAAGTTTGTGCTCAGCGAGTTCCCTCGGGACACCAGGCATGTCAGAAGGCTTCCATGCGAAGATGTCGCGATTCTCACATAGGAACTCGATGAGCGCGCTTTCTGATGCGAGACTCATGTTTCTCCTGATGGTAACCGTCTGGCTAGAGTCGCCTGGTACTAGTGCAACCGTGCGGGTGTACGTGGTCGCTTCGAAGGTGGAGCTTGCAACAATTGGCTTCTTCAGTATGGTGGGGTCATCCTTGTCAATGTTGCTCGCGTACTTCGCGAGCTCATCTACGTGATTTGTTTCCACGGCGATGACAGTGTCGGCGAGCTCGGTGCCTTTGTCTTCGCACTCCACTTCAATGTCGGGGTTGCCATGGATGGTGATGATGTTGCTTGGCCCTAGGAGCTTCATCATGTTATAGGCGTAATGCGGGGTCGCCATGAACTTGGCGAATGCTTGGCATCCCACGACGCAGTGGTAGGGGTTTGCAGAAGTTCACCAGCTCGAAGATGATCCGCTCGATGCGGAAGTTTGCTCGGTGCTGATGGTGACTGCCAGTGTCACCTTGCCAATTGGGTAGGACTTGCGACCTGGGACGATGCCATTGAAAGTAGTGAGTGTCGGATCGATTGCCGACTCTGAGAGGTGGAGGCGCTTGAACGTGTCCAGATACATGATGTTGATGGAGCTGTCGCCATCCATCAGCGTCTTGGGCAGCTAGTAGTCGGCCACTTTGGGCCTGACTACCAGGGCGACTCACCCTGGGTACTCGATCCTGGGCGCGTGGTCTTGGCGGCACTAGGTGATGCTCTGCTCGAACTAGTTGAGGAAGCGGGGGATGTCGACTTGGGTCACCGCATTGATGGCGACCACACGGGCGAGTACCTTCTCTTGTTTGGTCCTGAGTCCAGTGAAGGTGTGTAGCGAGCCGACAGTGTTGCCAAACCCATTGGGCATTGCCGTTTACCCTTGGTGGGTTGTTGTTAGGGTCCTCCCTTGCTCCCCTTGCCTTTTCGATCTCCTTTAGAGAATGATAGTCCGTGGTGGTGTGGGTGGCAGGTTTTCCCTCCCTGCTGTGGTAGACGCAGGGTTTTTTGAGCAGGACGGCAGGGTCAAATTTTAGCCTCATTGCATTATTGGCGTTGTAGTTTCTACCGTCGTGGTAGTTTCCTTCGTCGCGGCGGAAGTTTTTTGGATCACATTGGCCGTAATTGTCGTTAGGGACGAAGTTGACTCGCCCGTCACCGCGACGCTTGTCGGTGAGGCGAGTGTTGCTATAGCGCATGTCGTGTTCTCGCCTGTTGTCGTGGTCGCTGGTGCGGCGTCTTCCTCCCGACTCGTAATCGGAGTCCTAGTTGGGGCCTACGCCTCGTACCGCTTGGCGATCTCGAGGAGGTCAGGGATGTTGTCGAGCGTCCAGTAGACCCTCTTGATCTTAGCGACCAGGGGTTTGTACTGGCACGCGTTCTTGAAGCAGTGGATCGCCGTGTCTGGGTGAATGCCAGAGGCAATGATCCATAGTTCCTGCCACCTCTAGATCCAGTGGTGGGTCGACTCACGTTGCCCCTGGATGCACTGCTCCAGGTCCTCTATGGTGGTGGCGCGGGTGTAGGATCCCTCGAAGTGCCTGACGAAGGCGTCCCACATATCTTCCCACGAGTCGATGCTGTCAGCGGGGAGGGTGTTGATCCATTGCCTGGTTGCTCCCTCCATCATTAGGGGGAGGTAGCGAGCGGCTAGCAGGTCGGTGTGACTGGCGATTCCCATCTTCATGAGGTACATGTCCAGCCAAACTGTTGGGTCATACGTGGGATCGTACTTTTCGATCTCCTTTGGTGCCTTGAAGTTGGCAGGGTACTTCTCGCTCGGATCATTGGCCCGAAGCACTGGGGGCCGACTCGGCTGAGCGAGCCCCTTGGCTCGGGGTCGCCGTGGTTGGTGAGGGTGTTCCTCAAGTCATTGGGCTGGCACGCCCGCTAGGCTTGGTTGTTGATGATGTGCGTACGTGCGTCGATGGGTTGGCCATTGGCGACGATAGTGTTGTTCGCCGGTCGTGGCTCGTTGGTGGAGAGCACAGGGTTGGCGGCCCGTGGTTCGTGCGAGAGTGGCTGGGGCGGTGGGCAGGTGACAGCGTTGGCGACGGTGGGAGGGTCGCTTGAGGCTGCCCTGCTTGCCGATGAGCGGGAATACATCCGCCCCCGCGGGTCGACTCCTGCAGCTTGCTGCTCAACGGCCCTGGCGAGTAGGGACTTGATGTACTAGATCTGCAGCGAGCGTTCTCCTTGAATGTCGAGGTGGGCGACCACGGCGTCTGCCGCGATCACGTTGTCCATTAGAGTGGAGTACAGTGGGAGCCCGTTGGCATGCGGCGAGAAGATGATTCGCGGATGGTCCGGCAGGGGCGCGCGACCGATGCGTGGCGGTCGGGTCAAAGATCCCGAGGATGGAGGGATCCTTGAAATCCTCAGGTTTGGAGAACCGTGTGACGGAGTCCTCCCGTGACGTGGTGGTGATGGATCCAGCGACCGAGGCACGGCTCACCGAGTCGGCATCATCGTGGAGAGCCACTCGTCCACGGCGGCATCAGTCCCGGCCGCGTTGCTCGCAACCGAATCGTACTCGGTGGCGAGGTGGCTAATGGAGCTGATCTTGTCGTCCGAGATCAGATCGTGGTGTGGTGGCGATTCGCCGACGATCACTGTTCCCACCGGGTCAAATGCGTCGGTGAAACCGACAAACAAGCTGATGGTGTCGATTTGCATCACGGCGCTGTGCGTGATCGGGCGCAACACCGGGATGTAGCTGCTAGGCAGGATCAACAAGATCCCACCACTCGCGATCATGCGGCCGGTGGCGATCGGATGATCAATTGCCGTGTAGGGTCTCGCTGCAGAACTCAGTCCAGACTGGCCACGCCCCATGGTGGGCGCCACTGTCGTGGGAATGGCCATGGCAGTCACTTCCAGGGGTAGGGATTGATTGTATTGGGGGCGAGAACTAGCGTCCATTTGCGGTGCGAGATGGGGGCGGATGCACATGAGTATACCCAGGTTCGGCCCCTTGGAGGGTAAAGACCTACTCCTTTTACATTGTATTGGTAGAGAGCGAATTACAGGGATGGCGAGCTCAGGGTCTAAGCAGCGAGTCGCTTGAAGGGGTGTATGATGGAACGTAAGTATAAAGGGAACCCTAGGGAGGTTTATATAGGAGGCACCTTGCTAGGGTTTACAATGTTTACAACCGAACTAGTCTATGATTCAGAGGATTTGACCTAATCCAACTGGGCTTCAGCTATGTTTCAGGGTCTTCAGCTTCCAGTCGCCAGGCCTGCTCCTCAGTCGTGTTCCAGTCGCCGTCCTGCAGGCCCACTCGCAAGTTCCTCGGGCCAGTCGGAACGTCCTACTGGGCATACCCCATTCAGCGTATCCCCATCGGACTTGATATAAAATAGTTAGCTGACAGCGAGGCCACTTAATGAAGTGATGTACACACCCGGCCGTAGAATTGCAATGTTATCTAGTCATAATGTTCAAAGTTGCGGTATCTAACAAAGCATGTTAACTTAATCCTTCGACTGTGTGATCATGTTAATCACTCCATGGCTGCCTTGATCACATCAACCATCATGTCCGTAACTGGGTAACCATAATGGTATGTTTAAGCTATCCAAGAGGAATAGTTGAGGCATATGATCGAGATCGAAATTTTCCTATCTAAGTGAAGGATAGATACTCTGGGCCCACTTTGTGAGATCACATCAAAGAGCTTGCAAGAATGTGACTAGGTCACAGGGATGTCATACCACAGAAACGAGTAAATGTGTTTGTTGGTAACAAGATGGAACTGTATAAAGATACATGTGATCAGGTCTTGGACAAACCAGGTATCGGTGTGCAAAGAGAATAAGACTCAACATTTAGAATGTTGAAGCAAACAACCGAATTCATGGAATGTGAAGTTATCATCATGTATTTCTAGATACCGTTGATGATCATTTGATCGGGGAGAAGTCTCCTTCATAACTAAACATTCCTTAACCGTAAGGTGTCACCCTTAAGGGTAATCAATGTTGTGGGTTGATCTTCTACTGGTAGGGACATAGTAAGAGAGAACCGGAAGTGTTCCAGAGAGAATACCGAAGTGTTCGGAGTCCGTTAAAAAGGAGTTTTGAATAAGGAGGAATTAAATAATGTATTTAATATTTAATGATGATTTAATAAAAGGAAAAAGGAAAAAACACATGGGCCCTCCCTAGGAGGGAGGAGGCCCAAGAAGGGGGAGGTAGCGGCCCCTTGGTGCACTAGGGTGCGGGGTGGGGGCTCCCACCAACGTCGGCCACCAAGGTGAGCCTTCCGCGTGTGGGACCCGTCCCCAACACCAGTCGGCCCCTCCTCCCACCTCTCCAAGTGTTTAGTACCACCCCGGGACTTGGAGGGTGGGAGTACCCCAGTTTTTCCTATATATAGGGGTGACATTCACCCCAACTCCTCGATCAATCAATCCCATTGACATTATCCATTCTCTCTCTCCCTTCCTCTCTCCCTCTCAGCGTGTTCCCAAGTTAGGAACGTGCTACACGAGGGTAGAGGTTTCTCCACCCAACGCATGCCGTCGTGCCGCTGGAATCTGTACAGATCTTCTTACGCTGCCTTGCTAGACCGGGCCTGGGAGAGGTAATTTGCACTGTATGCATGTAAACCTCAATGAGGCACTACCATTAGCGCTTGAAGCCTAATAGACCTCAATGTCTGCTATGCTCGGCTTCATCGGCAACATTTGTGCGGGATCATAATCCCGCATTAGGTCTTCAAAGGTATGAATACCTTATCCCATTCGTTACTTGTAACACCCTCGAATCGGCCCTATGCAAGTTTTAGCCCTTTCCGCCAAACCCGCATAGAAACGATTCAAGGACACCCAACAGGCACTTTCATGCGGGTGGAAAACGAAGTAATACCATTACACAATAGTCCTCGATGGGACCCTCAGAACAGATATATATACAACAGCGACTCAACGAGTCAAGAATACAGATATACAATACAAAGATCCAAATCACCTTGAAATCGATACCACGTCCGAGTACGGACAAGAAGCAAATTGGGCTAATAGCCCTGAAGAATAACCAATGGCGTCCATAACCCTGCCCAGGCCAAGCCGGAAGGGTAACCCTGCTAACGACGTCGATCTCAAACCTGCTACACAAAAGGGGTGCCGACAAAGGGCAAAGGAAAAAGAGGAGCGTCAGTACTTAGGCCAGTACATGGCGAGGCTAGAATTCGGCTGTCCTCGCCTACACAGGCATGATGGACTGAAGCGGCAGCGCAACAACACTAAACAACCTATAGAGACTCAGTAAAACTGGCGGCTATTAGAGAGGGATAAGAAAGTCCAATTCGGATCCAGCCTGATGCTAACACCAATCATACCCATCCTGTTATTTCCCCCTTGAGATCAAACGAGGAAGTTAAACCAAGGAACTCACAAAGTTGGCTGTTTTATTCATTCCATTATAGTTGCAGCACTTACTAGTCAGATATGGATAGCATGAGTCATCCTGATAGCATAAGTAGTGGGCAGTTTTAGTTAATCATTCAGTTGTAGTTGCAGTTGTTGGCACTTTTATTTCATTCCATTGGAGTTGCGATACTTACTAGGTAGGTATAACATGACACGATACACCCCAGTTCCACCAGTTGTTGGCACTGTTATTATCCATTCCGTTGTAGTGAAGTTGATTACTAGTCACATATTAAGTCAAATTTATAGCACTACTTTAGTTATGCTTGTCTATGATCGAGATAATGTGCTCCAAGTCGTCCATAACCGCGGACACGGCTTTCAGAAATATTTACCCTGCAGGGGTGCACAAATAGCAAGACACGCACGATCAACCTCGGAAAAACCAAATCAAAACCCAACGAGGCTTTCACGACAAAGCAATCACAGGATTCATAAAATATTTCAGGGGGCCACCCCACTAAGCTACCCTCGACGAAGTTGGCCGGCTCTGAGACGGACCCAGGGTTTGTGTGGACGGCGGTAAACGACTAGGAACCCGAAAGTGTGACTGGAGTTGTCGATACAGCGAAAACGTGTCACGATCCAAAACAGTACAGGTGCTCCATGCACAATCGTAAATAAAACAGTAAAGCATGGCATAGGTACATGATAGTAATAAAGCCCCAAACTAGTTTGTGGCCCCAAGAAATAAGAAATGGATCAAGCTCTGGCTAATGGGATTCATGGTCCCACATGCGGATAGTGCGATAGTCAAGGAACAAGTATCAAGTACTCGGGGTCCTACGGGACACAAGTGAGCGTGGAAGAACCAAATAACATCTATTGCCCACCGATGCCTCTGCATTAGTTATATCTATTCTCAGCAATTTAATAGTTGTATTTAAAGTCATGATCATCTCCACCATTAAGCATCTCCATCATTAAGCATCTCCACCATTAAGCATCTCCACCATTTATCATGTGCCAACTTGCCATCAACAGTGGAACGACAACGACGCGAAGCAACACATAAGCAAGCAACTACGACTCGCAAGGCCAACTATCTATCAAACAACAGGCAATAGGATGTGTCCAAGGAAATATAGGGGCTGCAAGAATATAAATGGTGCACGGAAACTAAAGCATCGCAATATGGATAGCAATAGATCAACAGGAGGAAATAAAGACAATAAATGCAAAATAGGTAAAAAAGGGAGAATGCTCGCCTGGGAAACACTACCGAAGATACATTATCCGAAGAACTTGTCAATACTCTCTTCCACTCAACGGCCTAATCCGCGAAGAAGCAAATCACTAAAATACACACCATAGGCGCTATTTAATACTACGGAAGAAGATTCGGCATGATACATGTATGATGTATGACATGGCAATGGTGCAATGCAATTAGGCAATATTAAGCGGAACCGGGGTCCCGACAATTAAATATAAGGTCCATGTTGTTTAGATACCCCGCAATTTAAATGTTGTCTTAAGAAGGCAAAACATGGCATCGTTTCGCTATACAAATTTAAATGGAGTCCGGAATAAGACAAAGATATCCTGCAGATGGACTCCATATTTAATTTAGGTGAATCGACTATAATGCCCCCTAACCCACAGACAGGTATGCATGCATGAACAATTTAATATGCGGTAGTTGATAATGTCATATTATAAAAATAGAGGCTTAGGGTCACACATCTGGGTTCGGAGTTCGACAGGGTTCGACGGGGATCGGTCTCAGCGGAATGTTCTCGTACAATGGAGTAGATCTTGGTGTTCCGAGAAGAAGTACTTGGCGTTCCGTGCCGGCGACCTTGGCGTCCGGGTTCTCGGGCATCACAGCCGGGAAGGAGAACTTGTCGCATCCATGGAGATCTTGGTTAGCACTAGGGAGGGGCCCGCAGCGGTGGTGGCCGGTAGAGACTTTCCAATGGTCGAATTGGGTCCTAGGAGAAAGAGGAGGCCGCGCGACAAACTTGCAGGGATTTGTGGAGCAGAGGGCAGCCGCGGTTACAGGAAGACGCGCGGTTAGGGCAACGACGGCCGGGGCAAGGCAGACCAAGCTGCTGGCCGGCGCGGGAGATGAGCGGCGATGGGGCACTAGGCGGACATAGCGAAGAGGAAGACGGCCTAGGATGACACGAAGTGGCGGTGGCACTTGCGTAGGAGGAAGCAGCGGCGGTTGGAGAGGGATCCATGAGCCAGGCGGACAAGGGCGGGGTCGAGGCGGCCGTGTCACCACGGCGTAGGAGCTCGAGATCGAGGGCAGCAGAGCTCTGAGATTCCTGGACAGGGAAATCGATGTTGACAAACGACGACGGATTGCTTCCGAGGCGGCCCGGTGGAGCTTGGCGGGCGGAGGAGACAACGAGGTGGCGACCGCTGCCGAGCTTGGGTGGCGGGACTCATGAGTTGGCTGGCGCGAAGGAAGAGGCCGGCGCGAGGGGTCCTGGTGGGGAGAGGTGAGGGTGAGTGAGGCGACACAGAGGCGACGGATGCGCTGGCGGCGGCAGGATGTTGCAGAGGCGGGTGGCCTGAGCGGCAGTGGGGGGTGAAGGGGAGCGGGGCATCGAGGAGATGGCGATGGGGTTGGTCGCTACACGATGCACGCGGCTGGTGGGGCTGGGAACAGGGCTGGGCGGTAGGTGGAGGAAGGTGTGCGCGAGTGTGCGTGTATGACCGTGTGTGGCGGCTGCTGTGGAAAAAAACGGGACGGGAGAGGATGGGTCGCGGGGGAGATCGAGGCCAGCACGACGTGGGGGAACGTGCAGGGGCCTCGCGGCAGGTGGCCAGGTGGTGGGGCCAAGAGAGCGGGAGATGGCGCGAGGTGTATGCAGGAGTGGAGGGTGTGACGGCTGGATTAGGTAGGGAGAGAGGGAGGGATGGGGTAGGTGGGTGGTTAGGGTTTAGACTAGGAAGGAGGTGGCCGGCTGGGCCTGGCTAGCGGCCTCCAAAAAAACAACTTAAACTTTTATTTTTATTTTAAAATAGGCCTTTGTAAATAATTTTAGACAAATAAAACTATCCGGAAAAGACGGGGCGTTTAGAAAACAAAACCAGACTTTTCAAAAATAGTTTTTAAACAAACCATGCATGATGATGACGATGCTCAAATGCAATATGGCATGATGACATGAGCATGCGGTCATGATGATGCAATGCACAAAAACACAGCGATTTTCTAGTAGTGGTTTTTGCGGGGCGCCACATTACTGTACTTCTCCATAGATAGATCTTGGGTTGTTGTGTTTCTCGTAGTAGGAATTTTTTATTTTCTGCCATGGAACCCCTTCAGTGGTATCACAGTGATATATGTGTAGATGTACTAGTACGAGTAGAACAGACATGGATTATGTGGGCATTGATATTCTAATTGCTACCCTCCCACGTGTATTTCTACTATCGCATTAATGTCTGATGAAGCAGCCAGGACCAACCTTACGTGTAACCTTACGTGAGACTGGTTCCACGACTAACATATGGCTTGTACCGTATAAGTGGTTGTCGGGTGTCTGTCTCTCCGACATAGTTGACATGGCACTTACAAAGGACGGCCTTGAAAAGGTATTAAAACCGGCAACTAGTTAATCCACGGTGTGGTTTGATTCGTAGGTAAAAATTGGTTCTTGTGCGGAAGCCCAATCAACCACGTAAACCTTGCAAACATAAAGTAGAAGCATCTAACTTTGTTTTATAGGAGGGCCAGTGATATGTGCACTTTAGGTAAGTGTTTATGGGATAGATATCCTAAGGCAAGGTGGAAACGTGAACCTGGTGCACATGCTAACATTCTTGATGGAGATCAAGCCGCGACAACCACCGCATATCACACATACATAACTGTTTTAATTAGATGTTAGCTTTTGTGTGGATCTTGTTGTGCTAGTATTAGACTTACGACAGTAGCATAATTAGATAATCCCTCATACAATAATACCAATATTTGTGTTCTCCCCCACGTGTGCACCACCAAGAAAGTTTGTAGTCATGAAGCAGACTATGATGATCGGGTGCTAGAAATTTCTGCATTCCCATACAGTGGGTGCAAGCCATGTATGCACAACAATACACTTTGGTTAAAATTGGAGATCGTAGCATGTACATACATGGCCTGAGAAAAAAAATGACCAAAAGGTTAAGCATGAATAACATGTGATGTGATAGATATGGTGATATCTACCCTGGTAGTTGTATTGAAATCCGTGATGATTAGGGATGATGTGCTGTAAAGGGATCATGCATTCACCAAAAAAATTGAGGGATGTTTGTTTGAGTGGGAGTTCTGGTGTTTTAGTATGACTAAATAAGAACCCATATTATGAACATGAAGGTTCACTACTTTACAAATACTATTGTAGATGTCTCACTCTACCTTCAACCTTGGCCCCTTCCTTGAGAAAGAAAAGGTCAAAACCGACGAGACGAACTTCCTCGCCGAGTCCCGCAATTTAGGAACTCTCCTCATTCCCTAGAAGCTCTCCTACATCCTTGAGGCTGCTATATGTGATCAACCCGCTGCTACTGCCTCTCAAGATGATGAAAATGTTTATCAGCAAAAGGCAGATGATAGCGACATTGTCTAGAGTGGCATGCTCTAAGGCATGGAGGTCGACCTACAGAAGAGCATTGAGATTAAGAATGCCCTTGTGATCATCACTGATCTCAAGTCCATCTTTGCGCCCCAGGCCCAGTCTGAGAGGTATGAGATTTCAAACCTCTTTTTTATGACTAAGATGGAGGAGCACAACAACTTGTGCGATCACGTGGTTAATATGTCTAGCTACATTCAACGCCTAAATGACCTTGATTCCAAAATCAACGACGAGCTGGCGATTGATAGGATGATGGAGTCTCTGCCGCTAGCTACAAGATCTTTGTTCTAAACTACAACATGCAGGGTATGACCAAAACGTTGTCTGAGTTGTTCGCCATGATCAAGCATGCTGGGGTAGAAATCAGGAAAGAGCACACCGTCTTGATGGTCAACAAGACCGTTGACTTCAAGGAATCAGCACATAAAGGCAAGGACAAGAATTTGTAAACCCAAGAGGTACAACAAAACTTTTGCATCTTCCTCCAAGGCACCCAAGGCCAAGCTCAGCCCCACGTGCTTCTACTGCAAGGGTGAGGGTCACTGGAAGCATAACTGCCCCAAGAGAAAGGTATATATGATATACATGTTATTGATGTCTTTCTCACTAGTGCCAGGAGCAACACATGGGTATTTGATACTGGTTCTGTTGCTGATATATGTAACACTCAATAGGAGTTATGGAATAAGAGGCACCTAGTGAATGACGAGGTGATGATGCGCGTCGACAATGGCAACCGAGTCGAAGCCATGGTTGTCGGTGCCCTCCTCTATGTCTCCCTTCTTGATTAGTTTTAAATTTGAACAATTGTTACTATGTACCGGCTTCGAGCATGAATATCGTTAGTGGGTCTTATTGCAAGACCGTTATTCATTTAAATCAGAGACAAGTGGTTGTTCTATTTATAAGATGCCAAGCGATGCAAGCATGATAGCGATAATTCCATGTACATGTGGCATTTCTGCCTAGGTCACATCGGTGTAAAACGCATGAAGTAGCTCCATTTTGATGGACTTCTGAAATCGTTGGATTTCGAATACCTAGATAGATGCGAACCATGCCTCATGGGAAAAATGATCAAGACAACATTTAATGATATGATGGAACAGGATTCAGACCTATTGGGAGTCATACATTCTGATGTATGCGGATCAATGAGCATCTCCACGTGCAATGGTTATCGTTATTTTGTCACATTCACTAACGATTTGAGTAGATACAAGTATATCTACTTAATGAAGCACAAGTATGAAACCTTTGAAAAATTCCAAGAATTTCAGAGTGAAGTTCAGAATCAACTCTACAAGAAAATCAACCATCTTCGTACTGATCGAGGGGGAGAATATTTGAGTTACAATTTGGGCACACAACTAAAGACTTGTGGCATTGTACCACAACTTACACCAGCTGGAACATCACAGCGTAATGGTGTATATGAGTGATGTAATCACCCCCTATTGGATGACCTATAGTCTATGATGTCTCTTACCGACTTATCTGTATCTTTCTAGGGATATGCACTCGAGACTAATGCATTCACTTTAAATAAAGCGCCAACCAAATCCGTGAAGACAAAGCCATATGAATCATGTCATGGCACTAAGCCAGAGTTGTCTTTCCTGGAGGTTTGGGGATGTGAGGCTTATGTTAAGAAACAATAGTCTGACAAACTCGAACCTAAAGTAGAAAAATGCATCTTTGTAGGATATCCAAAGGAAACTATTGGATATACCTTGTACAATCAAGTTGAGGGCAAAATGTTTGTTGCGAATATTGGTACCTTCCTCGAGAAAGAGTTTCTCATGAAAGGTGTAAGTGGAAGGAAGATAGAACTCGGTGAGATTAGCAACCCTGATCTCGGTAATACCTCAGACCCTACACTCTAAGAAACAAGACAGGATGAACCAAAAAGTTGATAAGGGGTGATACAACGGAGGCCCAAAGGCCACCCACGTGTAGGCCCATAGAAGAAGAGTAGGGCACGATACCGGCCAATCACCCTACCCACTTTCAAGAACATTGTAACACGTGTGAGTAGCATAGTCGATAGGTATATGAACAAGACATACACAAATGAGTATGTATGTCAGCGACATACAAGAGTACATCAGAGTGATTCCATCTACAAAGAAAGGAAATATTGCAATGCCATACGACAAGATCCAAATATCCTAGATAGATGTAATAGTTTAGGATACATCCTCATACATTGTAGCATCCCATCTTTCTAACATTTGTAATGCTACATGGTCTAACAATAAAATGCTACTTCCTACATATATTTGTTGCATCATAATTATATCATGCTCATGTCATCATGCCACCTTGCATTTGAGCATCATATAAAACCCTTTTTCATTTTATTCTTATCTCATATGCATTATTAATTGTATTTGCCTCTTGATATATTGTAGTTGGCTTTTGATATATTGCTTCATACGTAATTTGAGTTGAGGGCATATTTTTTTAAAATCATTCTACCTACTAACTTGGCCATATCAACATCCATGTGATCACATCCTCATTCTGCCATATACATGTATGTGGGCATCTTCATTTGTTTTTATTTTATTATATCCCACATATATATAGTTTTATGGATCCTATTATTCATATACACATGGTCGTATGGTTTGGTCCCAAACCAAATGCTAGGAGACCATGTAAAAGCCCTTTCTCCAATTCTTTTAAACCATGTATATGCCACATACATGTGGCTATCTAATTTACACTAGGTAGTATTCACGTGCATACAAACTTTGTGCATGCCACATGCAACTTTAGGGCCCTCCATATTCCATCTTTCTTTGTTTTTGCGTGTGTTTTAATTCAAATAAAAGGCTTGTTGTTTTGAATCTAACTTACTTCAAAACTAAGCTAAGCTAGCTACATAATATCTCTCTCTGACCCAAGCCGGGCAACAACTCCCTGGTGCCCCTCCTGGTTCTCTCTCTAGTGCAACCCAAATCGAAGTCAACACCTAGGCTCGTGTGTCATGTTGTTCTTCCCCGCGCCGAGCACGTGCACGCCAAATTGTCTGGCCTCTTCCCTGTCTGCCTGGCTCTGCCATAAAGCAAGCAGCCCCCTTCCCCCCCAGCTGGCATCCCTATCCTCTCCATCTACTCCCTCCTCCTTCCCCATCAAGAACCCTAACGAAGCTCAACTTGACGCCGCCATGGCCGTGCCATGGCCGCAGGCTGAGCCCTACCGCCGAACCTTGCTATCCCCGGAGCCTCGCCATTAAGGAGGATTACCCCGTCGCTGCTGCACATGCTGCACCAGCAGGGCGCAAGGGAGGACCAGCCCTAGCTCGGCATCGACCTCTCCATAGCCGCGAGTTCAACGAACCCCGCCAGCAACCCTCGGTGAGGCTCTCCTTCCTCTCTTCCCCTAGTTCACCCCCTCCCGTTTGCCTTACAGCCACCCACGCACAGCCGCCCCGCACACGCCTGCGTCCAGTTGCTGTCGCGCACACCGCACGCACTGACAGAAATTCCAGCAGCACGTACATCTCACAGGCTCTTATTCCCGAATTTTTGCCGTTGTCCTCGTTCATCCTTTGCAAAAACTTCGCACACAAAACTTGTAGACCTATCATCTATCTACCCTAGGATCAAACTTCACTCCATTTGGAGATCCACAACCCAAGCAATCCTCTTCTGAAGTAGGGACAAAACATTCTATTTTTGAAAATTTCGTCAAACCTGAATCCTCTCTGTCCCGATCTATGCCCCGTCGCGTACGTTGCTCGTTTGGAAAAACTTTATTCTTCAAAGTTGCAGATATCAACGAGATCTCAAACTTTTGTTTTTACGGAATTCTCAAATTCGCCACCGTTTGCTCGAGATCTTCCTCGCAAGATGATCCTAGCTAGCAGTTTCTCGCGTCCAGGTTCAGTTCCGCCAGTCGTCGATGACGCTTTTGCTCGCAGCCCCCTGGAGTTTTCAAAATTTCATCCCGCCGTCCTCGGCTCGCGCACGTGTCGCATTCGGGATGGGCGCGCACGCAGGTGGCCCTCTGCTCCTGACCCTAGCCCGCGTGTCGGTAACCGTGGGTAAGTCTGAGCCGGTGAAAAAAGTTCTAGATCCTTTTTCTTTTAATAAAAATAATTCCTGAAAATGTTTAATATGTTTTAATATCCAGAAATTAATAACTTTTCATTGGTAAATCCAAATAATACAAATGATATGTGTTTTTGAATAAAAAAATGGGAGGAATTCCAATATGCCATCCGAAATAATGTTTGACTAATTTAAATTTTCGAAATTGTTTAATTGCAATAAAATGCCTTTTCTTAATTAATTAATAACTTTAATTCTATAACTCTAAATTCGATAAATAATATGTCCAAATCGATCAGCGCGACGAGCCCGTTCTGTTTATGCAATCCATGATATGAATTGAAGCATGCATCATCTCATTATTAAAAATCAGAACTGTTTATGGCAATAAAACTTGACCAAATAATTAATAAAAATATTTATTCTTGTCCCCACACCTCACCCATTCCATGCCACATTATTGCCATGTAATTTGTGCATCATTCACCATGGCATGCTTGTTTGCTTGTCGCATTTTATTTATATGCTTGTGCACTTTATTTATGTTGGCCATTGTTTGTTTGGTTCTTCCTTCGAATAGACGCTGAGCAGGGGAAATATCAGGAATCCCAGGAGTACTACCCAGATCCATCTCTCGCTTCAACTGAGATGACAGGAAAGCACTAACACATGCTTGCATACATATAGTACCTATTGCTTCTACCTTATTCTTGTATCATTGAGTCGCGATTGCATTAAATTGAATCCCAAGTACTGCATAGCCTTTACATTTAAACCCAACCGAAGCTTGTTCCTCCATCCCATGAGCCATTACTACAGGAGTTGTTTTAGCCATGCGAGTCGTAGAACAATATGTGTAGGGTATGTGAGTGTCTGATGGATAACGAGGTACCTAAACAACTTAACATGAGTAGTAATGGGATAACTAATGAAAGAGGCACCGGTGAGCAATATCTGTTATTTGGTTTTTTTCATGCGCACTTGTGTCCCGTAGGACCCCGAGTACTTGATTCCTGTTCCTTAACTATTCGCACTATCCATATCCGGGAGGCCTTATGGACCCCCCTGAGCCAGAGATTGATTCATTTCTATTTCTTGGGGCCACAAGTAGTTTGGAGCTTTATTACTATCCGGTACCTATGCCATGCTTTACTGTTTCATTTAAGATTGTGCGTGGAGAACCCGTACTGTTTTGGATCGTGCCACGTTTTCGCGGTATCGACAAGCCTAGTCACACTTTCGGGTTCCCAGTCGCTTATAGCCGTCGTCACAAACCCTGGGTCCATTCCGGAGCCGGCCAAGTTCGTTGCGGGTAGCTTAGTGCGGTGGCCCCCTGAAATATATATGAATCCTGGGATTGCTTTGTCGTGAAAGCCTCGTTGGGTTTTGAGTTGGTTTTTCCGAGGTTGATCGAGTGTGTGTTGCTATTTGTGCACCCCTGCAGGGTAAATCTTTCTGAAAGCCGTGTCCGCGGTTATGGACGACCTCGAGCACAGTTTCTCGATCATAGACAAGTATAACTAAAGTACCGCTTTTAGTTGACTAAAGACCTGACTAGTAAATAGTGATATACTCATGGAATGGTTAATAAAACTGCCAACGGATGGGTTGTTCGTCCGCTTTCTCGTTGGAAAGCGAGAAGGAGGATGGATCTGTTATTATATACTGTTATAACTGTTGTTTCTAATTAACGGACATCCGTCTATCATTGGTTAGGCGGATGGTTAGCGAGTATCTATAGACTTGTTAGTTATTATCTTTTGCTGCAATTGCGTCACCCCAAGTATATGTCCCCTTTAGAGGCATAATGACTTGCTGAGTACCCCTAGGGTCTCACAGGATAAATTGTTTGATTCAGATGAATAGGTGTATTCGCAAGATGGATACTGGGTGGAGGAGACAGATGATGGTGGCAACGATCACTCGGTGTAGATATTTCGGGGATGGGGATCCGTGAGATCTGTGGGCGGAGTGTGCTTATTTATGTGGCATCTTATGCCGATTTGCTTCTTGTTCGTACTCGGATGTTGTTTTCCGCTTCCGCTTGATACTCTGTTGATTGATGTATGAGGAGCTATCCTACACTATTATCTCTATTTAGGATATTTGGATCTTGCCTTATGGCGTTGCAATATTTCTATTTCTTTTATATGGAATGGCTCGAAGAACTATTTTAAGGTAGCTTGCATACATACTCACTTGTGTATGCATTTGATCTCCTCGCCTATTGCCTACGCCGCTCGGTATTGCCCTGATGTTCTTGGAAGTGGTTAGGGCGGCCGACGGGTCTACAAGTGGGTGGCCCCTGGGCCCCCGCTGTACTACTTTAACCACTTTTGGTTCATCCAGGCTTGAACTTAGAGCGTAGGGTCCAATGTTGTTACAATTGGTATCAGAGCCATCCCGCCCTTCAGGGTCTCAGCCAAATGGTCGTTGTCAGTCTAGCAAATATTTTGGTAGCTATGTATACTAGGGAAAAACAAAACGCGATAGTAGGATTGCTTCCATTTTTCTTCTTACCCACCCACCCACCCTTTTTCTGGTAAGGAAGTGTAATGTTTTCAATCCTCTTCTAAAATTCAAACTAGGATTCACGTGTTTGGGGTTCCGTAGTACCATATGTTGTGTGAGTGTGTGTGTGTGTGTGTGTGTAATTCCTTGTCCATCTGTTGCATCGAACTTGTTGTCGCTATCTGCCTTTTGGTTATCAACTATTGGCACATTCCATACCGACAGGATTTTGTAAACCGACGCGATATGTCTTACTCTTTGTTATGCGACGCTATCTTGTTTGGGGTGTTTGTTTCCGTAGTTGCTAATCTTTAGGTTCATCTTAAGAAGGAAGGGAGTTGAGATATCTATTTTACTTATTCTTGTGCAGAGTAATGATTTGAGTGCGGGATGGAGTCACGACCATACCACTACTTTTATCACTCGCTCTTGTATATTGAATTGGTAGCGTTACTAATCTCGATTCGTTAAGTGGTTTTGCGCATATAGTGTTGTTTTAATGCCGAAATTTGCGATTTTTTTTTCTTTGATAGCTTTGTGTACCACACTCCTTGTTCAGTCATGTGTGATATGCTTACTGTCTTCTAGGTGCTTTGAACTTTGTTGATATTTTAATATCATCTTAGTAATTGTATCCTTTAATCTTGGTTAATTCCAATTTGGTATTATTTTGGATTATTATTATTCTCCATTATGGTACTGACTTGAGTTTTATATCAATAACAGGATGGCACCACCACGCCGCAATGAGGAGGACATACCACCTGAACTGGGGGCTGCGTGGGCAAGTATTGCTAATGCCTTAGGAACAATGCAACAGAACCAGCAACGCTTTGAAGAAAGTGTCAGGAGGAATGAGTTTGTTCCGCTACCTCTACCTCCCAAGCGAGGAGACATCAAGAGCTTTCTGAAGTTTAACCCGCGCCACTTTGAGGTGTCTGATCAGCCACTAGATGCTGATGACTGGCTGCATGAGATGTTAAGGTTGCTGATGACTGCTGATGTTCCTGAGCAAGAATGGGTAAAATGCGCCACGCACCTTCTGAAAGGAGACGCAGCTCTATGGTGGGAGAATTACCTCAAGGCAAACCACTCTGGTTTTTAGACTACTTGGGAGCAGTTCACTGGGGCTTTTAAAGAGCAATATCTGTCAGAAATTGTCATGGAAAGGATGAAGGAAGTGTTTCTCAACCTGAAGCAGGGAAATGACAATGTCAACACCTATATCAGAAACTTCATGAATCTTTCTCGGTATGGTGGCGATGATATCTCTGATGACAAGAAGAAGCAAAAGAGGTTCAGGCAAGGGCTCAATGGATCTATCAAATATGCAATCACTCATGCAAGGCCGGGTTCTTTTCTAGAACTCCAACATACAGCTCTACAGGAAGAAGCCAGTAGGCAAGTGTTTGAGGAGTCCAAGAAACACAGTCGTGACGCACCAAGCTCTTCAGCTATGACAGCTCCTTCTAAGCGTCGCGTGTGGGTCCCTAATACCGCACCGCCTCTCCCGGCTCCACCAAGAAGTCCAAGCTACGCAGCAAGGCCACCAAACTCCTTCATCGCGGCTCCTAGGGGCTATAACCACAACTACCCTGGAGCGCCTGGCGGAGTCCTTGGCTACGCTGCTCCACGTCCACCTGGTGCTTGTTACACTTGTGGGAACACTGGGCATCAACACTAGAGTTGTCCCATGAACAACAAAGCTCTTCCTCCACCACATCCAAGACCTGCAGCAAGTTCTTCTATGGTTCTTGCACCTCCACCTCGGGCTCTCAACATCAACACCAAGCCCGGTTCCACTATTGCTCGTGCCAACTTTGTCAACGTCGCTCAAGCTGAACATGCACCTGGAGTTGTGATAGGTACGCTTCCCGTTAACTCAGTCCCTACACGAATTTTATTTTATTCTGGTGCATCACATTCATTCGTGTCATACAAGTTTGCGGAGTGTAATGGGTTACCTTCTGATGCTTTACCAACTCGCCTCATGGTGCAATCTCTTGGATCAAACATGAGGACTTCTAAAATCAGCCATGGCAATCAAATTGAGATTGGTGGCTCTTCGTTCCCGGCTTCCTTAATCATTCTGGGCAATTCTGACATTGATGATATCTTGGGCATGGATTGGTTAATAGCAAATGCAGATGTGATTAATTGTGTTGAATGCTCGGTTTCTCTGAAAATTCCTGAAGGCCATATAGTCTATTCTCCAAGTCTGACTCCCGCAATTCAGCTTTTCTCTTTGGCGGCCCTGAATGATGATGCTATGGATGCTATTCAGAGTGTTCCAGTGGTCCGTGAGTTCCGAGATGTTTTTCCTGAAGATTTGCCAGGTATGCCTCCTGATCGTGAGGTCGAGTTGGTGATTGAGCTTGAACCTGGAACCGCTCCTATCTCCAAGCAGCCTTATAAAATGGGTCCTGCTGAGTTGGCTAAACTCAAACGTCGGCTTGATGAACAAGATAAGTTGGGTTTAATTCAGCATAGCACTTCCTCTTGGGACAGCCCAACCATCATTGCGAAGAAGCGAGACCAGACTGATAGACTTTGTGTTGACTATGGGGCTCTCAATGCTAAAACCATCAAGAATAAATATCGCCTTCCGCAGATTAATGATCTCTTCGATCAGCTAGCTGGAGCTGTGGTATTCTCTAAGCTTGACTTGAGAAGTGGATATCATCAAATCAAGATTCACAAGGAAGATGTTCCCAAAACAGCTTTCACCACCAGCTATGGCCTATATGAGTACACGGTCATGTCATTCGGTCTCACCAACGCACCTGCCACCTTATCGAGGCATATGAACTCGGTTTTCATGGATGATCTTGATAAGTTCGTCGTAGTATATCTAGATGACATTCTAGTCTATTCTAAGTCAAAGGAAGAACATGAAGAACACCTTCGGTGTGTCCTAAACAAGCTTCGTGAGAACCGCCTGTATGCAAAGTTCTCCAAGTGTGAGTTCTGGCTGCCTGAAGTCACCTATCTAGGTCACGTCATCTCTGCCAAGGGCATTGCCGTCAACCCAGAAACTATGCGGACAATTGTTGAGTGGCTTCCACCCAAAAATTTCAAAGAAGTCCGGAGTTTCCTTGGTTTGGCTAGTTATTGCCGTCGCTTCGTGCAGAACTTCTCGAAGATTGCAAAGCCTCTTACCGATCTCCTCAAGAAAGGCAAAAAATACCTTTGGTCTCCTGCATGTCAAGCTAGCTTTCAAAACACTCAAAGAGAAGCTCACTTCCACTCCAGTCTTGATTCCTCCAGATACATCAAAGCCTTTCCAAATATTTTGTGATGCCTCCTTGCAAGGATTGGGTGTGGTCCTTATGCAAGAAAAACAAGTTGTTGCCTATGCCTCTGGACAGTTGAAGACGCATGAGATCAACTATCCTACACATGACCTCGAACTCACAGCAGTTGTCTTTGCTTTGAAAGTATGGAGGCACTGCTTGCTTGGCAACCGTTGTGAGATCTTTTCCGATCACAAGAGTCTGAAGTATATCTTCACACAACCTGATCTCAACCTTTGTCAGAGGAGGTGGATTGAAGCAATTAATGATTTCGATCTGACCATCAACTACTCTCCTGGCAAAGCTAATGTGATGGCCGATGCTCTCAGCCGAAAAGCTTATGTCAACAACCTCATGGTGGAAGAACAATAGCCTCTCTTGTGCGAGGAATTCCGCCAGCTCAACCTTGAAATTGTGGATCAAGGGTATCTTCTGAACCTTCTGGCAACACCTCTCTTGGAAGAAAAAGTTCGCTCCATTCAACTTGGTGATCCTTACACCAAAAAGATCATCTCTGACATTCAGCTGCCGAAGTATGAGTCCTTCCACGTCGATGACCAAGGCACGCTATTCTTTGAGCATCGGATGTTCGTTCCGAAGTATCTGGGTTTGAGGAGCAAGTTCTTAAGGAGGCGCATGATTCTGTTCTTTCTATCCATCTTGGCAGCACAAAGATGTACATGGACTTGAAAACACAATATTGGTGGCCTGGGTTGAAACGATATTGTGCCAAGTATGTCTCCGAGTGTGACGTCTGCCGCAGAGTTAAAGCTGTCCATCAAAAACCTTCTGGTCTTCTACATCCATTGAAGCCTCCGGAATGGAAATGGGAGAAAGTCGAGATGGACTTCATAACTGGGTTTCCAAGGTCGCTGAAGGGCAACAATGCAATCTTTGTTGTCATCGACAAGCTTTCTAAAGTGGCTCACTTCTTTCCTGTCAAGGAAACAATTTCTGCAATTCAGTTGGCTGAGCTCTATATCAACAGAATTGTGTCTTTGTATGGGGTTCCTCTTGAGATCAGCTCAGACCGTGGAAGCATCTTCACTTCCAAGTTCTGGGGAAGTTTCCAAAATGCTTTGGGAATAAAGTTGAACTTCAGCACAGCTTACCACCCTCAGTCGCAAGGACAAGTTGAAAGGATCAATCAGATTCTAGAAGATATGCTCTGTGCTTGCGTCATCTCTTTCGGCATGAAGTGGGAAGAATGCCTTCCTTATGCTGAATTCTCTTACAACAACAGCTTCCAGAAGAGTCTAAAGATGGCACCATTTGAGGTTCTCTATGGACGCAAATGCAGAACTCCGATTGGTTGGTCGGGCGCAGGTGAAAGAACATTGTTCGGCCCCGACATTGTAACTCAAGCGAAGGAGAAGGTTCACATCATTCTTGAAAACCTGAACGTTGCTCAAAGTCGCCAAAAGAGCAACTATGACAGAAAGCACACGGACATGGAGTATGTCCCTGGTGATCTCGTTTACCTTCGTGTCACTCCCATGAGAGGCACGCACCGGTTTGGTATCAAAGGAAAGCTGGCTCCTAGATACATCGGTCCTTTCAAAGTTCGTGGAAGAAGAGGAGAAGTCGCTTATGCTCTTGAGCTCCCTGAAAAACTCAAGGTCCATGATGTTTTCCATATCTCTCAACTCAATAAGTGCTTCAAGGATCCCGGCAGGACCGTGGACCATGAGCTTATCAATCTCCAAGAATATCTGTCTTATCAAGAACACCCCACAAAAATCCTAGAAGTCGCAGAAAGAAGAATCGCAACAAGTCTATAAAGTTCTGCAAGGTGTAGTGGTCGCACCATTCCGTTGATGAAGCCACTTGGGAACGTGAGAATGAGCTCCGTGCCAAGTATCCTACCCTCTTCGTGTCTTCTTCTTCTTCCTAGAATCTCGGGGCGAGATTCTTGTTAGTGGGGGAGACTTGTAGCATCCCATTTGTCTAATATCTGTAATGCTACATGGTCTAATAATAAAATGCTAATTCCTACATATATTTGTTGCATCATAATTATATCATGCTCATGTCATCATGCCACCTTGCATTTGAGGATCATATAAAACCCTTTTTCATTTGGTTCTTATCTCATATGCATTATTAATTGTATTTGTCTCTTGATATATTGTAGTTGGCTTTTGATATATTGCTTCATGCCCAATTTGAGTTGAGGGCATTTTTTTTAAAATCATTCTACCTACTAACTTGTCCATATCAACTTCCATGTGATCACATCCTCATTCTACCATATACATGTATGTGGGTATCTTCATTTGTTTTTATTTCACTATAGCCCACATATATAGTTGTACGGATCCTATTATTCATACACACATGGTCGTATGGTTTGGTCCCAAACCAAATGCTAGGAGACCATGTAAAAACCCTTTCTCTAATTCTTTTAAACCATGTATATCCTACATACATGTGGCTATCTAGTTTTCACTAGGTAGTATTCACGTGCATACAAACTTTGTGCATGCCACATCCAACTTTAGGGCCCTCCATATTCTATCTTTCTTTGCTTTTGTGTGTGTTTTAATTCAAATAAAAGGCTTGTTGTTTTGAATCTAACTTACTTCAAAACTAAGCTAAGATAGCTACATAATATCTCTCTCTGACCCAAGTCGGGAAACAACTCCCTGGTGCCCCTCCTGGTTCTCTCTCTGGTGCAACCCAAATCGAAGTCAACACCCAGGCTCGTGTGTCTTGTTGTTATTCCCCGCGCCGAGCACGTGCACGCCAACGCGTCTGGCCTCTTCCGTGTTTGCCTGGCTCTGCCATAAAGGAAGCAGCCCCCTTCGCCCCCAGCTAGCATCCCTATCCTCTCCATATACTCCCTCCTCCTTCCCCATCGAGAACCCTAACCAAGCTCAACTTGACGCCGCCAGGACCAGCCCCAGCTCGGCATCGACCTCTCCATAGTAGCGAGCTCAACGAACCCCGCCAGGAACCCTCGGTGAGGCTCTCCTTCCTCTCTTCCACTAGTTCACCTCCTCCCGTTCGCCTTACAGCCACCCACGCACAGCCGTTCCGCACACGCCTGCGTCTAGTTGCGCACGCCGCACGCACTGACAGAAATTCCGGCAGCACGTATATCTCACAGGCTCTTATTCCCGAATTTTTGCCGTCGTCCTCATTCATCCATTGCAAAAACTTCGCACACAAAAGTTGTAGGCCTATCATCTATCTACCCCAGGATCAAACTTCACTCCATTTGGAGATCCACAGCCAAAGCAATCCTCTTTTGAAGTTGGGACAAAACATTCTGTTTCTGAAAATTTCGTCAAATCTGAATCCTCTCTGTCCCGATCTATTCCCCGTCGCGTACATCGCCCGTTTGGGAAAACTGTATTCTTCAAAGTTGCAGATATCAACGAGATCTCAAACTTTTGTTTTTACGGAATTCTCAAATTCCCCACCGTTTGCTAGAGATCTTCCTCGCAAGATTACCCTAGCTAGCAGTTTCTCGCGTCCAGTTTCAGTTCCGCCAGTCGTCGATGATGCTTTTGCTCGCAGCCCCCTGGAGTTTTCAAAATTTCATCTCGCCGTCCTCGCCTCGCCCACGTGTCGCATTCGGGCTGGACGCGCACGCAGGTGGCCCCACTCCTGATCCTGGCGCGTGTGTCGTTCACCGTGGGTAAGTCTGAGCCTGTGACAAAAGTTCCAGATCCTTTTTCTTTTAATAAAAATAATTCCTGAAAATGTTTAATATGTTTTAATATTCAGAAACTAATAACTTTTAATTGGTAAATCCAAATAATACAAATGATATGTGTTTTTGAATCAGAAAAATGTGAGGAATTCAAATATGTCAGCCAAAATAATGTTTGGCTAATTTAAATTTTCGAAATTGTTTAATTGCAATAAAAATGCTTTTTTTAATTAATTAATAACTTTAATTCTATAACTTAAAATTTGACAAATAATATGTCCAAATCGATCAGCGTGACGAGCCCGTTCTATTTATGCAATCCATGATATGAATTGAAGCATGCATCATGTCATTATTAAAAATCAGAACTATTTATGACAATAAAACTTGACCAAATAATTAATAAAATGATTTATTCTTGTCCCCACACCTCACCCTTGCCATGCCACATTATTGCCATGTAATTTGTGCATCATTCATCATGGCATGCTTGTTTGCTTGTCGCATTTTATTTATATGCTTCTGCACTTTATTTATGTTGGCCCTTGTTTGTTTGGTTCTTCCTTCGAATAGACGCTGAGCAGGGAAAATATAAGGAATCCTAGGAGTACTACCCAGATCCATCTCTCGCTTCAACTGAGCTGCCAGGCAAGCACTACCACATGCTTGCATACATATAGTACCTATTGCTTCTACCTTATTTTTGCATCATTGAGTCGCGATTGCATTAAATTGAATCCCAAGTACTGCATAGCCTTTACATTTAAACCCAACCGAAGCTTGTTCCTCCATCCCATGAGCCATTACTACAGGAGTTGTTTGAGCCATGCGAGTCGTAGAACAGCATGTGTAGGGTATGTGAGTGTCGATGGATAACGAGGTACCTAAACAACTTAACCTGAGTAGTAATGGGATAACTGATGAAAGAGGCACCAGTGAGCAATATCTGTTATTTGGTTTTTTTATGCGCACTTGTGTCCCGTAGGACTCCGAGTACTTGATTCCTGTTCCTTGACTATTCGCACTATCCACATCCAGGAGGCCTTATGGACCCCCCTGAGCCAGAGCTTGATCCATTTCTATTTCTTAGGGCCACAAGTAGTTTGGGGCTTTATTACTATCCTGTACCTATGCCATGATTTACTGTTTTATTTAAGATTGTGCGTGGAGAACCTGTACTGTTTTGGATCGTGCCATGTTTTCGCGGTATCGACAAGCCCAATCACACTTTCGGGGTCCTAGTCGCTTACAACCGTCGTCACAAACCCTGGGTCCGTTCTGGAGCCAGCCAACTTCGTTGCGGGTAGCTTAGTGCGGTGGCCCCCTGAAATATATATGAATCCTGTGATTGCTTTGTCGTGAATGCCTCGTTGGGTTTTGAGTTGGTTTTTCCGAGGTTGATCGAGTGTGTGTTGCTATTTGTGCACCCCTGCAGGGAAATCTTTCTGAAAGCCGTGTCCGCGGTTATGGACGACTTGGAGCACAGTTTCTCGATCATAGACAAGTATAACTAAAGTACCGCTTTTAATTGACTAAAGACCTGACTAGTAAATAGTGCAATACTCATGGAATGGTTGATAAAACTGCCAACGGATGGGTTGTTCGTCCGTTTTCTCGTTGGTAAGTGAGGAGGAGGATGGATCTGTTATTTTATACTGTTATAACTATTGTTCCTAATTAACGGACATACGTATATCATTGGTTAGGCGGATGGTTAGTGAGTATCTATAGACTTGTTAGTTATTATCTTTTTCTGCAATTGCGTCACCCCAGGTATGTGTCCCCTTTAGAGGCATAAAGACTTGCTGAGTACCCCTAGGGTCTCACATGATAAATTGTTTGATTCAGATGAACAGGTGTATTCGCAAGATGGATACTGGGTGGAGGAGA
This sequence comes from Avena eriantha, assembly GCA_910589775.1. NCBI lineage: Eukaryota > Viridiplantae > Streptophyta > Magnoliopsida > Poales > Poaceae > Avena > Avena eriantha. The sequence continues at coordinate 393,448,211 of OU342744.1, read as the reverse complement.
CAGATGATGTTGGCAACGATCACTCGGTGTAGAGATTCCGGGGATGGGGATCCGTGAGATCTGTGGGCAGGGTGTGCTTATTTATGTGCATCTTCTGCTGATTTGCTTGTTGTCCGTACTCGGAACTTGTTTCCCGCTTCCGCTTGATACTCTGTTGATTAATGTATGAGGAGCTATCCTACACTATTATCTCTATTTAGGATATTTGGATCTTGCCTTATGGCGTTGCAATATTTCTATTTCTTTTAGATGGAATGGCTCTGAGAACTGTTGTAAGGTAGCTTGCATACATACTCACTTGTGTATGTATTTGATCTCTCCGCCGGTTGCCTACGCCGCTCGCTCTTGCCCCGATGTTCCTAGAAGTGGTTAGGGAGGCCGAAGGGTCTACACGTGGGTGGCCCCTGGGCCCCCGCTGTACTACTTTAACCATTTTTGGTTCATCCAGGCTTGAACTTAGAGCGTAGGGTCCAAGGTTGTTACATACATCAATCATCATAGTACCAAGCGGAAGACAAGATCTCAAATCTCATAGATTTTTGAGTATGGATTAAGAAGCAAATCGGCAAAACATGCCATACAAATAAGCACTTTCTTGCCCACGGATCTCAGAGATCTCCATCCCTAGAATCTCCATGCAAGAGGGTTATTGCCTACTTCATCAAGATCATCGACATAGTAGCCGCCGTATGGATGTACCTGACAACCTAATCAATAATTGGCTTAAGACCCTAGGGGTACACAGCAAGTATTTATGCATCTAAAGGGAACAACCTGGGGATGATGCAATTGCAGCGAAAGATAATAGCTAAATAGTTCTATTGAGACACACTACAACATCCGCCCAACCAGATATGGATTGATGCTCATTAAATAGAAACATTAGTTATATAAGTAATACAAATAAACATCGCTTGCCCTCCATCTTGGTTACCGAATGAGAAGGCGGAAGAACATCCCATCCGTTGGCAATTTTAATAATGATTCCATGAGTCTTGCTCTATTTACTAGTCATGTTTTAGTCAAATTAAAGACGGTACTTTTGTTATAGTAATCTATGATCGAGAAACTTTTCTCCAAGTCGTCCATAACCGCGGACACGGCTTTCATGAAGATTTACCCTATAGGGGTGCACAAATAGCAACACATGTATGATCAACCTCGGGAAGAACAAAATAAATAGCAACGAGTGCTCACGACAAAGTATTCTCTTGATTCATCAATGATTTTAGGGGCCACCCCCACTAAGCTACCTGTTACGAAGTCTGCTGGGGTGTGTGGCGATGGATATAAATGAGTGGGAACCCAAAAGTGTGACTGGGCTTGTCGATAAAGCGGAAACGTGGCATCGGGTTCCTAAACAGTACATGCGCTCCACCCAAAATAGTGAATAAAGTAGTAAAGCATGGCATAAGTATAGGATAGTAATAAAGCCCCAAACTAGTTTGTGAACCCAAGAAATAAAGTGTGAATCAAGCTCAGGCTAAGGGGATTCATGGTCCCACATGTGGATAGTGTGATAGTCAAGGAACAGGAATCAAGTACTTGGGTCCTACGGGACACAAGTGAGCACGGAAGAACCAAATAATAGCTATTGCCCACCGGTGCCTCTTTCTTTAGTTATCCTGTTCAAGTACTCAGGTCCATTACTACACGGTTTAAGTTGTTTAGGTACCTCATTATCCAAAGACTCGCACAAACCCTACACATGCAATTCTACGACTCACATGCCTCAAACAACTTCTGTAGTAATGGCTCATAGGATTGAGGGTACAAACTTCGGTGGGGTTTAAAAGTAAACGCTATGCAATACTTGGGAGTCAATTAAATGCAACCATTACTCAATGATGCAAGAATAAGATAGAGGCGTAGGTGCTATATGTAATTCAAGCATGGGGGGTTGCTTGCCTGTTAGATCAGCAGTAGGGTAATCATGATCTAGGTAGTACTCTTGGTTCTCTTGATAGTTCCCTTGCTTGACGTCTGTTCGGAGTAAAAGCCAAACACACAAAGGGAAATAATAAATAAAGTGCGCAATCATATGAATATATCTAACAAGTAAACAATGTATTCCATGATGGAATGATGCACAATTGCATGGTATATCATAGAATGGCATGGGTGAGGTGTGGGAACATTAATAAAGCACTTTAATAAATTATTTAGGCATGTTTTAGCCCTATAAACCTTGCTGTTTCATTAATATTTATATGATACATTCTTCAATTGATATGATGGAACGCATAAATAGAACAGGCTCGTCGCGTTGATCGATTTAGACATACTATTTGTCAAATTTGGAATTACGAAATTAAAGTTGTGAATTTATTAAGATAAAAGGCATATTAATGGTATTAAATAATTCGAAAATATTAATTGCCCGGAAAATATTTTAAATAGCATATTCATGTTCTTGGCATTTTTCTAATTAGAAAACATATATCATTTGCAATATTTGAAAATAGTGAAGAATAGATGTTGTTTAACTTTTATGAAAGCATTTATTAATATCCCAAAACACTTATTAATTTTAATGTGTGACAAAAATAACAGAGGGCAGAATCATGTTTAAAATTTTAAAACAGACAAGTTTCATGTTTTGAGTTTTGTCAAAAACCTTATAGATCTCATCTAAATCTTGGTCAAAGGTAGATTAGAGTTTGACTAGTTTATAATTATTTGTATTTGAATTTCTGTTCAACTGAAACTTTTCTTGCGGTACCAACTCTAGCCGCTGCAGATGACATGTGGGGACGGCTGGTGTGCGGAAAAGAAAAAGAAAGGCAGCCGATGACATGTGGGGATGGCTGGCATGCGGAAAAGAAAAAGAAAGGCGCCAGGGGCTCAAACCCGGGATCTCTCGGCTCGCGGCCCTGCACGAACCTGGGACCGGACAACTGGGCTAGCTAGCTGCTTGTGTTATTCGTCGGGCTGTGGCCTAGATTATGTAACTATGTCTGGTGCTAATGGATGAACAAAACCAAGTGACATTTTCTGAAGAACGGGTCGGTGAGAAGTGAGATGCAGCGATATTGAGGGGATGATTTGATATTGGACCAAATAAACTGAGGCTTGGCTTCCTGGAGAGCTGGTACATCTAGCTACAGGTTGACATGCGCACCTGTGCTGGTGGAGGACAACGAGCGAAGCGAGTAAGCGGTGAACACCGGCACATAAGCAGCAGCGCTGGTCATGGGCTGGCAGCAGAGCGTCAATGCGGGCATCTTCGAGCGACGATGGTGGTGGCTATAGGGCACAGAATAGGGCAGTCTTGGGCTCGTTGGAGATCTAGGACTGCCAGCTAACACCGTGTGTCCTCGGGGTCGTCAGGAGTTGGCTGGGCACGATGCGAGTTTGCGACGAAGGTGACTGTTCTCACAACTAAATAGGAGCGTGGTGGCAGCGCACGCAGGGCGCTCGACGGTGGGCAGCGGTGATGCATGGCACAAGAGGGAGGGAGGTTATGTCTAGGAGAAAGAGGGCCTCACCATAAATACATAGGTGTAGAAGATCTTGCTCAAGGCGCAGGTGATCAGGGAGGAACATGTAGTCTAGCCCGTCCGGGTGTCACTCGGGTGCAGCCCTTCTCCTCCAACTCCGGCGGGCTCTAGCGGCGGTTGCAAGTTCGGGAGGTAGGTGGGGACACAAAGGAAGCCGCTGGTACACTTGGTCGGCCTTGGTGGTCACCCGATCAACGAGTCTAAGAGATGACCGGAGCTAGGTTTGGTAGGGCATGGGGATGGCCATGTCCATCTCGTGGAGAAGGAGAGGAAGAGAAAGAGGAGCTGGGATCTAGATCGGGGGCTTTAGGTCTGTGGGGATAAGATGGAGGCAGGGTGGTGGGTTGGTTGAGCTCACATAGGGATTTTGCTTTTCCGAAAGGTGAGGAGAGGGTGGATGGCATTGGGTAGATGGGATTAGGGCTTCTATCCTTTACACTTTAGTAAGAGAGGAAGAGAGGGGCCATGTGAGGTGGACGTGGTGCTGGTGGCCATCATCTTGTGAAGTAAGTCAAGGAGGGATGGAAGATGTGGAGGCATAGAGGCCTAGTGTGGTTCATGTTGGTTTGATTTGATTTTCATTTTATTGTATACAAACCAAACATTGGCCAAATAAAACCCAATAAACCCAAATGGAAGGGCAAGGAGATATGGTCTTGCATGGGTCATGCATGTTTATAAATGCCCACTTCTACTTGTGAAAACAACTATAATGCATCATGGTCACTTTTCTAAATATGCCTCAAATTGAATAAGGTCCTTACAAAAGAATTTTGGAGTTTGCATTCCCATATGGAATAGATGGAGTATAAGCATGCATGAAGATAAATTGTCCAAGCTAGTGTGTGTGATCCACTAGGTATACATATAGCCACAATTACATTCAACATGATAATAGTTCCAAATACAAACCATATGGAAGATGAAGAAGGTCTCCTACACACATAGAATGCAAAGGTGGCTATGTGGGAATCCATAGGAATATGATGAAAACAACATGTATCAAATATTGAAGCATGTAGAAAAAGAATTGGATCCATCCAAGAACATATGAGCTATATTTAAATAGCAAAAAGAAATGCAATGGCTCATATATAATTGGATTGTGGAATTTGTGGATGGAACCAAAGAAAGGTGGTGGAAGAACAAAAGATATGCGCCCAACTCAACTTGGGCACCAAAAAACATATCCATAACCAACTACAATATATCAAGAGGCAAATACAATTAATAGAAATTGCATAATGAGGAGAAGAACCAAGTGAAGAGGGGTTTATATGATGCTCAAATGCAATGTGGCATGGTGACATAAGCATGATATTATGACGATGCAACAATGACAGGTATATAGTAGAATTATATTATTAAACCATGTATCATTACAATTGTTAAATCATTGGGATGCTATAACTCTCCCCCACTAAACAAGAATCTCGCCCCGAGATTCCTCGGAAAAACAAAAAGACACAAGGAGAGGCGGGTGTTCGGAACGAAGGTGATCCTCATGTTCGCAAGTTGATTTATCAATGGAATGGTGTGACCAATATACCTTGCAAACTTGCTAGTCTTGTTGCAAGTCTTGCATTTTACTTTAGAGAAGAAAGGACTTCAAGCATTGAAGGATTGTTGTGAAACTAAGGAGGTAGGATGGACATAGCTCGGATGCTTTAGAGAAACACGATAAAGGAAGAGAACCACTTCTTGAAGGAATATGAAAAGTTGATGTATCAAGAAGATAAAATAAAGACAGATTGTTAGGATTAAAGATCAACAGATGTACATGAATATGATTGTTTGTTTTGTTGGAAGAAAATATCAACTTTGGAGAAGTTATCAACCACTATGAAAATAACATTGTTTCTTACCTTGGATTTAAGAAATGAAGTTTGCAGAAACAAGATTGCCTTCGAACAACATTTTGCCTTGATATCGACAGAAACAATTTCAATTCAGGACTTGTCGGATTAACTTATTCTTGTGGCAATAAGAACCAAAGAATCACGCTATTGAGGTGCGCGGATATGTCTTCAAGAGAAGGAGGTGATGCTTGTTATGGTGGAATCCTGAGAATAAATTGAATGTTCAATATCTAGAGTTGTTGTAGGGATGCTCATTACATTCCTTAACCATGAGGTTATTGCGATAGATTTTGCAATTGATGGCATTGACCATAATTGATTATACAAAGAGAAAAGGATTTGACAATTGAAGTCAGATTTATCTTCCATTCATCTTGTTTGACGATGTCGAGCACTGGTAAAATGAAGAGGAACAGAGAAGATTTTGCATTTGTTTCCACCATATGATTTAAGATTTTGCTCCATCTTAAAATAGACGAGATCACCAACAAGAGCTTATTGATTATGTTCTTTGAGAGAACCCTCAGAAAAAACAAGGATGGAAGTAAAATTCTTGAGGGATAAAGGCCACTTTTGACTTCTGTGGTATGAGTGAAATCACATTAAGCAACCAATTCAATGTAGAAGAGTGAATGACAAGAGTAGTGGTATGGTAGCTACTCCATCTCGCACCCAAAGCAGTACTCCGTACATGAATAGGAAAATCATGCAACCCAACTCTCAGAAATTTACACTGAATATATTATCAAGCATAATTCTTGAAGATCTGTAAGAAAACAAGGAGGTGATGCAAACACTTCGTCGGATTCAAGCAGATAAGATGATGATTATGTCATGTCGGAAGTCCCAAGCCATAGGAAAAAGATATGAATGAAGATCACAGACAAAGATAAAATATTGAATAGATAGATCAAGTATAGCACCCAGACTTTGATAGAAGAAAACGAAAGATCTCGAAATCATCGTGGCATCCTTCGGATTGAGGACAAAAGATAAATCAAGAGGGTTTCCAAAGATTTCTTGCTGAGTCGGAGACCAATAGAATACCTTGTCCTTCTGGAGAATATCTTAAGAGATTTAGCCGTCTTGAGGAAATCTTCAACAGAGCAGCGGGAATTACTTGTCAAACCGAGGATAAAGCTCTAGAGTTGGTTGAAAAAGGAAGATAGAATTAACAGTTGACTTGATGATTCCAGAATTGTAGCGATATGTTTAGCGGAAGGACGTGTTCGAGATAGGTGACTTCAAAAAGTCGGAACTTACACTTTGATAAATTTGCACCAAGGCGATGTTCATGAAGCTTTTGAGAAATAGAAGATGTTCTTAATGTTCTTCCATTGGTATAGAATAGCCAGCATATCTCAAAGATATACCACCAAGAATTTGACGAGATATTCAAAGAATACCAAGTTCATGAGGCAGGAGAACGGACGAATGCTCGAAACACTTTCTCAGCTCAACGCTCTTCGAAAGATCAAAATTAAGAGCAAGGATTTCTGTTAAAAGAGATGCATTGGAAGAATATATTATATGGCCCTTCAGATGAGAAGAGAGATACCGATTGGTTCACATAATTGATTGGATCACCGGTTGCAAAGATAAAAGATCTTGGATAAAGAAGCAACGATAATGCATACATTCAAGCAAAATTATCATAGGTGAAAGGATGAAATTCTCTCGCATAGAAGAGAACCTTTGCAGATATGGAGTTCAGACAAGATATGAAGCACGACAATCGGATGATAATCCATAATAGTTCCTTGAGAAATCTCCGGATTGCCAAAGATACTTGCATATCACAAAGATATGATCGCGGCACAACTCAAAATCACAAGTGATAACCGCCATCATTTGTAGATTCATATTGATAGCATTGACTAGTTTCCACTTATGATAAGTGTCATATAGCTATACCTAGAGACAGATTACAATCACAAGCTTCTGATCGACACACGTTATGTATTTATCCCCAAAGAATTTGAAGTTGAAGTGAAAACTCCAGATTGAAGCGCCGGTAGAAAATGATCAAGTTAGCATGGACATGCCTATAAAAAGAAGGTGAATAGTGTATCACACACGACTGACAAGGAGTGTGGAAACACAGATGTATCAAAGAACAAACTTCCGCATTTTATGGCATTAAAATACCAACTAGATGCACAAAACCACTTAACAGATAGAGATTAGCAACTCCACATTATGTGAAAGCATACTAAAGAACGAACACCCCTAACAAGATTCCGTCGGTTAACAAAGAGTCAGATAGATTGTGTCAGTTTACGCATAAGCCTATCGGTATGGAATGTACCAACAGTTGATAATCAAAGGCAGATTGCGAAGCAAGGTTGGATGCAACAGATCAACATAGATTAACACATCCTATGGTACTACAGATACCCTGAACACGTGAATCCTAGTTTGAATTTTTAGAAGAGAATAGACAAACGTTATACTTCCTTACCAAAATAGGGTGGGTAGGAAAGAAGAACAATAGAAGCAGTCCTACTCTCACGTTTAGTTTTTCGCTAGTATATAGCTACCAAAATATTTCTACACTGACAATGACCACCTTGGTTGAGACCCTGAAGGGCGGAATGGCTCTGATACCAGATGTAATACCTCGGACCCTACACTCTAAGCAACAAGTCAGGATGAACGCAAAAGTGGATAATGGGTGCTACCATGGAGGCCTAAAGGCCACCCACTTGTAGGCCCACAGAAGCGGAGTAGGGCACGGTACCGACCAACCACCCTGCCCACTTTTAAGAACATCATATCAACTGTGAGCGGCACAGTCGACAGGTATACGAACAAAACATACACAAATGAGTATGTATGTCAGCGACATACAAGAGTACATCAGAGTGATTCCATTTACAAAGAAAGTAAATATTGCAACACCATACGTCAACATCCAAATATCCTAGATAGATATAATATTTTAGGGTACATCCTCAAACATCAATCATCATAGTACCAAGCGGAAGCGAAAGACAAGATCCGAGTATGGATTAAGAAGCAAATCAACATAAGATACCACAGAAATAAGCACTTTTCCGCCCATAGATCTCAGAGATCTCTATTCTCGGAATCTCTACGCAAGAGGGTCATTGCCTCCTTCATCGACATAGTAGCAGTCGTATGGATGTACCTGACAACCTAGAAAATAATTCGTGTGAGACCGTAGGGGTACTCAGCAAGTTTTTATGCATCTAAATGGAACAACCTGGGGGTGACGCAATTGCAGCGAAAGATAATAGCTAAACAGTTCTACAGAGACGCTACAACATCCGCCCAACCAGATATGGACGGGCGCTCGTTAATTAGAAACAACAATTATATAAGTAACATAAATAAACATTGCTCGCCCTATTTCTCGCTTACTGAACGAGAAGGCGGAAGAACATCCCTTCTATTGGTAATTTTATTAACCATTCCATGAGTGTTGCACTATTGACTAGTCATGTTTTAGTCAAATTAAACATGATACTTTAGTTATAGTTGTCTATGATTGAGAAACTGTGCACCAAGTTGTCCATAACCACGGACATGGAATTTAGAAAGATTTACCCTGCAGGGGTGAACAAATAGCAACACACACACGATCAACCTTAGGAAGAACCAAATAAAAAGCAACGAGGCCTCACGACAAAGCATTCATAGGAATAATAAATGATTTTAGGTGGCACCCCACTAAGCTACCTGTTACGAAGTCGGACTGCTCCGCGATTGACCCAGGGTGTGTGGCGACGACTATAAACGACCAGGAACTCAAAAGTTTGACTAGGCTTGTCGATAAATCAGAAGTGTGGCACGGGGTTCCTAAATAGTACATGCGCTCCACGTGCAATAGTAAATAAAGAAGTAAAGCATGGCATAAGTACAAGATATTAATAAAGCCCTAACTAGTTTGTGGCCCCAAGAAATAAAGTGTGAATCAAGCTCAGGCTAAGGGGATTCGTGGTCCCACATGTGAATAGTGCGATAGTGAAGGAATAGGAATCAAGTACTCAGGTCCGATAGGACACAAGTGAGCGTGGAATAACCAAATAACAACCATTGTCCACCGGTGCCTCTTTCTTTAGTTATCCCGTTACTACACAATTTGAGTTGTTTAGGTACCCCATTATCCAAAGACTTGCTCAAACCCTACACATGCAATTCTACGACTCGCATGGCTAAAATAACTCTTGTAGTAATGTCTCATAGGATTGGGGGTACAAGCTTCAGTGGTGTTTAAAATTAAATGATATGAAGTACCTAGGATTCAATTAATGCAATCGTGACTCAATGATTCAATAATAAGATAAAGGCATAGGTGCTATATGTAATGCAATCATGGGGAATTGCTTGCCTATCAGTTCAGCAGTAGGGTAACCGGGATCTGGGTAGTACTCTTCATTCTCCTGATAGTTTCTTTGCTCGACGTGTGTCTGGAGTAAAAGCCAAACACACAAAAGGCCATAATAAATAATATGCGCAATCATAAGAATATATGCAATAAGCAAACAAGGTATGCCATGATGGAATGATGCACAATTGCATGGTATAACATAACATGGCATGGGTGAGGTGTGGGAACATTAATAAAGCACTTTAATTAATTATTTAGGCATGTTTTATCCCTATAAACCTTGCTGTTTTCTTAATATTTATATTATGCAATGTTCAATTGATATCGTGGAATGCATAACCATAACGAGCTCATCGCGCTGATTAATTTAGACATAATCTTTGTCGAATTTGGAATTACAGAATTAAAGGTGTGAATTTCCTAAGGTAAAGGCATATTAATGGTATTTAATAATTCGAAAATATTAATTGCCCAGAAAATATTTTAAATAGCATATTCACATTCTTGGAATTTTTTTACTAGAAAACATACATCATCTGCAATATTTGAAAATAGTGAAGAATAGATGTTATTTAACATTTATGAAAGCATTTATTAATATCCCAAAACACTTATTAATTTAAATGTGTGACAAAAATAACAGAGGGTAGAATCATGTTTAGAATTTTAAATCACACAAGTTTAATGTTTTGAGTTTTGTCAAAAACATTACAGATCTCATATAAATCTTGGTCTAAGGTAGATTAGAGTTTGACTAGTTTATAATTACTTGAATTTGAATTTCTGGCTGGTTGAAACTTTTCTCGCGGTACCAACTCTAGCCACAACAGATGACATGTGGGGATGGCTGGCGCGCGAAAAAAATAAAGGAAGCAGATGACATGTGGGGACGACTGGCGTGCAGAAAAGAAAAAGAAAGGGGCCGGGGTCTCAAACCCGGGATCTCTCGACTCGCGGCCTAGCACGAACGGCGGAACGGACTGCTGGGCTAGCTAGAAGCTAGTGTTATTGGCCGGGCTACGCCTTTGGTAACGTAACTACGACTGGTGCTAAGTGACGACCAAGACAAAGCGACATTTTCTAAAGAACGGGTCGGCGAGAAGTGAGATGCAGCGATATTGCGGGGAAGATTTTGACAATGATACTTGACCGAATCAACCGAGGCTTGGCGTAGACCATCGACAGGGGAATCTTCCAGCAACAATGGCGGTGGCTATAGGTCATAGAACAGGGCGTTGTTGGGCTCGTTGGAGAGCTAGGAGTGCCAGCTACCACTATGTGGACTCGGGGTTGTCTAGGGTTGTCTGGGCGTGATGCGAGTTTATGGCGAAGGTGACGGTTCTCACATCTAAACATGAACGTCGCGGTGGCACGCGCAGGGCGCGCGACGGTGGGCAGCGGTGATGCAGGGCACAGGAGGGAGGGAGGTGATGTCTAGGAGTATGAGGGCCTCACCATAAGTATATAGGTGTAGAATATCAAGCTCAAGGCGCAAGAGATCAGGGAGGAAGCTATAGTCCAGCTCGTCTAGTTTTCACTCGAGTGCAGCCCTTCTCCTCCAACTCCGACAGGATCTAGCAGTGGGTGCAAGTTCTGGAGGTAGGAGGGGACACAGAGGAAGTCGCAAGTACACTTGGCCGGACTTGGTGGTCACCCGATCGACGAGTCTAAAATATGACAGGAGCTAGGTTTGGTAGGGGATGGGGATGGCCATGTCCACCTCGTGGAGATGGAGAGGAAGAGAAGGAGGAGCTGGGAGCTAGATCGGGGGCTTTAGATCTATGGGGATAAGATGGAGGCAGGGTGGTCGGGTGGTTGAGTTACATGGTGGATGGCATCGGGTAGATGGGATTAGGGCTTCTCTCCTTTACACTTTAGTAAGAGAGGAAGAGAGGGGCTAGGAGAGGTGGACGTGGTGTTGGTGGCTATCTTCTTGTGAAGTAAGGAGATATGGTCTTGCATGGGCCATGCATGTTTAATAAATGCCCACTTCTACTTGTGAAAACAACAATAATGCATCATGGTCACTTTTTTAAATATGCCTCAAATAATAAGGGGCTTACAAAAGAATTATGGATCTTTCCTTCTCATATGGAATAGATGGAGTATAAGCATGCATGAAGATAAATTTGCCAAGCTAGTGTATGTGATCCACTAGGTATACATATAGCCATAATTACATTCAAACATGATAATAGTTCCAAATACAAACCATATGGAAGATGAAGAAGGTCTCCTACACACATATCATGAAAAGGTGGCTATGTGGGCTTCCATAGGAATATTATGAAAATAACATGTATCAAGTATGGAAGCATGTAGAAGTAGAATAGGATCCATCCAAGCACATATGATCTAGATTTAAATAGCAAAAAGAAATGCAATGGCTCATATATAATTGGGATGGTGGAATTTGTGGATGGAACCAAAGAAAGGTGGTGGAAGAATAAAATATATGTCCCAACTCAACTTGGGCACCAAACAACATATCAAGAACCAACTACGATATATCATGAGGAAAATACAATTACTAGACAATGCATAGTAAGGAGAAGAACCAAATGAAGAGGGTTTTATATGATGCTCAAATGCAATGTGGCATGGTGACATGAGCATGATATTATGATGATGTAATAATGATAAGTATATAGTAGCATTATATTTATTAAACCATGTAGCATTACAATTGTTAGACAATTGGTATGCTATAATCTCCAAATACCGTGTGTCGAAATGGAAGATGTTCTGGATCCACCCTTATTAATTGAAGTAGGAGCGAATGACGATGATCATGAAACTAATGAGGATATAGCTATCGAACCCCACATGTCAACAAGAAAATATGTTACCCCTGAATGGTACAGTTATCTTGTGAACTTGGTCATGACTGTGGAACATGATGAACCTGCAACCTACACGGAAGCAACGGAAGGACCTGAACCCGAGAAATGGCGTGGAGCTATGGAATCCAAAATGAAGTCCATATATGACAACTAGGTATGGATCTTGGTGGATATCCCCAAAGGCCGAAAGGCTGTAGAGAATAAATGGATATTCAAGAAAAAGACGGACTCTTATGGAAACGTCACTCTATACAAACTTGACTTCTCCCAAAAGGTTTTAGACAAATTCAAGGAATTGACTACGAATGAACATTCTCTCCCGTAGAAAAGCTAAAGTCTATTCGGATTCTACTTGCAGTTGTTGCACATATCCATTACAAAATATGGGAGATGGATGTGAAAACCGCCTTCCTGAATGGCAACATTGATGAAGAGTTGTATATGATGAAACAAAGGGTTTTGTCAAACCAGAGGATGCTGGTAAAGTATGCAAGCTTTAGAGGTCCATTTATCGACTGAAGCAAGCATCTCGGAGCTAGAATATTCAATTTGATGAAGTCATCAAAAGTTTTGGATTTGTCAAGAATGGAGAAGAGGCCCGCATATATAAGAAAGTGAATGGGAGTTCAGGGGCATTCCTAGTACTATATGTGGATGACATATTGTTAATAGAGAATGGCGTAAATCTTCTAAGTAGCGTAAAAGAGTATTGAAATAGTAAATTATCCATGAAGGACATGGGTGAAGATGCCTACATTTTAGGCATTAAGATCTATAGACATATGTCAAAGCATCTGCTGGCTCTTTGTCAGAACACATACCTGGAAAAGATTCTGAAATGATTTAGAATGGATGTATCAAACAAAGGTTCATTGCCGATCATAAAAGGTAACAAGTCGAGTGTGATTGAATGCCCTGAAACGGAACGTGAAAATGAATCAATGAGAGGCGTTCCCTATGCCTTAGCCATTGGTTCCATCATGTATGCCATGTTGAGCACTAGACCAGATGTAGCCTTAGCTCTTAGCTTGATGACCATTTCTGAAACAACCCTAGGCCAGTTCATTGGAATGCAGTTAAGGATGTCCTCAAGTACTTGATAAGAACTAAGGATATGCTTCTCGTATTTGTATGACGTGAAGAAGAACTTGTCATAACAGGTACGTGGATGCAAGATTCTACACTGATCCAGATGAAAGGGAATCTCAAACAGGGCAATTCATGGTAATGCCAGCATGATGAGCTAGAGGAGCAGGAAGCAAAGATTAGTGGCTCAATATACAATGGAGTCGGAGTACATGATTGTCGGTGAAGTGGCAAATAAATATCTTTGGGTGAATAAATTCATCACGGATCTTGGAGTGTTCCCAAGTGCGCAAGACCCTGTGTGCATCTATTGCGACAACATGTGGGCCATTGCAATTCGAAGGACCAGAGGTTCCACTCCATGGCCAAGCACATACTCCGATGTCACCATGTAATAAGATAATTCATTACTGAAGGAAACATTAGAATTTGTAAATTACATACAGAAGTGAATGAAGCTGATCCATTCACTAAGCCTCTTCTGCAGAAATATCATGATCAACACTGGGATGCTATTGGTGTTAGATTATTGCCTATTGTAAGCTAGTGTAATTGTACTCTACCGCAACTGACAGACTAAAGGAGATATGCCCTAGATGCCAATAAATAAAGTGCTTTTATTGTTATATATCTAAATGTTCATATAGTTTTATCATGTTATAACTGTATTAAGTGGAAACACTAATACATGTGTGGTATATAAACAACTAGGTCCCTAGTATCCTCTACTACTAGTTCGTTGGGAAGATGATAATCGAGGTTTCCCGATCATGGACTTGACATAAAATAGTCAGCTGACAACAAGGTCACTTAATGAAGTGATGGACTTATACCTTCGATCTGGATTCACAGATGTAGTATAATAGTCTTTTTCCCTAGAAGATCTATGTTTAATTGAACCTTGGGAAACAACGCTAAAAGGAAATAAAAAGGACACGTCTAAAAGACTTTGCTTCTTTGTTTTACCTTCGTTTACCAGACCAATCTAGTTTACTTTATCATGGGTTGAAACAATGGTTGGAGATAGGCCAAGGTTGAAGATCCACCTGCAGCTGCACATCATATCGGATAAAAGATAATAATAAGAATTGTCATGTGTAATGTTTTAATAGGGATAATCTCTTGTGGGAAACACATCCTAATATACTAGAGCCACTAATAGGCAACATGCATAGCAATAGTCTTTTGATCCAATCGAGTGCACCATAAAGCACCGGGCTACAAACGATTGTTAAGTGTAAAACATAGATCAAAGCATTAAGAGGTGATGTTGTTGTGATCCCGAATGGGTTGCTAAGCTAAGACCATATATCCCTTTATGTCATTGGGTTTCCGATGAGATCATCGCTAGCCAAGTATCCCACCTGAAGCCTTTATCAATCTCTAGGGTCTTAGGTACCTATAAGTCCAAAGATCGAGACAAGAGACAAAGAAACAAAAGATACAAATTGCTCTTTCAAACAATACAAAATGCTCCCATAGATTATATGCACATAATCGTTGCGAGGTTTCTCCCCAACCCGCAGCCCGTGAGGACTACTCACTCATAACAATAAGATCAACGATAGAAAACATTGTGCAAAATACTTAGATTGAAATCAAATATTCTTACCATGGTCGCCGAATCACAAGGAGATCTCAAGTACAAAGTAATGGATATGGCCAATGGAGGGGATGTAAGATGGAAGGGATGAACTATGGTGTGGATCACCTTTGGTGGTGTTGTGATGCAATTTGAGAATGGCGGACTTCTGTGTGGCGGCTGGGGCCTCAAAATATATAGGCTTCTTCATGAAAGTTGTGGTGTTTGACGAGACGAAGCCATCACCACATGATACAGGCATACGGTATAAGCAGGCCCTACCCATACCAATGGTCGTTACGGCTGTAGACGCCTGGTATTTGCTCCAGAATTACTTGGTCATGTGGACTTCCTCAAAACCTTCATTGTGACTACAGATTTCGCATTCAAAAGCGTGATTTCCTGCACAACACAAATCAAAGTAATGGTTTGCATATCTTTGCAATTATTAGTCATTAGTGGCAAGGATAGAGAGTTTCTTGTGAATTGCTTGACTGAACACAATGTTTAAACACATTAGAAAATGTCTATTTTTGGAGACATGACCTCCCCAAAGATCAAATCTTGATCGCCCTTGAGCAAGGAGAAACAAAAGAACTATATGGAATTCCGCGTTTAAACTTGAAAAAACGAGAACAAGAATTCACTTACGGTTGGCAGTCATATGTGTCCATTACTTCATCCATTTCAAAGGCTTATCAAAGTTAGAGCGATGACAAGAATACTATACAAGAGTCAGCAAATCAAGAAAATCAAAGTAGAGTTTAATATAAGTATAGAAAACTAGAAGTGTAATAATCAATCCAATTCTTCTAGTTAACTCTCATCTTACCAAGGAACACTAGGATGTTTTAATAGCATAATTGAGTAAAAAGGTTCATGTCCTAAGTAGCAAAATAGTGAAGTGTCTTATTGACACCCACATTAGTAAATCAAGGATATCAAAACACTTCTAATCCAATCATTGTCTTTCAAGAAAATTCATAAAGTAGTAATGAGACCATGCCAAGGACTTGTTATGTGGATCTTCATATATATATTTTATTCCTTCTTCAAGGATCATTGAGTTTTTATTTTACAAGTGCTCGCACAACCTTTGAGAGAACCAATACATTTGCATATATATTGACATGTATTCCACTCATGTCATCAACTCACAGCCAAAATCCTGGGTTATACTATATATTGTCCATAGGCTAGCGGAGTTGTCGGCATCCAAAGGTGTGCATGAGAAACATAGAACTTTTTTAACTAGTACCACAGTTTGATCCACAAGGTTAGCTTTGGCATGCATCACAATCACCCCTAGACTTCAAGTAAATCAAACAAGTCCTTTCAAGAGTGTTGTCAAGTCCATCAAAATATCTACGGGGTTAAGTATCTTCAAGGGTAAACTCTCAAGACAATCATTCATCAAACAAGTCATAAATTTCAGACCTTTTCTTGTTGTACTTGTTTGGCAATATTATTTCCAGGGCAATTCTCGGTTAGCCAAAAGAAATAGAGCAAAAGCTTCCATATCTAATCATCCATACCAATAAAAAAGCTTTACTCTAACTATTTTGAATTACTCCCACTAGCATGGCATCTTAGAAAATCAACCAACTAAAATAAACAACTCAAACTTCAAAGGTGGGAGACATAGGACATACCTCTCATGAGTGACTTTATAATCCTCTTCCTTATAGGAAGTGGCAGAGCCAGGAATTAAGATGAGCCGGGGCGAAGATATAAGGTCTATTTTTTATTGGGTACAACATCAAATATATTTAACAAAATAAACACTTGACACAACTATCAACAACATGAAAAACCCATGAAATTGACTTATAAACACCAAACATGGGCTCCTAACACTTGGGTTTTTGCATGTGACAAATTCACAAGTCTAAATCTTGGACAAAAAATTCAAGAGGTACCCTATTCTTGCCTGCGCTGCTGCAAGGTTTTAGTTTTCTTTAACTATAATTTTATGATCCCAGCGGAAATGGGATTTCCATTTTTTTGGAAAACCACGAACAAAAAGCACATTATAAATTTGTAAATGTTGAATAAGGAGAATAATTTGGACGAAAATTGCTGAAAAATGTACCAAAACAGCAGGTTCAGTTGGATAGTAGCGGTCCATCAACTGCTTATACGCCTACCATTTGCTTCATTTGATTGAAGTTCAATCAAGATTTTGATTTAGGACATTCCTTAGACTAGCATGAAGAAAACACTAGTTTACTTTCTTAGGTTGCAGTCTTGCTTAGACTTAGAACATCAATCACGTTGCAGATTCACGAATTTCGCACAAACCTGCTCCACCATCATGAATTTGGGATCCATTCTAGCTGGCCTGAGATGCTCGCTCCTAGCCAACCGCATAGACAGGAGCATGGTGTGGATTAGATAGAAATGTTCTTTGCTCGTGAGCCTTTTCCAAAACAATTGACCCAAACCGGCCTATTTTACATACCCCTTCGCCGTTGCCTTCGATAGAATGTATGGATGGACGTAGCTCCTCCTGAAGGTCGCTAATGGCGCCGCCACCGATCTGCCATGGAAAGGGGTTCCTACATCACACAGGGGAGCTAGGGAAGTCTCCCATGCTCGCCCCCATAGTAACGCCGACACTTCTTATAGGGATGTCTTCCTACAAAACTCAAGTACCATTATTCCCATAATAATATTAAAGCAAAGAGGCAGAGTGTGAATCCACATTCACAAAAAAAAGGAAAAACAGAAAAATCATTTTGTATTTTTGAGGATTGGGATTAAAGAATAGAAAGGAGCTTTCAACCAAGCAAGGAACTAAGAAAAGAAAAACAAACGAGAAACAAAAGCAAACAAAAATGAAAGTAGATGGAAAAAGCAAAGTATTGGAATGAACCAACACGAGTGTTTCAAAACTCTCAAGGAGCTAGAGTACAATCTCATTATTACACAAATAAAATTGTCAGGGGAACACATCCCCAAGATCGGGATTTTTGAGGTCCTTTTGTTGCCTATTCTGGTGGTGGTGGATAATCTCTCACGTTCCATTGGCTGATCCAATCATGGAACTGGGTGGCGACGTTGGCAGTAGCATCTTGAAGGTTGATGGAGAGGTTGTTCATGTTTTAGATATTTCCTTCGAGATCATAGATATCTTAATAGGTGGTGTAGTAGTTTGGTGGCTGGACATCTTTTTCGGGTCCTTATTGTTCTACTTCTTCATCTTCTCCTTCCTCTCCCATGGGTACTTCTTGTTGGGGTAGATCTGCCTCAACCTGTGCGTCATAACTCATACGTCCATCAATAGAGAATAGACCATTAGGCAATGGAGCTAGGATCAATTGATCTGCTCCAGGTATATCAAGAAAAGTATCCACCATTAGTTCTATAAATCAAACCAAAATCTCTCAAAGTAGAAAAATCAAGACGGTGACTTCCTGTCAACCGTTGGATGTTACCTAGGTTGATGTGAAGTGCGCGTGCAAGAACGATTATAACTCCTCCTCCCCATATGGGTCCTTGAGACTGCAGAGCTTGATGCTTAAGGTAAAACACAAGAAGGGCGCCCAAATTTGGCGTTAAGTTACAATTAATAATAGCAGCTTTTGCGAGGATCGCCATGTCCTCCTCATTGACTCTAGTGAAATCACCATGTTCCTGCAAGGTGTTAGCAATAACATAAACCAAAAAACGAATAGCAGGATGATCATTTTGGTTCCCCTTGGGTGTGTTTCCATGAATTCTCATTATGCTAAAGTACTCCCAAGGTGCAGGGTTTAAAACAAAGGTGGTGGAGCGTATGTCTGTGGTGTTGTTGGCAAACCCAAAGCATTGAGACCATTGGTCGAGTGTCAAGGAGTACTCATAGCTCATAAGACGGAAGTTGATGAGATCAACTCTAGGCATTTGCTGATCAGAATAATACTGAGAGCACACCCTATGCCTCAAGGTGCTAAGAAACTCAAGCGTCAAGCAGCGGTACATGGTGACATCCTAAAAGACAAAGTCATACAAACCAACATTGTTCTAGAGTAAATCGAAATCAGCACAATGGCCAAGTTGGTTCAGGATATAGGGACACACCCACTTGGTGGACTTGATTTCTTGGAGCTTGAGACGGCCAAAATGGTTTAGTTGAAACTCCTAAGTGAACTTGATACCAAGTGACTTGGGGGTCAACGTATCAACGGATGGTGCAGTAGGTTTCGCAGCCACCACACGCGTATGGCTCCTCGTGTTCATCTAAAACAAAATAAATAAAATTGCTAATAATTTTTTTATTCCAACAGAAACATAGCATAAACGATCTTCTACAATTGTTACAAAAGAAACTCCTCTTCAAACAATACTGAGCATGCTCAATATCAAGATTAGCTCAGGAACAAGACCTAAGTCTAGATTGATAATGATGAAAGATTGAGCAGAGTTTTATTGCAAATAAGTTGGGGAACGGCGAAGAAACATACTTTAGATCGATTGAGTGTGAGGAATTGAACATAGATTGAATAAATTTTAAGATCCAACGGAGGTGGTTTGAAGTTTGGAGGTAGAAGAAAGAAAAAATTGTGTTTTAGAATTTTAAGGTTACCTCCTCCTAGGTGATATGGTGTCCACGTACGTAGTATAGGCTGAGGGCTCCTACTTATTGTTACAAAAGAAACTCCTCTTAAAACAATACTAAGCATGCTCAATATCAAGATTAGCTCAGGAACAAGACCTAAGTCTAGATTGATAATGATGAAAGATTGAGCAGAGTTTTATTGCAAATAAGTTGGGGATCAGCGAAGAATCATACCTTAGATCGATTGAGTGCGAGGGATTGATCAAATATTGGATAAATTTTAAGATCCAACGGAGGTGGTTTGAAATTTGGAAGTAGAAGAAACAAAAAAATTGTGTTTTAGAATTTTAAGGTTACCTCCACCTAGATGATATGGTGTCCACGTACGTAGTATAGGCTGACGGTACGACCGGAGCCCGCCCATACGGAGTGACATAACTTGGGGTCTATGAATCCTTTCTAGCGATGCACTCGGTACGGGAACCCAGTACGGTCGCGCGCGCCCATACTACTAGTCATTATGCGGGCAGTACATTTGCTTGAAGTCTAATGTTTTGCTCGAGGATACGGTATGGGCGGGCGATACGGTCGTTTCCGGCCGTAGCAGTGGTCGTTACGGCCACTGTGTCCTTCGGCAAAAATCAAAGTTTCTATTTTCCAAAGCCTTGAAGTGGTACGGGCACATGGTACGAGGTCTTCCAGCCATACTAGTGGTTGTTATACGGCCAGTAAGCTGAAAAACTCAAAGAATTTGGTTAGTAGCTTTGTGCTCCTTTACACATTTTAGCAAAGGTCAAAATAAAATCAAATAGACTTCATAAAAATCAGCAATACCTCTTTGGCCATGTGTTAGTAAAATAAAAGATCGAGGATTATCTTATTTCTTCTCCTCTCTCCAAAGGTCTTCTTGAACGCTCATTATTAAAAACAAAAAGGAAACAAAAACAAACAAAATTAGCACAAGAGTAAAAAACTTTTATTTCACATTGGTTGCCTCCCGTGAAGAGCTTCTACTTAAGGTTAATTAGCTTGACCCATATGGTGATTATTTAGGTTTAGTGAGTCAGACACCCACACCAAAGTAATTGGCTTTCAGTGTAATTATACCATCATCATCATTGTTAGGATTGGCCTTCTTCTTCCTAGGGAAGTGGACTATAAAAGGATCTCTATATGGTAATCCTATTCTCGTATTCCCTTCATGTAAATTGATTAAAGATTTAATAGTTCTTAGGAATGGCCTACCTAGAATTATAGGTGTTATGGGATCTTCAGGCATACCCATTATAACAAGATCAAAAAGTCTGGTACTTCCTTTAATTTCAACAACTATGCTTCTTTTATCCAAACAACTTGTTCATAAAAATTTCAAAACAAATAGCTTGTTTATAAGTTGAATCTGCTAGATGGAGTATTAATTCAGTGGTTGCAAAAGGCCCCAAGTTTAACTTGTCAAATAGACTTTTGGAAATTATTGAGAAACTTGCACCAAGATCACAAAGTGCATATATCTCATTAATCCCAATCTTAATTTTAATAGTGGGCTCAAATATATCATCTAGCTTAGCAGGAAGCTTATCAGCTAGTCATTTATACTCCATCTCTAAATCTCGAACTTTATATGCTACTTGTTGAATAAATTGTCGGTACATAGCATCATTACCTTGTTCTATACCAGGATTCTTTATGGTGATCATCTTTAGTAGATCTTCCACGGTGTATTCAGGTGTAGCTGCATTGCTATAATCCAGCTCTTTAGGCTTCTCTTCATTTGTTTCCATTCTCATCATCTTGAGGTCTTCTACCGGATTTGGCTCATGCTTCCTAGCAAACTTTGCTAGTATGAGAGCTTGGCTCTCAGCTACCTTTCCTAGTTGAGCCTCCACGGTCTTTGTCCTTTCATGTAGAGGTTGGACATAATTTCTAATTGCAATGGCTTGGTTAGATAATTTTCCTATACTACTTTCATGGTTCTCCGTGATTTTAATAAGAATATTATTTTTCTTGGTTTGAGCATGCATAAAGGTTGTAACAGTTTTCTCAAACGATAGATTGCCATGATTTGCTCCATTATGATTATCATGATTATGGTAAGGAGCTCCTGCGGGATTAGAATAATGTTTTTGAACATTAGAAGCAAAATTCTGGTTCTTCCAAGCAGGATTGTAAGGAGTGTGAGCTATAAAATTAACATCAGTAGTGATAGAATTAACTTGGGTATATTCCTTACCCTTTACTATGTTGAGTAACGCGTCTACCTTAGATGTAAGCTCATCATTGCTTACCTCGGTCATTCATTTCACCCTTTTTGAGGTTCTTTCCACATGCCTTTGGGCATGGTTGTTTTGCATTTCATCAAGTAATTTATTTGCAACACTCACTTGCTTTTCCATGATTGTTCCTCCTGCTGCAATATCTAGCATAGACTTAGACATTGGGTTAAGGCCATTATAAAATAAATGTAATATAAGCCATTCTTCAATCCCATGACTAGGACAGTTCATTACGGCTTATTTCACCCTTTCCCATGAAAGAGCTAGTGGATCACAATCTTCTTGTCCAATACTTGTAATGTTGGATCTTAGTTGCGTAGTTTTAGCTAGGGGAAAATTTAGTCATAAAAATATTAGTATATTCCTCCCAAGATTTAATAGTGCCCTTAGGTAGAGCTAGCAACCAGTCCTTAGGCTTTCCTCTAAGAGGGAAAGGACACAAACATAATTTAACAGCACTTGGATCTACATCCTTAATATGCATCATGTTGCAAAATTCAGTAAAAGTATTTTAGTGCAAACCTGAATCCTTAGAAGACGACCCCCCTAATTGGTTTTGCTAAACAAAACTTAAAATGTTAGGCTTAATTTCACATACTCCCCAAGTTTGTTTAGAGCCATGGCTCTTATATTTTTCGTATTTTTAAAGTAAAGAAAACAAATAAGAAGTAACTAATTTTTTGGGTTTTCAAATAGATATCAAGAAAGTAAACTAATGACAAAAATAACCAACAAAACAATAATAAAACTGAAAACAAGGTCTCTAGTGACCTCACCAGGATAGCGACATTGCTTCCCTGGTAACAACACCAAAAAAGGGTTGATACCTTTGATCTCGATTCACATATGTAGTATCTTTTTCCCTAGAAGACATAGGTTTAATCGAACCTTGGGAAACAACGCTAAAAGGAAAGAAAAAGGACACGTCTAGAAGACATTATTTTTTTCATTTTACCTTCATTTATCAGACCAATCGAGTTTACTTTATCGTGGGTTGCATCAATGATGGGGATAGGCCAGGGTTGAAGATCCACCTGCAGTTGCACATCATATGAGATAAAAGATAATAATAATAAGAATAGTCATGTGTAATGTTTTAATAGAGATAATCTCTTGTGGGCAACACATCCTAATATACTAGAGCCCCTGAGAGGCAAGAGACATGGCAATAGTCTTTTGATCCAACCGAGTGCACCACGAAGCACCGGGCTACAAATGATTATTAAGTGTAAAACATAGATCAAAGCATTAAGTGGTGATGTTGCTGTGATCCCGAATTGTTTGCTAAGAAAAGATCGTACAACCCTTTTTGTCACTGGGTTTCCTATTAGATCGCCGCTAGCCAAGTATCCCACCTCAAGCCTTTATCAATCTCTGGGGTCTTGGGTACCTACAAATCCAAAGATCGAGACAAGAGAAAAAAAATACAAATCTCTCTTCCAAACAATACACAATGCTCCCACAAATAAGATGCACACAATAACTGCGAGGTTTCTCCCCAACCCGCAGTCCGTGAAGACTACTCACTCATAACAATAATATCAAGGATATAAAACATTGTGCAAAATACTTAGATTGAAATCAAATATTATTAAAATGGTCACCGAATCACAAGGAGATCTCAAGTACAAAGTAATGTCTATGTCTAATGGAGGGGAGGGAAGATGGAAGGGATGACCTATGGTGTGGATCTCCTTTGGTGGTGTTTTGATGCAATCGGAGAATGGCGGCCTTCTGCGCGGCGGCTGAGGCCTCAAAATATATAGGCATCTTCATGAAAGTTGTAGGGTTTGACGAGACGAATCTGTCGCCACATGGTATGGTCTTTACGGCTGCAGACACCTAGTATTTGCTCGAGAATTATTTGGTCATGTGGATTTCCTCAAAACCTTCATTATGACTCCATATTCGCATTAAAAAGCATCATTTCCTGGACAACACAAATCAAAGTAATGCTTTGCATATCTTTGCAATTATTAGTCATTAGTGGCAAGGATAGAGAGTTTCTTTTCAATTGCTTGACTAAACACAATGTTTAAACATGGTGGAAGATGCCCATTTTTGTAGCCATCATGGGTACACCCGACCGTAGAATTGCAATGTGATCCAGTCACAATCTTCAACGTTCTGATATCTAGCAAAGCATGGTAACTTAATCCTTCGACCATGAGATCATGTTTAATCAGTATCTCCTGCAACTCCCTTGATCACATCAATTATCATGTCCATACCTGGGTGACCATAAAGGTGCGTTTTAGCTATTCCAGAGGAATAGTTGAGTCGTATGATTGATATCAATTGTTTCCAATCTAAGTGACAGCTAGATACTCCGGGACCACTTGGTAAGATCACATCAAAGACCTTGCAGGCATGTGACTAGTTCATAGGGATGTGATACCACAGGAACGAGTAAATGTGTTTATCAGTAACAAGATCGAACTGTATACAGATACATGAGATCAGGTCTTGGAAAAACCAGGTATTGTTGTGCAAAGGGAATAAGACCTGATGTTTAGAATGTTCAAGCAAACAACCAAATTAGTGGAATGTGATGGGATCATCATGTGTTTCCAGATATCACTAATGATCATTTGATCAGGGAGAATTCTCCTTCATAACTGAACATTCCTAAAATACAAGGTGTCACGCTTAAGGGTAATCGATGTTGTAAGTTGATATTCTACCATAGAGAAATAAGAAGAGAGAACCGAAAGTGGCCTCGAGAGAATATCGAAGTGTTCGGAGTCCATTGAAAAGGTGTTTTGAATAAGGAGGAATTAAATAATGTATTTAATATTTAATTATAAATTAATATTAAATATATTTATTTAAATAAAAGGAAAAAAGGAAACCCCCACATGGGCCCTCCCTAGGAGGGAGGAGGCCCAAGAAGGGGGAGGCGGCAGCCCCTTGGTGGGCTAGAGCGCGGGGTTGGGGCTCCCACCGCCTCCGGCTACAAATGTGGGCTAGGCGCACGTGGGGCCCACCCCCACCGTCATCTGGACCCTCCTCGCACCTCTTCAAGTGCTTAGTCCCACCTTTGGACTTGGAGGGCTGGACTACCCGGGTTTTTCCTATATATAGGGTGCCATTCACCCCAATTCCTCAATCAATCAATCCAATTGGCATTAGCCATTCCCTCTCTCCCTCCCTCTCTCCATCTCTGTGTGTTTCCAAGTTAGAAACGTGCTACACGAGGTGGAGGTTTCGCCACCCAGCGCACGCCATCATGCCGCTAGAATCGTCTATGATCTTCTTCTTCTGTTGCCTTGCTGGACCGGGGCCTAGGAGACGTCGTTTACACCGTATGGATGTAAAACTCGACAAGGCACTACCATTAGTGGTGCTGGACAGTTGAAGCCTTCTAGACCTTGAGGTCTGCTATGCTCGCCTTCAGCATAAACATTTGTGCAGGAACGTAATCTTGTGCCCGGTCTTCAATGGTATGAATATTGTATCCTGCTCATTACTGTACTTCTCCATAGATAGATCCTAGGTTGGCGCGTTCTTGTAGTAGGATTTTTTTGTTTTCTACCACGAAACCCCTTCAGGACTTAATACCGCACCCAACTCTGCATGAAGCTCAATTTTGTATGCATTATCATTTATCATCTCTAACACTTTGAATGGACCAGCAACACGTGGAATTAACATAAACTTGCACAAATTAGGAAAACGATATGTGCTCAAATGCAGCCAAATAAGATCTCCAACATCAAACACAACATGCTTTCTACCTTTATCTCAAGCAATTTTATACTTAGCATTCATACATTTAATCTTCTCTTTGGTAGTAGCATGCATCTTCAAAATATGTTCAGCACGTTGTGTAGCATCATAATTATTTTGCACCAAAGTTGGAAGTGGCAATAAATCAATGGGTGCACATGGAACAAAACCATACATAATCTCAAAAGGGCACAACCTAGTGGTAGAATGTACAGAATGATTGTAATCAAATTCAATATGAGGTAAACAATCTTCCCACTCTTTTAAGTTCTTCTTTAAAACAATCCTTAGCATAGTAGACAAAGTTATTTAACTACATCAATTTGTCCATTAGTTTGAGGATGACATGTAGTACTGAAAAGTAATTTAGTCCCTAGCTTAGCCCATAAACATCTCCAAAAGTGGCTAAGAAATTTAGTATGATCATGAGAAACAATAATATTTGGCACACCATGCAAATGAACAATATCACGAAAGAACAAATCAACAACATGAGAAACAACATCACTCTTGTGACAACGAATAAAGTGTGCCATTTTAGAAATTCGATCGACAATAAAAAAATGCTATCCCTCCCATTATGTGTTCGAGGCAATCCCAAAACAAAGTCTACAGAAATAACGTCCCAAGGAACACTAGGAGCAGGAAGAGGCATGTATAAACCATATGTATTAAGGCATGACTTAGCTTTTTGACATGTAGTGCAGCGAGCAACAAATCTCTCAACATCTCTATCCATCTATGTCCAAAAGAAATGTGCAACAAGTATGTCCCCCATCTTCTTCACTCCAAGGTGACCCATCAGTCCTCCTCCATGCGTCCCCTGTAACAAAAAAATACGAATGGAGCTATCTGGCATGCATTACTTGTTAGCACGAAACACAAATCCATCATTAATGACAAACTTGTTCCATGTTCTTCCTTCTGTACAATTCAACAATATATCTTTATATTCCACATCATGTACATATTGTTCTTTGATAGTTTCTAAAACAAAAAATTGTAGTCAAGTGGTGAAAGCATGGTCTGATGGCGCGACAAAGCATCAACAATGACATTAACTTTCCCTTTCTTGTGTTTAATAACATAAGGAAAAGACTCAATGAATTCAACCCACTTAGCATGATGCTTACTAAGTTTTTCTTAACTATAAATATGCTTCAAAGATTCGTGATCAGAATGTATAACAAATTCTTTACGCCATTAATAATGTTGCCAAGTTTGTAATGTACTAACAAGAGCATATAATTCTTTTTCATAAGTAGAATAGCTCAGACTAGCCCAGCTTAGTTTCTCACTAAAGTATGCAACATGTTTACCCTCTTGTAACAACACACCTTCCAACCCAATTCCACTAGTATCACATTCAAGATCAAATGTTTTAGTAAAATCAGGAAGCTGGAGTAAAGGAGCATGTGTTAAGCTCTCTTTCAACATCATGAAAGCATCATGTTGAGTGTCGCCCTAAAAAAGGTACATCTTTCTTTGTAAGCTCATTCAGTGACGCAACAATAGATCCAGAATCTTAAATAAAGCGCCTATAAAATCTAGCAAGTCCAAGAAAACTCCTCACTTCTGTAACTGTTGTGGGAGGCGGACAACTTGAAATTGCTTCACTCTTGGTTGGATCAACTTCAATACCTTGCGTTATAACTCTTGGGTTTGCAGCATAGAAAACTAAAAATTTCCTACGATGGGAACTATACGCCAATATCTATCTACTAGATACAAGCAAAGAGTGGGATATACATCCATGGAGAACTTACCCTCGAAGACAACAAAGCTTTGTTAACGAGTTGGAACTTGTGGATGATGTAGTCGAACGCTTTCCGATCTCAAGATCGTGTGGAAGTCCTAGCTCTGCAAATTAGATGCGCATCCGTACTTGCACACACGTTCAGGCCACCGAACAACCTCCACCTCCTCCCTCTAGCGAATCAGCAGAAGCAGCAACTCCTTCCAAACGAGAAGCCACCAGGAACACGTATCTCCCTAATCCAAGACCATGGGGAATATATCTAGAGGGGGAGACAGATCCTTCACGAGGAGATGTACTTTGTGAGGAGGAGAGGGGGGCCTTTTATAGGGAGAAGGGGACAGCCCCTGCCATGGCCGGTGCCATGGGGAGGTGCCCCCACCTCTTCCCTCGTTCATGTGGTGAAGCTCCACTCACATAAATCTAGCCTCCACTCAAAATTCCACTCACATGCATTAAAGTCCCACCAAATTTAATGAAACTCTCATTTAATAAAACTCATTTATTTATTTTATTCAGAATTTTGTTATTTACTTTAATTAACAAACACTCACATAAAACCCCTTGCAACATTTCAATATCACATGTAGAACCAGTTTCTGCAATTTCACCCGAAACAATTTTGGTTTCCATCGAAATCATTCCAGCACTTTGCAATTCTTTTGTCTAAAACATATATGCTCCAAATGGTGTTTGGCAACCCTTAAGTGTGTCACCCTATGGTTCGCGAATAATGCAGACATGATTGATACTCCTCTCAGATCAATAATCAGAAGCGGGACCTGGAGATCCATTCTAACTCCTACACATTCAATGATGACTTTTGTGATCGTGAGAACCTTTAACACTAGTAACTTAATCCCTTTGTATCACGATATATTGCATGTCCAAGATTCGATCATCAGTATACAAATACCTAGTTTGATCTCGTTACCGACATGCACTCTTTTCTTGTTCCCGTGATACAACATTCTAGTGATCACATCACTTGCTTGCAAGCTATTTCTCAATGTGATATCACCAAGAGGGACCAGAATATATCTATCCATCATCGGGATGGACAAATCCCACTCTTGATCCATGAGCCTCAACATAACACCTTCGTAGCACTAAACCCATATTTATAGTCACCCTTTTACAGTGTGACGTTTGATGTTATCAAGATACTCCTCTTGTGTTAGAGATTAACATGATCTCATGGTCTAAGGACTACGATTACTTCGTATGATGTTATAGAAATATAAACGCAATGACTTTGATCGTAATGCTATACTTCGGATGAGTGTTCATCACATCATTTCCCCAATGTTGTGACCTTGTTATTAATGACATCCAATGTCCATGATCAGGAAACTTTGATCATCTTGTTAATCAACGAGCTAGTTTAAAGAGAGGCATAACTAGGAACTTTCCATTAGTGTATTAAACACACATGTATTAACGTTTCCGCATTAATACAATTATAGCATGCAAAATAAACAGTTATCATATACTTGGAATATACATAATAACAACTTTATTATTGCCTCTTAGGGTATATTCCCTTTAGTCTCCCACTTGCACTAGAGACAATAATCTAGTTACATAGTGATAAATCTAACACCCATGGAGTTCTGGTGTTGATCATGTTTTTCCCTAGGGAGAACTTTAGTCAACGGATCAACAACATTGAGATCTATGTGCACTTTACAAATCTTTATATCTCCTTCCTTAACATGCTCTCGGATGGAGTGAAACCGGTGCTTAATATGCTTGGAATTCTTGTAAGACCTTGGTTCCTTGGAGTTGGCTATGGTTCCATTATTGTCACAATAGATAACCACTGGGTCCAACGCACTAGGAACCACACCTAGTTCGGTTATGAAATCCTTCATCCAAACCGCTTCTTGTGCTGCTTCTGCAGCAACAACATATTCCGCCTTCGTCGTTGATCCAACCACCACAGGTTGTTTGGAACTCCTCCAACTAACTGCTGCTCCGTTCAAGAGAAATACGTATACGGATTGAGACTTAGAGTCATCCGGATCGGTGTCAAAGCTAGCATCGACAAAACACTTGGCGACCAACTCTTCTTCACATTCATATACAAGAAACATATCCTTAGTTCTTCTAAAGTACTTAAGGATATTCTTGACCACTATCCAGTGTTCCGTACCTGGATCATATTGGTACCTACTTGGGTTTAGGGTTTGCATTATTTTCTTTACATGCATTTTTGAATGAAATGATGCTCATGAATGCTCAAACAAAGCCCTAACTAAGATTAGCTAAAACTAGAGTGTTACAGATCTATCCCCCTTACAAGAATCTCGACCCAAGATTCCGTAGGTAGGAAGAAAGAAGAAAAACAGGGTCACTTCTATGGATAAGACGAAAACACACCAAAAACACACGGAGTATCTCAAGGTCAACTCATGAAAGGGTGTTCAGAAACAATTCTGAGATGACGACATGAAACACATCAAGATAACAGAGGAAACAAAAGGAGAAGGTTTCAAGGTGACATATAGCTGGTCTTCATAAGGATTGAGACCGTGGAGCTTTAGAAGAGTTTAAGCTTCTGAAATGAAAAGCTTCCAATAGGAAGAACATGACCACATACTTCGAGGGATGAAACTCTACTGGACGACATAAGTAAAGCTTCTAGCGATATAGAGATACGAATAACCAAGCTGTTGAACTACTTTTGATAAAGAAGGATAACTCTTCATTCAACAGAAGGTCAAGACAACAAGGTGTTTTGTGGCAATGACTCAGAGGAGTCGCAAGGAACATATAACAAGAGGAATTTCTAATTACCAAAATCATCGTCACTCTAGAACATGATTGAAAGACGGAGGGAACTTTGTATTCATCTAGGATTATCAAAATCTTTGCCGAAGATCGTGATATCACTTTACACCACCAGACAAATAAATAAGAAGATTCGTGATGACACGAGGAAAAAGAAACTTCATTCTCAAACTTCAATTACTTGGCTCAACAATATGTTTGCCAACATAAAGGGTATGGAGGATCGACCGAGAGGCATTTAGCAACACTACTTTAAATGTTCTGCTTGATGCTCGAGAAAGCAAACATCAAGTAAAGGTCGGACTTTGGATACAAAGGAGACCATGAGCACTACTCCTATAGATAATCATAGAAGGAGCCTCATGAAGAGTGGTTGTTATTTGCTGATTCAAGAGGATATGGCAATAGGTCTTCCAACTAGTTGTGTCAACCATTACATCAACCTTGCCGTATTTTCAAAGGGACCTACGTCAAAACCTTGAGGAACACCAACCATCATATATGTTTGAAATTCAGATTAGGTTAGGTGGGACGATACTTCAGACTCAGCATGTACGAATAGAAAGTTTGCAACATTTACCACAAATGTAAAGTCACTATATTATCAAGACATGGACTATAATGTCAAGCTCTAAAATACTGAGAAAAATTGCTAGACCCATGATTTAACAACTTGTCAGAGGACAACTGCTATACATGAAGTACTTGCAACGAAATACACATGTGTCCTTGAAGGAACAAGGATAACTCTACTCGAATCCACGGTGACATATTTCAACAATTGCACGTGAACTAGAGAAGGTTACTTCCAACATCCAGAACACATACTTTGTGATAACCTAAAGATGGCTCTCTGAAGTTTTCCAACATTAATGCCAAAGGTTCCATATGAATCTAGTCTAGCTTGGAGAAGATAAGGATGTTATAGATGGGCTCAACAACAAACTTATCGACACACTCCATGAAGATGGACTCATATATTGTATGAATAAGGTAAAACTATTACTCAGACCAAGGGACATGAAGACATACTCACGTGGCACATCACGAGTAGCAACGTCATCAAGATAGTCCTTGGAACTGAGTTTGATTTGATGATAACCTAGAAGGAAATAGTATGTTTTTCAACTCGAGCAAAAATATACATCCCTTTACAGAAGGAACATAATTAGATAGAACTTTTGTCTTCACAACCTCCAAGTTGTTATTTAAGCTCAACCAACTAGTTCAGGGGTATCCAGTAAGGATCCTTGGAGAAAGAAACAGTTTAGAGAACTGACTTTCTCAAGAACTTGACATCACGGTCATGTGGCAACATGGCGAGACTTCTAGTAGACATCTATAATATCATGAACCACCGTTATGTCACTTGGTTCGAGAGTAGACTTTCTTGGTAACGCAAGAAGACATAGTCTCAGAGCTTTGGCACAAGCCTAACTCTTTGACCAAGGAGAGTGTACAAGAATAATGGACTTGGTAGCACAATCATTCTTTGCTTAGTGATAGGGTTAACCAATCATGCTAAGAATGACATAGACGTCCTTGGAATTGAAAGCAACAAGAATTTCTAAGCATCTCGGATGGCCACATTATTGCGCACACGCATCATTCACGACCGCGAAAGCTCAAAGGAAGGGTGGGTAAAGATGTGTAAGAGCATCACTTCATTAAGGATTCATGAAACTTAACACAACCTCTTAGTATATAAGGGTGTGACACTCTATGGTAGAACGGATGGAAGCTAATCATTGCCTCTTACTCTGCAGATTAGAACACTTTGACCTGATCCTAGATAGGACGAGGTACTGGAGTTTGTTTCTCCTAACATCTTGAAAGGGTTTGTCATGATGGGCCACAAGAGTATATTGCATCGGAAGACACCAATGCACATTACCACTTGGCTACCAACTAATATACAAAGGTCAGAAAAACAAGGGAAAAGGAACATGCTTAGGATAGAATCCCGAGATGTAGATGCATAGTTTATCATTCTTCCTAAACCCAATGCACAGAAGAGGTAAGGTGTGGTAGACTCACGAATATATATGCGAGAATCGTTAGGAGTACTCTTGTCATGATCTATTTTGTTCCATTAGAGAACATCTGCCATACATAGTGGCAGGGGAAGTCCTTAATTGTCAAGATTCATTCACGACAAAGACCACAAGCTTGAAGGCTAGAATTGTAGTACCAGCCATCCTGAGGTAATGTGTGAACATTTACGACAGGGGTCAAAGGAATGGACCTTGGGTTAAATATCAACTTCATGTACAAGATTCACATCACCAGAATCCAGCACAATCTAGGATCTTTGGTTCAAGTCCAAGGGTTAAAACCCAATAGAGAAGTAATTACTACTTGAGTGACACAACATACACTACAAGATAGTAACGACTAGGTAGCTTCCAAAAGAAGAAATGACTTGTGAAGTACCTAAACAAATAAAAGGAGGCACACGAGGAGAAAGGAAACCTCGAAGCCTATAACAAAACACTATGGATCCTACAATATACTATTGTGGGTCCATAAGGTAGAGAGATCATGATGGAACGGAATTTCTCAGCTGAAGCAGATCAAAGGGGACAAAGAACACACAACACACACAACTCTAAAGAACTCAACGCTAGGTCAACTGGCTGAGAAACGACATGCCCAGAAAGCACCTAACTTTTGAAAGACAAGACGAGGTATCAAAAATTTTCCAAATCAAAACAAGATAAGATGACCCAGAGTTAAGAGTGATACTAGATGAGGAAAAAAGAAGCATACTAGAGTTTTCGCAAATACTTTTCAGCTTTAAGATAGTTTTCACAAGCACTAGACTCAACATTGACCAATAGCAAGGTTTTCCTACGGTCGGTAGTGCTCTGATACCAAGAACTATGACACCCCCGGGGTCAGGGTTAAACAAATCCAGACCTTAGCTTGACATAAGCTTAACCTAGAGCTCGAGGATACCTAGTGAGAAATCGGTAACACAATAGTAACCCTATGACACAAAAAATATTACAGCAAGCTCATAATTGAGCAAAGAACCAAAATATTACAAGCAGAGGTAACTAACCACAAACATCAAAAAATGGACGGAAAATTATGTTATTAAGTATAACAAACTTAACAAATGGCCTAAGAGGCCTGAAGCATAACAATGACATCCCAGCCCATAGATTCCAGGTTGTCGGCCGGGAGCCCCAAGCTACTCGTCAGTGTTGATGTCGTACCAAACTTGTCTCCAGGGGAACACCTACTCTGCTAGAAAAGTATCAACAAAGCAAGGGTGAGTATAGGATGTACTCCGCAAGACTTATGGCTGGTGGGGTAATTTTGCATAAAGCCATATTTGTTTATAAAACAAGAGCGAGAGGAAGCTCGTCTAGTCAGAATATTTTAAAGGGGATAAGGGAGCGACATCTCCAAAGAATTGATCATCATCTTTTGATATCCACCAAATCATCATCATCTCACAACTAGGATCACCCCCTGGTACCCACGAGGAAGCATCCATAAGGACACGTTGAACTGCCAAGTTTTAAGATTAGGTTAATGTTATCTATGATCTTAGAATTTGGTCACCAAGCGTTCATAACTGTGAACACGGATTTTCGAAAAGATTTAACACTGCAGGGGTGCACACCTTTACCCACACGTACTAACTAACTCTTAATGCAAGAATCATTAGCCCTCTTCCTTTGAAGGCCGACAGAGGATGGTGAGACACGACCTTTACCTTGCTTTTGTTGAGACCATGAGTCACGCCCTAAGGATGTTTCCATCATAACGGGTCAAATCTCGAAGCCGGTCCCTAGAGATTTGAGTTAGGTTATTAGGGCGCCATCTACCCCAAGCAACCCCGGCCACGCATACCTACCTGTTATGATGCACCTTCACCCGCCAAATCTTTCAAAACGTTTTCTATGCATATGTCAAATGGAACGTCCAAACTATGTGACTCATGGAATCTACTAGGCAAGTTAGTTAGTCGAGAGGTCCCCATAAACCCCGTGTGGCCGTACACTCGTCTTGGTCCAAAAGCAAGACCTCGGTTCCTAGTGGTGGCGAACATGGGACTACAAAAACCACATCCCATAGTGGCCTCCCATAGTGGCCTCCCATACAAGCCTTAGCATGTTTAACCTTTACCACTGGTCTTACCTCATCAGTATACCTCGATCTCCTATCATACTAGATTCTATGCAATTGGTACATCATCTGGATGAACCAGCACTGACAGCTAAGCATGGTAAGCAAGACACAGATATAAGCTCTAGCACTGCACACAAGCCAAACCTAGTTATGCTAGGAGCAGTGGATAAGGTAATATAAGTTCAAAGGGAGTAATGCAACAGATAGGATCCTTTATTTATCGATAAAAGACCACAGTTGAATCGTATGCAACATGGAAAGAATGCAATACTTTCAAAACCATAGGATTGTATAATGGTGGGGCTATGCTTTCCTTGTTTGTTGATAACCAGAAAGTAGATCTTCAGATATCTGGTACTTGACTTGATTACAGTTGGTCAAGTATGGTTCTTCGGTCTTTGATGGTGTTGATCTCGGTCTTCGATCTGGATCTCGATATTGTATTCTATCGGGAAGAAGCAAACACCAGAAAGAAAGGGGAAATAATCAACACATGGCATCGATGCAATGCTCAAGCAAGGATGATGATATGACAAGTTAAATAGTATTGAAGTGAAACCCTATAGCATTCTTAGCAATTTAAGCGGGCTCCCAGGGGTCCAATCCCTAATTCAGAGAAACCCTAGATGCACCTAAGAGGGGTCACTTTGTTCTTCTAATTAAAATTGGCATTTAAGTTGTTGAACAATGCATGATTTTGAGTCTATTTTATAGATCTCATTTTTCTGAACATTTTGATATATTATTCATATTTTTCTGGTTTAAAATGAATAAGTTATTAATTTCTCCAATTTTAATCCATCTTTAAATCATTTTAAAATAATTAAACATTTTTGGAATTATTGAATATTTTTCTATCTGGACCCACATGTCATATATTTAATCATTTCAGAAAACATTTCCAAAGAAGATTAAAAACCTGACAGACGGGGCCCACTAGGTTATTTATATTCTAGAAAATAATTACGAAAACATTTAATAAATGAAGAAGGTATTACTACCTCATGCTGATGTCAACATGACATTAGAAATGGGGAGATCGCAGGTGGTGCTCCAATTGAGCGATAGGAGGCGCCTAGGATAGCGAGAGCAAGCACGCTAGAATAAGGGGACAAGGGGGAGGCGATTGGTGGCGGCGCTGCTTGGTTTTGGTCACAGGAGACACGCCAGTGACGAAATCTGACATCGGTTGCGGGCAGCGCATGATGATGGCAAGATACAACAAAGGAGGGAGATGGAGGAGTGACTCCAGAGAACCACCTGCTCTCCGTGATGCTCGACGTGGGGTCGGTGAGGCAAGGCGAAGACAGGCGTTGCCGGAATCAACGACGTCAACTGCGATGGCCGACAGCGAGTTCGGGCTCTATTAGCTCGATTAGGAGCTCCACTTCAATCGTGGCTTGGCGGAGGAGAACGAGCATGCGGAGGCGCTTTCAACAGCATCTTCTGCTCGGCCTAGGGTGGTCCAAGCAATGGCAACAGACGACAGTCTAGGGTTAGGGTTCGGATGCTCGTAGAGGAAAGAGGATGAGAGAGCTAGACAGAAAGGAAGAGGACGAGCGCATCGGTGTGGGGTCTTATCCCCTCTCTGGAGCAGTGGCAGGAATCTTAACACATGCCAGCGACGGACGGTGGACGGCGTGATAGTGACCTGCTTCGTTCGTCGAGGAGGAAGACGACAAACATGGAAGATGGTCGAAGCGATATCGGGCTGGGATTGGGCCGCGCATGGGCTAGGTGGGCCGAGGGAAAGCTTGCAGCAAGACGAGGGAGCGTTGGGCTGCGTCCTGGTTCCATTTTTTCTATAAACCATTTTTTCTTTTTGTTTTCTCTTTTTCTATTTTGCAAAAAAAAATTCAAATCTATTTTGAACCATTTAAAAAATACTAGAAGGTTTGCAAATATATGAAATAGTGTGGGCCCCTTTATTACATTTGGGCTCCATTCATGTTGTAGTTTTTAGAATTCCAACTATTTTGAATGTGTTTGAGAGGAAGAAGGAAACTAGGGTTTAGGGTTTCCATTATTTTCTTTACATGCATTTTTTAATGAAATGATGATCATGAATGCTCATACAAAGCCCTAATTAAGATTAGCTAAAACTGGGGTGTTACAAAAACAATCCTAAAGTAATTATAAATAAAAAACCAAACAATTAATCTTCAGGTACATGTTGAAAAAACTTATGATCAAAACCATGCATATACATATGCATCATACGAATCATTCAAAGATCAGAAATAATTCAAAGATCATATGTGTAGTTCCATATGAGAATACAACCAGGGCGTTATAATTTTTTTCAGAGATGGAGTTGGTGAACCAAAGTACCAACAACACAACCTATATTGTTTGTGTACATTGCTGCCTCAGGTTCACCAACCCATCCCTAAAAAAATGACACCATCATATGTGTCTCCCCTTGCACTCTTTTGGGGCAAATTTCAATCATCGGCCTCGGTGACAAACTAAAATGTAATTCTTATACACTATGAATGCATGCAATACATAACTCAAATATCATAGTTCTATGAATGTAGAATATATCTTGGGGCCTCATAAGTTTCTTCAGGGATGGCGTTTGTGAAGCAAGTACCAATTCTACAATCTATTGTTCTTGTACATTGCCCGAGGTTCCCTAACTCATCCCTGAGAAAATCTGACACCAATGTGTCTGCCTCTCTTTTGGAGCAAATTTGAATCATTGGCCCAATAATAAATTGAAATGTAATCCTAAAAAACAATATTCAGGGATATACATATTTAGGTACAAAAACAATCCTAAATATACATCAAAACCATGCATATACATATGCATCATATGAAACAATCAAATATCACAAACAATTCAAAGATCATATATATAGGTTCCATATGAGAATAAATAAAGGGCCTCATTTTGTTCCAGAGATGGAGTTTGATAACCAAAATACTAATAGCACAACCTATATTGTTTATGTACATTGCTGCCTCAGGTTCACTAACCATCCCTAAAAAAACACCACCATCATATGTGTCTCCCGTTGCACTCTTTTGGGGCAAAATTGATTCATTTTGAAATGTAATGTTATATGCATGTTGTGTATCGAAATCAATACTCAACTAGCAAACCCTAAAACCCCTAAAGCAAATGTTACAGATCGATTAAATTGACAGCACAAGAAGAACCGTATGAACAACAATGAGTTAAGCAAACGTAAATTTACTAGATTGCAGATGAGCAGATTGTGGTTTTGTGATTAGACGGATTGGGGTTTTGTGACTAGATGGTAGATGCATCAATCGACTGTTCGAACCATATATATACTACCATACTTCAAGATTAAAGAATCTATAGATGATTGAGCAAATCCAAGGTATGAATAGTGAAATCTGCGGCTGCGACTAGAGAGGCTAGCAATTTAGTACCTCAGACTCCTCATCGAAGACCTCGTCCTCAAAGTCGTCATTCTATGCGATTACGTCGACGCTTTCTTGGTGGAGGATAGGGTCATTGATGTAGAGCACCGGGTTGCCTCTGCCTGCCCCTGCCCCTCATCCAGATCTGCCTCTAGCACCACGACATTGTTGACCACCTGCTTCTCAACGGTGACGGCTACTGGCTGGACAGATGAGACCGAAGCCTCGATGGCATGGCGACGAGCAGTGTGCGTGCATTGAGAAGATGCCTCTGCCTACTCAGCAATGACCGAGCCATCTGCTGCTATGCCTCCAACTAGCTTCACCTCTAGCTCGCCTCCACGCGTACGCTTCATGGCGTACCTAGGGAAGGCGGTGGTGCAAGCGAAGGAGCTTCGGCACACGCGGAAGGTGCAGATTGGGGTTGTGGGACTAGACAGATTGGGGAAAATGACAAGAGCTCATGGAAGAAGAAGGCCGAGCGGGTTTATATACACTAGACCGTTGGTAGACCTCGAGTGTACACGTGTGGGTGGGGGCTACCACGCTGTCTATTTCCTTTTTGAAACAACCACGATCTCCACTTTTTAACTGTATTGATAACAGGCGCATGGCAGACCCCGATTCCACTGCATGCAAGTGGCGCATAACCAATTTCTAGTAACGTTACGTCTCCTCAAGGGGCCCCCTAACGCATGGAAGTTTCTTGCGGTAGGCCCCAGTTGGAAGTGAGATTGAGAGCAAGTTGTGTAAAAATGGGACATGTCTTATTAAAATCAAGTGGTAATAAATTGCAGATGCCCGTCGACAACCATGCACTCGATGACCCTGTTGCCCTGTACATGTGTTGTCGAGTAGTAGTAGTAGTAGTATTAGGCTTTTCAGACATGATTAAACATGACATGACCACTCGATGACCTTTTCCATGGACGGCTTCGTGTTCCTTCTTGTAGAAGTCTCACTGAGAGAGACGTCCATGCTGTCTCACGCTGTTCTGTGAAGGGCAGGACGTGTGCACCGGTCCGCGTTGGATCATAGAGGATCAACGGTTTGTGCGCACAATCCACATGACAACTATGACAACCAATAAGGGCGTAGCAGCCAGAGTAAGCATTGGTTTGGGCTTCTACGGGAGAGAGAGGGCAAAGCTAGGTAGTATCAAAAAACTAAGGGAAAAACTGAGTAGTATAAAAATGGAAAGTGAGTGTCTTATACAATGAAATACATATTGGCATACATCAAAATATGCCAAGATGGAACCACTAGAGTCATTGCATGTATGTTCTTTTGATAAATTAGATGGATCCACTAGATATCATTGCATATGTGTTCTTTTCATAAACCACTTGGATGTGTGTGTGTATCAGCGGTTATCATTGTGAATTTGGAAAAGAACACATGCAATGATTCCACTCCAGTATGTGGTGTCCAACCATGTCTAGGAACCCTAGCAGCATGCTAGGATTCAACTGCAGCTTGCATTCTATCACAAGTTTTAAAGATGCTGCATCACCACACCCACTTGGATGTGTGTGTTTGTGTATCAGTGTGCATCATTGTGGTTTTGGGAAAGTACAAATGCAATGATGCCACTCCAGCATGTGTTCTTTACCTAAACCACATGGATCCACATGACAACACACACTCCAGTAGATTCTGTGATGTAACTTCTGCCACACTGGTGCAACATGCAATGTGGAAGGTGCTTTCCTATTTGTTTTTGGTCCCTATGACTAAGGTTTGACACAATGATCCACTAGTGTCATTGTATGTGTTGTTTTCCTAAACCACTTGGATCCACTTGACAAAACACACTCTAGTCGATTCTGTGATATATCTTCTGCCAGACTGGTGCAACATGCAATGTGGAAGCTGCTTTCCTATCTGTTTTTCGTCACTGTAACAATTGTTTGACATACTTAACCACTAGTGTCATTGCATGTGTTCTTTTCCTAGACCACATTGATCACCTAGTATCATTGCAAGTGGTCTTTTCCTAAACCACATGGATCCATATAACAACACACACTCCAGTAGATTTTGTGATGCAACTTTTGCCACTCTAGCGCAACATACAATGTGGAAGGTGCTTTCCTATGTGTTTTTGATATCTATGACCAAGGTTTGACAAACTGGTCCACTTGTATCATTGCATGTTTTCTTTTCCTAAACCACATGACAACACACACTCCAGTGGATTCTGTGATGTAACTTCTACCACATTGGTGCAACATGCAATGTGGAAGGGCTTTCCTATGTGTTTTTCGTCTCTATGACCAAGCTTTCACACATTGATCCAGTAGTGTCATTGCATGTGTTCTTTTCCTAAATCACATGGATCCACATAACAACACACACTCTAGTGGATTATGCGATGCAACTTCTTCCACACTGGTGCAACATGCAATGTGGAAGATGTATTCATATCTGTTTTTATCTCTATCATAATGGTTTGACACACTGATCCACTAGTCTCATTGAATGTGTTCTTTTCCTAGACCACTGTGATCACCTAGTGCCATTACATGTGTTATTTCCCTAAACCACATGGATCCACATGACAACACACACTCCGGTGGATTCGATGAGGCAACTTCTACCACACTAGTGCAACATGCAATGTGGAAGGTGCTTTCCTATTTGTTTTTGGTCTCTATGACCAAGTTTTGACACATTGATCACCAAGTCCCATTGCATATGGTCTGTCCCTAAACAAAATGGATCCACAAGACAACACACACTCCAGTGGATTTTGTGATGCATCTTCTGCCACACTGGTGCAAAATGCAATGTGGAAGGTGCTTTCCTATGTGTTTTTGGTCTCTGTGACAAAGGTTTGACACACGGATCCAGCAGTGTCATTGCATGTGTTATTTTCCTAAACCACATGGAACCACATGACAATACAATCTCCAATGGATTCTGTGATGCAACTTCTGCCACACTGGTGCAACATGCAATGTGGAAGCTTCTTTCCTATCAGTTTTTTGTCTCTACCACCATGGTTTGACACACTGATCCACTAGTGTCATTGCATGTGTTCTTTTCCTAGACCACTATGATCACCAAGTTCCATTGCATGTGTTTCTTCTCTAAACCACATGGATCACATGACACCACACGCTCTAGTGGATTCTGCGATGCAACTTCTGACACACTGGTACAACATGCAATGTGGAAGGTGTTTTCCTATGTCTTTTTGGTCTCTGTGATCAAGGTTTGACACACAGATCCACAAGTGTCATTGGATGTGTTCTTTTCCTAAACCACATGGATCCACATGATAACATATATTACAGTGGATTCTGTGATGCAACTTCTGCCAAACTGGTGCAACATGGAATGTATCAGGTGCTTTCCTATGTGTTTTTGGCTTTGCGACCAAGGTTTGACACACTGATCCACTAGTGCTATTGCATGTGTTTTTTCCTAAACAACATGGATCCACATGACAACACACACTCCAGTGGATTCTGTGATGCAACTTCTGCCACAGTGGAGCAAAATAAAATGTGGAAGCTGCCTTCCTATCCGTTTTGTGTCTCTGTCAACACAGTTTGACACACTGATTCACTAGTGTCATTGCATGTGTTCTCTTCCTAGACCATTATGAACACCTAGTGTGATTGCATGTGTTCTATCCCTAAACCAGATGGATCCACATGACAACACACACTCCAGTGGATTTTGTGAGGCAACTTCTGCCACACTAGTGCAACATGCAATGTGGAAGGTGCTTTCCTATGTGTTTTTGGTCTCTGTGACCAAGGTTTGACACACTAATCACCTAGTGACATTGCATGTGTTATTTTCCTAGACCACATAGATCCACATGACAACACACACTCCAATGGATTCTGTGATGTAACTTCTGCCACACGGGTGCAACATGCAATGTGGAAGGTGCTTTCCTATGTGTTTTTGGTCTCTATCACCATGGTTTGACACACTAATACACTAGTGTCATTGCATTTGTGTTCTTTTCATAAACCACATGGATCCACATGACAACACACACTCAAGTGGATTTTGTGATGCAACTTCTTCCACACTAGTGCAACATGCAATGTGGAAGGTGCTTTCCTATGTGTTTTTGGTCTCTGTGACCAAGGTTTGACACACTAATCACCTAGTGACATTGCATGTGTTATTTTCCTAGACCACATAGATCCACATGACAACACACACTCCAATGGATTCTGTGATGTAACTTCTCCCACACGGGTGCAACATGCAATGTGGAAGGTACTTTCCTATGTGTTTTTGGTCTCTATCACCATGGTTTGACACACTAATCCACTAGTGTCATTGCATGTGTGTTCTTTTCATAAACCACATGGATCCACATGACAACACACACTCAAGTGGATTTTGTGATGCAACTTCTGCCACACTAGTACAACATGCAATGTGGAAGCTGCTTTCCTATCTCTTTTTGTCTGTGTCACCATGGTTTGACACACTTATCCACTAGTGTAATTGCATGTGTTATTTTCCTAGACTACTGTGATCACCGAGTGCCATTGCATGTGTTTGTTCCCTAAACCACATGCATCCACATGACCACACACACTCCAGTGGATTCTGTGATGTATCTTCTACCACACTAGTGCAACATGCAATGTGGAAGGTTCTTTCCTATTTGTTTTTTGTCTCTGTGACAAAGGTTTGACACAAAGATCCACTAGTGTCATTGCATGTGTTATTTTCCTAAACGACAAGGAACCACATGACAATACACTCTCCAATGGATTCTGTGATGCAACTTCTACCACACTGGTGAAACATGCAATCTGGAAGCTGCTTTCCTATCTGTTTTTTGTCTCTGCCACCATGGTTTGACACACTGATCCACTACTGTCATTGCATGTGTTCTTTTACTAGACCACTATGATCACCTAATGCCATTGCATGTGTTCTTTCTCTAAACCACATGGATCCACATGACACCACACACTCTAGTGGATTCTGTAATGCAACTTCAGACACACTAGTACAACATGCAATGTGGAAGGTTTTTTCCTATGTGTTTTTGGTCTCTATGACCAAGGTTTTACACAATGAGCCACTAGTGTCATTGGATGTGTTCTTTTCCTAAACCACATGGATCCACATGAGAATACATACTCCAGTGGATTCTGTGATGCAACTTCTGCCAAACTGGTGCAACATGCAATGTGGAAGGTGCTTTCCTATGTGTTTTTGGTCTTTGCGACCAAGGTTTGACACACTGATCCACTAGTGTTATTCATGTGTTTTTTCCTAAACCACATGGATCTACATGACAACACACACTCCAGTGGATTCTGTGATGCAACTTCTGCCACACAGGTGCAATATGCAATGTGGAAGCTGCTTTCCTATCAGTTTTGTGTCTCTGTCTACACGGTTTGACACACTGATTCACTAGTGTCATTGCATGTGTTCTTTTCCTAGACCATTGTGAACACCTAGTGGGATTTCATGTGTTCTATCCCTAAACCACATGGATCCACATGACAACAAACACTCCAGTGGATTTTGTTATGCAACTTCTGCCACACTTGTGCAACATGCAATGTGGAAGGTGCTTTCCTATGTGTTTTTGGTCTCTCTGACCAGGGTTTGACACACTGATCACCTAGTGACATTGCATGTCTTATTTTCCTAGACCACATTGATCCACATGACAACACACACTCCAATGGATTCTGTGATGTAACTTCTCCCACACGGGTGCAACATGCAATGTGGAAGGTGCTTTCCTATGTGTTTTTTGTCTCTGTCACCATGGTTTGACACACTGATCCACTAGTGTCATTGCACGTGTGTTTTTTCATAAACCACATGGATCCACATGACAACATACACTCAAGTGGATTCTATGATTGAACTTTTGCCACACTAGTACCATTGCATGTGTTCGTTCCCTAAACCACATGGATTCACATGACAACACACACTCCAGTGGATTCTGTGATGCAACTTCTGCCACACTGGTGCAACTTACAATGTGGAAGTTGCTTTCCAATGTGTTTGTCTCTGTCACCATGGTTTGACAGACTTATCCACTAGTGCCATTGGATGAGTTATTTTCACTACAAGAATCCAGACGATCCGTGACATTTTTTATGATGGTACCTAAAAATGTCACGGATCCGTGATGGTCTAGTTTTTTTTGTTGGGAGGGGATCGAAGGGCCTTCGACCTAGTCATTCATGATGTTTCCTTATTTCGTCATGGTGAAATCATCAGGGATTTCGGCTCGGCCCTGAAGCTCAGTTAGCCAATTCGTCTCACGTATAATTGTCATGGATATCATCGTGCTGCATGTTTGGATCTATTTTTCCGATGACAGCGTCATACGTGAACTAACCCCACCTGTCAGCGCAGTATGCACGGTAGCACTTCATGAAATCTGGGGATGGTTTTTTAGCCGGTCCCACATGTGAGTATGTTTGATCCAAACTTGCAAGCAGTGCATGGCTAGTTCACGCGCTAGTTCTGAAAAATATCCCGTTGATCCAAACTTGAAGTGGTAGTTCTGCTTCTTCTCCGTCATCTCCTCAAAGTGGCAGTTCCGCTTCGTCGCCCTCATCTCTTCTCCCCTTATCTTCTCCTCGTCTCCCAGTTCTTCTTTTTTCCTCAATCAATAGGATCCATTCCCACACGTAAGCCATGGCCAGCAGCCGGATGAAGAGGAACTGGTTCGATCTCCCGACCGACCTACTTCACAAGATCGCTGACTACTTGCTGGAGAGAGTATGTCG
Organism: Avena eriantha; assembly: GCA_910589775.1. Classification (NCBI taxonomy): domain Eukaryota; kingdom Viridiplantae; phylum Streptophyta; class Magnoliopsida; order Poales; family Poaceae; genus Avena; species Avena eriantha. The sequence goes on along the minus strand of OU342744.1, from coordinate 393,403,605 downwards.
ACGCCTATGCTGCTTGTCGAGAAGTCTGCACCGATTGGTTCTGCACTTTAAAAGATCCTAAATTTCATCTCAACAACTGGATCATGATAGATGTCACACTTCCAGATGTCGGTGACTTCACCTTCCTCAACCTCTCCACTGGTCACTGCTTCATGACGAATCTAATGGACGTCCATCGCAGGTTCACATTCACATGCGATATATATGTATATAACATTCATTTATATGATTTTCCATTGTAAACATCTTAGTGCTAGCTGTCCTCTTCTTCCGAAAGATTCTACTTTTTCGGTGTTTCTCGTGGCATCATCGTGCTTGCTTAGAGGGTTGAGCCGTACAAGATTCGGCTTCTGAACCTAATCACTCATAAGTCTAACACTGAGTTTCACGCACACATACCATCTGATCTTCTGCAATCTGACGTCGTGATGAAGTCCCCGACGATGGTGTTTGTTTGCACAAATTATCTCGATATTATGCATGGGCTGATGAGAGCACCCCAACGGGGAAAATCAATGAATCATTTGGAGAAGGAATGCATTCGCCACTACCTAATATGTTTCTAGTCTGCATGACGGCATTCTGAGGTTAAGTATATGCATTACTTGAGAATGGAGACATCATGTTGACCAACATCTAGTTATAGCAACACACAAGCACTATCATGATGGCCAAAATAATTGCATCCCCAGTCTTTGAACGGGTACGCGGAACCTACAAATTTTACCTTGTGGAGTCAGATGGTGATCTGCTTCTTGTTTTGAATGGGGATTTCACCAAAGGGCAATCGGTGTTGTACCAGGTGGACACGATGAACCGCTCTCTCAATGTCGCCGGTGACATTAGAATTCGTTCCCTCTTCATTGATTACCATCGGTCTATCTCCATTGGTACCAAGTTACTGTAGGGTTCGTTCCAGGGAAAACAAAAAAAATCTACCGCAATAATGAATAAAACCAAGATCCAATCTATGGAAAAGCCAAGATCTAATCTATGAGATAAGTGCAACGAGATAGATCTGTACTAACCCTTGTAGATCCAAATCCTTGAGCGAGATCGGATCTCGTGGTTGATGTAGATGATAACTTGCCGATCTCAAGACCGAGTAGACGATCCTTCCGGCGCCGTGTTCCGGCAGTGCTTCTGCACTCGGTCACACATATAGAGTCATGTAGACGATCCTCTCCATGTTCCAGTGGGCAATAGAGGTAGTAGACCTTCACGGAATCCCAACAACACGACGACATGGTGGTGGTGGTGGAGGAGCAATCCTGCAGGGCTTTGCCTAAGCAGGTGCAGGAGGAGAGTGGTGGCTAGGGTTTTGGGTGGAAGGGGCAAGGGGGAGGGGTGGCGCCTCCCCTCCTTATATAGAGGGGGTGGCCTAGGGTTTCCCCCCTTTGCGCACAAGGTTAGGGGGAGTTTTCTCCCCCCCCCCCCCCAAGTCTTGCCCCTTTCTTTCTTTGTTTTCAAGTAAACTCCATAGAACCTTATGGAACCTTCCGAAACCCTCTAGAATCTTCTTATGAATAGTTTGAAACTTTTCTGAAACCTAGAAAGTGATCTCCTTTATATATTATTCTCAAGAAAATTCCGGATCTCCTCGTGATGTCCTGGATCCAATTGGACTCTCCGAACAACATTCGATCTCCAACTCATATTACATATCTACTTAAACAACATTGAACCTTAAGTGTGTCACCCTACGATTCACCAACTATGTAGACATGATTGATACACTTCTCCGATCAATAACCAACAGCGGGACATGGAGATCCATAATGGCTCCCACATATCCAACGATGACTTCGTGATCGAAAGAACCATTAACATACGAAACTGATTCCCTTTGTACGCGATACTCTACTTATCTGAGGTTCAATCATCGGTATCTTCATACCTAGTTCTACCTCTTTAACGATAAGTAATCTTTACTCGTTCCGTGGCATGACATCCCTTGTGACCTAGTCACATGCTTACAAGCGAATTGCATGACATTCCATCGAGAGGGCACAGAGCATAACTATCCATCATATGGATGGACAAATCCCATTCTTGATCCATGCGCTTAACCACATACTTTGAGAATACCCAATGCCACCTTTATAAGCACTCAGTTACGAAGTGTCGTTTGATGTCATCAAAGCATCCATCTAGTGATGGTGATTAACACAATCTCATGGTCAAAGGATTAGGTTACTATGTATTTGAAAGCTTGCAGCAAAACGAACTTAATGACTTGATCTTATGCTATGCTTACTATGGGTGTATGTCCATCACATCGTTCTCCTAATGATATCATCTTGTTATTAATAACATCCAATGTCTATGATCAGGCAACCATGATCATCTATTAATGAAAAAGCTAGTTCAACAAGAGGCTTACTAGGGACTCTTTTATGTTTACAAAACACACAGGTATTAGTGTTTCATAAGAATACAATTATAGTATGGGATGTAAACATTTATCATAAACACAAAGATATAATAATTACCACTTTATTATTGCCTCTTGGACATATCTCGAATAGTCTCATCATGCATCCTATTTTGGATTTCAGGGCTTCTTGCCATTTGACGGAATCTAGGCTCATCATAGCTTCCTCATACATCACAGGGTCGTCAATATTGTCCACCAACATGAAATTCAAGGCAGGGTCATACCAATCAGGAGTGGTATGAACCCTCGTTGACCTGCAAGGTTTAGTAGAAACTACGTTCGAAGTTTCATGATCATCATCATTAACTTCATCTCTTATTGGTACAGGCGGCACAGAAACATCTTCCGGTGTTGTGCTACTCGCAAATCCGAGAGAAGGTTCAACAACCTCGTCGAGTTCTACTTTCCTTCCAGTCACTTCTTTCGAGAGAAACTCCTTCTCAAGAAAGGATCCATTCTTACCAATGAAAACTTTGCCTTTGGATCTATGATAGAAGTTATACCCAATTATTTCTTTAGGGTATCCTATGAAGACGCATTTTTCCGCTTTGAGTTCTATCTGGTCGTGTTGTAACTTCTTTACATACGCTTTGCAGCCCCAAACTTTAAGGAATGACAACTTAGGTTTCTTACCAAACCATAATTCGTATGGTGTCCTTTCAACGGATTTAGATGGTGCCCTATTTAAAGAGAATGCGGCCGTCTCTAATGCATAACCCCAAAACGATAACAATAAATCTGTAAGAGACATAATAGATCAAACCATATCTAAGAGAGTTTGATTACAATGTTCAGACACACCATTATGCTATGGTGTTCCTAGAAGTGTCAATTGCGAAAGTATTCCGCATTTCTCTAAATGCATGCCAAACTCGTAACTCAGATATTCACCTCTCGGTCATAACGCAGGAACTTAATATTCTTGTTACGGTGTTTTTCTACTTCACTTTGAAATTCCTTAAACTTCTCGAAAGTTTTGGACTTATGTTTCATAAAGTAGACATAACCATATCTACTCAAGTCATTCGTGAAAGTAAGAACATAATGATATCCACCGCGCGATGCTACACTCATTGGGACACACACATCGGTATGTATTATTTCCAAAAATTCCGTAGCTCGCTCCATTATCCTAGATAATGGAGTCTTAGTAATTTTTCCCATTAGACATGCTTCGCATCTTTCAAGTGATTCAAAATCAAGTGATTCAAGAAGACCATCGGTATGGAGTTTCTTCATGCGCTTCACTCCAATGTGACCAAGACGACAGTGCCACATGTATGTAGAATTATCATTCATTTTTATTCGCTTAGCATCTATGTTGTGAACATGTGTATCATGACTATCGTGAATAAACCATTCATCTCAGGTGCATTACCATAAAAGATATTACTCATATAAATCGAACAACCATTATTCTCAGACTTAAACGAGTAACCATCTCGCAATAAACAACCAGATATAATGTTCATGCTCAACGTAGACACCAAATAACAATTATTCAAATTCAAAACTAATCTCGAAGGTAGATGAAAAGGGAGCATGCCGACAGCGATCACATCAACCTTGGAGCCATTTCCAACACGCATCGTCACCACGTCTCTTGCCAGTCTTCGTTTATTTCGCATCTCCTGTTTCGAGTTACAAATATGAGCAACCGAACCAGTATCAAATACCCAGGCACTACTACAATTACTAGTAAGATACACATAAATAACATGTATATCAAATATACCTTTCCTCTTGATGTTGATGTTCTTCAGATCTGCCAGGTACTTGGGGCAGTTGCGCTTCCAGTGACCTTCACCCTTGTAGTAAAAGCACTTAGTATCAGGCTTAGGGCCAGCCTTGGGCGTCTTAGCAGGTGCAGCAGCTTTCTTGCCGTCCTTCTTCAAGTTTCCCATGTTCTTAGGCTTGCCCTGTTTCTTGAAATCGGTGGTATTATTGACCATCAACACTTGGTGCTCTTTCTTAATCTCCACTTCAGCAATTTTCAGCATGGTGAAGAGTTCAGACAATGTATTGTTCATGCAATGCATAATGTAGTTCATCACAAAGTTCTTGTAACTAGGTAGCAGTTATTGAAGGACGCGGTGAATCCCCAATGCATTAGAAATCGCTATTCCCAATTCTTGCAGCCTATTCGTGTGCATAGACATTTTGAGCACGTGCTCGCTAACGGAGCTGCCCTCTTCCATTTTAAAGTTAAAGAACTTCTCGGAGGCCTCATAGCTTTCCACGGCCGCATGAGTCTCAAAAATCAGTTTGAGCTCATTGATAATCTCAAAAGGGTCGCGGTGTTCAAAACGCTTCTGAAGCTCCCATTCTAAACCGTACAGGATGGCACACTGAACTATGGAGTACTGATTATTCCAAGTGAGGAAAACATTTTTAATATCATCGGGAGCATCCTCTGCAGGTGGGTCACCTAGCGGTGCGTCGAGCACATAGGTTAACTAACCAGTGCTGAGGACAATCGTCAATCCACTTAACCAGTCTGTGAAGTTGCTTCCATTGTTTTTCAGCTTTTCTTTCTCTAGGAACGCATTAAACTTGATGGAGGCGGCAACATGATCTACGACATATTTGCGAAGAGTTTAAACTAAGTTTATGACAAATTGAGTTCAAATTTAATTCTTAAATTAACTTGGTGAACTCCCACTCAAAACAACATCCCTCACGTTGTCTTAGTGATTACACGAACCAAATCCACTACACCAAGTCCAATCTTCACGGGAGAAGATGTAGCTTCAAAGGCGCACAATCAACATATTCATCACATCATTCATATGACTCTTGCTTTACCTTTCGCTATTACATGTTCTGAGACCATGTATGTACATGCCAGGCTCGTCAAGCTTAACCTTAGTATCTGCATGTGTAAATCTGGCTCGCCCCCATTGTATGCACATGTAGAATCTATAACACCCGATCATCACGAGATGCTTCGAAACAACGAGTCTTAACAACGGTGCATACTAAGGACGAACACTTTATTACTTGATATTTTAGTGAGAGGTATCATCTTATAATGCTACCGTCGCGATCTAAGCAATACAAGATGCAAAAAGGATTAACATCACATGCAATTCATAATATGTGACATGATATGGCCTTTCTTCTTCTTCCCTTGATCTCCATCTCCAAAGCATGAACATGATCTCCATCATCACCAGCGTGGTGTCAAGGTCAGTGACACCGCTTCATGGTTGTCCATCACTAATAGCATATATTACAACTACTTGGAATAAAGCTATTACATGATGAATATACACCTAGGTCTTAACAAATGTAAAGACAACCATTAGGCTCCTGTTGGTTGCCATATTACAATAAGGATCATTGCATACATAAAATATAATCACAATCATGGCCATATCATATCACATGCCACTACAAAAACAAGTTAGACGCCTCTAATTTTCTTTGCATCTTTTACGTGGCTTGGGGCTTTCGTATAAGAACCGATCTTACCTATGAAAAAGAACCACAACACTGATACAAGTGTTGTCATATGCTAACTGTAAATTGGATCTTAACTATGATGGGAGGGACAGACACCCGCAAAGCCACTTGTGCAATGCAAGTTGCACATCAAGCATGGAGGAAGTCTCATGTGCGATGAAATGTAAGGTTAGCCCGAGCTGCTTCATCCCACAATCCTGCAAGATGCAAAGTCCACTTGAAGACAACAACAACAAAAGCATCAACGCCCACAAAATCATTGTGTTCTACTCGTGCAACAGATATATGCATAAACCTGGCTCTGATACCACTATAGGGTTCATTACATGGAAAACAAAAAAATTCTACCGCAAGAACGAATAAAACCAAGATCCAATCTATGGAAAAGCCAATATCTAATCTATGAGATAAGTGCAATGAGATAGATTTATACTAACCCTTGTAGATCCAGAGTCTTGAGCGAGATCGTATCTCGTGGTTGATGTAGATAATCACTTGCCGATCTCAAGTCGAGTAGACGATCATTCTGACGCCACGTTCGGGCAGCGCTTCCGTACTCGGTCACATGTACGGAGTCGATGTAGACAATCCTCTCCCTGTTCCAATGGGCAATGAAGGTAGTAGATCTCCACGGAATCCTAGTAGCATGACGGCATTGTGGTGGTGGTGAAGGAGAAATCCTGTAGGGCTTCGCCTAAGCCGGAGCAGGAGGAAGGAGGAGGAGAGTGGAGGCTAGGGTTTTGGGTGGAAGGGGCAAGGGGGAGGGGTGGCGCCTTCCCTCCTTATATAGAGGGGGCAGCCTAGGGTTTCCCCCCTTTTCCCTCCTAGGGATGGCACAAAAGGGGAGGGGGAGTTTTCTCCCCCCCCCCAAGTCTTGCCCCTTTCTTTCTTGGATTTCAAGTGAACTCCATAGAACCTTCCAGAACCTTATGAAACCTTCTAGAAGCTTCATACGAATACTCCGGAACTTTTCTAAAACATAGAAGGTGATCTCCATTATATGAATCTTATTCTCCAAACAATTCTAGATCTCCTCGTGATCTCCTAGATCCAATCCGAGACTCCAAACAACATTCGGTCTCCAACTCATATTCCATCGAACCCTAAGTGTGTCACCCTACGATTCACGAACTATGCAGACATGGCCGAGACATTACTCCGATCAATAACCAACAGCGGGACCTGGAGATCCATAATGGCTCCCACATAGTCAACGATGTCATCAAAGCATTCATCGAGTGATGGTGATTAACACAATCTCATGGTCAAAGGATTAGGTTACTATGTATTTGAAAGATTGTAGCAAAAGGAACTTAATGACTTGATATTATGCTATGCTTACTATGGGTGTATGTCCATCACATCGTTCTCCTAATGATATGACCTTGTTATTAATAACATCCAATGTCTATGATCAGGAAACCATGATCATCTATTAATCAATAAGCTAGTCAACAAGAGGCTTACTAGGGACTCTTTTATGTTTACAAAACACACAAGTATTTGTGTTTCCTAATAATACAATTATAGCATGGTATGTAAACATTTATCATAAACACAAAGATATAATAATAACCACTTTATTATTGCCTCTTGGGCATATCTCCAACAGTTACACCCCACAATCAAACCCGGTTGCATATACTACATGAATTATATCAGATTGTATGATCATGAAGTTCAAGCCTGGGAATAGGAACCAACAATGGTAATGTATGGATTAATGCTGGAACATACACGAAGGCCTTACCCTATGGACGAGATACTGGCAGCACATTGCAAACGGAGAGAGTTCTCTGAACATGAGTTGCAGCACGCGGGAGCCGTCGACGACGAAAAATATAGGGGAGAATGAATCCTATATTCATCCTAGGTTATTTGCTGGCATTTTCAGGTGTATTTCGAAGTAGAAATTTGTATTGTTTTTACATTATGTCAGCACTATGCATATTACCTTTCAGATAAAATTGTAATGTATTTAAATTTAGTCTATTCAGAATTCCAAGTATTTATTTTTAGTAGCTTCTTTCAGAATTCTTTGTGTTAGCCTTCATAATTATGTGTAAGTACTATCTTTCAGCTTTTACTCATAGCACTCAAGTTGTAATTACTGATTCAAAAAATCTAACAGAGATCAGAGTCTCATGGAAATCTCTAGAACTCACGACCAGGGACCCTCTCGTGAGCAGCCTAAACGACTAGAATGCATGTGGACAGGAAAGCTTTTAGAATTCTTTGTACTAGTAGCTTCCATAATTCTTTGTAGTAGATTGACGTCTACGCACTTCTATTCTTGTAGATAGTTGTTGGGCCTGCAAGTGCAGAGGTGTGTAGAACAGCAACAAGTTTTCCCTTAAGTGGATCACCCAAGGTTTATCGAACTCAGGGAGGAAGTGGTCAAAGGTATCCCCTCTCAAGCAACCCTGCAATCAAGATACAAGAAGTCTCTTGTGTCCCCAACACACCCGATACACTTGTCAGGTGTATAGGTGCACTAGTTCGGCGAAGAGATAGTGAAATACAAGTGGTATGGATAATTATAAGTGGTGACGGTGCTAGAAAATAGCTTCATGGCGTGGAAAATACTAAAGTAAAACTGAAATAAAGATAGAAGCAAGCAAACATGTAACAGATCTAGTAGCAAACAGTGTTTCAATGCTTAGAAACAAGACCTAGGGATCATACTTTCACTAGTGAACACTCTCATATAAATATCTTCCCTTTATGATTCTACTCTTAACTACTCTTCGGTTGGACACCCTAATCGTTCATAGGGCTATAATAGCACACCTCAAAGTAAGCCTTTCCCATCTAGAAAACCCCACACTGTCACCTTGAGTACTAGACGAGTCCAACAAACACCACAATTTCATAAAGACATCTAACTCCAAATATAACTCATAACAAGTATTTGTAATCTCTAGCCTAAGTGCCACCATGGTGAGCATGATATCACTTTCACACACACGGGGAGAGCAGAGATCTATTAAAGCACTTGAGTAGCAAGGTAGATCTATAGATTACAAGCTCATGATCTCAATAAGATCATGCATAGAGAGAGATGAACACATAGCTACCGGTACAAGCCTTAGCCTCGAGAGAGAACTACTCCCTCCTCATCATGGGAATCAGCAATGGTGATGGAGATGGCGGTGGAGATCGATGGAGATGGCTTCGGGGGCACTTTCCCGTCCCGGCAGGGTGACGGAACAGAGACTTTCTGTCCTCCAAATCTCCCCTTCGGTGGCGGCGGCGCTGTGGAACTTTTCGTGGCTGGAGGCTTGCTGATTTAGGTTTTATGCATCGGGAGGCTCATATAGGCGAGAGGGGATAACGAGGGGGTGCCGGAGGGGCCCACACCACCCCCTGGCGCGGCCTGGCCTAGCCCGCGCCACCAGGTGGTGTGGCTAGCCCCTGGCCCCTCTCCGTCTCGTCTCCTGGCTCCGTGAGTCTTCCGATAAAATATTGACTTTGGCTTTTGTCTCGTCCAATTCCGAGAATATTCATGTTTTGACTTCATGGAACCAAAAACAGCAGAAAACAGGCAACTGGCACTATGGCTCTTGTTAATAGGTTAGTCCAAGAAATCATATGAAAAGTACTCCAAAGTTGGAACAAAACACAATAAAGTAGATAAAACCAAGCATGGAACATCAAAAATTATAGATACATTTGCAATGTATCAACATCCCCAAGCTTAACTCCTGCACGTCCTCGAGTAGGTAAGTGATAAAAAGAAAGAATAATTTTTTAGGTGACATGCACCATCATAAACATGATCAAAGTACTTTTCAAACATTCAAAGCTGGGATCATAGTACTTCAATCATAACATGAAAGACAAAGTTCTAGCAATAAGACAAACAAACTAAGTTGCAACATGAAATGGCACAAACAAAAGATTCATGAATAACAATGCTTTGTAAGACGTTTGTTTGTTTCACATAAAGAAAACATAGCATAATAGTATTCATATTGTCCCTCATAGAGTAGCAAATATAAATGCATAGGACACCTTCAAAGTTCATCAGAGTGACTAGATACAAATAGTTTAGAACAAGCAATATCAAGGTATGCATCAATCAACTAGTCTTGGGACAATGCACATAGAACTAAGAATGTCCACTATGCTCTCAAAGTAGGTGCATAAAGGTAGAAGGTGGAGACTCAATATATATAGTGGAAGAAAGGCCTTCATAGAAGGAAGTAGGGATTCAAGTCTCATAAAGAGCTTCTAAAAATTATGGTACTTTTTAGCTTTCAGCTCTCATTGCCCCTATCATAAGCATCTTGAAGTGATTAAGGTTAAAGTGAACAAACTATGGTGTACATGCTTGACGAAGTATAAGTTAGAAATCTCATGTCCCTTGAATACGAGGGCCGCTCCTCATGCTACTCAAGTTTAGTCACCGGTAAGTTCTTGTCATCGTAAGTACATGTGTATCATAGAGAACTGCCAAGGGGGTACCCCTTGCCCGATGATACGGAAGAATCCCCATATCAAAATGACAAGGCAAGCAGACAATGAGCATCTCAGCAATCTTCTTATTTACCATGGGAATATGGTGCTTTTTTCTCCTCTTTCCTCTTTTCATAATCTCTTTTTTTGTTTTTCTCTTTTCCTCTTTTTTCTCAATATAGGAATCTTTTTTTATAAGAAGAATGCTTCATAGACAGCTCATTATGGTTACGCTGCAGGTTTCCACCATGTCAGCGTGGATTAGACCAGCAGCCCAGGCGTTTCTCTATCACATATACATAACTCCATGGACTTACAAGCTCCCCTTTCATTTCACACCGACGACATCCATATACAAAAGAGCATGATATCAACTAGGTACAAGTACGAAGTGCAATGTTGAAAGCGTTCCCCACATAATTATTACTCTCCACATAAGCATAGTCATTCTTATTAATTGTAGTTGGAGCAAATTCAACAAAATAGCTATCATTATTATTCTCATCACCATAATCATCAAATATAGGAGGCATATTGTAATCATTAATTTTATCCTCAATAGTAGGTGGACTGAACATATCATATTCATCATTGTAATCATCATATATTGGAGGTATACTATCATCATAAGCAATATAATAGTTATCTTCCAAAGTCTGTTCATTTGTAAAGATATCATCATTGGAATGAACATGGATATCACTAATAGTACAACAATTATCATCATTTTCAGAATTGGTACCGAAGAGATTTTCAATATCAAAAGTAGTGTGTTATTCCCAATCATGATCACTACTATAGGTAATAGGCATAGGAACATCATCGAGTTCAGACTCATCAAAAACTATAATAGGAGCAATATGCTTAGGGGAAAATACCGTTTCCTCTCTCCTTTTACTCCTCCTCTTCTTCTTTCTCTTCTTCTCTTTAGGAGGGAGAGGCTTGAAAGGAAGCTTCTCCATATACCCTGGTTCATTGTTAGAGAAACTAGAAGAAACTTTGGAGGATTCCTTCTTTTCATTAATAAGATGAAAACACCTATTAGTCCTATCATATTTTATAAATTCTTATCTTCTATAATATTTTGTATGTAAGTATTTGTGTGGAAATTATCAATCAATAAAGATGACAACCATGCAGGACACTATTCATATCAAAAGCACCCATATCTACCAAAGAGGTTTTTCTTGATAACTCTTCACACCCCAAAAATAATGTAAGTTCATCATGCTGATTAGGAGTGATCATGTCATAATAATACAAACTTACAGTACTCATTGGATTAGAAGGGCTATTATTATTGCCTGAGCATTGAAAATTGAAATGACCCACTTCGAAGCAAAGTTCACAAATAAAAGGATAAAGGGCACAAACTTTATTACCAAGATCATTTAAAGTCCTATACCACATTCTAGTTTTTTCATTCATGTGGGTGATACAATATTCTTATTCAATTTGATTATTCTCACAAGGTCTATGTATTCCACAAAAATTAACATGCTTATAAGAAATAGTACTTTCAGAGGTTTGAGCATGTTTATTGCTATCATTAATAACAATTTCATTTTCCATGCAAGTGTCTTTAAAAGGCTCATGATACATGTCCCATTTTTCTTTAGGAGAATTAATATGAGAAGCAAAGGTTCTATAACAATCAATAAGAGTTTGAGGATCAAGACCATATTTAGCACTAAGATCTTGAAAATCAGCAGTTTCAGCGAAAGACTTAATGCAATCATACTCGTAGTTTATACCTGGTTCTTTACCTTTGTTGTTATCCCAATCTTCGGTATTGCTTTGAATTGTTTCAAGAAGATCCCACTTAGCTTTGACCTCCTTACTTGTGAAGGATCCCTCTAAACAAGTATCTATATAGTCCTTGTAATGTCCTGAAAGCCTTGCATAGAAATTATTAATAACAATATTACTGGGGAGCTCATGAATGGGACATTTGAGCATTAGTGACATCAATCTCCCCCATGCTTGGGCAATAATTTCTCCATCATGTGGATGAAAATTATAAATGTAATTCCTATCTTTATGAACTTCATGAGGAGGATAAAATTTAGAGTAAAAGAGAGGTACTATTTCCTCCCATTCAAGAGCTTGACCATTCTTCAGCAGCTTATACCGTTCTTCAGCTCTTCCCCTCAGTGATAATGAGAATAACTTCTTCTTAACTTGCTCTGTTGTAATACCTGCACATTTGAACAACCTGCATAATTCGTATATAAAGAGCAAATTATCACCGGGATGGACAGTAACATCTCCAACATAATAGTTGTTTATAACATGTACAACAATTTTTATAGGTATTTTAAAAGAGATTATTTCAGTATGTGGATTTAAAATATCACAAGTATCATTAGAATTACCACATATGGGAGATAAAGTATCATAAGAGCAAATTTTCTTCTTTAAAGCTAGGGAATTAAAAAGATCATTTTCATAAAATCTAACTTCCCCAAGCTTAGACGTTTCCATAGCATTAGTAACAAAGGTGTTCAAAAGATTCATACTAATAACATTGTTATTAGCATGCAAAGAAAGTTCCATGGTTTTTTAATTTTCTTTTCAGAAAATTCGAGTTCTAACTTAGGAAAAATACTAAAAAGCTCTGTAATTTTGTTGTTGTTTTCCATTAAGCCTAACTAGTGAAAACAAGAAACAAAAAGACAAAATTGCAGAATCTAAAGAAAATAACTTCGAGCACTCACACTGGAGGATGTGAGTACCTTTTATCTTACCTCCCCGGCAACAGCGCCAGAAAATAGCTTGATGTCTACGCACTTCTATTCTTGTAGACAGTTGTTGGGCCTCCAAGTGCAGAGGTTTGTAGAACAGCAGCAAGTTTTCCCTTAAGTGGATCACCCAAGGGTTATCGAACTCAGGGAGGAAGTGGTCAAAGGTATCACCTCTCAAGCAACCCTGCAATCAAGATACAAGAAGTCTCTTGTGTCCCGAACACAGCCAATACACTTGTCAGGTGGATAGGTGCACTAGTTCGGCGAAGAGATAGTGAAATACAAGTGGTATGGATAATTATAAGTGGTAAAGGTGCTAGAAAATAGATCGATGGCGTGGAAAATACTAAAGTAAAACTGAAATAAAGATAGAAGCAAGCAAACATGTATAAGATCTAGTAGCAAACGGTGTTTCAATGCTTAGAAACAAGGCTTAAGGATCATACTTTCACTAGTGAACACTCTCATATAAATATCTTCTCTTTATGATACTACTCTTAACTACTCTCCTATTGGACAGCCTAATCGTTGGTAGGGCTATAATAGCACACTTCAAAGTAAGCCTTTCCCATCTAGAAAACCCCACACTGTCACCTTGAGTACTAGATGAGTCCAACAAACACCACAATTTCATAAAGACATCCAACTCCAAATATAACTCATAACAAGTATTTGTAATCTCTAGCCTAAGTGCCACCATGGTGAGCACGTTGTCACTTTCACACACATGGGGAGAGCAGAGATCTATTAAAGCACTTGAGTGGCAAGGTAGATCTATAAATTACAAGCTCATGATCTCAATAAGATCATGCATAGAGAGAGATGAACACATAGTTACCGGTAGAACCCTTAGCCTCGAGAGAGAACTACTCCCTCCTCATCATGGGAATCAGCAATGGTGATGGAGATGGCGGTGGAGATCGATGGAGATGGCTCCGGGGGCACTTCCCCGTCCTGGCAGGGGGCCAGAACAGAGACTTTCTGTTCCCCGAATCTCCCCTTCGGTGGCGGCAGCGCTGCGGAACTTTTCGTGGCTGGAGGCTTGATGATTTAGGGTTTATGCATCGGGAGGCTCTTATAGGCGAGAGGAGAGACCGAGGGGGTGCTGGAGGGGCCCACACCACCCCTGGCGCGTCCTGGCCTGGCCCGCGCCACCAGGTGGCGTGGCCAGCCCCTGGCCCTTCTCCGTTTTGTCTTCTGCCTCCGTGAGTCTTCCGGTAAAATATTGACTTTGGCTTTTGTCCCGTCCAATTCTGAGAATATTCATTTTCTGACTTCCTGGAACCAAAAATAGTAGAAAACAGGCAACTGGCACTGTGGCTCTTGTTAATAGGTTAGTCCAAGAAATCATATGAAAAGTACTCCAAAGTTGGAACAAAACACAAGAAAGTAGAGAAAACCAAGCATGTAACATCAAAAATTATAGATACATTTGCAATGTATCATAGCTTCCATTTCACACAATCATAACCATACCCGCCAAAATCTTCCAAAAGTAGATTAAACAGGCAAATATATTATATATACACTAGGTTTCAAATGACTAATTTACTGTTCCATACTACGTCATACTAGTTAAACTTAACAATTCCCAACCACAACTACACTCTAGATGGTCTTGGACACAAACTTCATGTCCAACATCTCTTATGTGGTCTTCCTACCAGTGATTAGCTCGACTTCTCCAGCCTTTAGATCATCTTCACTCTGCTGGAATGTCTTCGACCCCTGATTGCTGAAGAGGGCATGACCATATGGGTCAGTCTTGTATGCAATTGGGGTGATTTCAAAATCTCCTACCTATACTCTAGCCACGCCATCATCAATGATGCCCATGCAGGAAACCACTTTCGTAGGCAATCTCTGTGATGTCGTGCCGTGGATTAAAAAGAAGTAATCATTTCAGAAGACGACCACCACAAGTTATATATGGATCCATACAAGGAACTGACAAAAGGTAGTTGACATACCATCTTATGTTGGATAAGATTTGTCCTTGTCAAAGGGGTCACCAATGGAACCCCGATGAAGGTGTTGATTGGTGGTAGGGTATCTTGGAGGTGTTCCATCTCATCATCAGTAAGGTGGCATCTTTGGGCGACAACCGTACATTCATATACATCTTCCTCGCCACCAAGACCATAGATATAGAGAACATTTATACTTGGCACGTGTCCTGTCCAATAAAAACATAACATTTCTTCCCTGGTAAGATCGCTCTGTGTAATGAATTTCTTCCATCATTCACCTCCCATGATAGTCATGTTCTTTCTTTTCTCAAGGTCAATCTTGTAGGTGTGCCCAAGCACCTTGAAGGGAAAACTCTAACATTCAGTTGTGGCTAGATTGATCATGAACCTTGAATTGTATGGCACAGTCTGTGCACCAAAAACATAAGAATCATATATTAAACAAACGGTTATAGACATACAATGTAGTTTGAAAGAAAATTGCTTGTTACCACTTAGCACTGAGTTCTGGAACCCCTCTGACTCTGACAAGTAGATACAAAAGGACATGCCCGATGACAACCTGGATTCGCAATTTCTCTTGCATACTACACACGACGCTAGATCGTGTTAGGAAAACATGATGAATGTCTAAATGATATATGGAACTAAACTCCCAAAAGAAATAGACTGTATATATACATTAAACGTATTATAATTTAAACACCTGAGTTGGGATCCTAGTATTCTTAGTTTTGGCGATTCTAACAACAGCATCAGGTGCTCTGAACCTCGCTTTCTTAGGTCTCTTGACTAGTTGCTTCACATCGTCATCAGATGCTCTGAACTTCGCTTTCTTTGGTCTCTTGACTACAGCTTGCTTGACATCATCATCGGATGCTTTGACCCTCGCTTTCTTAGGTCTCTTGACTACATGTTGCTTCACATCATCATCATCATCATCATCGGATGTGACATCAATTAAGCCAGCGTTGGTTTGAGAAACCTAAATGGACAATGCAGTAATTAGAATGTTTCGTTTTGATGATGTAGAGTAGGTTTAACTACTATCTTAGAGTTAGTAGCAAGAATTTTAAAACCTGCATTTTGATGGTATGTTGTACAGTAGGCTCCTTCTGCATCAGCCCTTCCATTTTGCAGTATTCACTGTTTCTACAGGCGGCTCTTTCTAATTCTTCCCTTGATAGTGCATCCATTTAGAGACATGCTAACTAGAAGAATCAAATAATAATTAGTGAACTACAAAAATCAAATTTAAAAGCATATGGTTTGGTCACAACTACAAGCATCATCCAATGAGATGAATCTGTATATACCAAGGAGCATGTACAACCATAGTGGCCATGCAAAGACAGTAAGTAGATGCCTATCATCCCATCAAAAGTCAAAGTGCCACATTTTCATCATTGATCAGTTGTAAATAGTGAAAATCATAAGATTATCCCTTAGCATTAATATAGATATGAAAAAACAACAATCTGGGCCTCATCCTAACAAAGCACACATAAATCAATGACATAATCGAACATATATCAAGAAGCATGCACAACAAATGTGTTTTTAGAGAAAACATGTTATATGCACATTATCCCATGGACAAATATAGTGCCACACTTTAATCATTGGTCAAATGCATGTGAAAAGAATACAATGACTTCCATCAATATATAATGTCGCCTCCATAGTAAGATAGCACACACAAGTCAATAATATGAATTTGTATCTACCAAGGAGATGTGGATCCATAGTGGTTGTACAAAGACAATAAGTAGATGGAGATCATCCCATCAAAGTGCTAAGTGCCACATATTAGTTATTGGCCAATTGTAAACAGTTAATATCATAATATTATCCATCAGCACTAACATCTTGAAAATCAGCAGTTTCAGGGAAAGACTTAATGTAATCATACTCATAGTTTATACCTGGTTCTTTACCTTTGTTGTTATCCCAATCTTCGGTATTTCTTTGAATTGTTTCAAGAATATCCCACTTAGCTTTGACCTCCTTACTTGTGAAGGATCCCTCTAAACAAGTATCTAGATAGTCCTTGTAATGTCTTGAAAGCTTTGCATAGAAATTATTAATAACAATATTACTGGGGAGCTCATGAATGGGACATTTGAGCATTAGTGACTTCAGTCTCCCCCATGCTTGGGAAATACTTTCTCCATCATGTGGATGAAAATTATAGATGTAATTCCTATCTTTATGAGCTTCACGTGGAGGATAAAATTTAGAGTAAAAGAGAGGTACTATTTCCTCCCATTCAAGAGCTTGACCATTCTTCAGCAGCTTATACCATTCTTCAGCTCTTCCCTTCAGTGATAATGAGAATAACTTCTTCTTAACTTGATCTGTTGTAATACCTACACATTTGAACAACCCGCATAATTCGTATATAAAGAGCAAATGATCACCGGGATGGACAGTTCCATCTCCAACATAATAATTGTTTATAACACGTTCAACAATTTTTATAGGTATTTTAAAAGAGATTATTTCAGTATGTGGATTTAAAATATCACAAGTATCATTAGAATTACCACATATGGGAGATAAAGTATCATAAGAGCAAATTTTCTTCTTTAAAGCTGGGGAATTAAAAATATCATTTTCATGAAAACTAACTTCCCCAAGCTTAGACGTTTCCATAGCATTAGTAACAAAGGTGTTCAAAAGATTCATACTAATCACATTGTTATTAGCATGCAAATAAAGTTCCATGGTTTTTTTAATTTTCTTTTCAGACAATTCGAGTTCTAACTTAGGAAAAATACTAAAAATCTCTCTAATTTTTGTGTGGTTTTCCATTAAGCCTAACTAGTGAAAACAAGAAACAAAAAGACCAAATTGCAGAAAAAGGAAATAACTTCGAGCACTCACACTGGAGGATGTGAGTACCTTTTATCTTACCTCCCCGGCAACGGCGCCAGAAAATAGCTTGGTGTCTGCACACTTATATTATTGTAGACAGTTGTTCGGCCTCCAAGTACAGAGGTTTGTAGAACAGCAGCAAGTTTTCCCTTGAGTGGATCACCCAAGGTCTATCGAACTCAGGGAGGAAGTGGTCAAAGGTATCCCCTCTCAAGCAACCCTGCAATCAAGATACAAGAAGTCTCTTGTGTCCCCAACACACCGAATACACTTGTCAGGTGTATAGGTGCACTAGTTCGGCGAAGAGATAGTGAAATACAAGTGGTATGGATAAATATAAGTGGTAACGATGCTAGAAAATAGCTTGATGGCGTGGAAAATACTAAAGTAAAACTGAAAGAAAGGTAGAAGCAAACAAACATGTAACATATCTAGTAGCAAACAGTGTTTCAATGCTTAGAAACAAGGCTTAAGGATCATACTTTCACTAGTGAACACTCTCATATAAATATCTTCTCTTTATGATACTACTCTTAACTACTCTCCAGTTGGACACCCTAATCATTGGTAGGGCTATAATAGCACACCTCAAAGTAAGCCTTTCCCATCTAGAAAACCCCACACTGTCACCTTGAGTACTAGATGAGTCCAACAAACACCACAATTTCATAAAGACATCCAACTCCAAATATAACTCATAACAAGTATTTGTAATCTCTAGCCTAAGTGCCACCATGGTGAGCACGCTGTCACTTTCACACACATGGGGAGAGCAGAGATCTATTAAAGCACTTGAGTAGCAAGGTAGATCTATAAATTACAAGCTCATGATCTCAATAAGATCATGCATAGAGAGAGAGATGAACACATAGCTCCCGGTAGAACCCTTAGCCTCGAGACAGAACTAATCCCTCCTCATCATGGGAATCAGCAATGGTGATGGAGATGGCGGTGGAGATCGATGGAGATGGCTCCGGGGGCACTTCCCCGTCCCGGCAGGGTGCTGGAACAGAGACTTTTTGTCCCCTGAATCTCCCCTTCGGTGGTGGTGGCGCTGTGGAACTTTTCGTGGCTAGAGGCTTCATGATTTAGGGTTTATGCATCGGGAGGCTCTTATAGGCGAGAGGGGAGACCGACGGGGTGCCGGACGGGCACACACCACCCTTGCGCGGCCTGGCCAGGCCCGCGCCACCAGGTGGTGTGGCCAGCCCCTGGCCCCTCTCCGTATCGTCTTCTGGCTCTGTGAGTCTTCCTGTAAAATATTTACTTTGGCTTTTGTCCCGTCCAATTCCGAGAATATTCATTTTCTGACTTCCTAGAACCAAAAACAGCAGAAAACAGGCAACTGGCACTGTGGCTCTTGTTAATAGGTTAGTCCAAGAAATCATATGAAAAGTACTCCAAAGTTGGAACAAAACACAAGAAAGTAGATAAAACCAAGCAACAAACATCAAAAATTATAGATACATTTGCAATGTATCATATCTTCCATTTCACACAATCATAACCATACCCGCCAAAATCTTCCAAAAGTAGATTAAACAGGAAAATATATTATATATACACTAGGTTTCAAATGACTAATTAACTATTCCATACTACGTCATACTAGTGAAACTTAACAATTCCCAACCACAACTATACTGTAGATGGTCATGGACACAAACTTCATGTCCAACATCTCTTATGTGGTCTTCCTACCAGTGATTAGCTCGACTTCTCCAGCCCTTAGATCATCTTCACTCTGGTGGAATTTCTTCCACCCCTGATTGCTGAAGACGGCATGACCATATGGGTCAGTCTTGTATTTAATTGGGGTGATTTCAAAATCTCCTACCTATACTCCAGCCACGCCATCATCAGTGATGCCCATGGATGAAACCACTTTCGTAGTAATCTCTGCGATGTCGTGCAATGGATTAAAAAGAAGTAATCATTTCAGACGACGACCACCACAAGTTATATATGGATCCATACAAGGAACAGACAAAAGGTAGTTGACATACCATCTTATGTTGGACAAGATTTGTCCTTGTCAAACGGGTCACAAATGGAACCCCGATGAAGGTGTTGATTGGTGGTAGGGTATCTAGGAGGTGTTCCATCTCATCATTTGTAAGGTAGAATCTTTGGGCGACAACCGTACATTCATATACATCTTCCTCGCTACCAAGACAATAGGTATAGAGAACAGTTATCCTTGGCACGAGTCCTGTCAAATAAAAAACATAACATTTCTTCCCCGGTAAGATCGCTCTATGTAATGCATTGCTTCCATCCTTCACCTCCCATGATAGTCATGGTCTTTATTTTCTCAAGGTCAATCTTGTAGGTGTGCCCAAGCACCTTGAAGGGCACACTCTAACATTCAGTTGTGTCTAGATTGATCATGAACCTTGAATTGTATGGCATAGTCTGTGCACCAAAAACATAAGTATGAGACATTAAACAAACAGTTATAGACTTACAATGTAGTTTGAAAGAAAATTGCTTGTTACCACTTACCACTGAGTTCCGGAACACCTCTGACTCTCACAAGTAGATACAAAAGGACATGCCCGATGACAACCTGGATTTGCAATTTCTCTTGCAAACTAAACACGACACTAGATCGTGTTAGGAAAAAATGATGAATGTCTAAATGATATATGGAACTAAACTCCCAAAAAATAGACTGTATATATACATTAAACGTATTATAATTTAAACTCTTGAGTTGGGATCCTAGTTTTCTTAGTTTTGGAGATTCTAACAACAGCATCAGGTGCTCTGAACCTCGCTTTCTTAGGTCTCTTGACTAGTTGCTTCACATCGTCATCGGATGCTCTGAACTTCGCTTTCTTTGGTCTCTTGACTACAGCTTGCTTCACATCATCATCGGATGCTCTGACCCTCGCTTTCTTAGGTCTCTTGACTACATGTTGCTTCACATCATCATCATCATCATCATCATCATCATCGGATGTGACATCAATTAAGCCAGCGTTGGTTTGAGAAACCTAAATGGACAATGCAGTAATTAGAATGTTTCGTTTTGATGATGTAGAGTAGGTTTAACTACTATCTTAGAGTTAGTAGCAAGAATTTTAAAACCTGCATTTTGATGCTATGTTGTATAGTAGGCTCCTTCTGCATCAGCCCTTCCATTTTGCAGTATTCACTGTTTCTACAGGCGCCTCTTTCTAATTCTTCCCTTGATAGTGCATCCATTTAGAGACATGCTAACTAGATGAATTAAATAATAATTAGTGAACTACAAAAATCAAATTTAAAAGCATATGTTTTGGTCACAACTACAAGCATCGTCCAATGAGATGAATCTGTATATACCAAGGAGCATGTACAACCATAGTGGTCATGCAAAGACAGTAAGTAGATGCCTATCATCCCATCAACAGTCAAAGTGCCACATTTTCATCATTGATCAGTTGTAAACAATGAAAATCATAAGATTATCCCTTAGCACTAACATAGATATGAAAAAACAACAATCTGGGCCTCATCCTAACAAAGCACACATAAATCAATGACATAATCGAACATATATCAAGAAGCATGCACAACAAATGTGTTTTTAGAGAAAACATGTTATATGCACATTATCCCATGGACAAATATAGTGCCACACTTTAATCATTGGTCAAATGCATGTGAAAAGAATACAATGACTTCCATCAATATATAATGTTGCCTCCATAGTAAGATAACACACACAAGTCAATAATATGAATTCGTATCTGGCAAGGAGATGTGGATCCATAGTGGTTGTACAAAGACACTAAGTAGATGGAGATCATCCCATCAACGTGCTAAGTGCCACATATTAGTCATTGGCCAGTTGTAAATAGTTAATATCATAATATTATCCATCATCACTAACATATAGCTATGAAAAACATCAATTTGGCGGGACTCATACTAACAAATCACACATAAATCAATGAGATAATCGAGCATATAGCAAGAAGCGTGCACAAAAAATGTGTTTGTATAGAACACATGCTATATGCACATTATCCCATGATCACAGATAGTGCCACACTTTAATCATTAGCCAAATACATGTGAATAGATGACAATGACCTACATCAATATATAATGTGGGCTCCATAGTAAGATAGCACACACAAGTGAATGAGATGAATCTGTATCTACCAAGGAGATGTAGAGCCAGAGTGGTTGTACAAAGACACTAAGTAGATGGAGTCATCCCATCAACATGCTAAGTGCCACATATTAGTAATTGGCCAGTTGTAAACAGTTAATATCATAAGATTATCCATCAGCACTAACATATAGCTATGAAAAACAACAATTTGGGGCATTAATTTTGCGACTACTTCAAGATCATCCAGTTGTTGGGTTCGCAGCATAGAAAACAAAAAATTTCCTATGATGAGAACTATACGCAAAGATCTATCAACTAGATACAGAGAAACGGGTGGACATACATCCATGGACAATTTACCATCGAAGACAACGAGTTTTGTTAACGAGTAGGAACTCGTGGTTGATGTAGTCGTACGCTTGCCGATCTCAAGATCATGTGGAAGTGCGAGCGCCGCAAATCAGCAGCGCATCCATCCTCGCACACACGTCCAAGCCACCGGACAACCTCCACCTCCTCGCTCGAGCGAATCAGCGGAAGCAGCAACTCCTTCCAGACGCAAGGCCACCGGGAACATGTATCTCTCTAATCCGAGACCATGGGGGAATATCTAGAGGGGGAGAGAGATCCTTCACGAGGAGGTGTGGTTTGTGAGAGGTGAGAGGGGGGCTTTATATAGGAGTGAGGGAGACCCCTCCCCTCCCATACCCGGTGCATGAGGGGCGGACTCCTCCCCTCCTTCATTCATGTGGTGAACCTCCACTAACATAAACATGGCCTGCACCCAAAATCCCACTAACATGTATTTAATTTCCACCAAATTAAATGCAACTCTCAATTTAATAAAACTCTTTTATTTACTTTATTCAGAATTTTGTTAATTACTTTAATTAACAAACATTCAAATAAAACCCCTTGCAACATTTCAATATCACATGCAGAACCACTTTCTGCAATTTCACCCGAAACAATTCCGGTTTCTATCGAAACAATTCCTGTTTCTATCGAAACATTTCCTACGCTTTGCAAACCTTTTGTCTAGAACATATGTGCTCCTAAATTGTGTCTGGCAACCCTTAAGTGTGTCACCCTATGGTTCGCGAATAATGCAGACATGATTGAGACTCCTCTCAGATCAATAATCAAAAGCGGGACCTGGAGATCCATACTGACTCCTGCACATTCAACGATGACTTCTGTGATCGTGAGAACCTTTAACGCTAGCAATTTAATCCCTCTGTCTCATGATATAATACATGTCCGAGATTCGATCATCGTTATCCAAATTCCTAGTTTGATCTCGTTACCGACATGCACTCTTTTCTCGTTCCCGTGATATAACATTCTAGTGATCACATCACTTGCTTGCAAGCTATCTTAATGTGATATCACCGAGAGGGCCCAGAGTATATCTATCCATCATCGGGATTGACAAATTCCACTCTTGATCGATGAGCCTCAACATAACACCTTCATAGCACTGAACCCACCTTTATAGTCACCCTGTTACGGTGTGACGTTTGATGTTATCAAAATACTCTTCCGGTGTTAGCAATTAACATGATCTCATCGTCTAAGGACTAAGACTACTTCGTATGATGTTATAGCAATATAAACATAATGACTTGAT
This sequence comes from Avena eriantha, assembly GCA_910589775.1. NCBI lineage: Eukaryota > Viridiplantae > Streptophyta > Magnoliopsida > Poales > Poaceae > Avena > Avena eriantha. The sequence continues at coordinate 393,379,916 of OU342744.1, read as the reverse complement.
CGTAATGCTATACTTCGGATGAATGTTCATCACATCATTTCACAAATGTTGTGAACTTTTTATTAAGAACATCCAATGTCCATGATCAGGAAACCTTGATCATCTTGTTAATCAACAAGCTAGTCTATAAGAGAGGCATAACTAGGAACCCTTTTTGTTTATTAAACACACATGTATTGACGTTTCCTATCAATACAATTATAGCATGCAAAACAAGCATCTATCATATACAAGGAATACATAATAACAATATTGCCTCTCAGGGCATATTTCCTTCAGTCTCCCACTTGCACTAGAGACAATAATCTAGTTTACATAGTGATAAATCTAACACCCATGGAATTCTGGAGTTGATCATGTTTTTCCCTAGGGAGAACTTTAGTCAACGGATCTGCTACATTCAGGTCCGTGTGCACTTTACAAATCTTTATATCTCTATCCTTGACATGCTCGCGGATGGAGTGAAACCAACACTTAATATGCTTGGAATTCTTGTGAGACCTTCGTTCCTTGGCGTTGGCTATGGCTCCATTGTTGTCACAATAGATCACCATTGGGTCCAACGCACTAGGAACCACACCTAGTTCCGTTATGAACTCCTTCATCCAAACCGCTTCCTGCGCTACTTCTGAAGCAGCAACATATTCCGCCTCCGTCGTTGCTCCAACCACCACAGGTTGTTTGGAGCTCCTCCAACTAACTGTTGCTCCGTTCAAGAGAAATACGTATCCAGATTGAGACTTAGAGTCATCCGGATCAGTTTCAAAGCTAGCATCGACATAACACTTAGAGACTAGCTCTTCTTCACCTCCGTATACAAGAAACATATCCTTAGTTCTTCTCAAGTAATTAAGGATATTATTGACCGCTATCCAGTGTTCCAAACCTGGATCAGATTGGTACCTACTAGTCAAACTAATAACATGTGCCACATCCGGTCTTGTATATAGCATGGCGTACATTATAGAGCCTATGGCTGAGGCATAGGGGATCTTATCCATTATCTCTCTTTCTTCCGTCGTAGCCGGACTTTGAGTCTTACTCAATGTCTTGCCTTGCAACATAGGTAAGAACCCCTTCTTACTTCCGTCCATATTAAACTTCTTTAATATCTTATCAAGGTATGTACTCTGTGATAGCCCAATTAGGCGTCTTGATCTATCTCTATAGATTTTAATGCCTAATATATATGAAGCTTCACGAAGGTCCTTCATCAAAAATTTGTTGTTTAGATAACTTTTAACACTGTTTAAAAGATCTATATCATTTCCAATCAATAATATGTCATCCACATATAATATTAGAAATGCCACATTGCTCCCACTCACTTTCTTGTAAATACAAGCCTCTCCATAATTTTGGACAAATCCAAACTCTTTGATCACCTCATCAAAGTGGAGATTCCAACTCCCGGATGCTTGCTTCAGTCCATAGATGGATCGCTGAAGTTTGCATACCTTATCAGCATCCTTAGGATCGACAAAACCCTTAGGTTGTATCATATAAAACTCTTCTTCAATATTACCATTGAGGAACGCAGTTTTGACATCCATTTGCCATATTTCATAATCAAAATATGCAGCAATTGCTAACATAATCCTAACCGAATTAAGCATCTCTACGGGAGAGAATGTCTCATCGTAGTCAACTCCTTCAATTTGTCAAAACCCCTTTGCGAAAAGTCGAGCCTTATACATGGTCACATTACCATCAGCATCAGTTTTTCTTTTGAAAATCCATTTATTCTCAACGGCCTTTCGATCGTGAGGTAAGTCTACCAAGGTCCAAACATGGTTTTCGTACATGGAATCCATCTCGGATTTCATGGCTTCTATCCAGTTGTTGGAATCAGGGCTCATCGTCACTTCTTCATACGTCACAGGGTCATCTATTTCATCAATCATGAAAGTCATAACAGGATTGCCGTACAGTTCAGGAGTTGCACGTGTCCTGCTTGACCTGCGAGGTTTGGTAGTTTCCTCTTTCGGAGTTTCATGATCAATATCATTATCTCTCTCCTCATTAGGTGAAGTCAACTCCAAAACTACTTCCGGTGCTGTGCTACTCGCCATTTCATGAAGAGAAGGTTCAATAACCTCTTCGAGTTCTACCTTCCGACTATTCACACCTTTCGTGAGAAACTCCTTCTCAAGAAAGGATCCATTCTTGGCAACAAAAACCTTGCCCTCAGATCTGTGATAGAAGGTATACCCAATCGTTTCCTTAGGGTATCCTATGAAGACGCATTTTTCCGCTTTGGGTGCGAGTTTATCCGGTTCAAGTTTCTTCACATAAACATCGCATCCCCAAACTTTAATAAATGACAGCTTAGGTTTGTTTCTGAACCATAATTCATACGGTGTCTTTTCAACGGATTTAGATGGTGCCCTATTTAAAGTGAATGCAGCGGTTTCTAGTGCATAACCCAAAAATGACAGTGGCAAGTCTGTCAGAGACATCATAGATCAAACTATATCCAATAAAGTACGATTACGACGTTCTGATACACCATTACGTTGTGGTGTTCCAACAGGCGTGAGTTGTGAAACTATTCCACAGTCTTTCATATGTGTGCTAAACTCGTAACTAAGATATTCTCCTCCATGGCCGGACCATAGAAATTTGATCTTTCTGTTACGATGATTTTCAACTTCATTCTGAAATTCCTTGAACTTTTCAAAGGTTTCACACTTATGTTTCATCAAATAGATATACCCGTATCTACTCAAATCATCCGTGAAAGTAACAAAATAATGATATCCACCTCGCGCCGACACAGTCATTGGTCCACACACATCAGTATGTATGATTTCCAATAAATATGTCGCCCGTTCCAATGAACCGGAAAACGGCGTTCTAGTCATCTTGCCCATAAGGCATGGCTCACATGTATCAAATGATTCAAAATCAAGTGATTCCAAAAGTCCATCAAAATGGAGTTTCTTCATGCGTTTAATGCCAATATGACCTAAACGGTAGTGTCACATATATGTAGATATATCATTATCAAGTTTAATCCTTTTAGCATCAACATTATGAATATGCGTAATACTACTATCGAGATCCAAAAGAAATAAACCATTCAACATAGGTGCATGACCATAAAAGATATTCATATAAATCGAACAACCATTGTTTTAAGACTTAAACGAATAACCACTTTGTATCAAACACGATCCGGATACAATGTTCATGCTCAGTGCAGGCACCAAATAAAAATTATTTAGGTTTACAACTAATCCCGATGGCATATGGAGATGCAGCGTTCTGACGGCGATCACATCAACTCTTGATCCATTGCCGACCCGCATCATGACCTTATCCCTTGCTAGTTGTGGCTTGTTCTGTAGCCCCTGAACTGAGTTACATATATTAGCAACCGATCCCGTATCAAATACCCAGGTGCTACTACGAGTACTAGTCAAGTACACATCAATAACATGTATATCACATATACCTTTGTTAGCCTTGCCGACCTTCTTGTCCGCCAAATAGTTGGGGCAGTTGCGCTTCCAATGGTCAGTCTCCTTGCAATAGTAGCACTCGGTATCAGACTTAGGGCCAGCACGGGGTTTCTTTTCAGGTGCGGCAACAGATTTCCTGCCCTTCTTTCCCTTCTGCTTGCCTTTCTTGTCCTTCTTGAAACCGGTGGTCTTATTGATCATCAACACTTCATGTTCTTTCCTAATATCCACTTCTGTAGTCTTAAGCATTGATAGAAGCTCCAGAAGAGACTTCTTCATGCCCTGCATATTATAGTTCATCACGAAGCTCTTGTAGCTAGGTGGCAGAGATTGGAGAACACGATGTATGCCTAAGTCAATGGGAATCGTTATTCCCAAGGACACAAGCTTATCGGCGTACCCAGACATTTTGAGTACGTGCTCACTAACGGAGCTGTTCTCCTCCATCATGCAGCTAAAGAACTTTTCAGAAGCATTATAACTCTCTACGGCAGCATGGGTATCGAAAATCATTTTCAATTCTCCCATGGTATCAAAGGCATTGCCATTTTCGAAACGCTTTCGAAGTTCTGGCTCTAGCCCATACAGTATGCCGCAATGAACTAAGTTGTGGTCCTCCTGACGAGTTATATAGACGTTCTTTTCCTCGTCAGGGGCATCAGGAGCTCGTGGGGGGCCTAGTGGCGCCTCTAGCACATATTTCTTTTGTGCAGCAGTGAGGAGAATCCTCAAATTCATAGCCCAGTTGGTGAAGTTGCTACCATTCGTAGCAAGCTTCTCTTTCTCCATGAACACATTGAAATTAAAAGCAGCTGGTGCCATCTACAACAGAATTTGTAAAGTATATTTAGACTAAGTTTATGATAGATTGAGTTCAACTAATCCAAATTACTAAAGAACTCCCACTCAAAAACGACATCCCTCGTGTCCTTTTGGTGATTACATGAACCAAATCCACTACACCAAGTCTGATCATCACGTGAGTCGGTGTAGCTTGAAAGGCGAGCATCTATATGGGCATCATATCAACTATATGACTCATGCTTAACCTTTCGGTCCATGTTCCGAGGCCATGTCTGTAAATGCTAGGCACGCCAAGTAAGAACCTTAGTATTTGCATGTGTAAAACTGTCTTACACCCGTTGTATGAAAGCGTAGAGTCGAAAACACCCGATCATCATGTGATGCCTCAAAACACGATCCACACAACATGTCTACTTAAGGAAGAACACATTTTATCTTGATATCTAAATGAGGGACATCTTATAATGCTACCAAAAGCACCAAACTAGCAATATAAGATGCTAACATCTAATGTGTGAAGTGATATGATATGGTCCATGCATTTGATCGCTATCATTTGCATCGTGGTATGATCTGTATCATTCCTTTGTGTGTAATGCCAAGGTCTATGCAACTTACACGTTAAGTGAGTTGTAAGAGTATCTATCATACATCTACTTACAACAATACCATATCAAGTCACTAGCCCAGCAACAATCTAAACTAGACGCCTCTAATTTATCAATTGCAAGTTTTACGTGGCTTAGGGCTTTCGGAGATATAACCGTTCTTACCTACGAACATGAACCACAACGAGGATAACCAAATTATTAGCCAATAGTTGTAAATCAGATATTGACTATAGTAGGAGGGACAGACACCCGCTAGCCACTTATGCAAAACTAGTTGCATGTCAGTCGTGGAACCGGTCTCATGTACGATGACATGTAAGGTTGGTCTGGGCCGCTTCATCCCACTATGCCACCAATATCAAAAGTACATAGAAGATGCAATAACATGATCATCATCGCCCACATATAAACATATGTGTACTACCCGTGCAAAGCACCTACGCATAGATCGGGCTCTGATACCACTGTTGGGTCCGCAGCATAGAAAACAAAAAAATTCCCACGATGAGAACTATACGCCAAGATCTATGTACTAGATACAGAGCAACGGGTGGACATACATCCATGGACAACTTTCCCTTGAAGATAATGAGTTTTCTTAACGAGTAGGAACTCGTGGTTGATGTAGTCGTACGCTTGCTGATCTCAAGATCGTGTGGAAGTCCGAGCGCCGCAAATCAGCAGCACATCCGTCCTCGCACACACGTCCAAGCCACCGGACAACCTCCACCTCCTCGCTCCATCGAATCAGCGGAAGAAGGAACTCCTTCCAGATGCAAGGCCACAGGGAACATGTATCTCGCTAATCCGAGACCATGGGGGAATATCTAGAGGGGGAGAGAGATCCTTCACGAGGAGGTGTGGTTTGTGAGAGGGGAGAGGGGGGCTTTATATAGGAGGGAGCGATACCCCTCCCCTCCCATAGATGGCGCATGAGGGGGGGGACTCCTCCCCTCCTTGATTCATGTGGTGAACCTCCACTCACATAAACATGGCCTCCACCCAAAATCCCACTCACATGTATTTAATTTCCACCAAATTAAATGAAACTCTCAATTTAATAAAACTCTTTTATTTATTTTATTCAGAATTTTGTTAATTACTTTAATTAACAAACATTCACATAAAACCCCTTGCAACATTTCAATATCACATGTAGAACCACTTTCTACAATTTCACCCGAAACAATTCCGATTTCTATGGAAACAATTCCTATTTCTATCAAAACATTTCCTACGCTTTGCAAACCTTATGTATAGAACATATGTGCTCCTAGATTGTGTCTAGCAACCCTTAAGTGTGTCACCCTATGGTTCGCGAATAATGCAGACATGATTGAGACTCCTCTCAGATCAATAATCAGAAGCGAGACCTGGAGATCCATACTGACTCCTACACATTCAACGATGACTTCTATGATCGTGAGCACCTTTAACTCTAGCAATTTAATCCCTTTGTCTCATGATATAATACATGTCCGAGCTTCGATCATCGGTATAAAAATACCTAGTTTGATCTCGTTCTCGACATGCACTCTTTTCTCGTTCCCGTGATATAACATTCTAGTGATCACATCACTTGCTTGCAAGCTATCTTAATGTGGTATCATCGAGAGGGCCCAGAGTATATCTATCCGTCATCGGGATTGAAAAATTCCACTCTTGATCTATGAGCCTCAACATAACACCTTCATAGCACGGAACCCACCTTCATAGTCACCCTGTTACGGTGTGACGTTTGATGTTATCAAGATACTCTTCCGGTGTTAGCAATTAACATGATCTCATGGTCTAAGGACTAAGACTACTTCGTATGATGTTATAGCAATATAAACATAATGACTTGATCATAATGCTATGCTTCGGATGAATGTTCATCACATCATTTCACAAATGTTGTGACCTTGTTATTAACAACATCCAATGTCCATGATCAGGAAACCTTGATCATCTTGTTAATCAACAAGCTAGTCTATAAGAGGGGCATAACTAGGAACCCTTTTTGTTTATTAAACACACATGTATTGGCGTTTCCTATCAATACAATTATAGCATGCAAAATAAACATATATCATATACAAGGAATACATAATAACAACTTTATTATTTCCTCTCAGGGCATATTTCCTTCACCAGTGACATAAACAACAACACCGCTGCTCTGCCCTAGAATGAGGCGGTAACACTGAGGCCAAGATCCATCGCCGGTGACCTAGATGGAGCACTCATGCGGTGAACCTAGAACAAGGAGGTGACGCGGTGAAGGGAAGTAGGTCGAGGAGCACTTACGTTGGAGCCATCCTTGTTGGGGACAGGAAGGTGGTTAGTCGTTGTCGGGAAGGGGAGGGGATTTGGCCGTTGTAGGGAAGGGGAGGGGAGGAAATTTGGTCATCACTGGGAGGGTACGAGAGGGGAGGGGATTTGTCCGTCTCCGGGGAGGGTACGAGAGGGGATGGGATTTGTTCATCGCCGGGGAGGGGAGGGGATTTGTTCGTCGCCAGTTAGGGTCAAGAGGGGATTCGGCCGTTGTCGGAGAGGGTTTTCTCAGCGCTGGGAAGTGAGTGGATTTGGGCGAGTGTGGAAGGGACCCATAATACCCAACGACAGGTGGGGCCCATGCTGGAGCTGACGAGTGGCCCCATAACGAGTCGTTACCCCGACCGCACTACACCAGACCGCACCGCACTACACCGAATTGTTGGGTTCATAGCATAGAAGAAGAAAAATCCTACAATGAGAACTATACGCCAAGATCTATCTACTAGATACAGAGCAACGGGTGGATATACATCCATAGAGAACTTACCCTCAAAGACAACAAAGCTTTGTTAACGAGATGGAAATCGTGAATGATGTAGTCGTACACTTGTCGATCTCAAGATCGTGATGAAGTCCAGCAGGTCCGGCTCCAGCACGTCCATCAGATCCAGCTCCAGCAAGTCCATCACCACCAAGCCCAACACCGCAAAGCAGCGGTGCATCCGTGATCGCACACACGTCCGGTACCCCGACAACATCCGTCCCTCGCTCCAGCAAAGCAGCGGAAGCAGCAACTCCGATCCAGATAAAGCCACTAGGAACATGTATCTCGCTAATCCGAGACCATGGGGAATAACTAGAGGGGAAGAGAGATCCTTCACGAGGAGGTGTGAGGAAGAAGGAGTGAGAGGGGGGCCTTTTATAGGAGGAGGGGTGTACCCCTCCCCATGGCTGGAGCCCCATGGGGGTGACCCTTCACCTCCTGATTCATGTGGTGGTAACTCCCTCCAGATAAATTTGCCCCTTCACATTCTCTTTTAAAGTCTCCACTTTAAATGCATTAAATTTCTCCAAATTTAATGCTCTCTCATTTAATAAAACTCTTTTATTAATTTTATTCATAATTTTGTTAAGTACTTTAATTAACAAACATTCACATAAAACCCCCTGCAACATTTCAATATTACATGCAAAACCAATTTTGGCAATTTCACCCGAAACAATTACGGTGTCTATTGAAATAATTCAAGTGCTTTCTTAAATCTTTATCTGAAACATATTTGCTCCAAATGGTGTCGGTATCCCTTAAGTGGGTCACCCTACGGTTCGCGAATAATGCAGACATGATCGAGACCCCTCTCAGATCAATAATCAGAAGCGGGACCTCGAGATCCATACTGACTCCTACACATTCAACGATGACTTCTGTGATCGTGAGAGCCTTTAACGCTGGTAACTAAATCCCTTTGTCTCATGATATAATACATGTCCGAGATTCGATCATCGGTATCTGAATACCTAGTTTGATCTCGTTACCGACTTGCACTCTTTTCTCGTTCCCATGATATAACATTCTAGTGATCACATCACTTGCTTGCAAGCTATCTTAATGTGATATCACCGAGAAGGCCCAGAGTATATCTATTCGTCATCGGGATGGACAAATCCCACTCTTGATCCATGATCCTCAACATAACACCTTTCTAGCACTGAACCCACCTTTATAGTCACCCTGTTACGGTGTGACGTTTGATGTTCTCAAGATACTCTTCTAGTGTTAGCAATTAACATGATCTCATGGTCTAAGGACTAAGATTACTTCGTATGATGTTATAGCAATATAAACATAATGAATTTGACTGTAATGCTATACTTCGGATGAATGTTCATCACATCATTCCACCAATGTTGTGACCTTGTTATTAACAACATCCAATGTCCATGATCAGGAAACCTTGATCATCTTGTTAATCAACGAGCTAGTTTATATCAGAGGCATTACTAGGAAATTTGTATTTTCATTATTAAACACACATGTATTAACGTTTCCAATTAATACAATTATAGCATGCAAAATAAACATTTATCATAAACATGGAATAAGATAATAACTACTTTATTATTGCCTCTCGGGCATATTCCGTTCAGTCTCCCACTTGCACTAGAGTCAATAATCTAGTTTGAAAAACTTTACGTATTGAACACCTATGGCTTTCTGGTGTTGCATATACATGATTGCTAGTGGTTAACATAATCTCTGGATCTGACAGTTTCAGGTCCGTGTGTATTTGCATGTCTTTGCGTCTCTACGCATCACTCATTCTCAAATGAGATGGCATTGTATAAATTTGGTGCTTTGGTGAGACCTTTAGTTCGTTCGGGTTAAAATATGTTGATATTATTGTCATACAATATATCTTCATAGTTTTAGCGCACTTTGAACCACACCTAGTTTGATAACAAACTTCTTAACACAAATGCCCTCCTTTGCTGCTACTATAGCAGTCATATACTTAGCCTTTTGTTGTAGTATCCGTCACAATGTTTCAACTGTGGAACTTATCCAAATCCATCATGGAACATCCTTTCCAATACATTGTGCCACCCATAGTCTAGATTGAGATAAATTTAATTTGTATCTTGTGACAAAACTAGTATCAATGTAACACTTTACAATGAACTACCTTTAACTATTTGTCACTTATACATGATATATTCTTAGTTCTTCCAAAGCTCATAAGAATATCTTTACTATTGTCCAATGATCATCTTATGAATCATTATGGTATGTGCTCATAACATTTAGAGCATAGGACATTCTGGATATATACATATCATGGTATAATCGATCAAAATCTTTATGTGATTTTACTCACCAAGTGTTGAAACACTTGAATCTTGATACAATCCTTTCCATGCAGCAAGAACCTTTCTTGTTGTTTCCATATTGAACCCTTTCAATATCTCATATATGTATGTCTGGCACAACCATATTAGCGCCTCAATCTATCCATATAGATATTGATGCCAAATATTCTAGTTTTGCCCAAGTCTTTCATCGAAATCTTAGTTTAATGAAATTCTTAACTTGTGTCAATACAAGAAACATCATTTCCAATCAAAAATATGTCCTCTACACAATGTATTAGAAATATGTCTCAGCGCTCCCACTTAATTTCTTGCAAATGCAAGCATCTGCATCATCTCTGATGAATCTAAACTCTTTTAACAGTTTCATCATGGTGAAGATTCCAACTCCTTTATGCTTACTTCAACTATTGAATTAACAAAACCCTTCGGGTCGTGTCTTGTACACGTCCTAGGTAACCATTCTATTAGAAGAACATTTTTTTTATTGTTCAATTACCATACATCACATTATATGTAGTGGCTGCTACATTAATCCATCGAGACTAAATATCGCTATGAAAGATCAAATCTTGTCATAGTCAACTCCTTGAACATTGCTATAAACTTCTTTCCAACATGTCGACTATTTCATAGATGTTAAACATCCATGTCTATTTATTTATAGATCCAAACAAGACCGATAGGCTTCACGCCTTTCCGAAGGGTCTTCCAAGTTCAGAAACTTGATTTCTCGTGTATGGTTACTATCACAGATTCTATGACTTCTAGTCATTTTATGGAGTCAGGGCCCATCATCGCTTCGTTGCATGTAGTCGGTTCATCATTGTCAAAACAATAACGACTTGCTTATCAAATCACACTATTTGATTTTTACCGACCCACACGGTTCAATAGGAACTCTAATCTCCGAGATCACAACCTTTGTAATCACGGGAGCCATGAGCATTGTGGCCGCCATCGGGACACTTTTCGGCGCTGCACTACTTAGCACATATAGCTAAGGTTCAACAACCTTATCAAAGTTCTATTGTCCTCCCACTTAACTTTTCACGAAAAATTCCTTCTCAAGAATCTTAACGTTCCAACTAACAAACTCTTTTGTCCTTGGTGTTATGGAGAAATTCCCAAAAAAATCTTTGGGATAACCTACAAAGACGTGCTTATCCGACTTTGGTTGTAAAAATTTTACTTATGCATAGCATACCAAAATTTAATAAAACACATTTCGGGTTTTATCCCAAACCACAACTTATATGGTGTCATTTCAACGGATCACGATGGTGCTCTTTTTAGTGTAAAAGCAGTAGTCTCTAAAGCTTCAATCCTTAAAACATAATGGCAGTTTTATAAATGACACCCTTCATCTTACCATGTCAAACATGGTTTGATTTCATCTCTTGAATATGCCATACTCCTATGGTTTACCGGAAAACACAAATCATGGAACAATTCCTCAAATCTTAAGTGTTTTTCTAAACATGTAACTCAAATATCTTCCTTCATGATCAAATCATAAACTCTTTTATTTTCTTGTTACAATGATTTTTCACTTCATCTTGAAAGTCTTTGAACAATTTTCAAATGTTTCATACTTCTTCCTTATTAAGGAAATGTATAGATATATTCACTCAAATTTCTAGAGAAAGCATATAAAGCAAAAACATCCATCGCATATGGCTACATATAATGGACTATATACATCAATATGTATAATATCCAATAAGTTAGTCATTTGTTCCTCTTTGGCCTATGGAAGGAGTTTCAATTATCTCGAGGAAAGTCTCACAAGCGTCAATTGATCAAAATCAAAGACTCCAAAAATCCATCAACATGGAGTTTCTTTATGTTTTCTTTCCAATATAATTTAAATATCGATGTCACTTCATAAGTGACCTTTCAATCATTTGTCTTGTGAAATTTTAGCAATAGTGTTTATGGATGTGATTTCTCCAACTAGACTTGTAAAAGTTTATTCATCCTTTATGGAATACGGTAATTATTTGAACAACCATTGTTCTCATAATACCAGAACAAAATAACAATTATTAAAAAAACTCTTGAAGGCTAGGTTTGACGACAACGAAAACACAATAACACTTTATTTATTTTCGATGAACATCATCACTTATTCTCTTACTAGTTACTTAGGCCATTGCAGTTCATGAATGGCGTTGTCCTGTATGACACTTCATACCAACCAATTCCGTATCCAATACCTAAGAACCACATTGTTTAACAAGCAAGGAATGCAACCATAACATGTATATCTTCTATATACCCAAGTTGGACATTTCCAACCTTTTCTTTTCTGCCAAATATTTTATAGATTCTCTTTCAACAATTCCTTTTCTTTTAAAAGAATCTATCAACAACAATAGTGGTGTCATTCACATGACACATAGTACAAAGTGTATATAGTCAAATACTAATACCTTTGGACTTGCACCTTGAAGTGGATCACCATCATAAAATGTTTGGCATTCTTTCAAAATTCCATTCTTTAGTAATCTTTTAGTGTAGTAAACATTTTACTTGCATCTTCTATTCATCCTTATCATGACAACTTTCATGATCAAGCTACTATAGCCTATAAGGAAGAATCGCGAGTATAATATTAGTTCCCAAAACCTTTTTGGTAGATTAGGTCGCGTACCGTCTCCAATCTTCACAACTTATCATACAATATGAGAACGTGTATTTTGTTAAATTATACTCTATCATATTGAAACCATAAACTTTGTTTCAGATATCACAATATCTTCCACACATGATGGTTTCTGAGACAATTACTTTAGCTCCTACATAACCTCGATATTAAAACAATTCTTGAATATCAAGAATCATGGAGGCACACATGGTACTTTAGATACTAACATTGGAATTCTTGCTCTTCATTTAATACTAGTTATTAAACTCCATGGAGTAAATAGAGTTTGCTGAAAGTTTGCAATAGGACTTCTAAACATTAAATTGACATTCAAAACAATATGATACCAGTTCGTAAAGTAAATATCCATAATTATATAATTCTATTATCTCAATTACAACTAAGCGTAAGGTAGTAAACATATGCCAATGACTACAACAAATTATGCAAATTCATTTCGATTTAGTTTATGACAAATTGAGTTCGACTAATCCAAATTAGAAATGAACTCCCACTAAAAAACGACATCCCTCGTGCCTTTCTGGTGATTACATGAACCAAATCCACTACACCAAGTCCGATCATCACGTGAGTCGGTGTAGCTTCAAAGGCGAGCATTAATATGGGCATCATATCAACTATATGACTCATGCTTAACCTTTCGGTCTGTGTTCCGAGGCCATGTATGTACATGCTAGGGTTGCCAAGTAAGAACCTTAGTATTCGCGTGTGTTAAACTGTCTTACACCCGTTATATGAAAGCGTAGAGTCGAGTACACCCGATCATCACGTGATGTCTCGAAACACGATCCATAGAACGGTGCATACTTAAGGAAGAACATTTTATCTTGATATCTAAATGAGGGATCATCTTACAATGCTACCAAAAAACACCAAACTAGCAATATAAGATGCTAACATCTAATGTGTAAAGTGAGATGATATGGTCCATGTATTTGATCTCTATCATTTGCATCATGGTATGATCTCTATCATTCCTTTGTGTGTAAGCCCAAGGTCTATGGAACTTACACATTGAGTGTGTTGTAAGAGTATCTATCATACATCTACTTACAACAATACCATATCAAGACACTAGCCCAGCAATGATCTAAACTAGTTGCCTCTAATTTATCAATTGCAAGTTTTACGTGGCTTAGGGCTTTCGTAGATAGAACCAGTCTTACCTACGAACATGAACCACAACGAGGATAACCAAGTTATTAGCAACTCGTTGTAAATCAGATATTGACTATAGTAGAGAGACAGATACCCGCTAGCCACTTATGCAAAACTAGTTGCATGTCAGTCGTGGAACCGGTCTCATGTACGATGACATGTAAGGTTGGTCCGGGTCGCTTCATCCCACTATGCCACCAATATCCAAAATACATAGAAGATGCAATAACATAATCATCATCACCCACATATAAACATATGTGTACTGCCCGTGCAAAGCATCTACACATAGTTAAGGCTCTGATACCACTGTTGGGTTAGTAGCATAGAAACCAAAAAAATTCCTACGATGAGAACTATACGCCAAGATCTATCTACTAGATATATAGCAATGGGTGGATATTCATCTAGAGAGAACTTACCCTCGAAGACAACAAAGCTTTGTTAACGAGATGGAACTCGTGGATGATGTAGTCGTACACTTGCCGATCTCAAGATTGTGATGAAGTCCAGCAGGTCTGGCTCTAGCGCGTCCATCAGATCCAGCTCCAGCAAGTCCATCACCACCAAGTCCAGCACCGCAAATCAGTGGTGCATCCGTGATCGCACACACGTCCGGTACCCCGACAACCTCCATCCCTCGCTCCAGCAAAGCAGCAGAAGAAGCAACTCTGATCCAGATAAAGCCATCGGGAACATGTATCTCGCTAATCCGAGACCACGGGGAATAACTAGAGGGGGAGAGAGATCCTTCACGAGGAGGTGTGAGGAAGAAGGAGTGAGAGGGGGCCTTTTATAGGAGGAGGGGGTTACCCCTTCCCATGGCCGGCGCCCCATGGGGGTGACCCTTCACCTCCTAATTCATGTGGTGGTAACTCCCTCCACATAAATTTGCCCCTTCACATTCTCTTTTAAAGTTCCACTTTAAATGCATTAAATTCCTCCAAATTTAATGCTCTCTCATTTAATAAAACTCTTTTATTAATTTTATTTAGAATTTTGTTAATTACTTTAATTAACAAACATTCACGTAAAACCCCCTGCAACATTTCAATATTACATGCAGAACCAATTTCAGCAATTTCACCCGAAACAGTTTCGGTGTCTATTGAAATAATTCCAATGCTTTCTTAAATGTTTATCTAAAACATATTTGCTCCAAATGGTGTCAGTATCCCTTAAGTGTGTCACCCTACGCTTCGCGAATAATGCAGACATGATCGAGACCCCTCTCAGATCAATAATCAGAAGTGGGACCTGGAGATCCATAATGACTCCTACACATTCAACGATGACTTCTGTGATCGTGAGAACCTTTAATGCTAGTAACTAAATCCCTTTGTCTCATGATATAATACATGTCCGAGATTCGATAATCGGTATCCAAATATCTAGTTTTATCTCGTGTTCAACATGCACTCTTTTCTCATTCCCGTGATATAACATTCTAGTGATCACATCACTTGCTTGTAAGCTATCTTAATGTGATATCACCGAGAGGGCCCAGAGTATATCTATCCGTCATCGGGATGGAAAAATCCCATTCTTGATCCATGAGCCTCAACATAACACCTTTGTAGCACTGAACACACCTTTATAGTCACCATGTTACGGTGTGATGTTTGATGTTATCAAGATACTCTTCCGGTGTTAGCAATTAACATGATATCATGGTATAAGGACTAAGATTACTTCATATGATGTTATAGCAATATAAACATAATGACTTTGATCGTAATGCTATACTTCGGATGAATGTTCATCACATCATTCCACCAATGTTGTGACCTCGTTATTAACAACATCCAATGTCCATGATCAGGAAACCTTGATCCTCTTGTTAATCAACGAGCTAGTTTATATGAGAGGCATTACTAGGAACTTTGCATTTTGTTTATTAAACACACATGTATTAACGTTTCCAATTAATACAATTATAGCATGCAAAATAAACATTTATCATAAACATGGAGTAAGATAATAACCACTTTATTATTGCCTCTCGGGCATATTCCCTTCACGCACTGCCGCTATCACTGCCGTCACATCTCCGCCGCCATTGCTGCGACATCTCGACTATCATGGGGATGCGTGAGCTAGCAGGAGAGGGCGATGTTGTGGACCACGTAAATTAGGTCTTCCTCCGTCCCTGAATCTGTTCTAGCAGTTTTGGGAATTTAAGAGTTCCATGAGTTGTTCTGCAGAGTTTGTTTGGAACCGATGGGGAGATGCGAATTTCCATCCTAGATCAAGAGATTGGTGGGAAGGAGCTAGATCCTAGTTGGATATGCTAGTGCAACCATGTTTCTACTAGGAAGGTTGCCTCCTATGGTGCAGACATTGGTAAAATTTTGTAGGTTATCTAGATGAGGTGCGATATTACTTGTACTAGATGGACAACCCATGGCCAACACAGATGCAGAGGATGCTTGCCCAGCTATGTAAGAAGGTAGATGATAAGATGATGATTGAGCTGAGGCTGGCAGATAGAGACACGGATCTGCAGATATCTAAACTGAGGTTTAAGAAAATGAGAAAAGAAATGGAATACAAGCATGTTTAGTTCATAATGATGCTTAGTGTGGAAGTCACTTTAGGGTGTGTTCTTCTTTTTGTTGTTGGCAATTGTGGAAATAAGTATTGAATTATCGATGTATTATGCTTCCTCTTAGTTTTGACATTTTAGAAATTAGTATGAGAAATGAGTTTGTTGGATTTTTAGTTAGCTAGCTAGCTAGTCAGTTTCTTTCAATATTCATGAGATGTGTTTCACTTGTTATACCAAACTTGTTGCAACTAGGAAAAATCATGGTTGTAAAAGTAATGTGTATTTATCTTTTGTTGATTTCAAACATGGTGCAACCAGTAACAATAACCATGGATATTATATATTGTTGCAAAACCAAGAGCAATTGCATGTGTATTTCTCAAAGATTCACACTAAAAAATATTTTGAAAGGTCAGAAATATGTGCAACCAGGAATAATCATAACAAACAACTTTAAAGGTACTGACAATATATACAGGTACTAGTTAAATAGTTTTGATCACAACCACCACATATTACTTGCATATAATATAGTACTAGTAGTACTTAATCACACAGCCCAAATGATATACTATAATAGTACACCCATTACATGAATAGGAGGCAGCAACAAGCAAGCGATAACAGGAGGTAGCTGAGGCAATATGAGCTAGCAGTTAGGGCCATAGAGCAATATGACCGAGGTTGGCATACTTGCTCAGGTGAACCATGAAGGTAGCGTGCTTGGCCTTCGTATGATTCGCACGCTGATGTCCTCCACGGGAAATGCCCCCGGCATGCTGCATGATGTTGTTCAGGTCTTCTGTAATCCTGCTTGTGCAGAAGGGGTACCTGTACTTGTTTGCACCTCAGCAGAAGGGGAACCTCCCATTCCTCATCTGCTGTAGGATGTGGTGGCTTCTTGCGTGCCTTGACCACATACTTCCACCAACATCACCATCTCGTTCCTACGAATTAGCAAGTAGAGAGAAGTCAGTGAATAAAAAATTACTCTCCCAAAATTATGAGATCAAACTAAGAAAGGGTTGTGTTGAGAGATTAATTTTAGCATGTGCGTACTAGTTGAACCAGCTTTTGAACAAATGACCCATCAAACATAATTCTATTTGCATACATATATGATAAAAATAAGTGCTATACAAAATTATACTGTTTTTCAAATAATTTGAATGAATCTATTGAAGTTTCAGTATATAAAGGTACATCAAAATTTTAACAAAACTGAGAGATCCTTTTTTGAGGACAGATGGAGTAATTCTTTCCATTTATCTTATCAGTAAATTGGTAAAACAAAAAGAAGTTATGACTAGCTAGTTTTATTCAGTTTAAACATGGTATAAATAGTAATTTGTTTCTCCTAAATATATACTCAGTGTATTATGAATTTAAAATTTTCCTTCCTAAACAAATAACAGAGATGGACTACATAGAGAAATTTAATTTATCAACATTATTTTAATGCATCTATTCATATAAATACAAAACTTACTATAACAAAGATTGGATAACATGCATGATCTAGTATTTAACACATACATTAATGTATATTTAAGTCCACTTAAGTTAAAATTATACTATTCTTTCAAATAATTTGAATGAATATCTATACAAGTTTCAGCATATATATAGATACATCCAAATTTTAATAAGAAATCTGAGACATCCTTTTTAGGACATATGGAGTAATTATTTCCACTCATCTTATCAATAAATTGGCAAAACAAAAAGAAGTTATGACTAGAACATGGTATAAATAGGATTTTTCTTTCTCCTAAATATACTCGTTTAATTAGGAATTTAACAATTTGTTTCCCTAAATATAACAGAGATGGACATTTATCTGCATTTTAATGCATTTGTACATATACAAACAGAACTTACTATAAAATAGATATTAACATACTAAATAGTTTCTTAAGCAAATTTTAACAAGGTTTCAGTAAATTAGACATTGGCTTTCAGTTAATATTAAATTTCTGTTAATGTGACCAGGAGCTCGTATGATTACTATATATGTGTGACTTTTATCATACAAATCAAACTATACATTGGTCAACATGAACACAACCTAGATAAGAGATCTGAACTCCACATGAAATTATATCACTAGAAAATATCGATCAAAACGACCAACAAAATATGCGCCTAGAACTACTAGGGGTAGATCAAATCAGCAAACTCAAAAACGTGTGACTGGAATGACTAGGGGCAGATCAAAACGACCAACAAAATGTGAGCATAGAACTACTAGGTGTCAAACAAATTTATTATTCAAACTCTACAAGAATAGAAAACCCCATTTACACTTCAGATCTAAATACCTCCGGTTCTCCGCCGCTGGGTTCTTGCTCGAACATGGACGGATCCATAGGTTCTTCATCCATGCTATTGTCGAAGTAATCGTAGTCTACCTGCATGGCCACCGGATCTTCAGCCGCTTCCTCTTCGACCTTGTTATTTGCTTCCTTGTCAATGATGGCATTGGCTACCTCCTTGTCGATGATGACCTTGGCGTCCTCGGCGACCACCAGTCTTGATCTCTACATCTTCGTGACAACGATCTCATACTTGTTGCTAGGGTTTCCTTCTATTCTTTGGAGTGCATAGGGAAGAGTGGGATGGAGTCTAGAGAAATGACTGGGAAACGATGGGGAGATCGTGTGGCTGATGTCTTTTAAATGACTAGGAGATGATGGGGCTGTTGGGCGGTGGGAGCGCACGCATGGTGGGGAACGTGTACATTGCACGTGTCAATGCAAAACGCACAAGTGGGAAATAGTGTATACACAGCTCGATTTCTTTTGTAGTTAATCATTTTTAGGCATGTCAGTGGAAAATGCAAAACCCACTCGATTTCTTCTAATTTTTCAGGAAATAATTTTTACTCTAGATACTCCATCCATGCATGCATGTGGACCAAAAAAGCTTTCCTACATGTTTTTGATCTTTTTACACCATGGTTTGACCAATGGATCCCCTAGAGTCATTGCACATTAACATCCACTAGTTATTGATCCACATGACCACATTGCATTGTTCTTTTCCAAAACCACATTGATATATATATCTATGCATGAACACACATATGTACACTCAAGTGGATTCTATGATGCAACTTCTGTCACAGTACAGGTGCAACATGCAATGTGGAAGCTGCTTTCCTATCTGTTTTTGGTCTCTATAACCATGATGGTTTCACACACATGGATCCCCTATAGTGCTTGCATGTAGTGTTCTTTTCCTAAACCACACATTGATATATCCACTAGAGTCATTGATGATCCATTACATGTGTTCTTTTCCAAAATTGACCACACACACATAAGAGATTCTTTGATGCAACTTCTGTCACATTGGTGCAACATGCAATGTGGAAGCTGATTTCCTATGTGTTTTTGGTCTCTTTGACAATGATGGTTTGACACATATGGATCCCCTAGTGTGATTCCATGTGTTATTTCCTAAACCACACATTAATATCTCCACTAGAGTCATTGATGATCCACATGTACATGACCACAATACATATGTTCTTTTCCAAAACCACATCGATATAGACCACACACACACCAGTCATTCTGTGATGATGTAACTTCTGTCACATTGGTGCAACATGCAATGTCGAAGATGCTTTCTTATGTGTTTTTGGTCTCTATGACTATGATGGTTTGACACATATGGATCCCCTACACTGATTGCATCTGTTCTTTTCCTAAACCACACATCATTGATATCTCCACTAGAGTCATTGATGATCCACATGACCACATTACATGTGTTCTTTTCCAAAACCACATTGATATAGACCACACACACTTACTCCAGTGATTCTATGATGCAACTTTTGTCACTAGTGCATGCAATTTAGAAGTTTCTTTCCTATGAGTTTTTGTTCTTGTACACCATGGTTTGCCAACTTTGATCCCCTAGAGTCATTGCACATTAATTGCATGTGTTGATTCTTTTCCAAAACCACATTGATATCTGCATGACCACACACACTCTAGTGGATTCTATGATGCAACTTCTGTCACACTGGTGCAACATGCAATGTGGAAGCTGCTTTCCTATATGTGTTTTTGGTCTCTATGACCATGATGGTTTGACAGATGGATCCCCTAGAGTGATTGCATGTGTTCTTTTCCCTAAACAACACATTGATATCTCCACTAGAGTCATTGATCCACATGACCACATTTGCATGTGTTCTTTTCTAAACACACATTGATATATCTACATGACCACACACACTACTCCAGTGGATTCTGTGATGCAATTCTGTCACACTGGTGCAACATATGCAATGTGCAAAGTGATTTCCCTATGTCTTGATCTCTGTAAAACATATGGTTTGACACATGGATCTATCCCCCTAGTCATTGCATGTGTGTTCTTTTAATTTCCTAAACCACATTTATATCCACATGATCACACATGTTGTGTTCTTTTCCAAAACCACATTGATATTGCTCAAGTGGATTCTTCTATGATGGAACTTCTGTCACACTGGTGCATCATGCAATGTGGAAGCTGCTTTCCTATGTGTTTTTGGTCTCTATGAGGACCATGCTGGTTTGACACATCCCCTAGAGTGATTTCATATGTTCTTTTCCTAAACCACACATTGATATCTCCACTAGAGTGATTGATGATCCACATGACCACATTACATGTGTTCTTTTCCAAAACCACATTGATATCTACAAGACCACACACTCTAGTGGATTCTGTGATGCAACTTATGTAACATTGGTGCAACATGCAATGGTGGAAGCTGCTTTCCTATATATGTGTTGGTCTCTGTGTACACCATGGTTTGACACATGGATATATCCCCTGGAGTAGTCATTAATGGCATGTGTTCTTTTCATTTCTTAAACCACATTGATATCTCCACTACTAGAGTCAATGATATCCACATGACCACATTATTGCATGTTCTGTTCTTTTCCAAAACCACATTCATATCTACATGACCACACACACTACAGTGGATTCTGTAATGCAACTTCTATCACATGGTGCAACATGCAATGTAGAAACTAATTTCCTATCTGTTTTTGGTCTCTATGACCATGATGGTTTGACACATGGATCCCCTAGAGTGAATGTTAATGGCGCGTGGTTGACGTGGGAGCTTCTTCTTCTCCAATCCCCGGCAATGGCGCCAGAAAAGTGCTTGATGGCTCAAGACTGCTCGAGGTCGTTCTGGAACCCCAAGAGGAAGGTATGATGAGCATAGCAACAAGTTTCCCTCAGTTATGAAACCAAGGTATCGAACCAGTAGGAGCAAGGAAACACCTCCAAGGTGTTGTTTCCAACTTGGAATTCCTGCACAACACAACCACATAAATTTTCCCTCAACTTACAGTGAGGTTGTCAATCTCACCGGTTTTGCTAAAAACAAAGGATTAAACATATTGTGTGGAAGAAAGTAATAGCTTGCAGAAAGTAAACAGAAAATATTAAACAGGTGTAGGTTGATGGTAAAAGAAAGGACAGGGGTCCAAGTTCACTAGTGGTGGTTCTCCTTAAGATAGATGACATGTTGGGTGAACAAATTACAGCGGGGCAATTGACAAACATCGAGAAAGCATACATGCATATACTAATCATCTTGACTCCTATGAGATTTGATTGAGCATTACAACATTATACATAGACCGTAATCCAACTGCATCTATGACTAATAATCCACCTTCAGGTTATCATCCGGACCCCCTCTAGTATTGAGTTGCCAGCAACATATAATTGCATTACGCATTGTGTGTAAAGTAAACAATACGATTGTTTTATGAACAAAGGATTGCTGTTTTCTCCCTAGTAGCAACAACACATATAGTACCTTAGAGATTTCTGTCACTTCCCCAGATTACTAGAGGCATGAACCCACTATTGAGCATAAATACTCCCTCTTGGAGTTGCTAGCATCTACTCGGCCAAGATATCTACAAAACAACGGAGAGCATGCAAGATCACAAATAACAAAGACATGATAGAATCAATAATCAATATGAAATAGGATCTCAATATCCATCGGATCCCCACAAACACAACATGTAGGATTAAAAATAGATGATCTTGATCATGAACGGAGCTCACAAGATCTAAACATGATAACACAAAGGAGAAGAACGAGCCATCTAGCTACTAAATGGACCCGTAGTTCAATGATGAACTATTCACGCATCACACCAGAGGCTTGCATGATGATGAAGAAGGCCTCTAGGGTGAATTCTCCCCTCTGGCAGGGTGCTGGGAAGAGCTTCAGATCCGTCCTGATCTAGGGATGGAGATGACGGCAGCTACAGACTCTTTCGTGGAATTTTGATCGGGGCCTTAGGATTTCTGTATCGGAGGCAATATATAGGCGAAAGGGGAGGCCGAGGGGGTGGCCTAGGCGGCCACACCACCCCGTAGCTCGGGCCAAGCCTGGCTGCGTGGCCAGGTGGTGTGGGTGGCCCCTTGCCCCTCTCTGTCTCGTATGCTGGCTACGTGTCCCCCTCAGTGAAATATTGACTTTGGCTTTTGTCCCATCCAATTCTGAGAATATTCATTTTCTGACTTTCCTGGAACCAAAAACAGCAGAAAACTGGCAGTTGGCACTATGGCATCTTGTTAATAGGTTAGTCTAAGAAACTGTATAAAAAGTACTACAAAGTGTGGACAGAACATAAGAAAGTAAATAAAAACCAAGCATGGAACATAAGAAATTATAAATATGTTAGCAACGTATCAATTGCATGTGTTCTTTTCCTAAACCACACACTGATATCTCCACTAGAGTCTTTATTGATGATCCACATGACCACATTACATGTGTTCTTTTCCAAAACCACATTGATATCTACATGACCACACACTCCAGTGGATTCTGTGATGCCACTTCTGTCACACTGGTGCAACATGCAATGTGGACTGCTTTCCTATATGTGGTTTTGGTCTCTACTATATACGACCATGATGGTTTAACACATGGATACCCTAGAGCGATTGCATGTTTTATTTTTCTAAACCACACATTGATATCTCCACTAGAGTCATTGATGATCCACATGACCACATTACATGTGTTCTTTTCCAAAACCACATTGACATAGACCACTCACACACACATGTTATTCTGATTATGCAACTTATGTCACACTGGTGCAACATGCAATGTGGAAGCTGATTTCCCATGTGTTATTCGTCTCTATGAGCATGATGGTTTGACACATATGGATCCCCTAGAGTGATTGCATGTGTTCTTTTCCTAAACCACACATTGATATCTCCACTAGAGTCACTATTAATGATCCACATGACCACATTACATGTGTTATTTTCCAAAACCACATTTATATCTACATTTCCACACACTCCAGTGGATTCTATGATGCAACTTCTATCACACTGGTGCAACATGGAATGTGGAAGCTGCTTTCATATATGTGTTTTTGGTCTCTACTATGAACATGATGGTTTGACACATGGATCCCCTAGAGTGATTACATGTGTTCTTTTCCTAAACTACACATTGATATCTCCACTAGAGACATTGATGATCCACATGACCACATTACATGTGTTCTTTTCCAAAACCACATTGATATAGACCACTCACACACACCATTGATTATGTGATGATGCAACTTATGTCACACTGGTGCAAAACATGCAATGTGGAAGCTGCTTTCCTATTTGTTTTTGGCTCGATGACCATGATGGTTTGACACATATGGATCCCCTAGAGTGATTGGATGTGTTCTTTTCCAAAACCACATTGATATCTCCACTTATAGAGTCATTTATATCCACATGAACACAATATTGCATATTGTATTCTTTTCCAAAACCACATTGATATATACATGACCACACACACTCTAGTGGATTCTGTGATGTAACTTCTAACACACTGGTGCACGATGCAATGTGGAAGGATGCTTTCCTATGTGTTTTTCGTCTCTATGACCATTATGGTTTGACACATGGATCCATCCCCTAGAGTAGTCATTGCATGTGTTCTTTTAATTTCCTCAACCACATTGTATCCACTAGAGTCATTGAGATCCACATGACGACATATGTTGTGTTCTTTTCCAAAACCACATTGATATCACTCTAGTGGATTCTGTGATTGACTTCTGTTACATTGGTGCAACATGCAATGTGGAAGCCGCTTTCCTATATATATGTGTGTGTTTTTTGTCTCTGTAAACCATGCATGGTTTGACACACGGTGAAGTCATTTGCATGTGTTCTTTTCCTAAACCACACTGATATCCAAGAGTCATTGATCATGATCACGTTGCATGTGTTCTTTTCCAAAACCACATTGATATATACATGACCACACACACTACTCTAGTGTCAAACCTATTTGGTCAAAAAGCCCCACATAGGAATATGCAACTACACCATGACAGGGAAGTTTGTATTTGAGAACATGCTCACCCAGGGGTGGGTTCTGCCTATATCAACATCCCACCACACTTTAATAAATATGGTAATGCCATATATGCAAGGTATGGAAAGTATGATAGCGCTCTCGGTTTCCAACGACGAAACCCCCAAAACATGTGGGGTGTTACACCACCCCCCTTTCGACCTGCCACAACGATGATTGACCATATTTTTACCCTTATTCTTGTTAGTTTAGGTAGCAACTTGTATTGGCCAATGTTGATCCCTGATGATTCCACATGTTTTTCCCATCTTGCACCCGTAAAGAGATTTTTCATGCCACACTTTGGATCTCACCTATACCAATATTTTGGCAAAAATCAGCATAATGGTATTTACCTGATTTTTTGGGTCAGTAATTGCTAATTTCTTCGAAAGGTACCCTTTTTAACTAGTATCCTATATGATTAATTTATTTGAGCCACTCATCATGCAATAGACGGCCAAGATACGCCATCAAAATATTTGACTGACACACCCCGCTAAAATTTCACGCGTAGGAGTTAAATTTCGCGCCTAGAAATTTTGTGCCTGGGATAGACTGATCAGCCCTTCAGCACAGCGCCACACATCATTCGCGCAGAGGGCATTTAGGTAATCTAAAAGAAACTCTCCTTATCCCCTCCCTCACCGAAAGTGGAAGAGATCCAATTATACTCACCTCGCCGTCCTCTGCCTCCTGCCTCGCCCTCACCCTCGCTGGCGTCCATCCCTCCTCCGCTCGCAGCCATCCTTCCCTCTGCGCCTTGCCGCCATATGCCCCTCCTCACCATGCGGCCGTCCTTCATTCTAGTAGACATCTAGCCATCGTCACAGCCCAAACCCTAACCCGCCGTCACCTTCGCGGTTTCCCACCATACCGTGCCAACTGTCAAGCTCGTAGGTCTAGAACCTTGCCGTCAACCACACCAACAAGATCTGCCACCTCTACATGCACCTCTATGTCAAGATCTCCCCACTCGACGTACACCTCTCTATCAAGGTCTACTCCCTGGATGCCAAGGTCTACCCACTCGCGGTCAAGGTCCGCTCACTCGACGTGCACCTCGCCAACAAGGTACACCACCTCGTCGACAAGGCCTGCCACCTCATCGTCAAGGTCTTCCCACTATCCGTGCATGTCACCGTCAAGATCTGCCCACTCGCGGTCAAGGCCTACTCACTTGACGTGCCCCTCGACTACAAGGTACGCCTAATCTCCGTGCACCTTGTCGTCCACCAAGTCCACAAGGTCTGCCACCTCGCCGTCGACAAGGTCTGCCTACTCAACGAGCACCTCGTACACATAGTCTGCTACCAAGGTCCGCTGACAAGCCTCAATGCCACGATTTAAGCATTCTGCCAGGAATAGCAGTAAGAAAAAGGGCCCACGGCCTGA
The DNA here is from genome assembly GCA_910589775.1 of Avena eriantha. NCBI lineage: Eukaryota > Viridiplantae > Streptophyta > Magnoliopsida > Poales > Poaceae > Avena > Avena eriantha. The sequence continues at coordinate 393,353,707 of OU342744.1, read as the reverse complement.
AGGAAAGGAAACACTTACCTTAATTTTCTGCTCTTTGGTTATATTGTTTGTTGTAGATAAAGGCTGAATTATCTTGTTTGTTGCAATATTTTGCCTACTTCATAATACGTCTTATGATCAGAGTATAACTACAAATTGTTCATAGTGGAATATTTTGCACTTGTGATTACTATTGGACAATCAACAACATATGTTATATTCTACCTACTTGCCTATTTAGTGGCAACATATAGATGCACGTACTGCTCATGTTTAATTGTCCTGCCCTCCTTATTATTGCAACCAATTGGTGAATTGTCCAGCTTGTAAATTATTAGGCTTATGATCAGTTTGCATGTGATAAAGGTTGCATTATCCTGTTTGTTGCATTACTTTGGCTGCTTCCTGATATGTCTTATGATCAGAGTATAAATACAAATTGTTCACACTGGACTGTTTTACACTTATGATTACTACTGGACAATCAACAACATATTTTATATTCTGCCTACTTGCCTATTTAGTGGCAAGATATAGATGCAAGTACTACTCATGTTTAATTGTCTTGCCCTCCTTATTATCGCAACCAATTGGTGAATTGTCCATCTTGTAAATTATTAGGCTTATGATCAGTTTGCGTGTGATAAAGGTTGAGTTATCCTATTTGTTGCATTACTTTGGCTGCTTCGTGATATGTCTTGTGTTCATCGTATAAGTGTTTTATAGTTTACTATTTTACATGATGGTTAAACTATAGGACAATAAGCACCATAGGTTATATTTTGCTTAATTGCCTATTTAATTGCACGATAGATGTTTATACTGGTTATGTTTAATCATCATGTCCTGCTTATTATTGCATTGTATAATACTAAGTTTGGTCATAGTGGGGAGTAACATAGCATGTTACTAGGCTATATTACTCCCCACTATGACTGGTCTTAATATTATCTCCATAGTGAGTAGTGGCATAGGTCTTATAACATAGACAACATCATTTAGGTTGGTAATGGTGGGAAGTTTGTATACACTAGTATTATGTGTACTATACTAGTGTATAATACCAACTAGGCTACCCATAGTAGGATTATCATGCAATCCATGTTGTATTTGTTTTGTTGTTTCATCATTAAGGACAGTAAGACGCATCTAGCTACGGCTGCTCGTGGCGTCTTCACGTCTCTAGGCCTCATCCGGGGTCTCTTGGGCTGCTGCTCTGTAGACTTGCATAGGTGACATGTCGTTGATTGGGCTATAAGTACACCAGTCTGGGCGCTTGTTTGGCTGGGCCTTCACGAGTGGAAAATAAGGCTGACACAGCATATGAGAGATGCCCTTGCCACAACGATGGAGATAGAGGCTAAGCGGCAGCCGATCCATGGGGATCCTCTCGGACGCGCAGGGAGATGCAAATCGTTGCATCTGATGTGGTCAAGGCAAAGCGTCGCTGCGGACGATTGAATCCCCTCTGCTGGAATTAGTGGAGGTATGTTTCTATTTCGTTTGCCTTTGAGTTTTTGTGCATGTATATATTATCGCCGCTCTCCATCTCACTTCATATTGTGGCAGCATCAGGTCGAGCACCTATGCTCATTGGTTAGGTTGCCTCTATCTTCATCTTTGCTACAAATTCTTCTCCCCTTCACCCCTCCCCTGTAATCTGCACTTCAACCCAATGATTTCACTGTGTAAATGTCTTTCCCAATCAAAAATTTCTACAGGAAGTGGTCAATTGATAAAGGAATTTGTTCAAGGCTTATCTATTGCTTTAGGGAATTCTTCATCTCACAATCTACGATGCCTGCAAGCCGGATAATTAAATCAATGTACTGCCATATCTCATATGTTCATGCTTTGCTATCAACATACTTAGGGCGTTTGAGTATCATTCACGAGCTGGTATTTATTTTTGGCAGGTGGCTTAGGATAACGTAATGAAATACAGAAGAGTGCAATCAGTCTAGGAGGCAAAATCTCAATATTTTCTAGTCCTATCCATATGCGATCACATTTTTAATTTATGATATGTTATCCTTTTGTTCTATAGCTTCTGGGGTGACAAAAGCCTTGATGCACTAGAGATTGTGCGACCTGTCTTTAATGGCCACTGCAACTTGTGTCCTCATAACCTCATTGGCTCTTCATGAAGAGCAATAGCTAGTTGCTCATGCATTAGTGTTGCTGAAAGTACATTAACCATACCAGCTTTTTCTTTGGCATCAAACATACGGAGGTTTCATCTCCTTTTAAGATCTTGCATTTGAGTATTAGTGATTACAAGCTTCTCAGATTTCTTATAATTTTGGGAACAGTTAATATCTCGTCCGAAACAAATATTTTGTATTGTCCTGTGTTCAGCGTTGGAGGGAATAATGGACTTGAGAAGGCTGAGCTGCAACGGCAGTCAAAGCTCTCAAAGTTAAGACTGGTAACAAACTTTTATATTCCTTCAGTTTACTTGCTTCAACTTTAGTAGCCCCTAACTAGCTGTTTGTTATTTTGGTTTTTATTGTCCTATGGTAAAAAATAATGACCTTGTTTATGCAAGTTAAAAAACCCATAGAAAAAGCTTTGTAAATCATTAACAAGTAGGCTTGATGCTTAAAAGGTAGGATTCTTCACAAAAATAATCTCCTACTGGGTCATGCATGCAGCATGCTGCACTCCAATTCACAACACACATCGTACATTCAGAATCTCTAAATATAGATGAAGTACAAATGGAATTTTATAAAAATTACTAAAATGTGGGTATTTTGCTGCACACACTGGTGATGTGAAGGATTTGTTGCACTCTGAAGGATCTTGTTGGGAACAACCACACTCCGGACTCTGATTCACGTTCAAAGTGGAGGGCCAGCAGAACTAGGAAAGAGTTGGGAACACCTGCCTATCATCTTCTTTATAGAGCAACATTATCACCTCCAGTCTCCAACTTTCCGTCGCTAGCAAGTTTTGTAACATCTTGACATTGTAAAAGTTGTAAAGAGTTGTATGTACTCGAGGAATTATCCTTTTATGTGTTGATCGAAGTAATAATGTAGAAAAGATACGATTTTATTTTTCCGGGATGTATTAATTGGAAATTAGTACTGTCTACATTTGGAAAGGTTATTACCTATTAATATGTATATGCTCTCATATTAGGTGATGCGATCAATTATATATGTTATCAATGTACCATCGACTATGTTGTTAGCATATTTGTGGAGGTAATTATCTCTAAATTTTCTTTGTACGTCTATCGTCTCGCTTCCTCAAAAAAAATGAACATCCCTCTGGATGGACGGGTGCGGCAACGCGCACTTTTATGGTCTAGTATGTCTTATGATCAGAGTATGAATTGGCCATAGCGGACTATTCCACCCCATATGTTATATATTGAGCCGTATTTGAAGTTCCCTATACATGTTAGAAACACAGATGTACAGTGGAATGTGCTTGGGGTGTTGCTTAGAACAATAATCCAAGCTTTTTCATAAGAAAAAAAATGCTTATTTGTATTCGAGAGGTGCCAAAAACCGGTTTATTTCGCTAAGCACTATTGCTTAACCAAAAACCAGTTTATTTCGCTAAGCACTTCTCTAAGCGTCCTGCATTGTACATGGTCTTAGGTTCTTAGCATACGTTGTTGCATCGCCAAGTGTATTCACACACCCCCTAGAAGTAGCAAAAAGGAAGGGTTTAGACCAGGTTACATTATCCCATGTGTTGCATTAGTTTGGCAGCCTACGATCTTTTTGTTTAAATTGCTCATAGCGACCTGTTAAATGATGCGTCTATATACTATATAACATAGGTTGGTATCGCACCCAGCTTTATATTTCTAGATTAATTTGAATTTTTTATTCATGTTAGAACCACAAATACTACTGATGGAAGAAAGTCGGATGAAAACCATCATGACAAAGAGTCCATGGATGCAACGAATTGGTATTAGGTTCGTAGCCAGTGTTGTTGCATCCCCAACTCTATTCTCCCCTAAAAAGAGCAACAGTGATCCCTCTGGACCTCGGTATGATCCCGAGGGGGGTATCAGTGAAGGTGACCTATCAGGTGATGAAACACTAGTCACCGAGGAGACTGGGCTGCAAGAAGTCCCCTTACCTGCTTGCTCACCATCTTGTGATGATTTCTCCACAATTAAGGTGCTGCTGAATCATCTTGTGTGGAATTGTTTGCTTACTCTTTTTGCCATATGTTTTGTTCCTCTTTATTTTCCCTAATTGACTGTTACATGTAAAATGTGTAGATTAAGCAGAGAAAATTCAAGAAGACAACTCCTAGGCGAAGGATGGCTCCTGGTGGGGGATCATCTCGCAAGCGCGTCGTGGCATCAGTAATATCTCTAGACACAGAAAATGAGAGACACCCCGAGGTCCAAGGGGAATCCGCTAAAAGCAGGACTTCTGCCTCCAAGTTCCACACGATGAACAACAAAAGAGGCAAGTCATATGACCCATTCACAAGATACTCAGAGTGCAACCTCGAAGATTGCCAAAGCCAAACTTCCTGATGCCTGCCAAACGACCAAAGCCACACTTCCTAATGTCAGGCAAACTACTAAAGTTGCAATTCCTAATGCCCTGGAGGTAGCTAGAGCTGCACTTCATTTTCCCCTGCCGATGACCGATGATGCAGTTCCTGATGTCAACCCAGTGGCCAAATCTATAGTTCCTGATGCCCGGCAAGTAGCTAAACCTTCAGTTCCTGATGCCCACCAAGTGGCTAAAGTTGTAGTTCCCGATGCCGGCCAAGTGGCTATAGCTGCAGTTCCTGATGCCGGCCAAGTGGCCAAAGCTGTAGTTTCTAATGCCGACCAAGTGGCTAAAGCTGCAGTTCCTAATGCCCACCAAGGCGAGAAGCCAGCAATCGTCAATCTACCAGCTACCAAAGCCAAAAAGGCAGTAGCCCAAAGCAAGCAACCAGCTGCCCAGGGTGAGCTGGCAGCTGTCCAACATGAGCAGCACTCTGCCCAAGGTGAGCTGCCTACTCCCTCCAACCCGCTGGTATGCCGTCCGCCACCTACCCAAAGCCAGCAGCCACCTCCCCAAAGCCAGCATGCACCCCCTAAAGCCAGCATCCACCCTCCCAAAACCAGCAGCCACCTCCCCAAAGCCAACATCCACGTACCCAAGGTGTGGAACCCCAACCCACATCCCGCCGTCCTCTGGCACCTCCCAAAGCCAACCTGCCACCTCCACAAATCAAGAAGCCACCTTCCTAAGTGATGAAGTTCACATACTTCCGCCCATGGGTATCCCCCAAAGGTGACTAGCCACCTCTCCAAATCTAGAAGCCACCTCCCAGCTATCTGTGGGCACCTCCCTGAAGAGACAATGAACCATCCCAAACCGATGGTTTAGGTACCCAAGGCGTTGTGTCAGCTACCGAACATCTGTGTTCACCAGCCGACGACGAGGACTTTGTTACCCAATTTGAGGGTCAGGGGTCAGCTACCCAATATGATGAGACAACTACCGAATATGGGGAATCTGATCCTAGTCATGAAGTATCGTGCCAAGACTAGAGTGACTGGTCTCAACATGGTAATGCGTTAAACCGACTGCTTGCTCTACAATAATCAATTTAATCCCATCATATTACTGTGGAACACTAAATAAGCACATTGTTTTCATGTAGATGATGATGGCTATCAGATATCTCAAGACTTTGATGCACCTTGTTCTGAAGACACCGAAACGTAGAATTCTGAACATATAGTTCTACATAATGGTCAAGCTCTAGTGGTGAGGGGGAAACATGGGGAAGAGGCTTGATAAGTTGTCCAAAGGAGGGAGGCTTTCACTTAATGTTCTTCCAGGAAGAACTAGACCAGACGAGGCGGGTGTTGCTACCAGGTTTGCCAGTGAGTGTGTAGTCACAGTAAAGACTACCATGCCTATCTTACCCATTGGAAAGAGTACAAGAAGACGGTTGATGTCCAGTCAGACTTCATAGGCAAAGTTTATGTATGTTCTGTGACTTAGCTGTCCTTTACCTTTCCATTTTTGTGTTCATGCAAATGCTGATGCTCCATGTTTTATTTCAGCAAAAGTTTGCCATAGACATAAATCACCCTGACGTGCAGAATGCTTGTGCAAATCAGGTTATGAGGCATGCAAGGAATCAGTGGCATATTCTAAAGAAGAAGTATTTTGATCCCTACCCTGTGAACCAAGTTACAAGAAAATGTCCTGAAGAAGTGAAACAAATGACCGACGAGCAGTGGTGCAAGCTTGTTGATACTTGGTCTGACCCCAGGAAATAGGTTACTTTTCGTTTACTCTTATACTGTTACTATCTATGTTTGAATTATTTGATTGGAACTGCCTCTTATACTATATGGTTTCTGCTTGTGTAGAGTACTTTTGTAAAAAACAAGCTCAACAAGCTCACAGGTTCTCGTAGCTATGAGGTTGTGTGCAACGGTGAGGACAATGCCTTTGAACTCTTCAAAATGACGCATTGCAGCCCAAAAAATGGCTACACTCAGAATGTAATGAAGTAATTGTAAGTCCTCTTGAAAACTTTTCATCTTGATAAAATTGAATGCTATCTTCATCTCTCAATTGTATATGACATGATTGTAGTTTTCTTGCTATTTTTCTAATGTTCGCTTCTATTCCTAATACTATAGGAAATCATGCAAAAGAAGCTAGCTCCAGATGTCCAGGGGGAAGAGCCACTTTCTTCCACCGAGGTTGTGCACTTTGCACTCTCCTTGGACAGCAGAAAGCCAACATTAATGAAGAACATCAGCCTCCATCCAAGTACATCAAGACGAAGCAGGTTAGCCTTGAAGCGGAACTTTTGGCTGACAGAGCAGGAAGTGGAAAACTGTGTTGTACCATAGAGAAATTGCAGAGAGCGAAAGAAGTTGCCGAGGAAGATACGCTGCATTATGCTAAAGCCATGACAGAAATGCAGAAGAAGAAAGAAGAGATGCAGGATAAACAAAACCATACAAACGACTTACTTCAGCAAGTGTTGTCTCAGATGACTTAGCAGAAGCAGCAGCAGCAACAACAGCTTCAGTTGACGCAAGGTAAGTGAACTTGTGGTTGACACTTGTGACTTCTTGGGCTAGGAAAGTTAACTAGTGTGAAAACTTGTGAGTCTTTTGTGAAGGGAAACTTGTGAGGCTTTTGGCTAATAAACTGTTGTGGAAAGTTTTTAGCTATGGAAACTTGTGAGGCTTTTGGCTCAGAAACTACTATGGAAATTTATGTGGAAACTTGTCCTAAAATTCATTGTCAAAATTCTGTTATTTGATGCATGTGGTTTGAAATGGGTCACAAAACGATTAGGGCTAGTAGAAATGTATGTGCACAAATCGTCCACTGATCTGACGGTGATGCCAGCACGCATCTGCGATGAAATCGAAATCATCTCAATTTTTCTTGACAAAATATTTCCGTCACAGGTAAACGCCGACATGGACGGCTTTCATTGGCCAACTATCTAGATGAAAAAGAAATGTCACGGCCAACAATAACGACATCACACAAATTCATCGTCGGTAGGTAATACGTGTCCCATTTTGATTTGTCAACATGTAGTTCTGCGGCTTTTCCACATGGCCTCGTCCGATTGGCGCAAGCTTGGCCATGCCATTTGTCCATATATCAGCATTGGCATCGAAAGGTGGCAACAAAAAAAATTCGTCACGGCCCGTGTGATGTCATAAACGGATGGATGGCATCATGAACGGGTTGGATGATGTCATGGATATGGAGAAAACGGAATTAGGCCGTGACGGAAAAAAAGTCAGGAAGTCGATGACATCATAGACAGTGAACATGTCATCAGCAAACGTGGTTGACAACCACCCGCGGTGTCGTTTGCCATGTGGCCTCAGTCGTGATGAAATAAAAATTTCATGAATGATCGGGCATAGGCTGGGTCAGTTTAGTTCGCCGTGATGAAATTACAGGAATGTTGTGATTGGGCATTACGTTTTCAGACAGAAAAAATGCCATGGATTAAATTATGTCATGAGGTCTGTGACCTATTTTTTCGTCGAAGAATTCATCACGGATGGCCATCTACGACGTATTTACCCTCATCCACAATGATATCAGATCGTCATGAACTGCCCAGATTCTTGTTGTGTTTCGTAAACCGCATGGATCCACATGACAACACACACTCCAGTGGATTCTATGATGCAACTTCTACCACACTGCTGCAACATGCAATGTGGAAGCTGCTTTCCTATCTGTTGTTTGTCCCTATCACCATAGTTTGACACAGTGATCTAGTAGTGTCATTGTATGTGTTATTTTTTTACCCCACCCTGATCACCTAGTGCCATTGCATTTGATTTCCCTAAACCACATGGATCCGCATGACAACACACACTTCAATGGGTTTTGTGATGCAACTCCTGCCACACTGGTGCAACCTATAATGTGGTATGTGATTTCCTATGTGTTTTTGCTCTCTTTCACTAAGGTTTTTCACACACTGATCCACTAGTGTCATTGCATGTGTTCTTTTCCTAAACAACATGGATCCACATGGAAACACATCCTCCAGTGGATTATGTGATCCAACTTCTGCCACACTAGTGCAACATGCAATGTGGAAGCTGCTTTCCTGTCGGTTTTTTGTCTCTATGACAAAGGTTTGACAGATTGACCCACTAGTGTCATTGCATGTGTTATTTTCCTAGACCACTATGATCTCCTAGTGACATTGCATGTGTTATTTGCCTAAACCACATGGATCCACGTGACAACCCACACTCTAGTGGATTCTATGATGCAACTTCTACCATAGTGATGCAACATGCAATGTGTAAGGTGCTTTCCTATGTGTTTTTGGTCTCTGTTACCATGGTTTGTCACACTGATCCACTAGTGCCATTGCATGTGTGTTCTTTTCATAAACCACATGGATCCACCTGACAACACACACTCAAGTGGATTTTGTGATGCAACTTCTGCCTCACTGGTGCACCATGCAATGTGGGTGCTGCTTCCCTATGTGTTTTTGGTATATGTCACCATGGTTTGACACACTGATCCTTTAGTGCCATTGCATATGTTTGTTTTCTTAAACCACATGGATCCACATGACAAGACACACTCTAGTGGATTCTGTGATCCAACTTCTGCCACACTAGTGCAACATGCAATGTGGAAGCTGCTTTCCTATCTGTTTTTTGTCTCTTCCACCATGGTTTGCCACACTGATCTACTAGTGTCATTGCATGTGTTCTTTTCTTAGACCACCATGATCACCTAGTGCCATTGCATGTGTTCTTTCCCTAAACCACATGGATCCACATGCCAACACACACTTCAGTGGATTATGTGATGCAACTTCTGCCACACTTCTGCAACATGGAATGTGGAAGGTGATTTCCTATGTGTTTTGTGTCTCTTTCACCAAGGTTTGACACACTGATCCACTAGTGTCATTGCATGTGTTCTTTTCCTAAACCACGTGGATCCACATGACAACACACCCTCTAGTGGATTTTGTGATGCAATTCTACCACACTGCTGCAACATGCAATTTGGAAGCTGCTTTCCTACTTGTGTTTGTCCCTATCACCATGGTTTGACGCACTGATCCACTAGTACCATCGCATGTGTTCTTTTCTTAGCCTAGCATGATCACCTAGTGCCATTGCATGTGTTTTTTCCCTAAACCACATGGATTCGCATGACAACACACACTTCAGTGGGTTATGTGATGCAACTCCTGCCACACTAGTGCAACCTGCAATATTGAAGGTGATTTCCTATGTATTTTTCTCTCTTTCACCAAGGTTTGACACATTGATCCACTAGTGTCATTGAATATGTTCTTTTCCTAAACCACATGGATCCACATGACAACACACCCTCCAATGGATTATGTGATGCAACTTCTGCCAGACTGGTGCAACATGCAATATGGAAGCTGCTTTCCTATCGGTTTTTTGTCTCTGTAACCAAGGTTTGGCACACTAACCCACTAGTGTCATTGCATGTGTTATTTTCCTACACCACTATGATTGCCTAGTGCCATTGCATGTGTTATTTCCCTAAACCAAATGGATCCACATGACAACACACACTACAGTGGATTCTATGATGCAACTTCTGCCACACTGATGCAACATGCAAAGTGGAAGGTGTTTTCCTATGTGTTTTTTTGTCTCTGTCAACATGGTTTGAGACACTGATCCACTAGTTCTATTGCGTGTGTGTTGTCTCCCTAAACCATATGGATCCACATGAAAACACACACTTCAGTGGATTATGTGAAGCAACTTCTACCACACATGTGCAACATGCAATGTGGAAGGTGATTTCCTATGTGTTTTTCGTCTCTTTCACCAAGGTTTGACACACTGATCCACTAGTGTCATTGCATGTGTTCTTTTCCTAAACCACATGGATCCACATGACAACATACCCTCCAGTGGATTTTGTGATTCAATTCTGCCACACTGCTGCAACATGCAATGTGGAAGCTGCTTTCCTATCTGTTGTTTGTCCCTATCACCATGGTTTTACACACTGATCCACTAGTATCATTGCATGTGTTCTTTTCTTAGCCCGTCCTGATCACCTAGTGCCATTGCATGTGTTTTTTCCTTAAACCACATGGATCCGCATGACAACACACACTTCAATGGGATCTGTGATGCAACTCCTGCCACACTGGTGCAACCTGCAATGTGGAAGGTTATTTCCTATGTGTTCTTGCTCTCTTTCACCAAGGTTTGACAGACTGATCCACTAGTCTCATTGCATATGTTCCTTTTCCTAAACCACACGGATCCACATGACAACACACACACACACCATTGGATTCACTGATGCAACTTCTGCCACATTCGTGCAACATGCAACGTGGGAGCTACTTTCCTATCTGTTTTTTTGTCTCTATCACCATGGTTTGCCACACTGGTCTACTAGTGTCATTGCATGTGTTCCTTTCCTAGACCACTATGATCACCTAGTGCCATTGCATGTGTTGTTTACATAAACCACATGGATCCACATGATAACACACTTCAGTGGATTATGTGATGCAACTTCTGCCACACATGTGCAACAGGCAATGTGGAAGGTGAGTTCCTATGTGTTTTTTGTCTCTTTCACCAAGGTTTGACACACTGATCCACTAGTCTCATTGCATGTGTTATTTTTTTAAACCACATGGATCCACATGACAACACACCCTCCAGTGGATTATGTGATAGAACTTCTGCTACACTAGGGCAACATGCAATCTGGAAGCTGCTTTCCTATCGGTTTTTTGTCTCTGTGACCAAGGTTTGACACTCTGATCCATTATTGCCATTGCATGTGTGTTCTTTTCATAAACCACATGGATCCACATGACAACACACACTCCTGTGGATTCTGTGATGCAACTTCTGCCACACTGGTGTAGCATGCAATGTGGAAGGTGCTTTCCTATGGGTTTTTGGTCTCTATGAGCAAGGTTTGAAACACTAATCTACTAGTATTATTGCATGTGTTCTTTTCATACCACATGAATCCACATAACAACACACACTCCAATGGATTCTGTTATGCAAATTCTCCCACAATGGTGCAACATGCAATGTGGAAGCTACTTTCCTAGCCGTTTTTTGTCTCTATCACCATGGTTTGACACACTGATCCACTAGTGTCATTGCATTTGTTCTTTTCCTAAACCATTGTGATCACCTAGTTCCATTGCATGTGTTCTTTCTCTAAACCACATGGATCCACATGACAACACATACTCTAGTGGATTCTGTGATGCAACTTCTGCCACACTAGTGCAAAATGCAATGTGGAAGCTTCTTTCCTATCTGTTTTTGCCTCTCTCACCATGGTTTGACACACTCAGCCAGTAGTGTCATTGCAAGTGTTCTTTTCCTAGACCATTGTGATCACCTAGTGCCATTGCATGTGTTCTTTCCCTAAACCACATGGATCCACATGGCAACACACACTCAAGTGGATTCTGTGATGCTACTTCTGCCACACTGGAGCAACATGCAATGTGGGAGCTACTTTCCTATCTGTTTTTTTGTCTCTATCACCATGGTTTGCCACACTGGTCTACTAGTGTCATTGCATGTGTTCCTTTCCTAGACCACTATGATCACCTTGTTCCATTGCATGTGTTGTTTACCTAAACCACATGGATCCACATGATAACACACTTCAGTGGATTATGTGATGCAACTTCTGCCACACATGTGCAACAGGCAATGTGGAAGGTGAGTTCCTATGTGTTTTTTGTCTCTTTCACCAAGGTTTGACACACTGATCCACTAGTGTCATTGCATGTGCTCATTTCCTAAACCACATGGATCCACAAGACAAAACACACTCTAGTGGATGTTGTGATGCAACGTCTACCACACTAGTGCAACATGCATTGTGGAAGGTGCTTTCCTATGTGTTTTTGCCTCTCTCACCATGGTTTGACACACTCAGCCAGTAGTGTCATTGCAAGTGTTCTTTTCCTAGACCATTGTGATCACCTAGTGCCATTGCATGTGTTCTTTCCCTAAACCACATGGATCCACATGGCAACACACACTCAAGTGGATTCTGTGATGCTACTTCTGCCACACTGGAGCAACATGCAATGTGGGAGCTACTTTCCTATCTGTTTTTTTGTCTCTATCACCATGGTTTGCCACACTGGTCTACTAGTGTCATTGCATGTGTTCCTTTCCTAGACCACTATGATCACCTTGTTCCATTGCATGTGTTGTTTACCTAAACCACATGGATCCACATGATAACACACTTCAGTGGATTATGTGATGCAACTTCTGCCACACATGTGCAACAGGCAATGTGGAAGGTGAGTTCCTATGTGTTTTTTGTCTCTTTCACCAAGGTTTGACACACTGATCCACTAGTGTCATTGCATTTGCTCATTTCCTAAACCACATGGATCCACAAGACAAAACACACTCTAGTGGATGTTGTGATGCAACGTCTACCACACTAGTGCAACATGCATTGTGGAAGGTGCTTTCCTATGTGTTTTTGGTCTCTTTGAGCTAGGTTTGACACACTGATCCTTTAGTGTTTTTGCATCTGTTCTGTTCCAAAACCTCATGAATCCACATGACAACACACACTCAAGTGGATTCTGTGATGCAAATTCAGCCACATTGTTGCAACATGCAATGTGGAAGTTGCTTCCCTATCTGTTTTGCCTCTATCACCTTGGTTTGACAAACTGATCCACTAGTGTCATTGCAAGTGTTCTTTTCCTAGACCACTGTGATCACCTAGTGCCATTGCATGTGTTCTTTCCTAAACCAGATGGATCCACATGGCAACACAAAATCTAGTGGATTATCTGATGCAAATTCTGCCACATAGCTGCAACATGTAATGTGGATGCTGCTTTCCTATGTGTTTTTGGTATCTGTCACCATCGTTTGACACACTTATCCTTTAGTGCCATTGCATATGTTCCTTTTGCTAAACCACATGGATCCACATGACAACACACACACACCATTGGATTCTGTGATGCAACTTCTGCCACACTGGTGCAACATCCAATGTGGTAGCTACTTTCCTATCTATTTTTTTGTCTCTATCACCATGGCTTAACACACTAGTCTACTAGTGTCATTGCATGTATTCCTTTCCTAGACCACTATGATCACCTAGTGCCATTGCATGTGTTCTTTCCCTAAACCACATGGATCCACATGACAACACACACTTTAGTGGATTATGTGATGCAACTTCTGCCACACTTGTGCAACACACAATGTGGAAGGTGAGTTCCTATGTGTTTTTTGTCTCTTTCACCAAGGTTTTACACACCGATCCACTAGTGTCATTGCATGTGTTCTTTTCCTAAACCACATGGATCCACATGACAACCCACTCTCCAATGAATTCTCTGATGCAACTTCTGCCACACTGGTGGAACATGCAATGTGGAAGCTGCTTTCCTACCTATTTTTGTCGCTGTGATCATGGTTTGACACACTGATCCACTAGTGCCATTGCATGTGTTATTTTGCTAGACCACTATGATCACCTAGTACCATTGCATGTGTTCGTTCCCTAAAACACATGGATCCACATGACAACACATACTCCAGTGGATTCTATGATGCAACTTCTGCCAAACTAGTGCAACATGCAATGTGGAAGGTGCTTTCCTATGTGTTTTTGCTCTCTGTGACCAAGGTTTGACACACTAATCCACTAGTGTCATTGCATGTGCTCATTTCCTAAACCACATGGATCCACAAGACAACACACACTCTAGTGGATTTTGTGATGCAACTTCTACCACACTAGTGCAACATGATTGTGGAAGGTGCTTTCCTATGTGTTTTTGGTCTCTATGACCAAGGTTTGACACACTGATCCTCTAGTGCCATTGCATGTGTTCTATTCCAAAACCTCATGGATCCACATGACAACACACACTCCAGTGGATTCTGTGATGCAAATTCAGCCACATTGTTGCAACATGCAATGTGGAAGTTGCTTCCCTATCTGTTTTGCCTCTGTCACCTTGGTTTGACAAACTGATCCACTAGTGTCATTGCAAGTGTTCTTTTCCTAGACCACTGTGATCACCTAGTGCCATTGCATGTGTTCTTCCCCTAAACCACATGGATCCACATGGCAACACAAACTCTAGTGGATTATGTGATGCAAATTCTACCACATTGGTGCAACATGTAATGTGGATGCTGCTTTCCTATGTGTTTTTGGTCTCTATCATTATGGTTTTACACACTGCTCCTTTAGTGCCATTGCATATGTTTATTTTCCTAAACCACATGGATCTACATGACAACACACACTCTAGTGGATTCTGTGATGAAACTTCTGCCACAATAGTGCAACATGCAATGTGGAAGCTGCTTTCCTATCTGTTTTTTGTCTCTATCACCATGGATTTCCAAAATGATCCACTAGTGTCATTGCATGTTCTTTTCCTAGACCAGTGTGATCACCTAGTGCCATTGCGTGTGTTCTTTCCCTAAACCACATGGATCCACATGAAAACACACACTTCAGTGGATTCCGTGATGCAACTTCTGCCATACTAGTGCAACATGGCATGTGGAAGGTGATTTCCTATGTGTTTTTGTCTCTTTCACCAAGGTTTGACACAATGATCCACTAGTGTCATTGCATGTGTTCTTTTCCTAAACCACATGGATCCACACGACGACACACCCTCCAATGGATTTTGTGATGCAACTTCTTCCACACTGGTGCAACATGTAATGTGGAAGCTCCTTTCCTATCTGTTTTTGTCTTTGTGACCATGCTTTGACCACTGATCCACTAGTGTCATTGCATTTGTTCTTTTCCTAAACCACTGTGATCACCTAGTTCCATTGCATGTGTTCTTTCCCTAAACCACATGGATCCACATGACAACACACACTCTAGTGGATTTTGTGATGCAACTTCTGCCACACTAGTGCAAAATGCAATGTGGAAGCTGCTTTCCTATCTCTTTTTTGCCTCTGTCACCATGGTTTAACACACTCATCCAGTAGTGTCATTGCAAGTTTTCTTTTCCAATACCATTGTGATCATCTAGTGCCATTGCATATGTTCTTTCCCTAAACTACATGTCTCCACATGGCAACACACAGTCAAGTGGATTCTTTGATGCAACTTATGCCACACTGGACCAACATGCAATGTGAATGATGCTTTCCTATGTGTTTTTGGTGTATGTCACCATGGTTTGACGCACTAATCCTTTAGTTCCATTGCATATGTTCCTCTTCCTAAACCACATGGATCCACATGACAACACACACACCATTGGATTCTGTGATGCAACTTCTGCCACACTGGTGCAACATGCAACGTGGGAGCTACTTTCCTATCTTTTTTTGTCTCTATCACCATGGTTTGCCACACTGGACTACTAGTATCATTGCATGTGTTCCTTTCGTAGACCAATATGATCACCTAGTGCCATTGCATGTGTTGTTTACCTAAACCACATGGATCCACATGATAACACACTTCAGTGGATTATGTGATGCAACTTCTGCCACACTTGTGCAACAGGCAATGTGGAAGGTGAGTTCCTATGTGTTTTTGGTCTCTTTCACCAAGGTTTGACACACTGATCCACTAGTGTCATTGCATGTGTTCTTTTCCTAAACCACATGGATCCACATGACAACCCACCCTCCAATGAATTCTCTTATCCAACTTCTGCCACACTCGTGGAACATGCAATGTGGAAGCTGCTTTCCTACTTGTTTTTGTCTCTGTGGTCATGGTTTGACACACTGATCCACTAGTGTCATTGCATGTGTTCTTTTGCTAGACCACTGTGATCACCTAGCGCCATTGCAGGTGTTCTTTACCTAAACCACATGGATCCACATGACAACACATACTCTAGTGGATTCTATGATGCAACTTCTGCCAAACTAGTGCAACATGCAATGTGCAAGGTGCTTTCCTATGTGTTTTTGGTCTCTTTGACCAAGGTTTGACACCCTGATCCACTAGTGTCATTGCATGTGCTCATTTCCTAAACCACATGGATCCACAAGACAACACACACTCTAGTGGATTTTGTGATGCAACTTCTACCACACAAGTGCAACATGAATTGTGGAAGGTGCTTTCCTATGTGTTTTTCGTCACTATGACCAAGGTTCGACACACTAATCCTCTAGTGTCATTGCATGTGTTCTGTTCCAAAACCACATGGATCCACATGACAACACACACTCTAGCGGATTCCGTGAGGCAAATTCAGCCACATTGTTGCAACATGCAATGTGGAAGTTGCTTCCCTATCTGTTTTGCCTCTGTCACCAT
Organism: Avena eriantha; assembly: GCA_910589775.1. Taxonomy (NCBI): domain Eukaryota; kingdom Viridiplantae; phylum Streptophyta; class Magnoliopsida; order Poales; family Poaceae; genus Avena; species Avena eriantha. The sequence goes on along the minus strand of OU342744.1, from coordinate 393,336,920 downwards.
GGTTTGACAAACTGATCCACTAGTGTCAATGCAAGTGTTCTTTTCCTAGACCACTATGATCACCTAATGACATTTCATTTGTTCTTTCCCTAAACCACATGGATCCACATGGCAACACACACTCTAGTGGATTCTGTGATGCAAATTATGTGACATTGGTGCAACATGTAATGTGGATGCTTCTTTCCTATGTGTTTTTGGTCTCTGTCATCATGGTTTGACACATTTCTCCTTTAGTGCCATTGCATATGTTTATTGTCCTAAACCAAATGGATCTACATGACAACACGCACTCTAGTGGATTCTGTGATGTAACTTCTGCCACAATAGTGCAACATGCAATGTGGAAGCTGCTTTCCTATCTGTTTTTTGTCTCTATCACCAGGGTCTCCAAACTGATCCACTAGTGTCATTGCATGTTCTTTTCCTAGACCAATGTGATCACCTAGTGCCATTGCGTGTGTTCTTTCCCTAAACCACATGGATCCACATGAAAACACACACTTCAGTGGATTCGGTGATGCAACTTCTGCGACACTAGTGCAACAAGCAATGTGGAAGGTGATTTCCTATGTGTTTTTGTCTCTTTCACCAAGGTTTGACACAATGATCCACTAGTGTCATTGCATGTCTTCTTTTCCTAAACCACATGGATCCACATGACGACACACCCTCCAATGGATTTTGTGATGCAACTTCTGCCACACTAGTGCAACATGCAATGTGGAAGCTCCTTTCCTATCTGTTTTTGTCTCTGTGACCATGGTTTGACACACTGATCCACTAGTGTCATTGCATGTGTTCTTTTTCTAGACCATTCTGATCACCTAGTGCCATTGCATGTGTTCTTTACCTAAACTACATGGATCCATATGACAACACACACTTCAGTGGTTTATGTGATGCAAATTCTGCCACACTTGTGCAACATGCAATGTGGAAGGTGATTTCCTAGGTGTTTTTTGTCTCTTTCACCAAGGTTTGACACACTGATCCACTGTGGGTGCCAATTGTCATCGGATTGATGACAAGTACGCCATGAGGGGGCCCTAGAAGTGCGTCGTCACGTACTCCTCGATGAATCCAAAAACATTGAGGAGGAAAAGAAACGCATAGCATCTGTGGGGAAGTACAACTCCAGGCAATACCAGAAGACCAGGAAGCGTCATACTAAATGACAATCAGTTCCCGCAAATTCACGCTGTCCTTTCCGGAGAAGAAATGGGGAAGCCTCAGAAACATAGTAAAGGGGATTGGGTATATCCAACTCCAGTAGAGAACACTGTGGCAGCCCGAGAAATTTTATCGGCTAATCCAGGCCCGGAGGAGGTCCGGTTGGGAATCAAACTACTCAACAAGGGACTGGAGCAGCAAAAGGTCGCCATGTTCGGAAGTCAAAAACTGGTCTCTGATTCCGACCAATGTCGCACAGATCCGGCATGGGCTGACGTAAGATCCCTGCGCGTACTGGAGCAGCACCACCGCCCTGATCGCCGGGAAGACAATTACTCAAAAACCAGATCTTCAGGATAGCACCACAAAGCTGTCGGTGACTAGCGTAATGTTAACCCAGTTGCGGAGCAAGAGGCAATCGTTGCACTGAATCCGAGGAACCCGCCCCGGTGAGAGTCGAATGACCGTAGGGACAACGATAAAGAGAAACATCGGGAGGAGGACCGACAGAGAATGCCACCCCCAGACATGCTAGCCGTCCGGACGACGGACAAAGGAACGACGGACACCATGCTGGGACAAGCCGACAGGGGGCTCGTCACGATGAAGACCCTCCCCGGAACCGGAATAATGATGCTCCAGAAGGAGGCCGGCGATTAGCCAGAAATAACCCAGCTACTCCACCATCTCCACCAAGTAGCCATCACAACGGCTCTCAAGGAGGCCAGGGAGGGCATCGAGGTGGAGGAGGTGGTGGCAGAAGCTAAAGTCCGGCTCCAAGGCACCGCAGCCACAGCTGACAATCCAGACGATCTTTATCCCCAAATGACGCAAGGCACAGGATCAACTCCAACATAGAGGCACGGTGCTATGAAAATGATGATATATACATGGGCCCAAAGTGCTTCGGACCAAGCATAAGAGCCACAAGATTCTCGGAAGGATTCGCTATCTCGAGACATATCCAAGCCTACGACAACATCGCTCGGCCAGATACCTGGCTACAGGATTTCTTCCAAGCTTGCTGCATCGCCAAAGGCGAAAGCAGACTGGTCGCAACCCGATATATCCGACTCATGTTGCGGAAGACGGCACGGTCATGTCTTAATGAACTTCCGGAGAATACCATCCACAACTAGTATGACATGCAAAGCGCGTTCTTTCGGAATTTCGAAGGCACATACAGGAGGCCCTGTACGGTCGGAGACCTGCAGCATTGCACCTAAAAGGCCGGAGAAACTTGCTAGGATTATCTCGGACGATGGATCGACACCAAGAACTCCTATGAGGGAGTAAATGACCAAACTACAATTGAAGCTTTCATTGCAGGTCTCCCAATTGGTCTACTGCATCATCGCTTGAAGTGTGACAAAGTCACTGATTTGGGAGAGATGATAGAAACAACGAGAAAATATGCAGATGCTGACGATAACATAGAGGGATTACTCAATGCCCTAGCTGTGCCACAGTTGGCAAAACAACTAAAGCAACAAGCTCAGAAGCGCAAGAACACCTCGGAAGAGAAACCCAACACGGAAACGGCAGTGGTCACTGCTACTTTCGGGTCTAGAGGACGAGGAGGACGCAGTGAAGGCCGCGGGCATGGTCGTGGGACTTCGAGAGTTCAATGTAGAGGAGACCAGCAACCAGGCAAAACATACACTTGGGCTGACATTGGCAATAACCCATGTGTGCATCACCTAGACGCCAATGGGGGCTCGTCCCACCCAAACGCCGAGTGTCGTCTCAATGACGACATTAAGAGAGATGACACCGCTGGCTACAAAGCTAAGCAGAAGAAGGGAAAGAAGAATCCCGAAAAAGATAAAGAGACCAAGGAAGATTCTGACATGGAGGAAGCTGATGCTTCAAACCCCAAGCCGGAAGGGTAGAAAAAATTTCCGACCAAGAAAAACACTTATGTCACCTTCCTCGGATATCAAGCAGCAAAGGTCAAGGAAGAAGTTCTACATGAGCTCAACGCGACAGTTCCGGCTGTCCCCCAATTTTTGGATTGGTCGGAAGTGGCAATCACGTTTGACCGCGTTGATCATCCACCTAAGCTACACAGGCGAGGAAAATATGCCTTAATTGTTAATCCACTTATTGACGGTTATGGTTTCTCCAAGACTCTCATGGACGGTGGCAGGAGTATCAATATTCAATATGTCGAAATGCTACGCCGGATGAAGATCTCGGAGACTCAGCTGAATCACAGTTCTGTGATTTTTCACGGAGTTGTCCCAGGAAGACAAGCTAATTCCCTGGGAGAAATCACTTTGAATGTTACCTTTGGAACTCCAAAGAACTATCGGACGGAAGCACTTTCCTTCGAAGTGGTCCCGTTCAAGAGCGCGTACCACGCTATATTCAGACATCCGGCTTACTGGGCTTTTATGGCTCGTATGTGTTACATTTACAATACGATGAAAATTCCAGGTCCCAACGGCGTAATCACCATCAGGGGAGACCCGAAGAAAGCGCGAGAGTGCGAGGATGGAAATGCCACCTTTGCTAAAGCTGTGTTGCACGCCCAGGAGTACCAGGAGATCAAGAAGAGCATAGATCTGTCTGAGATGCCCGCAACGAAGAAGGAGGTGACATAGCCAAATCCGGAGTTCAAGGCATCAGAAGAGACGAAGAAGACGCCGTTGAAGGATGATGACCCCTCCAAGGTGACCTAGATAGGCATAGGCCTAGATAGCGCGGAAAGCTCGCTCGTCAAGTTCCTTAAAGCAAATCAAGATACTTCACATGGCAGCCATCTGACATGACCGGAGTACCTAGGGAACTTGCCGAGCACTCTTTAAATGTAAACCCGAATGCTAAACCCGTCAAACAATCCTTACGATGTTTCGGTGATGAAAAGCGTAAGGAAATAGCTAAGGAACTAGCACGGCTCGAGTTAGCCGGATTCATAGAAGAGCTCATCCACACTGAGTGGTCGGCCAATCCTGTAATGGTCCCTAAAAAGGACACTACTGATTTAAGGATGTGTGTTTATTATACTGCCTTGAATAAGGCTTGTCCAAAAGATCCATTTGCTCTGCCTAGGATTGATCAAGTTATCGATTCTACGATAGGCTTGGAACTCCTCTGTTTTCTCGACGCATATTCCGGTTATCACCAAATCCGGATGAAGGAGTCTGACAAAGTCAAAACTTCATTCATAACCCCCTTTGGAACCTTCTGTTTTGTTACGATGTCCTTTGTGCTGAAGAAACCAGGAGCTACGTACTAGCACACGATGCAGCGTTGCCTCCACGACCATCTCGGATGCAATGTACATGCATGCGTGCATGATATTGCGGCGATGTACAAAAAGAAAGAAACACTGATTTCTGACTTGGAGGAAACGTTCGCCGATCTACGAAAATACAACATCATGCTTAATCCGAAGAAGTGCTTTTTTGGAATCCCAGCCGGAAAATTGTTAGGTTTCATCATGTCTCAAAGAGGCATAGAGGTGAACCAGGACAAAATCAAGGCTATACTCAATATTTCCAGGCCAACTCCCCTGAAGGATGTACAAAGACTAATTGGTTGCATTGCTGCAGTCAGTCGGTTTGTAAGCTGGCTTGGTGAAAGAGCCGCACCATTATACAAGCTCCTGAAAAAAGACTAAGGATTTTGTGTGGACCGACGAAGCTGAAGCTGCGTTACAAGACGTAAAGAAATTACTCTCATCTGCTCCTATCCTCACTGCACCGGAACCACAGGAACTGATGTTGCTTCATCTTGCTGTGACTAACAAAGTTGTCAGTATCGTCATGGTAGTCGAGAGACCAGAGGAAAATCAGGAACACTTTGTGCAGCGTCCGACTTACTTTGTTAGTGAGGTCCTGATATAATCAAAACAGCGGTATCCGCACTATCAAAAGCTGGCTTACGGTGTTTTCCTAGCATCTCGTAAGCTACGACACTATTTCCAGGAGCATCCAATTACCATGGTGAGCACATCTCCCATGAGAGATATAATCAACAACAGTGACCCCACATGACGCGTCGCCAAATGGGGCATAGAGCTCTCAGCTTTTGATATTGAGTACAAACCTTGGACAGCAATCAAAATCCCAAATCCATGCCGACTTTGTTGCTGATTGGACAGATACAAAGGATAATATGACCCTCCCCGAGTCAGAATATTGGACCCTGTATTTCTAAGGCTCGCGGGGGCTCGGGGGCTGGCGTGGTGCTCAAATCACCCCAAGGTGATAAACTTCTATACATGTTGCAGATTCACTTCAAAGCGACAAATAATATTGCCGAGTATGAAGCACTGTTACATGGAATCCGGATTGCTAAAGTTATTGGCAACCGACGTTTGATGTGCTACGGAGATTCGGATCTTGTTGCTCCGCAAGTTTCAGATATTTGTAATGCAAATAAACACATGGCAGCATATAAAGCTATCGTGGATGATTTATCTAAATCGTTCGAAGGGTATGAGGTCCAACACATCCCTCGAGCAGAAAATGAGGAAGCTGATGCCTTATCTCGGATAGGCTCTGCACGAAAAGAGGTCCCGGATGGCACTTTTTTAGAGCACCTCAAAGTTCCCTCATTAAAGGGAGTGGATGAGGAATATCCAACCAAATCCGACTCACCTCTAATAGCAGTTATGTCTATAATTCCTAGTTGGACTCAACCCTACCTTGATTAGCTAGTAGATGGCAAATTACCTGAAGATGAGGTTCTTAGCCGGCAGATCATCCGACGAGCGAAAGCCTATACTATAGTTAAAGGTGAGCTCTATAAGCGGAGTGTTTCTGGGGTTTTTCAGCGCTGTGTATCTCCGGAAGAAGGAGTGGAAATCTTAAGAGAAATCCACGAAGGCGAGTGTGGTCACCATGCTGCAGCCAAATCTTTAGTGGCAAAAGCTTTTAGACATGGTTTTTTCTGGCTTACAGCCAAGGAAGATGCCGAAAGGCTGGTCAAGACGTGCAAGGGCTACCAAAAGTATGCCAAACAAGCTCATGTTCCGGCTGATCAACTGCGAACAATACCTATAACAAGGCCTTTTGCGGTCTGGGGGCTTGATATGGTAGGACCGTTTAAACGGGCTCCAAGTGGATTTACTCACCTCTTTGTGATGGTGGATAAGTTCACTAAATGGATTGAGGCTAAACCTGTCACTAGTTGTGATGGAGCAACAGCCAAGAGATTTGTCGAGGATGTTATAATCCGGTATGGATATCCGCATAGTATTATCACGGACAACGGGAGTAATTTTTCTATGGGAGAATTGGCTGAATTCTGCAATGAGAAAAATATCCGGCTTGACATTGCGTCAGTCGCACATCCACAGGCTAACGGACAAGTTGAAAGGGCAAATGGTTTAATCTTACAAGGCTTAAAACTGAGACTCGAAGCACCATTACGACGTGTTGCGGGGGCCTGGGCAGAGGAATTACATTCTCTAATATGGAGTTTACAAACAACTCCGAACAGGTCAACCGGATACACACCTTTCTTCTTGGTCTATGGTGCAGAAGTAGTTCTTCCTAGTGATTTGATTCACACTTCTCCTACAGTGGCCGCGTATATCAAAGAAGATGCCGATATTTCTCGACAAAATGATCTCGACTTAGTCCAAGAAGTTCGCGTCGTTGCTGAAATGAGATCAACAGCCTATCAGCAGAAGTTACGCAAGTATCATAGCCAGAGATTCCGAAACAGATCATTCAATAAAGGTGATTTGGTTCCCCGGCTTGTGCAACAAAGAAAGCACAAACTTTCCCCAGTATGGGAAGGTCCCTTCTTGGTTAGTCGAGTATTGCACAATGGTTCGTACTACTTAACTGACATGAGGCCAGTCAAAGAAAGACCTGCTACTAAGAAGAGAAAGAGAGCTGGAGGCAGTACAAATCCGGATGACTTAGACAGACCATGGAATATTGCTCGGCTACGTCCCTTTTATTCTTAGTTTATCTTTCTTTGTAATCATACATATGTACATGTTCTGTGAGAAATAAAAGTCTTGGTTGCCTCAAGTTTTTTCAAAGAAGTTTCTACCATCTTATTTCTGAATGATCATGTCATAGTCGAAAATCCCAGAATACTTGAAAGTACTTTATACTCATGTTTGTTCTGGTTTAGATTTCCGATTCTAAAAATGCTACCTTCGGGTATAACTCTAAAGTTTCTAGTCTACACTTTGGTTATTTGTCTGATTGCCGGATGCGGGTATTTTCCGAGTAGTGAATTGTTGGTACTAGAAGCCGACTTTGTTTCCGAGTTTAAACTGGTTTAGCAATTGAAATCTGTTGCTCGGCAAAGTTTCCTTGCTGAAGGTTTAGCCGGCTCACGAAAGGGACGAGGCGGAAAGCCAGATAAACGATAAGTATAGACAAAAAATTATAAGTGCTTATGTAAACATTTCAGGCACACAAAAATTCGAAACCAAAAAGTGCTGAAGAGATTAAAAAAGCTTAGCACTAGCAAAATTATAGTACTTCATATTTACAGACCCATAATGTTTATCAGAATAATACATTTGTTTTTTGGTAATCTATGGTGCAGGATAAGAGGTAGGCACTGCCGGCTCGCTGGATGCATCGGCCTCGGTTTGATAACGATCCGAGACGTTCAGATCCGATACGGTCTGTTCATCGTCGGAAACTTCAGCTGCTTCTTACGGAGGCGGAGGCGGGTGTCCATGTGGGTGAAAAAGGGAGTATCGTACCTGGTTAAGTCAGCTACGTGGCACCCATATCCGGTGCAGGAGTCCATGATGGCCTTGATATCCTGCTCCTGGCCGTCTTCATCCACCTTGCAATACCGTCTGGTCACTTGCCATATTTCCATGTTTCCATGGTGGCTCATGACCATGGTGAGAGCGTTCTACGCCGTGGATCACGCGAAGGACATGTTCTAGTCCTGGACAAGCTGCGACATCTCCTTGGCCTTGTCCCGCACCCGAAAGTCGGACATTCTATGCATGTCCAGAACCTTGAGAGCTTTGCCAATGTCCTCGATGGATTGGCGGAAGTCATGGAGCAAATCACCGACTTGGGTAAGCCAGTTGGTGCGGGGTTCAGCAGAGCTCGAATCCGTCAAGTTCAGAGGACCTGTGTATATAACACAAAACAGTTAAGCAAGAACCGACATTAAAAATTTCGAAGAATAAAAGCAAGTCAGAAAGATGGAAACTTATCGAAGATGACATCGTCAACTTTGGTCTTCTCTTCTCGAAGACTCCGGAGTTCAGCCTGGAGCACCTCAGAAAGGTCCTTCTCTCTGCAAAGCTCATTGTTGAGATCCGAGATTCTTTGATCTTGAGCTGCAATCTTACGATCACACTCTTCAGTAGCCATGGAGGAGGATTCGACAATTTGAGCGATGCTCTTCTCATGATCCGCCTTGAGCTTTTTCACCTCTTGGCGAAGTTCTTTGTTCTCCACCACCAAGGTTTTGAGTTTCTCGGCCTCTTCAACCATAGCGCAGGACTGTTTGACCAGTGATGTAAGTCAAAAAAGAACAACAGTTCAACGACAAAATATTCGACTATGAAAACACAAAAGACAAGGTTTGAGTTTCGAAAAGCTTACATTCGGCCTCATCCTTGGAGACCTTTGATGTCTATGCTCTTCTATTCTTGTAGACAGTTGTTGGGCCTCCAATTGTAGAGGTTTGTAGAACAGTAGCAAGTTTTCCCTTAAGTGGATCACCCAAGGTTTATCGAACTCAGGGAGGAAGTGGTCAAAGGTATTCCCTCTCAAGCAACCCTGCAATCAAGATACAAGAAGTCTCTTGTATCCCCAACACACCCAATACACTTGTCAGGTGTATAGGTGCACTAGTTCGGCGAAGAGATAGTGAAATACAAGTGGTATGGATAATTATAAGTGGTAACGGTGATAGAAAATAACTTGATGGCGTGAAAGAGACTAAAGACAAACTGAAATAAAGATGGAAGCAAGCAAACATGTAACAAATCTAATAGCAAACGGTGTATCAATGCTAAGAACAAGGCCTACGGATCATACTTTCACTAGTGAACACTCTCATATAAATATATTATCTTCATGATACTACGCTGAACTACTCTCTGGTTGGACACTCTAATCAATGGTAGGGCTATAACAGCACACCTCAAAGTTCATCTTTCCCATACAGAAAACCCTACACTGTCATCTTGAGTACTAGATGGTTCCAACAAACACCACAATTTCATAAATACATCCAACTCCAAATATAACTCATAACAAGTATTTGTAATCTCTAGCCTAAGTGCCACCATGGTGAGCACGTTGTCACTTTCACACACATGGGGAGAGCACAGATTCATTAAAGCACTTGAGTAGCAGAATAGATCTATAGCTTACAAAGCTCATGACCACAACAAGATCATGCATAGATAGAGAGATCAACACATAGCTACCGGTAGAACCCTTAGCCTCGAGGAAGAACTACTACCTCATCATCATGGGAATCAGCAATGGTGATGGAGATGGTGGTGGAGATCAAGGAGATGGCTCCGGGGGCACTTCTCGTCCCGGTAGGGTGCCAGAACAGAGACTTTCTGTCCCCCAAATCTCCCCTTCGGTGGCAGCGGCGCTGTGGAACATTTCGTGGCTGGAGGCTTGACTATTTAGGCTTTATGCATCGGGAGGCTTCTTATAGGCGAAGAGGCAAGGTCGGTGGAGGCCAGAGGGGCCCACACCACCTGGTGGCGCGGCTAGGGCTAGCCCGCGCCACCACATGGTGTGGCCAGGCCCTGGCCCTCCTCCATCTCGTATTCTGACTCTCTGAGTCTTCTGGTAAAATATCAACTTTGGCTTTTGTCCCGTCCAATTCCGAGAATATTCATTTTCTGACTTCCTGGAACCAAAAACAGTAGAAAACAAGCAACTGACACTGTGGCATCTTGTTAATAGGTTAGTACAAGAAATCATATGAAAAGTACTCCAAAGTTGGAACAAAACATAAGAAAGTAGATAAAACCAAGCATGTAACATCAAAAATTATAGATACATTTGCAATCAACATCCCCAAGCTTAACTCCTGCTCGTCCTCGAGTAGGTAAGTGATAAAAAGAAAGAATAATTTTTGAGGTGACATACACCATCAAAGAATTGATCAAATTATTTGTAAAACACTCAAAGCTAGGATCATAGTACTTCAATCATAACATGAAAGACAAAGTTCTAGCAATAAGCAAAGAAACTATGATGCAACATGAAAAGGCACAAACAAAAGATTCATGAGTAACAATGCTTTGCAAGACGTTTGTTTGTTTCAGATAAATAAAACATAGCATAATAGTATTCAGCCTGTCCCTCAATAGAGTAGCGAATATAAATGCATAGGACACCTTCAAAGTTCATAAGAGTGACTAGATACAATAGTTTAAAACAAGCAATAACAAGTTATGCATCAATCAACTAGTCTTGGGACAATGCACATAGAACTTAGAATGACCACTATGCTCTCAAAGTAGGTGTATAAGGATAGAAGGTGGAGACTCAATATAATGGTGGAAGAAGGCCTTTTTATAAAAGGAAGTGGGGATTCAAGTCTCATAAAGAGCTTCAAAAAATTATGGTACTTATAGCTTTCAGCTCTCATTGCCCCTATCATAAGCATCTTGAAGGTGATTAAGGTTAAAGTGACACAACTAAGAGGATATGCTTGACAAGTTATAAACCGAAATCTCATGCCCCTTACTTACGAAGACCGATCCTCATGCTACTCAAATTCAGTCACGAGTAAGCTCTTGTCATTGTAAGTATGTGTGTATCATTAAGAGCCGCCAACGGGGTACCCCTTGCACATGATACGGGCGCTTTCCCATAATCAAAATGACAAGGCAAGCAGACAATGAGCGTCTCAGTGATCTTTTTATTTGCTATTTGCATAGGTTTTTATTGAGGATGCTTCATAGAATGCTCATTATGGTGATGCTGCAAGTTTCCACCATGATTAGGCATGGCTTAGGCTAGCGGCCCAGGCGTTTCTCTAACACACATACAAACTCCATGATCTTACAAGTTCCACTTTTATTTCACACCGCCGGGATCCGTAAGCAAAAGAACATGATATCAACGGGGTACAAAGTAAAAGTGCAATGTTGAAAGCGTTCCCCATGAAACACGGTTCTGCTAATTTCAACCTATAAAGCGCAAGCATATACGCAACAAAGAAGGACCCAATGGTTCAAGTTTAAACGGGCTCCAAGTGGATTTACTCACCTCTTTGTGATGGTGGATAAGTTCACTAAATGGATTGAGGCTAAACCTGTCACTAGTTGTGATGGAGCAACAGCCAAGAGATTTGCCGAGGATGTTATAATCTGGTATGGTTATCCGCATAGTATTATCACGAACAACGGGAGTAAGTTTTCTATGGTAGAATTGGCTGAATTCTGCAATGAGAAAAATATCCGGCTTGACATTGCGTCAGTCGCACATCCATAGGCTAACGGACAAGTTGAAAGGGCAAATGGATTAATCTTACAAGGATTAAAACTGAGACTCGAAGCACCATTACAACGTGCTGCGGGGGACTGGGCAGAGGAATTACCCTCTCTAATATGGAGTTTACGAACAACTCCGAACAGGTCAACCGGATACACACCTTTTTTCTTGGTCTATGGTGCAGAAGCAGTTCTTCCTAGTGATTTGATTCACACTTCTCCTAGAGTGGCCGCGTATATCAAAGAAGATGCCGAGATTTCTCGACAAAATGATCTCGACTTAGTCCAAGAAGTTCGCGTCGTTGCTGAAATGAGATCAACAGCCTATCAGCAGAAGTTACACAAGTATCATAGCCAGAGAGTCCAAAACAGATCATTCAATAAAGGTGATTTGGTTCCCCGGCTTGTGCAACAAAGAAAGCACAAACTTTCCCCAGTATGGGAAGGTCCCTTCTTGGTTAGTCGAGTATTGCACAATGGTTCGTACTACTTAACTGACATGAGGCAAGTCAAAGAAAGACCTGCTACTAAGAAGAGAAAGAGAGAGCTAGAGGTAGTACAAATCCGGATGAGTTAGACAGACCATGGAATATTGCTCGGCTACGTCCCTTTTATTCATAGTTTCTGTTTCTTTGTAATCATACATATGTACATGTTCTGTGAGAAATAAAAGTCGTGGTTGCCTCAAGTTTTTTCAAAGAAGTTTCTACCATCTTATTTCTGAATGATCATGTCATAGTCGAAAATCCCAGAATACTTGAAAGTACTTTATACTCATGTTTGTTCTGGTTTAGATTTCCGATTCTAAAAATGCTACCTTCGGGTATAACTCTAAAGTTTCTAGTCTACACTTTGGTAATTTGTCTGATTGCCGGATGCGGGTATTTTCCGAGTAGTGAATTGTTGGTACTGGAAGCTGACTTTGTTTCCGAGTTTAAACTGGTTTAGCAATTGAAATCCGTTGCTCGGCAAAGTTTCCGTGCTGAAGGTTTAGCCGGCTCACGAAAGGGACGAGGCGGAAAGCCAGATAAATGATAAGTATAGACGAAAAATTACAAGTGCTTATGTAAACATTTTAGGCACACAAAAATTCAAAACCAAAAAGTGCTGAAGAGATTAAAAAAGCTTAGCACTAGCAAAATTATAGTACTTCATATTTACAGACCCATAATGTTTATCGGAATAATACATTTGTTTTTTGGTAATCTATGGTGCAGGATAAGAGATAGGCACTGCCGGCTCGCTGGATGCATCGCCCTCGGTTTGATAACGATCCGAGACGTTCAAATCCGATACGGTCTGTTCATCGTCGGAGACTTCAGCTGCTTCTTACGGAGGCGGAGGCGGGTGTCCACGTGGGTGAAAAAGGGAGTATCGTACCTGGTTAAGTCAGCTACGTGGCACCCATATCCGGTGCAGGAGTCCATGATGGCCTTGATATCCTGCTCCTGGCCGTCTTCATCCACCTTGCAATACCGTCTGGTCACTTGCCATATTTCCATGTTTCCATGGTGGCTCATGACCATGGTGAGAGCGTTCTACACAGTGGATCACGCGAAGGACATGTTCTAGTCCTAGACAAGCTGCGACATCTCCTTGGCCTTGTCCCGCACCTGAAAGTCGGACATGCTATGCATGTCCGGAACCTTGGGAGCTTTGCCAATGTCCTCGATGGATTAGCGGAAGTCATGGAGCAAATCACCGACTTGGGTAAGCCAATTGGTGCGGGGTTCAGCAGAGCTCGAATCCGTCAAGTTCAGAGGACCTGTGTATATAACACAAAACAGTTAAGCAAGAACCGACATTAAAAAATTCGAAGAATAAAAGCAAGTCAGAAAGATGGAAACTTATCGAAGATGACATCGTCAACTTTGGTCTTCTCTTCTCGAAGACTCCGGAGTTCAGCCTGGAGCACCTCAGAAAGGTCCTTCTCTCTGCAAAGCTCATTGTTGAGATCCGAGATTCTTTGATCTTGAGCTGCAATCTTACGATCACACTCTTCAGTAGCCATGGAGGAGGATTCGACAATTTGAGCGATGCTCTTTTCATGATCCGCCTTGAGCTTTTCCAGCGGTTGGCGAAGTTCTTTGTTCTCCACCACCAAGGTTTTGAGGTTCTCGGCCTCTTCAACCATAGCGCAGGACTGTTTGACCAGTGATGTAAGTCAAAAAAGAACAACAGTTCAACGACAAAATATTCGACTATGAAAACACAAAAGACAAGGTTTGAGTTTCGAAAAGCTTACATTCGGCCTCATCCTTGGAGACCTTTGATGTCTATGCTCTTCTATTCTTGTAGACAGTTGTTGGGCCTCCAAGTGTAGAGGTTTGTAGAACAGTAGCAAGTTTTCCCTTATGTGGATCACCCAAGGTTTATCGAACTCAGGGAGGAAGTGGTCAAAGGTATTCCCTCTCAAGCAACCCTGCAATCAAGATACAAGAAGTCTCTTGTGTCCCCAACACACCCAATACACTTTTCAGGTGTATAGGTGCACTAGTTCGGCGAAGAGATAGTGAAATACAAGTGGTATGGATAATTATAAGTGGTAACAGTGATAGAAAATAACTTGATGGCGTGAAAGAGACTAAAGAGAAACTGAAATAAAGATGGAAGCAAGCAAACATGTAACAAATCTAATATCAAACGGTGTATCAATGCTAAGAACAAGGCCTAGGGATCATACTTTCACTAGTGAACACTCTCATATAAATATATTATCTTCATGATACTACGCTGAACTACTCTCCGGTTGGACACTCTAATCAATGGTAGGGCTAAAACAGCACACCTCAAAGTTCATCTTTCCCATACAGAAAACCCCACACTGTCATCTTGAGTACTAGATGGTTCCAACAAACACCACAATTTCATAAATACATCCAACTCCAAATCTAACTCATAACAAGTATTTGTAATCTCTAGCCTAAGTGCCACCATGGTGAGCACGTTGTCACTTTCACACACATGGGGAGAGCACAGATTCATTAAAGCACTTGAGTAGCAGAATAGATCTATAGATTACAAAGCTCATGACCACAACAAGATCATGCATAGATAGAGAGATGAACACATAGCTACCGGTAGAACCCTTAGCCTCGAGGAAGAACTACTCCGTCATCATCATGGGAATCAACAATGGTGATGGAGATGGTACTGGAGATCGATGGAGATGGCTCCGGGGGCACTTCCCGTCCCGGCAGGGTGCCAGAACAGAGACTTTCTGTCCCCCAAATCTCCCCTTCAGTGGCAGCGGCGCTGTGGAACATTTCGTGGCTGGAGGCTTGACTATTTAGGGTTTATGCATCGGGAGGCTTCTTATAGGCGAAGAGGCAAGGTCGGTGGAGGCCAGAGGGTCCCACACCACCTGGTGGCGCGGCTAGGGCTAGCCCGCGCCACCACATGGTGTGGCCAGGCCCTGGCCCTCCTCCATCTCGTATTCTGACTCTCTGAGTCTTCTGGTAAAATATCAACTTTGGCTTTTGTCCCGTCCAATTCCGAGAATATTCATTTTCTGACTTCCTGGAACCAAAAACAGTAGAAAACAAGCAACTGACACTGTGGCATCTTGTTAATAGGTTAGTACAAGAAATCATATGAAAAGTACTCCAAAGTTGGAACAAAACATAAGAAAGTAGATAAAACCAAGCATGTAACATCAAAAATTATAGATACATTTGCAATCAACATCCCCAAGCTTAACTCCTGCTCGTCCTCGAGTAGGTAAGTGATAAAAAGAAAGAATAATTTTTGAGGTGACATACACCATCAAAGAATTGATCAAAGTATTTGTAAAACACTCAAAGCTGGGATCATAGTACTTCCATCATAACATGAAGACAAAGTTCTAGCAATAAGCAAAGAAACTATGATGCAACATGAAAAGGCACAAACAAAAGATTCATGAGTAACAATGCTTTGCAAGACGTTTGTTTGTTTCACATAAAGAAAACATAGCATAATAGTATTCAGCTTGTCCCTCAATAGAGTAGCGAATATAAATGCATAGGACACCTTCAAAGTTCATAAGAGTGACTAGATACAATAGTTTAAAACAAGCAATAACAAGTTATGCATCAATCAACTAGTCTTGGGACAATGCACATAGAACTAAGAATGACCACTATGCTCTCAAAGTAGGTGTATAAAGATAGAAGGTGGAGACTCAATATAATGGTGGAAGAAGGCCTTTTTATAAAAGGAAGTAGGGATTCAAGTGTCATAAAGAGCTTCAAAAAATTATGGTACTTATAGCTTTCAGCTCTCATTGCCCCTATCATAAGCATCTTGAAGGTGATTAAGGTTAAAGTGACACAACTAAGAGGATATGCTTGACAAGTTATAAACCGAAATCTCATGCCCCTTACTTACGAAGACCGATCCTCATGCTACTCAAATTCAGTCACGAGTAAGCTCTTGTCATTGTAAGTATGTGTGTATCATTAAGAGCCGCCAACGGGGTACCCCTTGCACATGATACGGGCGCTTTCCCATAATCAAAATGACAAGGCAAGCAGACAATGAGCATCTCAGTGATCTTTTTATTTGCTATTTGCATAGTTTTTTATTGAGGATGCTTCATAGAATGCTCATTATGGTGATGCTGCAAGTTTCCACCATGATTAGGCATGGCTTAGGCTAGCGGCCCAGGCGTTTCTCTAACAGACATACAAACTCCATGATCTTACAAGTTCCACTTTTATTTCACACCGCCGGGATCCGTAAGCAAAAGAACATGATATCAACGGGGTACAAAGTACAAGTGCAATGTTGAAAGCGTTCCCCATGAAACATGGTTCTGCTAATTTCAACCTATAAAGCGCAAGCATATACGCAACAAAGAAGGACCCAATGGTTCAAGTTTATTACATGCAAAAAAGTAAAGTGTGCCATCAAGTTCGTGAGACCTTTAATCACTAGTTTTCTCATAATAAGTTTAATTTGGAAGGTAAACAAAAGCATGAATATACTTGGAATAGCATAAGATAGTAGGTAGGTATGGTGGACTCTTTGGAATAACTTTGTTTTGGGGAGTTGCATGCATGAGTGGAACTCATACTTGGTTGTGGAGGCTAGCAAAATACTGGGAGCGACAAACTAAGAGAGAAATAATGGCCATAATCAAGCAAAGCGACAAAACATCATTGATCAAAGCATAAAGTGATACTACAAGTTGAAAACTAAAGGATCATAAAGGCTATGGTGACTTGAGATAGTCATAACATGGTGTGAGCATGTGCCAAGTCAACCCAAATAAAGCATCAAAGGAGAATACCACTATACTATGCTTTAATATATTAAAACAACGCACGATTCATCCAAGGCACATTAAGCAATCTCAATTGTTTATAACAAGTCATGCTACAGAAAATAATACTAAGCATAAATGCAAAACAATATCAAGCATAGCATGACAAAGCATAGGCCATAGTCAAAAACAACCTCTCTTTACCACTTTAGTATTAACTTTCCTACTCTTTTCCAATCCAAACCAAACTATTTGAAAACCAAAGTATGAAAGAGGGGATCCAACCAATTTATTCAGAAAACTAAACAAACCAAGAAAACTAAAAACCAAAAAAAAACGAAAAAGAAGACGCTCCAAGAACAACACAACTGTACATGAAACAATTAAAATGGAGCATTCGGAAGAAATCTAGGATTTTTATTGATGAAGAAGGGGAATGCCTTGGGAATCCCCAAGATTTAACGCTTGTACTTCTTGGATATTTCTTGGGGTGACACGCGTGGCATCCCCAAGCTTGAGCTTTAGTCCATCCTATATCTCATTACTCATTCCTTCCATACACCTGAAATTTTTGCTTCATACAAAACTTCACACAATCTTTATTAGCAACATTAGTGCACTCAAGATAATAAGTCTTTAGGTTCAGTTCCAACACTAATAAAACTTCCATTAAAAAACTAGCTGCTGTAGCACTTCCCTCAAAAAGCTCAATTCCCAAAAGAATTCAAAAAGGAACCAACAAGAAGCAAATGCAAATAATGGCAGAAATCTGTTAAAACAGACCACCAGGTAAAGACGAATTTTTTCGAAGACCTTCTGTTGCTCAAATCAAAAAGTGTTGAACTAACGAAAGTTAGATAGCAACCTGGGGCAGAAGCATAAAAATTCACGCCTCAAAAACATGTTCATTGATTTTACACGAATTTTTATGGTGAAGCACAGAAATCTGTTTCGGGAGAGCAACTTTCCCAATCATTACTTCTCTCTCATTAGAGGTTACTCTTGGCACAAAAAGAAAATAAAGAAGGATAAGGAGCGGTTATTACAGAAGTAATAACTTCCAAGACTCATCTAAAACTTTTGGGTTATCTCCCAATAAGTACTTTTTTTAACGCCTTTAAGTTAGGCATGATAGTTTGAGAAGATGCTCACATAAGAAATATAAATTGAAGTAAAAGAGAGCATCAAGAAGCAAACTAAAAACACATTTAAGTCTAACCCGCTTCCTATGCATAGGAATCTTGTAAAGAAACAAATCATGAAAGCACAAATCAACAAGCATAGTAAAGTAAAACAAGTGCAACTTCAAGACTTTCAACACAAAGAGGGGAAACCAAATATTATTGCGATGCATAAAACGATGTTTCCCTCTCTCATAATAACTTTTAGTAGCATCATGAATGAAATTAAGAATATAACTATCACATGAAACATTCTTCTCATGAGACACCTGCATAAAAGAATTAATACTCTCCACATAAGCATAGTCATTCTTATTAATTGTAGTGGGAGAAAATTCAAAAAAATAGCTATCATTATTATTTTTATCACCATAATCATCAAATATAGGAGGCATGTTATAATCATAATTACTTTCCTCCTCAATAGTAGATGGACTGAAAATATCATATTCATCATTGTAATCATCATATATTGGAGGTTTAGTATCATCATAAGCAATAGAATAGCTATCTTCCAAAGCTAGGGAAATAAAAAGATCATTTTCATAGAAACTAGCTTCCCCAAGCTTAGACTTTTCCATAGCATTAGCAATAATGGTTTCCAAAGAATTCATACTAACAACATTGCTATTAGCACGCAAATAAAGTTCCATAGGTATTTTAATTTTCTCTTCAAACACTTCATGTCCTAACTCAAGATAAATACTATAAAGCTCTCTAATTTTTTTTGTTTTCCATTAAGCCAAACTAGTGAAAACAAGAAACAAAAAGACAAAATTGCAGAATCTAAAGGAAATAACTTCGAGTACTCACACCAGAAAATAGGCGTTTGCCGTGGGAGGTTCGTCTTCTTTAATCCTCCGGTGTGAATACCTTTTACCTTACCTCCCCGGCAAAGGCGCCAGAAAATAGGCGTTTGCCGTGGGAGGTTCTTCTTCTTTAATCCTCCGGTGTGAATACCTTTTACCTTACCTCCCCGACAATGGCACCAGAAAATAGCTTGATGTCTACGCACTTCTATTCTTGTAGACAGTTGTTGGGACTCCAAGTGCAGAGGTTTGTAGAATAGTAGCAAGTTTTCCCTTAAGTGGATCACCCAAGGTTTATCGAACTCAGGGAGGAAGTGGTCAAAGGTATTCCCTCTCAAGCAACCCTGCAATCAAGATACAAGAAGTCTCTTGTGTCCCCAACACACCCAATACACTTGTCAGGTGTATAGGTGCACTAGTTCGGCGAAGAGATATTGAAATACAAGTGGTAGGGATAATTATAAGTGGTAACGGTGATAGAAAATAACTTGATGGCGTGAAAGAGACTAAAGGCAAACTGAAATAAAGATGGAAGCAAGCAAACATGTAACAAATCTAATAGCAAACGGTGTATCAATGCTAAGAACAAGGCCTACGGATCATACTTTCACTAGTGAACACTCTCATATAAATATATTATCTTCATGATACTACGCTGAACTACTCTCTGGTTGGACACTCTAATCAATGGTAGGGCTATAACAGCACACCTCAAAGTTCATCTTTCCCATACAGAAAACCCTACACTGTCATCTTGAGTACTAGATGGTTCCAACAAACACCACAATTTCATAAATACATCCAACTCCAAATATAACTCATAACAAGTATTTGTAATCTCTAGCCTAAGTGCCACCATGGTGAGCACGTTGTCACTTTCACACACATGGGGAGAGCACAAATTCATTAAAGCACTTGAGTAGCAGAATAGATCTATAGATTACAAAGCTCATGACCACAACAAGATCATGCATAGATAGAGAGATCAACACATAGCTACCGGTAGAACCCTTAGCCTCGAGGAAGAACTACTACCTCATCATCATGGGAATCAGCAATGGTGATGGAGATGGTGGTGGAGATCGATGGAGATGGCTCCGGGGGCACTTCCCCGTCCCGGAAGGGTGCCAGAACAGAGACTTTCTGTCCCCCGAATCTCCCCTTCGGTGGCAGCGGCGCTGCGGAACTATTCGTGGCTGGACGCTTGACTATTTAGGGTTTATGCATCGGAAGGCTTCTTGTAGGCGAAGAGGCAAGGTCGGTGGAGGCCAGAGGGGCCCACACAACCTGGTGGCGCGGCCAGGGCTAGCCCGCGCCACCACATGGTGTGGCCAGGCCCTGGCCCTCCTCCGTCTCGTATTCTAGCTCCGTGAGTCTTCCGGTAAAATATCAACTTTGGCTTTTGTCTCGTCCAATTCCGAGAATATTAATTTTCTGTCTTCCTGGAACCAAAAAAGTAGAAAACAGGCAACTGACACTGTGGCATCTTGTTAATAGGTTAGTCCATGAAAAGTACTCCAAAGTTGGAACAAAACATAAGAAAGTAGATAAGCCAAGCATGGAACATCAAAAATTATAGATACATTTGCAATGTATCAACCTTCAGCTCAACATTTTCAAAACCGAGAGCTTTGATCTCTCTCCGCTTGTTGCAGATGTTCTTCAACAATTCTTGGTTATATGAATTAACATTCTGTAAGTCAGAATACCCAGAGTCAGAAGTCTACTGAAGACTCGGGCTAATATTGTTACTAATATCAGCACGAGCCTTGGTTTGCTACACTTGTTCATTCTTGGCATCCTAAGGAAACATAAACCCGGATTGTATATCCTACTTCATGCTTGGGGGCTAGAGGATGTGATGTGAAATGCAATAAAGAAAATTGTGAGTTGGAATTCCGACTTACATGATGTTCATCTGTGAGTTTGCTCAGACACATGTTCACCTCAGTGGTAAACTTCTCGGCAAGGGTGAGTGGAATAACCGGAGGTGGTGGAAGTACACCATCTCTAAGTCCCTCGTCGTGAAGGCGAACTTGTTCAAGAAGGTCGGAGTACTTGATGTCGTCCGCCTCTTGTGCTTCTTCTTCAGCAGAGAGATTTCTCTTTTCTAGGCATTTTCGGGCCAGACGCTAGATTTCTTCTACAGATTTCTGGGACAAGCCAAATTTGGCAAGTCCCGGATTGTTCAGGAGGATTTCAGCAAAAGTCTCTGCCGAGGGATCATTACCCGAAAAGGGTTCACCCTTATCTAAACCTGAGCCACCCGTGGTGGTGTCAGTCTACGACTCAAGGGTCGCTAGCTCCGTTGAAGGAGCCGGATCTTCTACAACAACTGGCGATGGAGTAATTACCGGCGTTGTAGAGGATTGTGGAGCTGGAGTCGGAGGAGCCACAACAGGACAAGTTATATTCAGTTTTGTTTGCTGCAAGGGCTTCGAAGAAGTTCCCTTCCCCTTGCCCTTGATGATCTGCTTAGCTCTGAGAATCTAATAAGAATGGAAAGCATTACATCTCAGAAACAAAATTCGAATAAGGAACAAAGTCGGAAGTTGTGTTGAAAGTTACCTCTTCACGACTGGCACCTCCTTTGTTCCGATGGCCACTATCGGAGCCTTGCACTTCTTGGGCACAATGTCCGGCAGTGGGACTAGTTCTGCCTCCTGAGAAAACTCTAGAGGATATCCTTCGAGGGGAGCTAGCTCCAACTCAGGGAGGTCATCAAGCTGAACAGAAGAAAATATCTCACTGTTGTAAAATAAAAGGTAAAAAACATACAAGGATTTATTATCAAAGCTTACCAGAACCATAGGGTCTTCCGCTGTATGCATATCCAGAGACAAGTCCGGAATCTTCCGTTCAATCCACTCCTTTATCAGCCATTTGATCTGGCTTATGTACTCCTATGGCTTCAAAGCCTTAGGACTGATGCGGAGGGAATCATTCTTCGACGCCGTGACGGAGTGCATCAGACTAGGTCGAATCCTTTCAAGCCCTTCTGTTTTATCAGAAATTCGATCCGCCTCTTAGCAAGGATCAGATCGTCACTGAGAGCCGGAGGGGCCTCGTGCCAGGACGGTTGGGCTGTGGCAGCTCCATTGATGAAAGCCGGCAAAGCGGTAGCATTGCCGGGAGTAGGAATATCCTTATGGTAGAAGAAAGTGGCTGGCCATTGTTTGACCGACTCACTGGTAGAAATGCGAGGAGAGCTACGCTCGCGTCTAAGAGAAAGGCTAATAGTACTTGCAATGTAGGGATTACCAGTAGTGATAGAGTTTCTATGAACATGGAAGTAGAAACGAAACAAAGTGAGACTTGGCCTAATGCTAAGAAACCCCTCGCACAGAGCTGCGTAAGAACTCATATCTAAGATGGATTTCGGGGGAAGATGGTGGAGCTATACACCGTAGTGATCGATCACCTCGGAAAAGAATTACCAGGGAGGGAAGGACAAACCTTTGTCGAGGTGGGTGCCGAAGTGGACCCGCTCGTCGGCGTGTGGACGGGGGATGGTTTCGCCGAAACCGCTCCGCCAGTCGCCAGCGCGGAGCAGACCTTCATTCTCCAAGCCTTGGAGCTTCTCGTTGTCGAGGAGGCACGGGATCCAGACTCCCTAGTTGCTCTCCTTCTCTGCCGCTGCCGTCGCCGCCGCCGCTGCTAAGCCGGATGATGAGGAAGCATCCATTTCTCTAGTGCACCGGTGACCTTGGATGGGCGGCACTAGGAATCTGGGAGGTGGGAGAGCTCTGTCCGCTAGGGAGATGTGGAGGAGAAGGAACGACAAAGGGAATAGGTGAAGAGGAGAGAAGGAAATCCTTACCTCTTATATCCACCTACCTACGCCAAGATTCATGCAAATCATACTATGTGAATGCCATGCGTCGTGGAAGGAACTAGGAAGGACCCACGTGATGATTACATTGCCTCGATCTCTGCGTACGCATTGAAGCGACGCCTCGCTTCTGCGAACGGCGGACCCACCAACGGTCATGCTGACAGGATGTTTGTCAGATGACGTGACTTGACCGTGACCAGTGTCAGGTGACGTCAGAGACCAAGTTCCGGCTTAGTTTGAAAATCAAGCTAGAAAATCCGAGTAACATGTTGATAGGTCCGACTTATTTTTAAGACCCGGATCAAATTTTTTGTTGTGATGTTTCAGGAACCCTTCAAGATTCTGCAAGCCGAAGATCAAGCTAGACGATGATGAATCCGACTTTGGATCTTGGAGACTTCTCGGGGCTGCTGTTGGGGATATACTTTCCGGGTATCCTCACAGTTCCTCCCTGACCAGGGTGGCCCACTTCGGGTTAGAGCTTTGCTTCACGGGCAGCCTAGTCAGGGAGAAGAGACGGAGTGCAGTCCGGCTAAGAGAAAGCCCAGAAGACTTACTCACTTAGGTCCATAGTGTTACTTGTAGTTCAAGATGTACTCTGTAACCGAGTCTTAGTCGTAGCCGGATAGATCTCTCCTGTAAACCCTAGGTCGGATATCTATATAAGCCGTCCTAGGGAGAGCCTTTAGGGCACACCTCAATAGTCTACAATCTCAACTTGCACAGGTGAACCCTTGTAACCCATACTCCGGCTCTGCTGTATTACTGCATTGCTAGCAGGAGTAGCATCCGTCCAAAGCCGGCAGATTCGAACCTGTGTAAACTTGTGTGCTCACCGTCCCGGAACACCGTACGTCTCACACCCCTCTCTTCCGCACGCCTCGAGGACCCCCTCATGGCGTACTTGTCATCAATCCAACGACAATAGTGTTTGCATGTGTTCTTTTCCTAAACCACATGGATCCACGTGACAACACACCCTCCAGTGGATTCTGTGATGCAACTTCTGCCACACTAGTGCAACATGCAATGTGGAAGCTTCTTTCCTATCTTTTTTTGTCTCTATGACCATGGTTTGACACACTGATCAACTAGTGTCATGGCATGTGTTCTTTTGCTAGACCACTATGATCACCTAGTGCCATTGCATGTGTTCTTTCCCTAAACCACATGGATCCACATGACAACACACACTCCAGTGGATTCTATGATACAACTTCTGCCACACTATCCACTACTATCATTGCATGTGTTCTTTCCTAAACCACATGGATCCACATGAAAACACACACACTAGTGGATTCTATGATGCAAATTATGCCACAAAGGTTCAACATGCAATGTGGAAGCTGCTTTCCTATCTGTTTTTTGTCTTTGTCACCATCGTTTGACACACTGATCCACTAGTGTCATTGCATGTGTTCTTTTCCTAAACCATTGTTATCACCTAGTGCCATTGCAGGTGTTCTTTCCCTAAACCACATGGATCCACATGACAACACACACTCTAGTGGATTCTGTGATGAAACTTTTGCCACACTAGTGCAACATGCAATGTGGAAGTTGCTTTCCTATCTCTTTTTTGTCTCTGTCACCATGGTTCGACACACTGATCCACTAGTGTCATTGCATGTGTTCTTTTCCTAGACCATTGTGATCACCTAGTGCCATTGCATGTGTTCTTTCCCTAAACCACTTGGATCCACATGACAACACACACTCTAGTGGATTCTATGATGCAACTTCTCCCACACTAGTGCAACATGCAATGTGGAAGGTGCTTTCCTATGTGTTTTTTCTCTGTGACCAACGTTTGACACACTAATCCACTGGTGTCATTGCTTGTGTTCTTTTCATAAACGACATGGATCCACATGACAACACAAACTCCAGTGGATTTTGTGATGCAACTTCTGCCATACTGGTGCAACATGCAAGGTGGAAGCTACTTTGGTTAGGGATATGCTATATGGGTATCCTCATAGCATGTCACCAATCCTCCTAACCCGGGTGGCCCATAGTTGGTAGCAAGGCATATGGCCTGCTGGGCGGCCCAGTTAGACGGATCTTGAAGGGAGCCCCATGCTGGATAAAGGAACGCTATCCAGGTGTCACCAACATACTCGAAGCCTTGGAGTACAAGACACAGAAGACTAGTTCGTATTAGTGTAGGAGTATTAACCTTGTTCGACAAGGACCTTTCCTTGTAAACCCTAGGTCTTGGTGCCCTTATAAGCCAGCTTGTGGGAGCCTTTAGGGCACAACTTCTTAGATTTCTATCTACAATGTGCAACACCTCGCATAGCGAACATATCTCTGTAACTTGGCGTATTGCCATTATAGTGATTTATAGCAGGAGTTGAATTGCGCCACCATTGTGGACTTGAACCTGGGTAAGCTATGTTACCTCGTACCCACCAACTCTCTGTCTTACCCCACGTCTCTAAACACGCACTTTGAGGACCCCTCCATGGCGTACTCGTCGGCAATACCACGACAGTTGGCGGCCACCATGGGCCAAGAGGCCCTTCGAGCTCTACACCGAGCGAGGTCTAATCTCTTCGCGGGAATCAGCGACACCGTTGCCATCGGTCGCGTTCTCTTCTCTGGCAACATCCCGATCTTCCCTCCAGATGAGTTCTGGGTTCCGGCGAAGACGATCCCCACGCGTTGCTCCGTCATCCCTTTCAGAGACATCCACATCTTCATCGGCGAAACTCACTCGGGTCCTAGCTCCGAGAAAGTCGGAAACTCGTCAAGCCCCGCACGGACCGCCTATGAGCAGGACACATTCACGGAAGGATCTGGGTCATACCTTTCCTTGGAGTATGGTGGCTCGGATTAGGAAACTTCAAGGCCCACCCAAACCGCCCCTACGCGGGATATAAAGGTGGAAGGACCCCGCAAATCTGCTTGGCTTCCCTGAGCGTTAGAGATGCGCAGGTCACACTTTGTCGGCGTCGTCACCATCTTCGATTTGGCTAGATGCATTCAAAGGGATAGAGAACCTCCCAGCAAATACCTCACCAGATGGATGAGGGTGAGGAAAACCCTAGAGGGTGACCATGGCAACGAGCTCGTATACCACTTCATGGAAGGGCTCACACCCGGAACACTTCTCCGTCATACCCTCCGAAGGCGGAAAGCCGTAGGCCCTCTCACCCTTGGCGAGATGGTTACCATTGTCAACGAATACGCGGACTCCAATGAAGAGACCATGACGGAAACCGCCGCCGTAGCCGCAGGAGGAAACAACAACAACGGCCCGCCTCCATCACCCTCCACATCCGCCATCGTCTACACTGAAGCCCACTCTGACTCCATCCTTGATGTGCTATATGCCGATATCAGTATGGATGGCGGTGGCTTAGACGCTAACTCAAAGGAATACGATGATGTTATGAGGGAGATCGAGCAGGAGATCGAGAAGGAGGAGTGCGCCGAGAAGACTAGCACTTCCCACCAGGTGCTAGTCGCCATTGGGAGCGTGATGGAAGAAGACGGACATGAACCGGAATGCGCGAGAGCTCCGCCCATGCCAGCAGTCACCAGAGCAGCAGCAACTAAGAAAGCCGCCAAGCCTCCGGCTCCGGCCAAAGCCATGACTCCTCTAGTTATCCGCCCGCTACCGGCGCAGGAACTCACCACGACCCCTAGTACGGCCCAACAATCAAATCAGCCGCCAATGCCACCATCAACGTCTGCAGGCGGCAACCCACTGGCCACTCCCGCTGACAAAGCAATCTACGACACACTTCTTTTTGAGCAAATCACCGTCACCCATATCTGGAGCGTTACGGAGCTTGCTGATAAATGCGCAGAAATCTTGGTAGAGTCCAAGTGCATCACGGAGCAAGGCGCCAAGCTGGACGAAGACATGGCTAAGGTGCAACAATCGATCAAGGCGTGAAGAGTAGTAGGAGGGCCATAGCAAGAAGGCTAACCCACCACCTCCACCGCCACCGTCGCCAACCAGCAGCCATCACGGCAGAGAACACGGTGGATCTCATAGGTCGCGCCACAATTCCCCTCCCCAGTGATCCGCACTTTGATCAGCCATGGCTAGCGAGTTTGATATTGATGATGACGGTGCATGCGGATCACTGCCGGCAATAGCAATCCCTACCCATGCCAGAAAAACAATAATAACAAGCGGAAAAATCCGCCCGAAGAGAAGCAAGTAGCCAACATGGTTGCCGCAACGTTCACTGGCAAAGGAGGAGGCGGTAAATGTGGGCGTGGTCGGGGGGCTAGGAGCGGCCAGCAGAGGAGTGATACTACACCCTCAGCACCCTGCGTCTCCCAAACATACGAAGAGTACCACAATATGTTGTGTTTCGTCCACCTTGATGCAAACAGCAAGGCCACTCACACCAACCACCAATGCAAGTTCGTTTATGATGTCAAGGAAGACTCTGAGTCCGGCTACAAGGGAAGTTAGAAGAACAGACCCCGCGGAAAGGGTAAAGGGAAGAAGACAGAGGAAGAGACCAAGGAATCAAGTGATATGGATGAGGATGTGGACTCTAAATCTTCTGAAAAGGGAGAGGATCAAGGGAAAAATCCCTTCGAAAAGAAGGCTACATGTTACCACACCTTCCTTGGCACCCCAACCATCTAGGCCCAGAAAACCTCTCTGAGGGTACTGATGGCTACCCTCCCTCTGGTTCCCCAGTACGTCAGGTGGTCGCAAGTTCCAATTACTTGGGATAAGAAGGATCACCCAGAACTTATCCCAACAGAGAACTAGTATGCCATGGTCATCAACCCTTTGATTAACGGCACAGAGTTCACCAAGTGCCTCGTGGATGGTGGAAGAAGCATCAACATCATGTACCTGGATACACTACACAAGATGAACTTGATGGAGACCCAGCTAAGGAAGAGAAACACAGTGTTCCATGGGGTTGTCCCTGGCCGACAAGCAAATTCCCTAGGCTGCATCACCCTTCCAGTCGCTTTTTAGCGATGTTAACAATTACCGCCAAGAATGCATGACCTTTGAACTAGTGCCTTTCAAGAGCGTGTACCACGTCATCTTCGGATCAACATTTTCCACTCCTTCCTCGCAAGGCCATGCTTTGTCTACAACAAGCTCAAGATTCCTGGACCGAATGGTGTCATCACCATTGATGGAAGCTTCACCAAGGCATGGGAGTGCGAGCTCAGTGAAGCCTCCTTCGACGAAGAAGTCCTCTACGATGAGGAGTTCAAGGAGATCTAGAACCAGGTCGATGCCTCGATGATGCAAGCTTCGAAGAAGCAGATTAATACTACCGAACCCGCCTTCAAGGTCGCCATCAAGACCAAGCAGGTGGAGCTTGGCAAAGGTAATTCCTCCAAGACCACCGCCATTGGCACCGACCTGGATCCCAAATAGGAAAGCGCGCTCGTCGAGTTCCTCCGTGAGAATAGGGACATCCTTGCCTAACAACCTACCGACATGAAAGGTGTACCTAGGTAACTTGCCGAGAACAACTTGAATATTGATCCTAATGCCAAACCAGTGAACCAACCTCTACGACGCTTTGGTAATGAAAGACGAAGGGCTATAGGCAAAGAAATAACTAGGATACTTAAGGTTGGCTTTATCTGAGAAGTTATTCACACCCGATGGGTGGAAAATCTTGTGCTTGTCCCCAAAAAGGGAACCAATGAATTAAGAATGTGCATTGATTACATCGGCTTGAACAAAGCGTGTCTGAAGGATCTGTTTGCTTTGCCTCACATTGACCAATTCATTGACTCGACAGCTGGCTCGGAACTTCTGTGTTTTCTCGATGCCTATTCAGGATACCACTAGATCCGGATGCGAAAGTCGGACCAATTGGCCACTTTGTTCACCACACCTTATGGCACGTATTGCTATGTCACGATGCCCTTTGCGTTGGAAAATGCTGGTGCTACCTACCAGCAGACGATGCAATGTTGGCTACACGACCAAATAGGTCGCAACATACACACTTACATGGACGACATCGCGGTAATGTCAATGAAATCAAATGATCTTATCGCTGACTTGCAGGAAACCTTCGATAACCTCCGGAAATACAATACGATGTTGAACCCTAAGAAGTGCGTCTTCGGGGTACCCTCCAGCAAACGGTTGGGTTTCATCGCTTCGCATCACAGAATCAAGGTGAGCCCAGGAAAAATCAAGGCCATCCTTGACATCAAACGCCCGACATGCCTGAAGGACATAGAAAGGCTCACATGTTCTGTTGCAGCAGTAAGCAGGTTCATCAGCCGACTTGGTGAGAAGGCTATGCCGCTCTACAAGTTGCTCAAGAAGGCACACAAATTCAAATGGACGGAAGAAGCTGACGCAACACATTAGGAGTTGAAGAGAATACTCTCCTCCCCACCAATACTTGTAGCACTGGTGCCAAGGGAGCCTATGTTCGTTTACATGGAGGCAACCAACTGAGTAATCAGCATCATCATCATGGTGGAGCGCAAGGAACCAATGCATGACTACGGAGTTCAGCGGCCCGTTTACAATGTAAGCGAGGTCTTGATGGAATCCAAAAAGCGCTACCTTTCCTACCAAAAGATAGCTTATGGAGTTTTCCTTTCTTCGCGTCAGTTAAGGCATTACTTCCAGGAGCACCCTATCGCAGTACTGAGAAAATAGCCACTGTCTGACATCATCCACAACAACGACGGTACATGGAGAGTGGCAAAGTGGGGCATTGAACTTGCCGCCTTTGAAATCACTTACAAGAGACGCGATGCTATCAAATCACAAGCATTGGCGGATTTTCTCGCAGATTGGACAGAACTACTAGAAGACACTCCTATGCTAGAGCCAGAGTATTGGGTCATGCACTTTTACGGATCGAAGTTACTCAATGGCTCGGGTGATGGTGTATTATTGCAATCACCAACAGGGTAAAAGTTGCAATACGTCCTACAGATCCACTTCAATGCTACCAACAACATGGCAGAGTATGTGGCCCTCATTCACGGACTCCGTGTAGCCAAGGATATTGGCATCAAGTGCATAGTTTGCTGTGGAGATTCCGACTTGGTTGCCTAGCAAATAGCTGGCACCTAGAACGTGCGGAACCCTATGATGGTGGTATATCGAGACGAAGTAGAAAAAATAGCCAAGTGCTTCGACGGCTTTGAAGTCAAGTACGTCAAAAGGAAGGAGAATGAGGCGGCAGATTTGCTGTCAAAGCTTAGATCAGCTCGTCAACCAATTCTACCAGGCGTTTTCCTGGAACATTTACGGACCCCATCCATGAAGGGAGCGGACCCTGACAACCCGGATATAGTGGATTCATTTGTTAACAGTGACCTCTCCGTCTTGGACAAAACCGTTCATG
Organism: Avena eriantha; assembly: GCA_910589775.1. Taxonomy (NCBI): domain Eukaryota; kingdom Viridiplantae; phylum Streptophyta; class Magnoliopsida; order Poales; family Poaceae; genus Avena; species Avena eriantha. Next base: position 393,306,929 of record OU342744.1, on the reverse strand, counting down.
GATTATCTACAAGACGGAACTTTGCCCGCCGACAAAGTCGAAAGCCGGCAAATAGTACATAGAGAAAAAGGCTACATCATCATTGAAGGACAGCTTTACAAAAGAAGTACCATTGTAGTTTTCCTTCGATGCATCTCCCAGCAGCAAGGTATTGAAATCCTTAGAGAAATGCATCTCGGAGATTGCGGGCACCACGCCACTCCCCGGTCGTTGGTGGCTAAGGCCTTCCGACAAGGATTCTACTGGATAACTGCCAAGGAGGACGCTGACAAGTTGGTACAAACATGTCTTGGGTGTAACTTTTATGCAAGACAACCAACTATTCTAGCCAAAGAATTGCGAAGAATACCAATAACTTGTCCATTTGCAGTCTAGGGGCTGGACATAGTGGGGCCTTTGGAGACATCACCCTGTGGATTCACACACTTGCTAGTTGCAGTGGATAAGTTGACAAAATGGATTGAAGGTAAACCCATTAGAAAGCTTGATGGGGCAACAACCATAAAATTTGTCCGGGATATAGTGGTGAGATTTGGTCTCCCACATAGCATCATCACTGACAATGGTAGAAATTTATCTCTCAAAGAAGTTCTGGTGTACTATCATGAGAAAGGAATCCGCCTTGACCTAGTATCTATTTCACATCCGCAGTCAAATGGGCAAGTTGAAAGTGCCAATGGACTAATTCTGCATGGAATCAAGCTATGCTTAGAGGCAGTGCTACGTAGAGCAGCTAGAGCCTGGGTGAAGGAACTACCATTTGTCTTGTGGAGTTTACGAACAACACGCAATAGATCCACTAGCTTGACTCCTTTCTTCATGGTTTATGGAGCAGAAGAAGTCCTCCCATCCGACATCCTCCATGATGCACCAAGAGTTTCCACCTAAAAGGAGGATGACACTGAAGAATCCAAATGCTTATCTGTGGACCTACTTAAAGAAGAGCACGTGCTGGCATGCCAGAGATCTGCCATCTACCAACAGAAGCTGCGTGGCTCCCACAGTCGCCATATAAAGCACCGCTCGTTTAAAGAGGGAGATTTGGTGCTTAGACTCAAGTAGGAGAAATAACACAAAATATCCCCACCTTAGGAAGGACCGTTTGTCATAAGGAAATAATTGCTCCATGGTTCCTATTACCTCGTCGATATTCACTAGTTGAAATATAGGCCTAAAAATCTCAAGAGCAAGCAACGTGACTCCGATGATGATTACCCAGAGACAGATCGTCCATGGAACATAGCATAGCTATGTCCCTTTTACACTTAGCACATTTATATTATGTAATAAGTTTCTTATATGATTAATGAAATAATGCATTTGGTTCACTCATATTCTTTGAGTCTTTTACCTCCTTTATTTCTTCATTTTTGTATCATATAAAGTCTTTATGTGCAAGTTTGCATTTGCACTTGTGAAAATTCTGCCTATGAGCGTTAGCTTAAGTTTTCTGGTCTACATGTTTTCTGAAGTTTTTATGTGGATTCCGGAGTAGTGAATTTTCGGCACTCAAAGCCAGCGATTTTGTTCTTGGGTTCTTGATGGTGCTATTAAGCCTCATCACCTGAGAGCATAGTTCTGTGCTACGAGTCTCCCGTCTCACGAAACGTCAAGCATACGAACTAGAATAATGGATAAGCCAGCACTTGCTCAAAAAATATACACATGCTGGAAACAAATAAGTAGCAGGAAAACTTGAGTACAAGATTTTCCGCCTTAGCAAAACATAAGTTTTTTCTGCATACACACTACAGAGATACATTTAATACAGACATTGTTTTTCATGGCTCTGCTGCAGGGGGCTTCGTGGTGGCATCATCAAGAGAGCCAGGCCGGGAGAGCTCGTCAAACTCGGAGGGAGATGGGCTCGGACGAGGCCATGTCTTCGTCAAGGATCTCAGCAGGCACGCAGACATTGGCATTGACCATCCTGGCAACTTTGGTGTCGAAGCTAGCAAGGGAATTCCAAATAGCATCGCTATCGATTTCCCTCTCTTCTTCATCTAGCTTGGGAAAGCCGAAGGTCACCAGGTCGATGTCGGTGTTATCATATTGTGCCTTGACCAAGGATAGTGGCATCCTAGCACCATCTCGGATTCAAGAGACCTTCTAGTCCTTGACTTTCTCAGGAGCTCGGCACAGGATCTTCGTGTACTTGGCCACTAAGTCTGCCGCCTTGATATTAATCACTAGAGGCTCGGCTATCTCTTTGTCTTGGGCAATGGCGGTGCTGAAAAAGTTGCCGGAAAGAATCATGCATTCCTTGAGGTGTAGAGCACCTTTACCAAGGTTGGCTAAGCCAATAGGGGATATGGTTTGCAAAAGATATAAGGACCATGAGTACAAACCAATCAAGGAATTATCCAAAATGCAGAAATGACCAAGACGGACAAAGGTTACCAAAGATGCTCGTCTCTGCTTGTGAGCATGACTCCGCCAATGCATCCTGCTCCTTCTGGACTGTCTTGTACACCTCAAGGTTCCTAGTGTTCTGCTCTTTGGCACCTTGGTTCTGTTCCTTGAGCTGTGTAATCTTGTCTTTCAGGCATTGCATCTCAGAGTCGGCAGATTCTTGCAGCACCTTCATCTCTGCATCATGGCCCTTGACAGCATCAGCCAGGTCCTTCTTCAGAATTTTATTCTCATGATCGAGCTCCTGGATATGCTTGGATTTCTCGACGATGCTCTTGGCCTTGGAAATGACTTTTGTAAGACAGAAATCAGATAGTGCTATAAGAAGACAGAAGAGATGAATCCATGGGTAAAAGCAAGGAGCTGTTACAAGAAACAGACTACGGCTATTTTTGATCTGTTCCTTCAGGAAGGTTGTTTTACCCTGTTCAAGATCCAGTTCCTTCCGCAGAGCAGCAAATCTCTCATTGGCAGCTATCCTCCGTTTATTCTCATTCTGCACAAAATGTTAAAATGCTTAGTTTCTCTAGAGCATCTAGTCGGAACTATTCAAGTTTCAACTAAACGCTCGGGGGCTACATTATAAGATTTTAAACTAAAGCAAGTTTCTCTAGAGCATCTAGTCAGAACATTCCAGTTTCAACTAAACGCTCAGGGGCTACGTAGAGAAGTTTTACACTTAGTTCTTTAGAGCACTCATGCCAAAACTATTGATTTTTTGCCTAAGAGCTCGGGGGCTATAGTGGGATACATTACAAATCAAAAGAAGTGAAGTTCAAAAGACTTACGATGGAAATGACCCTAAGATTGTTGGCTAGATGAGCATAAGAATCATGGAAGGTCTGGGCACTGTTATAAATTACGTTGGTCTACAAGATGAGATCATCCAAGCACAACATCGGAGGAGTCGCATCCAATGGAGAAGTTGAAGCTGGGGGCATGTATGATGCCCTAGCCGCCTCTTGCGTCTTCAAGATAGAGGATGGCTCAGAGGCTCCCGCCTGGATCGCTGCTTCCACATTCACCTCTTCCACCACTTGCTTCCCTTTCTTGGTGGCATCCTTAGCCGGAGCTTCAGCCACTTTAGAGGAAGTGCTCTCCTGCGTCGCCTGGCCACTGGGAGCAACATCTGCCTCGATAGAGCCTGAGATATCAAGAGTTGGATTGACATCTGTCTCCATGGCGGAGATCTTAGGGATGACAGAGGATGACGGCCCAGCGGGGCCAACAGAAGGCTTGATGGCAGGAGTAAGGGGAGCGGTAGCGGGAGAGGGCTTGGCGGCCATGTCCTTGGTCAGCATGTCACGAATGTTTTTTATCCTCCAACATCTCTAGAGGATCGCTTCAAACTAACACCAACTTTCCTCCTAAAACATACAAAGAATAAGTACAAGAGTTGAAAAGAGGTATGAGCTAAAAAATACAAGCCGGAGAATGGAAGTACTTACTCCACGGCAGGAGCCTTCGTGAGGGGAATGGCAGTGGATTTCTTCTTCTTCTCCGCCTCTAAGGCGATAGTGGAACGTTTGGAGACTCCACTCTCCGATTTCTTGTTCTTAACCTCGGTAACGGCGTTAGAGGTGGAGCTCTTCTTCTTTCGTGTTGCTAGAGCTGGTTGATCCTTGGGGGTGTCATCGTCGGACACCACCTGGATATCCTTCAGCTTTGGATCATAGACCTAGGAGGCCATTTGATCTGCCGCCAAGGTTGCCAGCTGGGATACAGTGGAGTGTTAGATTGACAACTTGAAGTTGGAAAAACCTTAGAGCATGTAATGATCAACAAAGGAAACAGAAGCTACCTCTGGGCATGTACCACAATCGAACATGTTGTAGGTGATCTTGAATCTCCGCTTCTTGTCCTTCACCTTGACGATGTCCTTAAGCCAGAGTTTGATGGAGTCAGTAGAGAAGTTATCCCATGAAATTCTCATGGGATCCCTCCTGTCTTGAGTGTATGTACACATCAACTCGGCGCAGTGCTATAGAGGCTGGATCCGCCTAACGTACCAGCACATGGCCAGATCCAATCTCGTTAGACCTCCATCTACGAGCCATTCAATTCGCCTTACGACACGATTGGCTTTGTCATTAGAGGGAAGGGAGGCTGGGGTCCACCATGCATGCACTTCGGTGGCAGCTCCATCGACAAAGTCGGGATAAGTCTCAAGGCGGTCAGGCAGAGGGATATCTTTCCCATAAAAGTATGTGCGCTTCTAGTTCTTGCATGACTCATGCTCTATGATGTCGGGGAAGTGCCGGCTAGTCCGGATCTTGAAGCTAATGGTTCCATAGATCTGCACTTTGTCCTTGGACTCTACAGACGGTCTCTTGATAGTAAAGAAGTATATGAATAGATCTATCCTGGGTTTAATGCCTAGGAATCCTTCGCACAAGGCTACGAAGTTGCTAAGGACTAGAATTTTGTTGGGAGAGAGATTGTGGGGGAGTACCCAGAAGTGTCGGAGGACGTCCAAGAAGAAGTCGGAGACTGGCAGGCGTACGCCACGTACCAGCTGAGATTTGAGGTACACCTTCTCTCCGGCTTGGGGAGAAGGGACCACCTCGCCGGCAGGTGCTGCCCGCCAGATTAACTCCTTCGCCGCGGGAAGATACCCCTCGGCGACTAGCTCCTGCAAATCTTTGGCGGAGATATCAGAGCCAATCCACAACCCGGACACACTCGTGTAATCGCAAGTGGTGTCAGATCCGACCCATGTGATTACACGAGTGTGTGCGGGTTAGTGGCGGGACATGCGGAGCATGGCGCGTGTGGCCCGGAGTGGACACGGCATGGCACATGTGCCAGCACTGGACACACATACGTGTGCCAAGAGGGAACGTTCCTGGGGTGTGCTTGATCGATGAGGGCATCGATCTTCTAAAGGGTGGGTGTATGTGAGACCAGGCACATGGCTTAATAGGATTGATAGAATACTCATATCAACATGTTGCATTCTTTTCTGGAAGCTCATTCGAAAAGAACTCTAAGGTTAAGCGTGCTGGGCCTAGAACAATTCTAGGAATGGTGACCGACCGGGAAGTGGGTAACCGGGTGCACACCAGTGAGGACAAAGTGCGCAGAAAAGACTAGTGTTGGTCTGCGGGGCCAGTCTAGATATCCTATTAAGCTGCCAGGAGTGACACCCCCCGGGCCCAGGAGTGGACGGGGTGTTATAACAGCCCCGTATGGGAGTCGTTTTCTTCTTCTACAGCTTCGGGCGCCGCTTCCTCTTGGTCATCGCCGGTGGCCTCCACGACGGTGTTGATGGGCATAACCACACCCTCCGGTGGGATGGTCACTCCCTAAGATGGCTCGGAGGTAGCCTTGGGGATCACCACCGATGAAGGGTTGGAGTTTTTGGAGCCCATTACGACTGGGAGAAGGTTGAGGAAAGAAGGGCTCTGGTTTGGGGTTTCGCAGAAAAGCTCGAACGGTCCCGCGGCTGGAGGAAGACGAAGGCTAGAAGGCGACTGCGGGTAAAAGAGAAATAAATTGACTGCGGTGAAAATATATAGGCCCCGTGTCAAGATTCGTGCAAAGAGGTCTAATGGATGGAACGTTGCCGCGTGGAAGTGAACATGCGCGGTAATTTCGCCATGTCCTCTGTCTTTCACTGCTTCGTCGTTTCGGATTTCGCGCGCGTGAAAATAGCTGATGATTAATTCTATGTTTCTGTGAGTGTTGAGGTAACGTAGGCTGCACCCTACATCATCCTCCTGACAGTTGCATTGAAGGGTCACATCTGAAGATTCCATCAAAGATGGAGACTGTCTGACTCTGGAAACAAAGACTCAAGGAATCTCCGGCTACATTCTGAAGCCGGAGAGGATTGCAGGGTTCTTTGGGAGACCTTTGAGATATTGCTTGATGAATTGCCGACATCACTTGGACGGGATATTCGGAGATCATAGAGCAAGATGACGCAAGATTTCAATGTCCTCCGGGGGCTACTGTTGGGGATATGCTATATGGGTATCCTCATAGTCAGGTGGCCCATAGTTGGTAGCAAGGCCTATGGCCTGCTGGGCGGCCCAGTTAGACGGATCTTGAAGGGAGGCCCATGCCAGATAAAGGAAGGCTATTTAGGAGTCACCGACATACTCGGAGCCTTGGAGTACAAGACATGGAAGACTAGTTCGTATTAGTGTAGGACTCTTTACCTTGTCCGACAAGGACCTTTCCCTATAAACCCTAGGTCTTGGCGCCTTTATAAGCCGTCCTATGGGAGCCTTTAGGGCACAACTTCTTAGATTTCTACGTACAACGTGCAACACCTCGCACAGTGAACATATCTTTGTAACTCGGCGTATTGTGATTATAGTGATTTATAGCAGGAGTAGAGTTCCACTACCGTTGTGGGACTTGAACCTATGTAAGCTGTGTTACCTCGTACCTGCCAACTCTCCTCCTTACCCCATGTCTCTAAACATGCACTGTGAGGACCCCTCCATGGCGTACTCATCGGCAATACCACGACAGCTTTCCTATCTATTTTTTGTCTCAATCACCATGGTTTGACACACTGATCCACTAGTGTCATTGCAAATGTTCCTTTCCTAGACCATTATGATCACCTAGTGACATTGCATGTGTTCTTTCCCTAAACCACATGGATCCACATGGCAACACACACTCCAGTGGATTCTTTGATGCAACTTCTGCCACACCGGTGCAACATGCAATGTGGATGCTGCTTTCCTATGTGTTTTTGGTATCTGTCACCATGGTTTGACACATTGATCCTTTAGTGTCATTGCATATGTTTCTTTTCATAAACCGTATGGATCCACATGAAAACACACACTCCAGTGGATTCTGTGATTTAACTTCTGCCACACTAGTGCAACATGGAATGTGGAAGCTGCTTTCCTATCTGTTTTTTGTCTCTATCACCATGGTTTGCCACACTGATCGACCAGTGTCATTGCATGTGTTCTTTTCCTAGACCACTGTGATCACCTAGTGCCATTGCATGTCTTCTTTCCCTAAACCACGTGGATCCACATGACAACACACACTTCAGTGCATTATGTGATGCAACTTCTACCACACTTGTGCAACATGCAATGTGGAAGGTGATTTCATATGTGCTTTTTATCTCTTTCACCAAGGTTTGCCACACTGATCCACTAGTGTCATTGCATGTGTTCTTTTCCTAAACCACGTGGATCCACATGACAACACACCCTCCAGTTGATTCTGTGATGCAACTTCTGCCACACTGGTGCAACATGCAATGTGGAAGCTGCTTTCCTCTCTGTTTTTGTCTCTATGACCATGGTTTGACACACTGACCCACTATTGTCATTTCATGTGTTCTTTTTCTAGAGCATTGTGATCATATAGTGTCATTGCATGTGTTCCCTAAACCACATGGATCCACATGACAACACACACTCTAGTGGATTCTATGATGCAACTTCTCCCACACTAGTGCAACATGCAATGTGGAAGGTGCTTTCCTATGTGTTTTTGGTATCTGTGACCAAGGTTGGACACGCTAATCAAATAGTGTCATTGCATGTGTTCATTTCCTAAACCACATGGATCCACATGACAACACACACTCTAGTGGATTCTATGATGCAACTTCTGCCAGGCTGGTGCAACATGCAATGTGGAAGGTGCTTTCCAATGTGTTTTTGGTCTCTATGACCAAGGTTTGACACACTGATCCACTAGTGTCATTGCATGTGTTCTTTTCCTAAACCACATGGATCCACATGATAACACACACTCTAGTGGATTCTGTGATGGAAATTCTGCCACACTATTGCAACATGCAATGTGGAAGCTGATTTCCTACCTGTTTTTGTTATCTCTCACCATGGTTTGACACACTGATCCACTAGTGTCATTGCATGTGTTCTTTTCCTAGACCACTATGATCGCCTAGTGCCATTGCATGTGTTCTTTCCCTAAACCACATGGTTCCACATGACAACACACACTCTAGTGGATTCTATGATGCAACTTCTACCACACTAGTGTAACATGCAATTTGGATGCTGCTTTGCTATGTTGTTTTTGTCTCTATCACCATGGTTTGACACACTGATCCAATTGTGTCATTGCAAATGTTCTTTTCCTAGACCATTGTGATTACCTAGTGCCATTGCATGTGTTCTTTCCCTAAACCACATGGATCCACATGGAAACACACACTCCAGTGGATTCGATGAGGCAACTTCTGCCACACTAGTGCAACATGCAATGTGGATGCTAGTTTCCTATGTGTTTTTGGTCTCTGTCACCATGGTTTGACACACTGATCCTTTTGCGCCATTACATATGTTTTTTTACTAAACCACATGGATCCACATGACAACACACACTCAAGTGGATTCTGTGATGCAACTTCTGCCACACTGGTGCAACATGCAATGTGGAAGCTGCTTTCCTATCTATTTTTGTCTCTGTCACCATGGTTTGCCACACTGATCCACTATTGTCATTGCTTGTGTTCTTTTCCTAGACCACTGTGATCACCTAGTGCCATTACATGTGTTCTTTCCTTAAACCACATGGATTTACATGACAACACATACTTCAGTGGATTCCGTGCTGCAACTTCTGCCACACTGGTGCAACATGCAATGTGGAAGGTGATTTCCTATGTGTTTTCGGTCTCTTTAACCAAGGTTTGACACATTGATCCACTAGTGTCATTGCATTTGTTCTTTTCCTAAACCACATGGGTCCACATGACAACACGCCCTCCAGTAGATTCTGCGATGCAACTTCTGCCACACTGGTGCAACATGTAACGTGGAAGCTGCTTTCCTATCTGTTTTTGTCTCTCTGACCATGGTTTGACACACTGATCCACTAGTGTCATTGCATGTGTTATTGTCCTAGACCACTATGATCACCTAGTGCCATTGCATGTGTTCTTTCCCAAAACCATATGGATCCACATGACAACACAAACCCTAGTGTTTTTGGTCTCTATGACCAAGTTTTGACACACTCATCCACTAGTGTCATTGTATGTGTTGATTTCCTAAACCACATGGATCCACATGACATCACACACTTTAGTGGATTATGTGATGCAACTTCTGCCACACTGGTGCAACATGCAATGTGGAATGTGATTTCCTATGTGTTTGTTGTCTCTTTCACCAAGGTTTGCCACACTGTTCCAATAGTGTCATTGCATGTGTTCTTTTCCTAAACCACGTGGATCCACATGACAACACACCCTCCAGTAGATTCTATGATGCAACTTCTGCCTCACTGGTGCAACATGCAACGTGGAAGTTGCTTTCCTATGTGTTTTTGTCTCTGTGACCATGGTTTGACACACTGACCCACTAGTGTCATTGCATGTGTTCTTTTGGTAGAGCTTTGTGATAACAAAGTGCCATTGCATGTGTTCTTTCCCTAAACCACATGGATCCGCATGACAGCACACACTCTAGTGGATTCTATGATGCAACTTCTACCACACTAGTGCAACATGCAATGTGGAAGGTGCTTTCGTATGTGTTTTTGGTCTCTGTGACCACGGTTTGACACACTGATCCACTTGTGTCACTGCATGTGTTGCTTTCCTAAACCACATGGATCCACATGACAACACACACTCTAGTGGATTCTGTGATGCAACTTCTGCCACACTGGTGCAACATGCAATGTTGAAGGTGCTTTCCAATGTATTTTTGGTCCCTATGACCAAGGTTTGACACACTGATCCACTTGTGTCATTGCATGTGTTCTTTTACTAAACCACATGGATCCACATGACAACACATACTCCAGTGGATTCTATGATGCAAATTCTCCCACACTGTTGCAACATGCAATGTGGAAGCTACATTGCTATCTGTTTTTTGACTCTCTCACCACGGTTTGACACACTGATCCACTAGTGTGATTGCATGTGTTCTTTTCCTTGATCACTGTGATCACCTAGTGCCATTACATTTGTTCTTTCCCTAAACCACATGGATCCACATGACAACACACACTCTAGTGGATTCTATGATGCAACTTCTGCCACGCTAGTGCAACATGCAATGTGGAAGCTGCTTTCATATCTGTTTTTTGTCTTAGTCGCCATGATTTGACACACTGATCCACTACTGTCATTACAAGTGTTATTTTCCTAGACCACCGTGATCACCTAGTGCCTTTGCATGTTTTCTTTCCGTAAACCACATAGATCTACATGGCAACACACACTCCAGTGGATTCTATGATGCAAGTTCTGCCACACTAGTGCAACATGCAATGTGGATGCTGCTTTCCTATGTGTTTTTGGTCTCTGTCACCATGGTTTGACACACTGATCCTTTAGTGCCATTGCATATGTTTCTTTTCCTAAACCACATGGATCCACATGACAACACACATTCCAGTGGTTTCTGTGATGCAACTTCTACCACACTGGTGCAACATGCAATGTGGAAGCTGCTTTCCTATCTGTTTTACTCTCTGTCACCATGGTTTGCCACACTTATCAACTAGTGTCATTGCATGGGTTCTTTTCCTAGACCACCATGATCACCTAGTGCCACTGCATTTGTTCTTTCCCTAAACCACATGGATCCACATGACAACACATACTTCAGTGGATTCCATGATGCAACTTCTGCCACACTGGTGCACCATGCAAAGTGGAAGGTGATTTCCTATGTGTTTTTTGTCTCTTTCACCACGGTTTGACACACTGATCCACTAGTGTCATTGCATGTGTTCTTCTCCTAAACCACATGGATCCACATGACAACACACCCTCCAATGGATACTGTGATGCAACTTCTGCCACACTAGTGCAACATGCAATGTGGAAGCTGCTTTCCTACTCTCTGTGACCATGGTTTGACATAGTGATCCACTAGTGTCATTTCATGTGTTCTTTTCCTAGACCACTATTATCACCTAGTGCCATTGCTTATGTTCTTTCCCTAAGCCACATGGATCCACATGACAACACACTCCAGTGTTTTTGGTCTCTATGACCAAGGTTTGAGATACTGATCCACTAGTGTCATTCCATGTGTGCATTTCCTAAACCACATGGATCCACATGACAACACTCACTCTAGTGGATTCTGTTATGCAACTTCTGCCACACTAGTACAACATGCAATGTGGAAGGTGCTTTCCTATGTGTTTTTGGTCTTCGTGACTAAGGTTTAACACACTGATCCACTAGTGTCACTTCATGTGTTCTTTTCCTTGATCACTGTGATCACCTAGTGCCATTACATGTATTCTTTCCCTAAACCACATGGATCCACATGACAACACACACTCTAGTGGATTCTATGATGCTACTTATGCCACACTAGTGCAACATGCAATGTGGAAGCTGCTTTCCTATCTGTTTTTTGTCTTTGTCGCCATGGTTTGACACACTGATCCACTACTGTCATTACAAGTGTTATTTTCCTAGACCACCGTGATCACCTAGTGCCTTTGCATGTTTTCTTTCCCTAAACCACATGGATCTACATGGCAACACACACTCCAGTGGATTCTATGATGCAAGTTCTGCCACACTAGTGCAACATGCAATGTGGATGCTGCTTTCCTATGTGTTTTTGGTCTCTATCACCATGGTTTAACACACTGATCCTTTAGTGCCATTGCATATGTTTCTTTTCCTAAACCACATGGATCCACATGACAACACACACTCCAGTCGTTTCTGTGATGCAACCTCTCCCACACTGGTGCAACATGCAATGTGGAAGCTGCTTTCCTATCTGTTTTGGTCTCTGTCACCATGGTTTGCCACACTTATCAACTAGTGTCATTGCATGGGTTCTTTTCCTAGACCACCGTGGTCACCTACTGCCAATGCATTTGTTCTTTCCCTAAACCACATGGATCCACATGACAACATATACTTCAGTGGATTCCATGATGCAATTTCTGCCACACTGGTGCACCATGCAATGTGGAAGGAGATTTCCTATGTGTTTTTTGTCTCTTTCACCAAGATTTGACACACTGATCCACTAGTGTCATTGCATGTGTTCTTCTCCTAAACCACATGGATCCACATGACAACACACCCTCTAGTGGATACTGTGATGCAACTTCTGCCACACTAGTGCAACATGCAATGTGGAAGCTGCTTTCCTATTTGTTTTTGTCTCTGTGACCATGGTTTGACACAGTGATCCACTAGTGTCATTGCATGTGTTCTTTTCCTAGACCACTATGATTACCTAGTGCCATTGCTTATGTTCTTTCCCTAAACCACATGGATCCACATGACAAAACACTCTAGTGTTTTTGGTATCTATGCCAAGGTTTGACATACTGATCCACTAGTGTGATTCCATGTGTGCATTTCCTAAACCACATGGATCCACATGACAACACTCACTCTAGTGGATTCTGTGATGTATCTTCTGCCACACTAGTGCAACATGCAATGTGGAAGGTGCTTTCCTATGTGTTTTTTGTCTTTGACACTAAGTATTGACACATTGATCCACTAGTGTCATTGCATGTGTTGTTTTCCTAAACCACATGGAGCCACATGACAACACACACACTAGTGGATTCTGTGATGCAACTTCTGTCACACTAGTGCAACATGCAATGTGGAAGGTGCTTTCCTATGTGTTTTTTCTTTGGACCAAGGTTTGACAAACCAATCCACTAGTGTCATTACATGTGTTCTTTTCCTAAATCAAATGGACCCACATAACAACACACACTCTAATGGATTCTGTGATGCAACTTCTGACACACTTGTGCAACATGCAATGTGGAAGCTGCTTTCTTATCTGACCAAGGTTTAACACACTAATCCACTAGTGCCATTGAAAGTGTTCTTTTCCTAGACCACTGTGATCACCTTGTGCCATTGCATGTGTTCTTTCCCTAAACCACATGGATCCACTAGGAAACACACACTATAGTGGATTATGTGATGCAAATTCTACCACACCAGTGCAACATGCAATGTGGATGCTTCTTTCCTATATGTTTTTGGTCTCTGTTACCATGGTTTGGCACACAGATCCTTTAGTGCCATTGCATATGTTTCTTTTCCTAAACCACATGGATCCACATGACAACACACACTCCAGAGGATTCTGTGATGCAACTTCTGCCACACTAGTGCAACATGCAATGTGGAAGGTCCTTTCCTATGTGTTTTGGGTCTCTATGACCATGGTTTGAGACACCGATCCACTAGTGTCATTGCATGTGTTCTTTTCCTAAACCACATGGATCCACATGACAACACACACTCCAGTGGATTATGTGATGCAAATTCTGCCACACTAGTGCAACATGCAATGTGGAAGCTCCTTTCCTATCTATTTTTTGTCTCTGTCACCATGGTTTGACACACTGATCCACTAGTGTCATTGCATGTGTTCTTTTCCTAGACCACTGTGGTCACCTAGTGCCATTGCATGTGTACTTTCCCTAAAACACAAGGATCTACATGGCAACACAAACTCTAGTGGATTCTGTGATGCAACTTCTGCCACACTAGTGCAACATGCAATGTGGATGCTGCTTTCCAATGTGTTTTTGGTCTCAGTCACCATGGTTTGACATACTAATCCTTTAGTGACATTGCATATGTTTCTTTTCCTAAACCACATGGATCCACATGACAACACACACTCTAGTGAATTCTATGATGCAACTTCTACCACGCTAGTGCAACATGCAATGTGGAAGCTGCTTTACTATCTGTTTTTTGTCTCTGTCACCATGGGTTGCCACACTGATCCACTAGTGGCATTGCATGTGTTCTTTTCCTAGACCACTGTGATCACCTAGTGCCATTGCATGTGTTCTTTCTCTAAACCACATGGATCCACATGACCAAACATACTTCAGTGGATTCCGTGATGAAACTTCTGCCACACTGGTGCAACATGCAATGTGGAAGGTGATTTCCTATGTGGTTTTGTCTCTTTCACCAAGGATTGCCACACTGATCCACTAGTGCTATTGCATGTGTTCTTTTCCTAAACCACATGGATCCACATGACAAGACACCCTCCAGTGGATTCTATGATGCAACTTCTGTCACACTGGTGCAACATGTAATGTGGAAGCTGCTTTCCCATCTGTTTTTGTCTGTCTGACCATGGTTTGACACACTGATCCACTAGTGTCATTGCATGTGTTCTTTTCCTAGACCACTATGATCACCTAGTGCCATTGCATGTGTTGTTTCCCTAAACCACATGGATCCACATGACAACACACACTCTAGTGTTTTTGTTCTCTATGACCAAGGTTTGACACACTGGTCCACTAGTGTCATTGCATGTGTTGATTTCCTAAACCACATGGATCCACATGACAACACACACTCTAGTGGATTCAGTGATGCAACTTCTGCCACACTGGTGCAACATGCAATGTGGAAGGTGCTTTCCTATGTGTTTTTGGTCTCTATGACCAAGGTTTGACACACTGATCCACTAGTGTCATTGCATGTGTTCTTTCCCTAAACCACATGGATCCACATGGAAACACACACTCCAGTGGATTCTATGATGCAACTTCTGCCACACTGTTGCAACATGCAATGTGGAAGCTACATTCCTATCTGTTTTTTGTCTCTCTCACCATGGTTGGACACACTGATCCACTAGGGTCATTGCATGTGTTATTTTCCTACACCACTGTGATCAGCTAGTGCCATTGCATGAGTTCTTTCCCTAAACCACATGGATCCACATGACAACACACACTCTACTGGATTCTGTGATTCAACTTCTGCCACACTAGGAAGCTGATTTCCTATCTGTTTTTTGTCTTTGTTACCATGGTTTGACACACTGATCCACTAGTGTCATTACAAGTGTTCTTTTCCTAGACCTCTGTGATCACCTAGTGCCATTGCATGTTTTCTTTCCCTAAACCACATCGATCCACATGGCAACACACACTCCAGAGGATTCTATGATGCAACTTTTGCCACACTCGTGCAACATGCAATGTAGATGCTACTTTCCTATGTGTTTTTGGTGTCTGTCACCATGGTTTGACACACTAATCCTTTAGTGCCATTACATATGTTTCTTTTCCTAAACCACATGGATCCACATGACAACACACAGTCAAGTGGATACTGTGATGCAACTTCTACCACACTGGTGCAACATGCAATGTGGAAACTGCTTTCCTATCTGTTTTTTGTCTCTGTCATCATGGTTTGCCAGACTGATCCACTAGTGTCATTGCATGTGTTCTTTTCCTAGACCACTGTGATCACCTAGTGCCATTGCATGTGTTCTTTCCCTAAACCACATGGATCCACATCACAACACATAATTCAGTGGATTCCGTGATGCAACTTCTGCCACACTGGTGCAACATGCAATGTCGAAGGTGATTTCCAATGTGTTTTTTTGTCTCTTTCACCAAGGATTGACACACTGATCCACTAGTGTCATTGCATGTATTCTTTTCCTAAATCAAATGGATCCACATAATAACACACAATCTAGTGGATTCTGTGATGCAACTTCTGCCACATTAGTGCAACATGCAATGTGGAAGGTGCTTTCCTATGTGTTTTTTGTCACTGTGACCAAAGTTTGACACACTGATCCACCAGTGTCATTGCATGTGTTCTTTTCCTAAACCACATGGATCCACATGACAACACACACTCCAGGGGATTCTGTGATGCAAATTCTGCCACACTTGTGCAACATGCAATGTGGAAGCTACATTCCTATCTGTTTGACACACTGTTCCATAGTTTGACACACTGTTCCACTAGTGTCATTGAAAGTGTTCTTTTCCTAGACCACTGTGATCACCTACTGCCATTGCATGTGTTCTTTCCCTAAACCACATGGATCCACATGGCAACACACACTATAGAGGATTCTATGATGCAACTTTAGCCACATTGCTGCAACATGCAATGTGGATGCTAGTTTCCTATGTGTTTTTGGTCTCTGTCACCATGGTTTGACACACTGATCCACTAGTGTCATTGCATGTGTTCTTTTCAAGGACCACTATGATCACCTAGTGCCATTGCATGTGTTCTTTCTCCAAACCACATGGATCCACATGACCACACATACTTCAGTGGATTCCGTGATGAAACTTCTGCCACACCGGTGCAACATGCAATGTGGAAGGTGATTTCCTATGTGTTTTTTATCTCTTTCACCAAGGTTTGACACACTAATCCACTAGTGTCATTGCATGTGTTCTTTTCCTAAACCATATGGATCCACATGACAACACACACTCCTGTGGATTCTGTTATGCAAGTTCTCCCACACTAGTGGAATATGCAATGTGGAAGCTCCTTTCCTATCTATTTTTTGTCTCTCTCACCATGGTTTGACACACTAATCCACTTGTGTCATTGCAAGTGTTGTTTTCCTAGACCACTGTGATCACCTAGTTCCATTACATGTGTTCTTTCCCTAAACCACATGGATCCACAAGGCAACACACACTCTAGTGGATTCTGTGATGCAAATTCTACCACACTTGTGCAACATGCAATGTGGATGTTTCTTTCCTATATGTTTTTGGTCTCTGTTACCCTGGTTTGACACAATGATCCTTTAGTGATATTGCATATGTTTCTTTTCCTAAACCACATGGATCCACATGACAACACACACTCCAGTGGATTCTCTGATGCAACTTCAGCCACACTGGTGCAATATGCAATGTGGAAGGTGCTTTCCTATGTGTTTTTGGTCTCTATGATCAAGGTTTGACACACTGATCCACTAGTGTCATTGCATGTGTTCTTTTCCTAAACCACATGGATCCACATGACAGCACACACTCCAGCGGATTCGGTGATGCAAATTCTGCCACACTGTTGCAACATGCAATGTGGAAGCTGCATTCCTATCAGTTTTTTGTCTCTCTCACCATGGTTTGACACACTGATCCACTTATGTCATGCATGTGTTCTTTTCCTAGACCACTGTGATCACCTAGTGCCGTTGCATGTGTTCTTTCCCTAAACCACAAGGATCCACATGACAACACACAGTCTAGTGGATTCTGTGATGCAACTTCTGCCACACTAGTGCAACATGCAATGTGGAAGCTACTTTCCTATCTGTTTTTTTTGTCTCTGTCACCATAGTTTGACACACTGATCCACTAGTGTCATTGAAAGTGTTCTTTTCCTAGACCAATGTGATCACCTAGTGCCATTGTATGTGTCCTTTCCCTAAACCACATGGATCCACATGGCAACACACACTCAAGTGGATTCTGTGATGCAACTTCTTCCACACTGTTGCAACATGCAATATGTAAGCTACATTCCTATTTGTTTTTTGTCTCTCTCACCATGGTTTGACACACTGATCTACTAGTGTAATTGCATGTGTTCTTTTCCTAGACCACTGTGATAACCTAGTGCCATTGTATGTGTTCTTTCCCTAAACCACATGACAACACACACTCTAGTGGATTCTGTGATGCAACTTTTGCCACACTAGTGCAACGTGGAATGTGGAAGCTGCTTTCCTATCTATTTTTTGTCTCTGTCACCATGGTTTTACACACTGATCCACTAGTGTCATTACAAGTGTTCTTTTCCTAGACCACTGTGATCACCTAGTGCCATTGCATGTTTTCTTTCCCTAAACCACATGGATCCACATGGCAACACACACTCTAGAGGATTCTATGATGCAACTTTTGCCACATTAGTGCAACATGCAATGTGGATGCTACTTTCCTATGTGTTTTTGGTCTCTATCATCATGGTTTGACACACTGATCATTTAGTGTCGTTGCATATGTTTCTTTTCCTAAACCACATGGATCCACATGACAACACACACTCCAGTTGATTCTGTGATGCAACTTCTACCACACTGGTGCAACATGCAATGCGGAAGCTGCTTTCCTATCTGTTTTTTTGTCTCTGTCACCATGGTTTGCCATACTGATCCACTAGTGTCATTGCATGTGTTCTTTTCCTAGACCACTGTGATCACGTAGTGCCATTGCATGTGTTCTTTCCCTAAACCACATTGATCCACATCACAACACATACTTCGGTGGATTCCGTCATGCAACTTATGCCACACTAGTGCAACATGCAATGTCGAAAGTGATTTCCTATGTGTTTTTTGTCTCTTTCACCAAGGTTTGACACACTGATCCACTAGTGTCATTGCATGTGTTATTTTCCTAAACCACATGGATCCACATGACAACACACCCTCTAGTAGATTATGTGATGCAACTTCTACCGCACTGGTGCAACATGCACTGTGGAAGCTGCTTTCCTATCTGTTTTTGTCTATGTGACCATGGTTCGATACACTAATCCACTAGTGTCATTGCATGTGTTCTTTTGCTAGACCATTGTGATCACCTAGTGCCATTGCATGTGTTCTTTCCCTAAACCACATGGACCCACATGACAATACACACTCCAGTGTTTTTGGTCTTTGTGACCAAGGTTTGACACACTGATCCACTAGTGTGATTCGATGTGTTCATTTCCTAAACCACATGTATCCACATGACAACACACACTCTAGTGGATTCTGTGATGCAACTTCTGCCACATTAGTGCAACATGCAATGTGGATGGTGCTTTCCTATGTGTTTTTGATCTCCCTGACCAAGGTTTGACACACGGATCCACTAGTGTCATTGCATGTGCTATTTTCCTAAAGCACATGGATCCACATGACAACACACACTCCAGTGGATTCTGTGATGCAACTTCTGCCACACTGGTGCAACATGCAATGTGGGTGCTGCTTTCCTATGTGTTTTTGGTCTCAGTCACCATGGTTTGACACACTGATCCTTTAGTGCCATTGCATATGTTTCTTTTACTAAACCACATGGATCCACATGACAACACACACTCGAGCGGATTCTGTGATGAAACTTCTGCCACACTAGTGCAATGCAATGTGGAAGCTGCTTTCCTATCTGTTTTTTGTCTCTGTCACCATGGCTTGACACACTGATCCACTAGTGTCATCGCATGTGTTCTTATCCTAAACCATTATGATCACCTACTGCCATTGCATGTGTTCTTTCCCAAAACCACATGGATCCACATAACAACACACACTATAGTGGATTCTGTGATGAAACTTTTGCCACACTAGTGCAACATGCAATGTGGAAGTTGCTTTCCTATCTACTTTTTGTCTCTGTCACCATGGTTTGACACACTAATCCACTTGTGTCATTGCATGTGTTCATTTCCTAAACCACTATGATCACCTAGTGCCATTGCCTGTGTTCTTTCCATAAACCACATGGATCCACATGGCAACAAACACTCCAGTGGATTCTGTGATGCAACTTTTTTCACTCTCGTGCAACATGCAATGTGGAAGCTGATTTCCTATGTGTTCTTGGTCTCTATGTCCATGGTTTAACACACTGATCCACTAGTTAATTGCATATATTTTTCCTAAACCACATGGATCCATATCAAAACACACACTCTAGTGGATTCTGTGATGCAACTTTTGCCACACTAGTGTAACATGCAATCTTGAAGGTGCTTTCCTATGTTTTTTTTCGTCTCTGTGACCAAGGTTTGTCACACTGATCCACTAGTTTCGTTGCATGTGTTCTTTTCCTAATCCAAATGGGTCCACATGACAACACACACTCAAGTGGATTCTATGAGGCAACTTCTGCCACACTGGTGCAACATGCAATGTGGAAGCTGCTTTCCTATCTGTTTTTTGTCTCTGTCACCATGGTTTGACACACTTATCCACTAGTGTCATTGCATATGTTATTTTCCTTGACCACTATGATCGCGTAGTGCCATTGCGTGTGTTCTTTCCCTAAACCACATGGATCCACATGACAACACACACTCCAGTGGATTCTATGATGCAACTTCTGCCACACTGGTGCGATATGCAATGTGGAAGGTGCTTTCCAATGTGTTTTTGGTCTCTGTCACCATGGTTTAACACACTGATCCACTAGTGCCATTGCGTGTGTGTTCTTTTAATAAACAACATGGATCCACATGACAACACACACTGCAGTGGATTCTGTGATGCAAGTTCTGCCACACCGGTGCAACATGCAATGTGGAAGGTGCTTTCCTATGTGATTTTGGTCTCTATGACCAAGGTTTGACAAACTGATCCACTAGTGCCATTGCATGTGTTTTTTTCATAAACCACATAGATCTGCATGACAACACACATTCCAGTGGATTCTGTGATGCAGCTTCTGCCACACTGGTGCAACATGCAACGTGGAAGGTGCTTTCCTATGTGTTTTTGGTCTCTGTGACCAAGGTTTGACACACTAATCCACTAGTGTCATTGCATGTGCTATTTTCCTAAACCACATGGATCCACATGACAACACACACTCCAGTGGATTCTGTGATGCAACGTCGACCACACTGGTGCAACATGCAATGTGGAAGGTGCTTTCCTATATGTTTTTGGTCTCTGTGACCAAGGTTTGACACACTGGTCCACAAGTGTCATTACATGTGTTCATTTCCTAAACAACATGGATCCACATGACAACACTCACTCTAGTGGATTCTATGATGCAACTTCTGCCACACTAGTTCAACATGCAATGTGGAAGGTGCTTTCCTATGTATTTTTGGTATTTGTGACCAAGGTTTGTCAAACTGATCCCCTAGTGTCATTGTATGTGTAATTTTCCTAAACCACATGGAGCCACATGACAACACACACTCCAGTGGATTCTGTGATGCACCCTTTGTCACACTGGTGCAACATGCAATGTGGAAGGTACTTTCCTATGTGTTTTTGGTCTTTGTGACTAATGTTTGACACACTGATCCACTAGTGTCATTGCATGTGATCTTTTCCTAAACCACATGGATCCACATGACAACACCCACACTAGTGCATTTTGTGATGCAAATTATGCCACACAGGTGCAACATGCAATTTGGAAGCTTCTTTCCTATCTGTTTTTTGTCTCTGTCACCATGGTTTGACACACTGATCCACTAGTGTCATTGCATGTGTTCTTTTCCTAAACCACTGTGATCACCTAGTGCCATTGCATGTGTTCTTTCTGTAAACCACATGGATCCACATGACAACACACACTATAGTGGATTTTGTGATGAACTTTTGCCACACTAGTGCAACATGCAATGTGGAAGATGCTTTCCTATATGTTTTTTGTCTCTATCACCATGGTTTGACACACTGATCTAGTAGTGTCATTGCATGTGTTCTTTTCCTAGACCATTGTGATCACCTAGTGACATTGCATGTGTTCTTTCCACAAACCACATGGATCCACATGGCAACAAACACTCCAGTGGATTCTATAATGCAACTTTTGCCACACTGGTGCAACATGCAACATGGAAGCTGCTTTCCTTTATGTTTTTGGTCTTTGTCTCCATGGATTGACACACCGATCCACTAGTGCATTGCATATGTTTTTCCTAAACCACATGGATCCACATGACAACACACACTCTAGTGGATTCTGTGATGCAACTTCTGCCGCACTAGTGCAACATGTAATGTGGATGCTGCTCTCCTATGTGTTTTGGTCTCTATCACCACTGTTTGACACACAGATCCTTAGTTCCATTGCATATGTTTCTTTTCCTAAACCACATGGATCCACATGACAACACACACTCCAGTGGATTCTGTGATGCAACTTCTGCCATACTGGTGCAACATGCAATGTGGAAGCTGCTTTCCTATCTCTTTTGTCTCGCTATCACCATGGTTTGCCGCACTAATCCACTAGTGTCATTGCATGTGTTATTTTCCTAGACCACGGTGATCACCTAGTGCCATTGCATGTGTTCTTGCCCGAAGACACATGGATCCACATGACAACACATACTTCAGTGGATTCCATGATGCAACTTCTGCCACACTGGTGCAACATGCAATGTGGAAGGTGATTTCCTATCTGGCTTTTGTCTCTTTCACCAATGTTTGACAGACTGATCCACTAGTGTCATTGCATGTGTTCTTTTCCTAAACCACATGATTCCACATGACAACACACCCTCTAGTGGATTCTGTGATGCAACGTCTGCCACACTGGTGCAACATGCAATGTGGAAGCTGCATTCATATCTGTTTTTGTCTCTATGACCATGCTTTGCACACTGATCCACTAGTGTCATTGCATGTATTATTTTCCTAGACCACTAGGATCACCTAGTGCTATTGCATGTGTTCTTTCCCTAAACCACATGGATCCACATGGCAACACACACTCCAGTGTTTTTGGTCTCTATGACCAAAGTTTGACACACTTATGCACTAGTGTCATTCCATGTGTTCATTTCCTAAACCACATGTATCCATAATACAACACACACTCTAGTGGATTCTGTGATGCAACTTTTGCCACACTAGTGCAAGATGTAATGTGGAAGGTGCTTTCCTATGTGTTTTTGGTCTCTGTGACCAAGGTTTGACACATTGATCCACTAGTGACATTGCATATGTTTTTTCCTAAACCACATGGATCCACATGACAACACACACTCCAGACGATTCTATAATGCAACTTCTACCACACTGGTGCAACATGCAATATGGAAGGTGCTTTCCAATGTGTTTTTTGTTTCTGTGAACCAAGGTTTGACACACTGATCCACTAGTGTCATTGCATGTTTTCTTTTCCTAAATCAAATGGATCCACATGACAACACACACTCTAGTGGATTCTGTGATGCAACTTGTGCCACATTAGTGCAACATGCAATTTGGAATGTGCTTTCCTATGTGTTTTTGGGCTTTGTGACCAATGTTTGACACACTGATCCACTAGTGTCATTGCATGTGCTATTTTCCTAAACCACATGGATCCACATGACAACACACACTCCGGTGGATTCTGTGATGCAACTTCTGCCACACTAGTGCAACATGCAATGTGGAAGGTGCTTTCCTATGTGTTTTTGGTCTCTGTGACCAAGGTTTGACACACTGATCCACTAGTGTCATTCCATGTCACATGGATCCACATGACAACACTCACTCTAGTGGATTCTGTGGTGCAACTTCTGCCACACTAGTGCAACATGCAATGTGGAAGGTTCTTTCCTATTTATTTTTGGTCTTTGTGACCAAGGTTTGACACACTGGTCCACTAGTGCCATTGCATGTGTTATTTTCCTAAATCACATGGAGCCACATGACAACACACACTCCAGTGGATTCTGTGTTGCAACTTCTACCACACTGGTGCAATACGCAATATGGAAGGTATTTCCTATGTGTTTTTGGTCTTTGTGACTAAGTTTTGACAGACTGATCCACTAGTGTCATTGCATGTGTTCTTTGCCTAAACCACATGGATCCACATGACAACACACACACTAGTGCATTCTGTGATAAAAATTCTCCCACACAGGTGCAACATGCAATGTGGAAGCTGCTTTCCTATCAGTTTTTTGTCTATGTCACCATGGTTTGACACACTGATCCACTAGTGTAATTGCATCTGTTCATTTCCTAAACCACTATGATCACCTAGTGCCATTGCATGTGTTCTTTCCGTAAACCACATGGATCCACATGACCACACACACTATAGTGGATTTTGTGATGAAAATTTTTCGACACTAGTGCAACCTGAAATGTGGAAGCTGCTTTCCTATCTGTTTTCTGTCTCTATCACCATGGTTTGACACACTGGTCCACTAGTGTCATTGCATGTTTTCTTTTCGTAGACCATTTAGATCACCTAGTGGCATTGCATGTGTTCTTTGCCTAAACCAGATCAATCCACATGGCAACAAACACTCCAGTGGATTCTATGATGCAACTTTCGCCACACTGGTGCAACATGCAATGTGGAAGCTGCTTTCCTATGTGTTTTTGGTCTCTGTCTCCATGGTTTGACACACTAATCCACTAGTGCATTGCATATGTTTTTTCTAAACCACATGGATCCACATGACAACACACACTCCAGTGGATTCTGTGATGCATCTTCTGTCGCACTAGTGCAACATGTAATGTGGATGCTGCTTTCCTATGTGTTTTTGGTCTCTAGCACCATGGTTTGACACCCTGATCCTTTAGTGCCATTGCATATGCTTTTCTCCTAAACCACATGGATCCACATGACATCATACACTCTAGTGGATTCTGTGATGCAACTACTGCCACACTGGTGCAACATGCAATGTGGAAGCTGCTTTCTTCTCTGTTTTTTGTCTCTATCACCATGGCTTGCCACACTGATCCACTAGTGTCATTGCATGTGTTCTTTTCCTAGACCACTTTGATCACCTAGTGCGATTGGATGTGTTCTTTCCCTAAACCACATGGATCCACATGACAACACATACTTCAGTGGATTCTATGATGCAACTTCTGCCACACAGGTGCAACATGCAATGTGGAAGGTGGTTTCCTATGTGTTTTTGTCTCTTTCACCAATGTTTGACACACTGATCCACTAGTATCATTGCATGTGTTCTTTTCCTAAACCACATGGATCCACATGACAACACACCCTCTAGTGGATTATGTCATGCAACTTCTGCCACACTAGTGCAACATGCAATGTGGAAGCTGCTTTCATATCTGTTTTTGTCTCTATGACCATGGTTTGCACATTGGTCCACTAGTGTAATTGCATGTATTCTTTTCCTAGACCACTAGGATCACCTAGTGCCATTGCATGTGTTCTTTCCCTAAACCACATGGATCCACATGACTACACACACTCCAATGTTTTTGGTCTCTGTGAGCAAGGTTTGACAAACTTATGCACTAGTGTCATTCCATGTGTTCATTTCCTAAACCACATGTATCCACAATACAACACACACTCTAGTGGATACTGTGATGCAACTTCTGCCACACTAGTGCAAGATGCAATGTGGAAGGTGCTTTCCAATGTGTTTTTGGTTTCTATGACCAAGGTTTGACACATTGATCCACTAGTGACATTGCATATGTTTTTTCCTAAACCACATGGATCCACATGACAACACACACTCCAGTCGATTCTGTAATGCAACTTCTACCACACTAGTGCAACATGCAATGTGGAAGGTGCTTTCCTATCTGTTTTTTGTCTCTATGACCAAGGTTTGACACACTAATCCACTAGTGTCATTGCATGTGTTCTTTTCCTAAATCAAATGGATCCACATGGAAACACGCACTCTAGTGGATTCTGTGATTTAACTTCTACCACATTAGTGGAACATGCAATTTGGAAGGTGCTTTCCTATGTGTTTTTGGTCTCTGTGACCAAGGTTTGACACACCGATCCACTAGTTTCATTGCATGTGCTATTTTCCTAAACCACATGGATCCACATGACAACACACACTCCAGTGGATTCTTTCAAGCAACTTCTGCCACACTGGTGTAACATGCAATGTGGAAGATGCTTTCCTATGTGTTTTTGGTCTCTGTGACCAAGGTTTAACACACTGATCCACTAGTGTCATTCCATGTGTTCATTTCCTAAACCACATGGATCCACATGACAACACTCACTGTAGTGGATTCTGTGATGCAAGTTCTGCCACACTAGTGCAACATGTAATGTGGAAGGTTCTTTCCTATGTATTTTTGGTCTTTGTGACCAAGGTTTGACACAGTGATCCACTAGTGCCATTGCATGTGTTATTTTCCTAAACCACATGGAGCCACATGACAACACACAATCCAATGGATTCTGTGATTCAACTTCTGTCACACTGGTGCAACATGCAATGGGGAAGGTACTTTCCTATGTGTTTTTGGTCTTTGTGACTAAGGTTTTACACACAAATCCACTACTGTCATTGCATGTGTTCTTTTCCTAAACCACATGGATCCACATGACAACACATACTAGTTCATTCTGTGATGAAAATTCTGCCACACAGGTGCCACTTGCAATGTGGAAGCTTCTTTCCTATCAGTTTTTTGTCTCTGTCACCATGGTTTGACACACTGATCCACTATTGTCATTGCATGTGTTCTTTTCATAAACCACTGTGGTCACCTAGTGCCATTGCATGTGTTCTTTTCGTAAACCACATGGATCCACATGACAACACAAACTATAGTGGATTTCGTGATGAAACTTTTGCCACACTAGTACAACATGCAATGTGGAAGCTGCTTTCCTATCTGTTTTCTGTCTATATCACCATGGTTTGACACACTGGTCCACTAGTGTCATTGCATATTTTATTTTCCTAGACCATTGTAATCACCTAGTGCCATTGCATGTGTTCTTTCCATAAACCACATGGATCCACATGGCAACAAACACTCCAGTGGATTCTATGATGCAACTTTTGCCACACTAGTGCAACATGCAAGTGGAAGCTGCTTTCCTATGTGTTTTTGGTCTCTATGTCCATGGTTTGACACACTAATCCACTAGTGCATTGCATATGTTTTTCCTAAACCACATGGATCCACATGACAACACACACTCCAGTGGATTCTGTGATGCATCTTCTGCCGCACTAGTGCAACATGTAATGTGTATGCTGCTTTCCTATGTGTTTTTGGTCTCTATCAAAATGGTTTGTGTTGGGGGGATACCCCCGGGTAGGGTCACGCCGGGGTATAAAGGCCGAGTTTAACCGAGGTTCCGCAAGGCCAAAGCTGATGCTGGCCGGGTCACCTCAAGGTAGGCCGAACGTGGTCTCAACCGACTTAAGCCGTAAGTCAGAAAGATGTATCTAACTTTCATGCAGGAACAGGTGTGGCCGGATCAACTGTGATCCGGGTCATGTAAAGCTTCTAGGAGAAGGAATGAATCTCGCTGGTCAAAAGTAGCCCCGGTACGCACGGAATGAGCGAAGCGGACAAAGGCAGGACCAGCAAGGCATGGCCGACAGAGGTGACGACGCCAATGTCGGCTGACGCAGGCGCCGCATAGGCTCACGTAGCCTCTGCATGGGTGACGCGGGGAAAAGCGACCCGGTCGGCTTACTATTTGGGGAGGAGGCATATTCCCTGGAATATGCTTCCACGTATGCCCTAAGTGGGGACCTAGCCACCCCTATATAAGGAGGGCTAGGGCCTCTGTAGAAGGGTTAGGTTCTACTGGTTGATCTCTGATTGGTCTTGTACGGGTTAGCCAGCAACGAGAGTAAGAGAGTCCCTTCTTCCTCCTCTCCCCAATACGGCTCTAGGAGCACTTGTAAACCTGGGAAGTGAATCAAATATAAAACTTCTGTGTGTGGAATCACCTCACTATCCCTCCCTGGATTCCCCTAGTGCATTTAGTCCCCACCTTTAGCCTATCCATGGCATGTGCCGTGAAACCACCACGACAGTTGGCGCCCATTGTGGGGCTAGCGGCGCTAGCAGGGGTCAAGATCCGGACGGGAAACCTCATCGGCACCGGCGAACGCATCGTCTCCGGGCTCGTTCAGCGCTTTGGAGTGCTGGACTTTGTCAGCGACAACGCTGGCTGCTTCGGCACGCGCCCGCTTCCGCGCAACGGCCTCTTCGTCAAGCTCGTCGCGCACAAGGTCTACGTTGCTGTCGATGTGTCATGCGTTCATCTGCGGCACGTCGTCGAGGCAGGGGAGCCACCCCTTAGCGTGGTCCACGGGGCGCGTATCACTCGCTCCCCGGACCGTTCTGAGGTGATGATGACTGCGCCTAGTGTAGGCGCAAGCAAGGATCCGGCACCAGATCCAGAGGTAACGCCTAAGGCACCAAGGAAAGGTAGAGGTCCTCCACTAGAGAGGCCTGAGAATGTGTTGCGGGAAGCGATGGATAGCTTGGAAAACCCTGTAGTAGCAGCAGTAGATCCGGCTCAGGCGCAGGCCGAGCTAGAGGAAACTAGGCCAAAAATACTAGAGGGTGCGAAAGAGATAGCCGTGGCTTAGCAGTCGTTAAACATGACGCTGCGTGAGTATGCAAAGGCAAATAAAGCAGGTGCTGTAAAAGTGAAGGGGAGAAACCTCATAAGCGAAATGAACAAAGAGGGAGACACTAGGATTGAGGAGTCAGAGAACTGTTTGTCCGTGGGGCTGCCGAGGTATAGTACCCTGGCTAAGAACCTCAGAGCAGCAGATGCTGCTGCATCCGAGTTAGAGGGTCTAACGGGTGAGGCCCGTCAGAGACAGCAAGATAGGGTCAATGAGTTGGTTCGGATTGCGAACAGGCAAAATGAGGAATTGCTCAGGGCTAACCCGGAGAGAGCAGGGGCCTCCATGATCGTTCATTCAGCGGTGGGTAACCCGGAGAAATCCGCTGGAGCCGCATCGTCTCCTCATGGAGGCCCTAGGAGAGAAGAGGTAGTAACCTCGGCCAGAAGAAACAAACAGATCGTCCCATACGACCTGACAAGGGCAGGGAAAGTAAAAGAAGTACAGAGAAATGACGATCGACGAAGTGTGAGCCGAGGTGAAGCTGGCCGAGGTAACCATGACCAAGGCAATGCCGGTTAAGGAAATGTTGTAAACGGCAATGCCGAACAGCAAAACTCGGCAGGAGCAGGACAACCGCAGTAGCGGAATATACCAAGGCAAGAGAAAAGTGCCGGCCGAGGTATGCAACAGAGAGGTGCTCCACGAGAGCAAGACCGGTATAACGATGGAGATTCGGAAATGGTGAACGCAGGATACCCAAGGCCGGATTATCACGTGATAGGGTCAAGATTGGGAAGTAGAGATTTGATGCCTGATGATGTCAGGTTAAAACTGGATCAACTCTATAGGTCGCAACAGATTGAGTGTCAAGGTCCACCGGGGCCTGCGTGTTTTGGGCCCCGGATCATGAAGGAGCCGCTGGTACCTAACTTCTAGTTACCCAGAGGCACAAAGACGTATGACGGCAGTACTAAGCCAGAGGATTGGTTGATAAACTATGCTACAGCTGTGAAAATTGCTACAGGCAACTTGAGATGGGTTGTGAGATACGTACCCCAAATGTTGGAGGGGCCAGCAAGGGTATGGCTAAACAATTTGCTGCCCGGAAGTATTAACTGCTGGATCGATTTTGAGGAAATGTTTATCAGCAATTTCTCAAGTACGTATCATAGGCCAAATAGGCCACAGACCCTAGCTATGTGTAAGTAGAGACCAAACGAGACGGACCGGGAGTTTTTTACCCGGTGGTGTACCGTGAGAAACTCGTGTGAGGGTGTGATAGAGTCACAGGCCATAGCGTGGTTTGTGCAAGGGTGCATATATGCAAGCGAGCTGTGGTAGAAGTTGCAAAGGAAAATGCCAACCACATTGGCAGAGATGATCTGGATTGCTGATTCGTATGCTTTTGGGAATCCGACTCAACCCAGGCTCGTGTCAAACGAGTCAAATGAGGAGTACTACTAGAGATATGGAGCCGGATCATCCTGGAGGAATGATTACGGAGGTAAAAGAAGAGATGACGGACCGGATCACCGATACAGTTCGCAACAAGTTGCAGCTACGAATCAAGATCAGCCCGGAGCAGGAGGCAATCAACGTCATAAAACTGGAGGGGGACAATGGACACCAAGAAATGATGACAAGAAAACTTGGATGCCAGAGTAGAAGAAACAGTGGAAAGAAAAGAAGGACCGTCCGAGGTATACTTATGAGTCGATGTTGGATCAGCCGTGTAAATTTCACACGCCAAATCCGAGTAACCTAGCTAGACATACAACAAGGCAATGTGAGTGGATGCGTAAAATAGAACAAGGTGGTTCGGGGAATGCTCAGGCACCTCAGAATGTTCAACCTCGGCAAGAGTTACCCCGCTAGAAATTGCTCTCCGGAGCGAACACGCAACAGCTAATGTTGCCTCCCCCTTCGCCGAGGTATGATAACCATGAGAGAAGGGATGCAGTGCATCAAGTAGAAAACCAGCATCAGCCGGATCAAAGGTACCCCGGAAATGAGGGGAGGAATGAGTACAGAGAGCATCATCATAGTTACTGCATGTTTACCACTGAGGAAACAGACAGAAAGAGCTTGCAGCGCCGACATATGGAGGTGAATGCGGTAATGCCAGCAGTGACGAGGTATATGCCTTGGTCGGACCAAGAAATCACCTGGAGCATTAAAGATCATCCTAAGCTTATGCCAAGTCCTGGTTCGTATGCGTTAGTGCTGGATCCGACATTCATTGGGCCTAACATCAATGTAAGGTTCTCCAAGGTACTGATTAACAATGGCAGTAGCATTAACATCATGTATGCGGATACAATGCGCAAGTTGGGTATCTCGGAGAACATGCTCCAGGCTACAAGGACAACTTTCCATGGTATTGTGCCCGGCATTTCTTGTGAACCCATAGGCAAGGTCCGGGTTAACGTATTGTTCGGCACGAGAGATAATTTCCGTACTGAGAATTTGGTGTTTGAAGTGGTGAACTTAGAAAGTGCGTATCATGCATTACTTGGAAGACCAGCACTGAACAAGTTCATGGCAAGTTGTCACATCAGTTACTTGAAGATGAAGTTGCCCGGGGCAAACGGAGTGATTACTATTGCTGGAGATTTCTAACGTTCCATTGAGTGTGCGTCGGTCGGGTCTAACCTAGCCGAGTCACTCGTGATCGCGCAAGAGAAAAGAAAAATCCAAGAGGTGGCAGCCTTGGCTCAGTCCGCGCAGCAGTATATGCCGGCGTTGAGTAACCCGCATGGGAGTGTCTCATTCCAAGCCACGAAAGATACCAAGAAGGTGCCTGTTGATGATATGTTCCCAGAGCGCACTGTAACAATTGGTGCCGGGTTAAATGACAAATAGGAAAGCAAGCTCATCAACTTCCTCCGTGAGAATCGGGACATTTTTGCTTGGTCCACATAGGACTTGCAAGGTGTTCCGAGGGAGTTGGCCGAGCACTCTTTGAATGTGAGACCCGGAGCAAAGCCGGTGAAGCAACCTCTCCACCGCTTCGCTGAAGATAGGAGGAAAGTCATCGGAGATGAGATAGCTCGGTTGTTGGCTGCAGGATTTATCATGGAAGTTCTTTACCCAGATTGGCTATCTAATCCGGTGTTGGTGGAAAAGAAGAAGGATGATCCGAATGTGGCAGTGGTTTGGCGTATGTGTATCGATTACACGAACCTGAACAAGGCGTGTCCAAAAGATCCATTTCCACTGCCAAGAATAGATCAGGTCATAGACTCAACTGCTGGATGTGAATTGTTGTCATTCATTGATGCATATTCTGGTTTCCACCAGATACCTCTGAATCCGAATGATCAAATAAAGACTGCATTTATCACCCCGTATGGGGCTTATTGCTATCGCACCATGCCGTTTGGTTTACGTAATGCAGGAGCAACGTACCAAAGATGTATGCAGAAATGTTTGCACGACCAAATAGGTCAAAATGTCCAAGTGTATGTGGATGATGTGGTTATCAAGACCAAGGAAAGCAAGACGCTCCTTGACGATATCAGGCAGATGTTCGCAAACTTAAGAAGGTTCCGGATGAAGCTTGACCCAGAGAAATGTACCTTCGGTGTCCCGGCTGGAAAGCTACTCGGTTTTCTTGTCTCCAGCCGAGGTATCGAAGTCAATCCAACTAAAATCCAGTCCATTGAGCGAATGGAACTGCCAAAGTGTCTTAACGATGTCCAGAAGTTCACTGGTTGCCTAGAATCATTAAGTCGGTTTGTGTGTCGGTTGGGAGAAAAGGCATTGCCTCTCTATCAACTCATGAAAAAGTTGGATAAGTTCGTTTGGACGCCGCAGGCCAATGAAGCCTTTGCTCACTTAAAGAAGATGTTAGCCACTGCACCAGTGCTAGCCTCTCCACTATGAAAGGAGCTAATTTTGCTCTATATAGCCGCAACCAACCGAGTTGTAAGTGTAGTAATTGTGGTAGAGCGTGACGAAGAGGGTAAGTCAGTGCAAAGTCCAGTGTATTATCTGAGCGAGGTGTTGTCTGGCTCAAAGCAGAACTACCCACACTATCAGAAAGTGGCATATGGTGTGTATATGGTAGCTAAGAAGTTGAAGCATTACTTTGAGGAGCATCCCATCAGGGTAATATGTGAGGCTCCCATATCCGAGATAATGAGTAATAAGGATGCGAGTGGTAGGATTGCAAAATGGGCAATTGAGCTAGCTCCCTATCCACCACAATATGACAGAAGAGAAGCAATCAAGTCTCAGGTTGTGGCCAACTTTTTTGTGGATTGGGCCGAGGTACAATACGAACCACCGCTACTAGATCCGAATTACTAGAGGATGCACTTTGACGGGTCAAAAACAAAAACCGTGCTAGGCGCCGGAATTGTAATTACCTCGCCAAAGAAGGACCAGCTGAAATATGTGCTACAGATCCATTTCACGGCATCAAACAATGTCGCTGAGTATGAAGCACTTGTGCATGGGCTCAAAGTGGCAAAATAAATTGGGATACATCGGATCCTATGCTTTGGCGACTCAGATTTGATAGTACAGCAAGTGTCGGGACTGTGGGACGCCCTTGATCCAAACATGGCGCTGTACAGATTTCATGTGCAGAAGATATCTGGTTACACTGAGGGATGTGAATTTCACCATGTACCCCGGGTGGAAAATGAGGCTGCCGACGTATTGTCGAAGCTCGGATCAACCCGACAAGCAATTCCACCGGGGGTAGCATTAGAACACCTCAGAAAACCGTCTATCAGGCTATCCCCAGAAACCGACTCAATTTATGTGCCGGAGGATACAGAATCCGGAGCCGTGCCCATGGACATTGACACGGGAGGTGGCGCGCGAAACCCGGGGAGTGCCTCAGCAAGCCTGGCGCAAGACCCGGGGACTGCTCAGCATGATCCGGTTGAAGTTATGCGGGTGGACCAGATGGAAATTGATGAGGATGTGTTCCCTGTGCGAGCCATACCAGCTTGGGCGCTGCCTATATTTCGATTCCTGAAAGATGGAACTTTACCCACTGAGGAGGTGCTATCCAGGCAAACTCAGAGGAGAGAGAAGGCGTACACAATCATCAATTCCGAGCTATACAAATGGAGTGTGACCAATGTCCTTCAGCGATGCGTTGACCCGGAAGAAGGGTTTGACATCCTCCGAGATATATATCAAGGGGAGTGCGGGCATCATGCCTCGTCCCGAGCCTTTTTTGGCAAAAGCTTTCCGACATGGCTTCTACTGGCCAAGTGCCTTAGAACAATCAGAAGATCTGGTGAGAAAGTGCAATGATTTTCAGAGGTATGCTACCAAGACACATATGCCAATGTCGGAGCTCAAGACCATACCAATCACCTGGCCATTTGCCGTGTGGTGTTTGGACATGGTTGGCCCGTTGAAACCAGCAAGGGGAAATATGACTCACATTTTGGTCCTGGTAGACAAATGTACAAAGTGGATTGAGGTGAAGCCAATAAGAAAATGTGATGGAGCTACGACCGTGACGTTTCTCAAAGACATCATCTTGAGATACGGTTATCCTCACAGTATCATAACTGATAATGGCACAAACTTTGTGGAAGGATCATTTGCGCGTTTCTGCCGGGATAAGAAGATCCGGTTGGACGTTGCCTCGGTAGCCTACCCCGCTTCGAACGGACAAGTGGAAAGATCCAACGGCTTGGTATTATCCGGGATAAAACCCCGGCTCATTGAGCCGCTGCAAAGATCAGCGGGGTGCTGGATAGAAGAACTACCAGCAGTACTGTGGAGTTTAAGAACAACTACGAATCGATCAACAGACTTTACGCCATTCTTTCTAGTATATGGGGCAGAAGCTGTATTACCAGCCGACATAGAGCATGATTCGCCTAGGGTCACCCAATACATAGAAGCCGAAGTGCAAGAAGCCCGGCAAAATGATGTTGATCTGCTAGAAGAAGCGAGAGAATTGGCAATGTCCAGATCCGCCATATATCAGCAAAATCTACGACGCTATCATAGCCGGAAAGTAAGCCCCCGAGTTTTTCGGGAAGGCGATCTGGTGCTCCGGTTGGTACAACATACTGCTGGCATGCATAAATTATCTCCTCCATGGGAAGGGCCTTTCATTGTGAGCAAAGCATTGCACAATGATTCTTATTATCTTATAGATGCAAAGCCACAGGAAAAGAACAAGGCGGACAGGTCCGGTGAGGAATCTAAGCGTCCATGAAATGTAGCTCTACTTCTTCCTTTCTACACTTAGCAGAGAAGTGTATGTATCCGAGTCTTCTCATATGTCGGTATGTATGCTGGCAATGAGCTTATCAATGAAATGTTGGCACCTCAAGCAGTAACTCGGGGACTGCCTTAATAATATTTGTCTTCTGTTATTTATATGTCAGCTAGAGTAAGTTGTTCTACTTAAGTCAGATTAGTAGTGTGTGAGCACCAAAAACCCAACTCTTCGACTTGCTGCTGTCCAACAAGAATTGGCTTCATGGCAATCAAGAGAACAAGTTTGGAATTGCGTAGCACATGAAAAACGACTAAGGAAAAGAACTTAATCAAGCCGACGTTTGTTTTTCGAACTAGTGTGTTTTTAGTTTATTATGCTGAATTATTTTGAGCTAAGCCTAAAAGTTTCCAAGTATTGTTAAGACAATTTTTGAAGCTCGGATTCATAAGTCGTAAAACCGAATCAAGGTAGACACGAGCCGAGCCAAAAGATTGGACGAACAAGAAAATGAAACTCGGGGACTACGCCCAAGTTAATCCGGCATCAAAACTTAGTAGCAAAATATCACATGTGTACTGGATACAATTCCACCCGGCATACCGGGGATCTGATAAACTTTAAAGTTTTTTCACTTAAGGAGCAGCAGTAGGAGGAAGTTCGGCGTCATCTTCGCTATCTTCAATGTTCGAGGCATCGCCCTCTTCGTCCTCATCAGAGCCATCTTCAATGTTTTCAGAATTTCGTCACCAGCGGCTTCCAGGAAGCTCGGTCCCTCAGTCCATTCATGAATGGGAGCATATTTTGATAAGGCTATGGGCGCAAGCCTTGAGCCGAGCTACCCACTCCGGGTCACTGGTCCATTTGGATCCGGTGCGCATGCGCGCTAAGAGGTTGAGGTCGATCTTCTCGTACCACGTAAGTACGTAGTGGAGAACGGTCTCAGCTACGGCGCGTCTAGCGGATTCCCTCCAAAGGTCGAGCTGGGTCTCGCATTCCATCAACTTTTCAACAAGAAGTGCGATTCCCTCCGGAGTGTCTTCTGTAGGCCAAAACGTGTTGAAGATTCGGACTGCAACATCAAGGATATCCTTGCCATAGTTCTTGATGATTTCCACGCGAGATGACAGGCTGACCAACAGGTCCTCCATGTCATAGGGAATATCTTCAGCGTCAAGACCAACGGGAGTACCCCTCTCTTGGCGGAAATCAGCAACAGCGGCGCTCGCGATGGTAGTGCCCTCTAGAAATTTGCCTGAAAACGAGATAAGAGAAGCAGGTGAAGAAAAGACATGTGAAGTAACCCGGAGAAATATGCCAGATAAGGGAAAGGAACTTATGTGAAATATGGCTGAGGATCCGAGTCAACTCCCTGGTACAGTCATCACGTCTTTTGTGAAGCTGCACAAGTTCAGCGTTCGCCGACTCAAGCTTGACGTCGGCCTCCTGGAGAAGTTCTCGGTCCTTGGCAATTTGGAGGTTGAGGCGCTCGCGCTCCTCAGTGAAGTCTTGGCCAGCCTTTTGGAGCTCGGATTGATGATGTGCCTTCAATTTCTTCATCTCGGCCTTAAGCTTGGCGATCTCATCATCCTTGGTCCGGAGGAGGGCAAGCTCATCGTCCTTTTTGAGCTCAGCCTGATGCTGCCCTGCTTGTTTGATAAAATGCAGCATCATATCAAGCATGGGCACACTATCTTCCAGCGATACTGAAATAGTTTGTCAACCCGACAAAGCTGAGGTATGAATGTTTGCCGAGCCAAGGAGGAAAGGAGATGAAAAGCATAAGCAAGGTTGAGCAGATATAACTTACCCTTGATCTGATCCAGATTCCTCCTCATAAGCGTGTTCTCAGCCTCCACCCCAGCTGCCAAAACCGAATGATGGATTAGTTTGGCAGAAGATGATGAAAGAAAATGGAGAA
The DNA here is from genome assembly GCA_910589775.1 of Avena eriantha. Taxonomy (NCBI): domain Eukaryota; kingdom Viridiplantae; phylum Streptophyta; class Magnoliopsida; order Poales; family Poaceae; genus Avena; species Avena eriantha. The sequence goes on along the minus strand of OU342744.1, from coordinate 393,270,623 downwards.
ATGTGGAGGAAGAAACTTACCCCTCTTATCATGATCGGTGAGAAGTGCGTTATGCTTGGCGCGCAGCATCTTATGAGTGTCCAAGAAACGCTGAAACTCAGCGCTCCGGCGGTTAGTGGTCACCTGAAAAGAGTACAAAATTACAACTTAGCCTTGTGCATATTCTAAGTGTACAAAATCCAGGCCCAGTGGAACTTAACCCGGCTCTAGGTGTGTGCATATTCGAAGTGTACAAAATCCGGGCCAACTGGAACTTAACCTGGCTCTAGGTGTGTGCATATTCGAAGTGTGCAAAATCCGGGCCAAGTGGAACTTAACCCGGCTCTAGGTGTGTGCATATTCGAAGTATCAAGGAGCTACGTTAGTTTTCTAAGGAGCATCCGGCCGAGTAACAACTTACTTCCCCGGAGGCTCGGGGACTAATGGTTATATCATCAATATCTACAACATGCTAAGGAAAAGGGGAAGTAACGTACCTCCATCATCTGACCCGCGAGGTTAATTGCCTTAGCGGCTGTGTTCGTTTGGGTAGAAAATTCAGCAGGGCCGAACTTCTCCGGAAGATCGTCGTTGTGGATGAACTCCGCCTTGTTCCAATTCATGACGAATTCAATCAGGGTCGGAGGGTATCGCTCGCTGCTCGGCATATGGGGCGCCACCAAGCCCTTCGCATGCGCCTCCCTCGTCTCAAACAGGGCAAGGGCCGGGCTAGTGTGCAAAACCATCTGTTGCGCATCAGCTGGCTCGGCAGGGGCGTCCTTCGGTGCTGGAGGCTTCTTGGAAAGCATGGACGCGAGAGTGCGCTGTCCATCCTCGACGAACGCTGCCCTGGTGGCATCAGGGGCCTTTTTTCCCTTGGGCTGCTAAGAGGAGGAAGTGGTTGCAGCAGATTTCCCCTTGGAAGCTGCCTGAGTACTTTCTCGCTGAGACTGGAAAGTCTCGAACGAGGCGGAGGAGCTTGGCGCTGCTGCTGTTGCTTTGGCTGCCGGAGTTGGTACTGGAACTGGTGCTGGAGTTGGTGTTGGTGCTGGTGCTGCTACTGGTTTCTTCTTTGGTGGAGGTGCTGAGGTAGCCTTGGTTGTAGTTGGTTGCGACAAAGCCGAAGTGGTGGATGCCGTTGCCTCGGCTGGGCCTGTCTCCCCGGCTCCAAGGTTGCCATCCTCTTGACGAGGTTGTGTGGAACCCGGAGCAGCCGCTGAACCCTCCGGAAGAGGGCTCAACGGGCACGAATCGTCGCCACGAGGGGGAGAAGGGCTGAGCCGGTGCGGCGAGGCAATCCTAGATCCACTCTGGGGGACCTCCACCGCGGCCCTGCCGAATGAAACAGTGTCGGATGAGAAACTATAATAATGCAAGAACAAGTAAGTGGCAGAGGGAAAAGAGGCTTACGCATCCGAGGTCACAGGATCCTTGGGCTTCCGAGCCCTTTGTGTCGGGGCCTTGGTTGCAGGCTTAGAGGCAGTTTTGTCCCCGGACTTCTTTCGCCTTTTGGCAGGCTGAGAAGGTCCAGTGGAAGAAGTTGATGCAGCTCCCCACTTCTTCTTCGGTGCAACCAGAACAGGGGCACCCACGGCAAGGGGAGGGTCCTCATGGATCTGCCCACCGGGGTTAGCTGATGCCGGAAAAGCATAAGAAAGGGGGACAGCATCAAAAGCTTCCCTCACCTCGACATCCGAGTCATCTTCATCATCGGGCCAATCTCTAATGGAAGAGAGTTTGGGTCGCTTCGTAGCGTCGGTCATTGGAAGGAACATCTCCTGATCCGGCTCCTCCTCATCCGAGGTCTCCCGGTCAGGCGCCCATTTGAGGGAGGATCGGTGCCATCCTCGATGGTTTGCTGAAGGAATTTCTAAGGAGAGAAAAACGACAGAGTTAAATATACAACAGCAACCGACATAAGATTTAGTTCGGAGAAAGTTTGCCGCACGAAGCTTACCAAGGGAGGAGGCCTATCTCGGCAATAGTGCTCAATTCCCCACGTCCACTCTGAGGAGAAATCCTTGTGGGTGGTGAAGAGGCCCTTGACCCGGCGGTAAATCTCCGTGTTACTCAACTCGAAAGACGAGGTCCGGTTGGGGTCGTGGCCCCAGCTCATGTGACACAATTTATGAGTGCGCTTCTGGAGGGGGAGATCCGGTTGCGGACGAATGTGATCATGGCGTCCTCGTTGCGCAACCCGAGCTCTTTCAGCTCCGCGAACCTTTTGTTGACCTGGTTGGCCAAGACCGTGGGCTTCTTGGGGATAACGTCCCACAACTCCGGATTAGGAGGACCCGGAGTATAGGGGCGCAGCCGGATCAAGTCTTCCGTGCCGGCGTTCCGGACATAAAAGAAAGTCCGGGCCCATCCCTTGCAGAACTACAGCCCGGTGACTCGGGGGAAAACGGATAGCCTCTGGGGAGAGATGGACGCAGCCCCGAACTGCGTAAGCTACTTGTCATCCGGGTCAAGATGAATGTTCGGAATTACGTTACGACGAAGGCCAAAAAACCGAATCCATAGCTCCTTCATGGGCCATAATCCGGCATAGCCTTCGATCGTGGAGGCGAAAGCAGAGAGAGAGGTGATTGCGTTGGCAGGAAGGTGGTGCGGTTGGAGTTCATAGGTGTTCAACCAATCATGGAAAAAATCGCTGACTGGCAAACCGAATCCCCGCTGGAAATGTGACAGAAACACCACATACTCACCCGGATTGGGTGAGGAGGCGAGTTCGGCAGAGGCGAGGCGTGCGGTGACGCCTGCGGGATGCGCCGGGTGTGGTAGAGCCAGTCCAGGTCATCCTAGTAGACCCAGGATCCGGCCCACGCACGGCAGTCCGCCGTTGCAGCGTCTTCCTCCATCTCCTGTTCGGCGACGGCGAGCTCCTCTTCAGTCATCTCGAGTTCGTTGCCCTCACTGGTGCTAGCGGCGGTGGGAGGCAGCGGCCTAGACTGACAGCGACCCGTGGCGGAGAAGGTGCGCAGCGGCGGCGGCGACGCTGATGCGTGTGGAAGCAGTACGGCGGCGGCGCTACTACTCAATCGCGGTGGCGGCGGCGCTGTCGCAGGAGAAAATGAGGAAGAAGAAAGGGCAGAGGGGAGCGGAAATGGGGAAAGGACCCAAGGGGCGCACCCTTCCCCTATTTAACCGCTCCCTCTGCGAGGAAGTGGGATCGCGTTTGCGGGCGGGCCACATCGTGTGGCCGTGTACACACCGGATTAACCAATCAGCATCAGCCACATAGATGGCCACAGGGCACAGCGGATCCCATGACGCGACGCATTGATGCAGTTAACGAGGAGGCAGGTGTGACGTGACGCGCGCACAATAACTCCTGACAGTAATTGCGGCGGTTACTGTGACTGGCCCTTAAAATGAGGTGATGTGATGATTATCCTCCACGTGGGGAAGCGTACGAGAGAAGGAATAACAACCCGGATGAGAATGTGGTAACCCGGCCAGCAAGTGAAAACTTGGAATGTGCCAAGGGAAAGTAAATCCATAGAATCCGAGATAAGGTGGTAACCCGACCAGCAAGGGAAAACTTGGAATGTGCCAAGGGAAAGTAAATCCATAGAATCCGAGATAAGGAGGTAACTCGAAAATAAGATCCAAAGCTCAGTGAAATGGAACCTGATTTGGCCTTAGCGGCCAAGGCAGCTAAGACCGCACCAGCTTCGAGGACTAATGTTGGGGGATACCCTCGGGTAGGGTCACGCCGGGGTATAAAGGACGAGTTAGCCGAGGTTCGGCAAGGCCAAAGCGGATGCTGGACGGGTCACCTCAAGGCAGGCCGAATCACGGAGTAACCCGGACCAGGGGACGTCCACCAAACTAAGTCTCATCCGAGTTAAGCCATAAGTCGGAAAGATGTATCTAACTTTCATGCAAGAACAGGTGTGGCCGGATCAACTGCGATCCGGGTCATGTCAAGCTTCTAGGAGAATGAAGGAATCTCGCTGGTCAAAAGTAGCCCCGGTACGCACGGCATGAGCGAAGCGGACAGAGGCAGGACTAGTAAGGCGTGGCCGGCAGAGGAGACGACGCCAATGTCGGCTGACGCAGGCGCCGCAGAGGCTCACGTAGCCTCTGCATGGGTGATGGGGGGAAAAGTGACCTGGCCGGCTTACTATTTTGGGAGGAGGCATATTCCCTGGAATATGCCTCCACGTATGCCCTAAGTGGAAACCTATCCACCCCTATATAAGGAGGGCTAGGGCCTCTATAGAAGGGTTAGGTTCTACGGGTTGATCTTGTACGGGTTAGCCAACGGCGAGAGTAAGAGAGTCCCTTCTTCCTCCTCTCCCCAATACAGCTCTAGGAGCACTTGTAAACCTAGGAAGTGAATCAAATATAAAACTTCTGTGTGTGGAATCACCTCACTATCCCTCCCTGGATTCCCCTAGTGCATTTAGTCCCCACCTTTAGCCTATCCATGGTATCTGCCGTGACACCACCACGACAGTTTGACACACTGATCCTTTAGTGCCATTTCATATGTTTTTTCATAACCACATGGATCCACATGACAAAATACACTCTAGTGGATTTTGTGATGCACCTTCTTCCACACTATTGCAACATGCAATGTGGAAGCTGCTTTCTACTCTGTTTTTTGTCTCTATCACCATGGTTTGCCACACTGATCCACTAGTGTCATTGCATGTGTTCTTTTCCTAGACCACTTTGATCACCTAGTGCCATTGCATGAGTTCTTTACCTAAACCACATGGATCCACATGACAATAGATACTTCAGTGGATTCCATGATGCAACTTCTGCCACACTTGTGCAACATGCAATCTGGAAGGTGATTTCCTATGTGTTTTTTGTCTCTTTCACCAATGTTTGACAAAATGATCCACTAGTTTCATTGCATGTGTTCTTTTCCTAAACCACATGGATGCACATGACAACACACCCTCTAGTGGATTATGTGATGCAACTTCTGCCACACTGGTGCAACATGCAATGTGGAAGCTGCTTTTCATATCTGTTTTTGTCTGTGTGACCATGGTTTGCACACTGATCCACTAGTGTCATTGCATGTATTCTTTTCCTAGACCACTAGGATCAGCTAGTTCCATTGCATGTGTTCTTTCCATAAACCACATGGATCCACATGACAACACACACTCCAGTGTTTTTGGTCTCTATGACCAAGGTTTGACACACTGATGCACTAGTGTCATTCCATGTGTTCATCTCCTAAACCACATGTATCCACATGACAACACACACTCTAGTGGATTCTATGATGCAACTTCTGCCACACTAGTGCAAGATGCGATGTGGAAGGTGCTTTCCTATGTGTTTTTGGTCTCTGTAACCAAGGTTTGACACATTGATCCACTAGTGACATTGCATATGTTTTTTTCCTAAACCACATCAATCCACATGACAACACACACTCCGGTGGATTCTGTAATGCAACTTCTACCACACTGGTGCAACATGGAATGTGGAAGGTGCTTTCCTATGTGTTTTTTGTCTCTGTGACCAAGGTTTGACACACTGATCCACTAGTGTCATTGCAAATCAAATGGATCCACAATACAACACACACTCTAGTGGATTCTGTGATGCAACTTCTGCCACATTAGTGGATATGCAATGTGGAAGGTGCTTTCCTATGTGGTTTTGGTCTCTATGACCAAAGTTTGACACACTGATCCACCAGTGTCATTGCATGTGCTATTTTCCTAAACCACATGGATCCACATGACAACACACACTCAAGTGTATTCTGTGATGCAACTTCTACCACACTGGTGCAACATGCAATGTGGAAGGTGATTTACTATGTGTTTTTGTTCTCTATGATCAAGGTTTGACACACTGATCCACTAGTGTCATTCCATGTGTTCATTTCCTAAAACACATTGATCCACATGACAACACTCAGTCTAGTGGATTCTGTGATGCAACTTCTGGCACACTAGTGCAACATACAATGTGGAAGGTTCTTGCCTATGTCTTTTTGGTCTTAGTGACCAAGGTTTGACACACTGATCCACTAGTGCCATTGCATCTGTTATTTTCCTAAACCACATGGAGCCATATGACAACACACACTCCAGTGGATTCTGTGATGCAAGTTCTGACACACTGGTGCAACATGCAATGTGGAAGCTGCTTTCCTATGTGTTTTTTGTCTCTGTGACCAAGGTTTGACACACTGATCAACTAGTGTCATTGCTAATCAAATGGATCCACAATACAACACACAGTCTAGTGGATTCTGTGATGCAACTCTGCCACATTAGTGGAATATGCAATGTGGAAGGTGCTTTCCTATGTGGTTTTGGTCTCTATGACCAAGGTTTGACACACTGATCCACCAGTGTCATTGCATGTGCTATTTTCCTAAACCACATGGATCCATATGACAACACACACTCAAGTGTATTCTGTGATGTAACTTCTGCCACACTGGTGCAACATGCAATGTGGAAGGTGATTTACTATGTGTTTTTGTTCTCTATGATCAAGGTTTGACACACTGATCCACTTGTGTCATTCCATGTGTTCATTTCCGAAACCACATGGATCCACATGACAACAATCCGTCTAGTGGATTCTGTGATGCAACTTCTGGCACACTAGTGCAACATACAATGTGGAGAGTTCTTGCCTATGTCTTTTTGGTCTTTGTGACCAAGGTTTGACACACTGATCCACTAGTGCCATTGCATCTGTTATTTTCCTAAACCACATGGAGCCATATGACAACACACACTCCAGTGGATTCTGTGATGCAAGTTCTGACACACTGGTGCAACATGCAATGTGGAAGCTGCTTTCCTATGTGTTTTTGGTTTTTGTCTCCATGGTCTGACACACTAGTCCACTGGTTTATTGCATATGTTTTTCCTAAACCACATGGATCCACATGAAAACACACACTCCAGTGGATTCTGTGATGCAACGTCGTCCACACTAGTGCAACATGCAATCTGCAAGGTGATTTCCTATGTTTTTTTTCTCTGTGACCAAGGTTTGACACACTGATCCAGTAGTGTCATTGTATGTGTTGTTTTCCTAAACCAAATTGGTCCACATGACAACACACACTACAGTGGATTCTGTGATGCAACTTCTGCCACACTAGTGCAACATGCAATGTGGAAGCTGCTTTCCTATCTGTTTTTTGTCTCTGTCACCATGGTTTGACACACCGATCCACTAGTCGTATTGCATATATTATTTTCCTAGACCACTATGATCGCCTAGTGCCATTGCATGTGTTCTTTCGCTAAACAATATGGATCCACATGACAACGGACACTCTAGTGGATTCTGTGATGCAACTTCTACCACACTGGTGCCACATACAATGTCGAAGGTGCTTTCCTATGTGTTTTTTTGTCTCTGTGACCATGGTTTGATACACTGATCCACTAGTGCCATTGCATGTGTTCTTTTCCTAGACCACATGGATCCACATGACAACACACGCTAGTGGATTCTATGATACAATTTTGGCTACACTAGTGCAACATGCAATGTGGAAGGTGCTCTCCTATGTGTTTTTGGTCTCTGTCACCATGGTTTGACACACTGATCCACTAGTTTCATTGCATGTGTGTGCTTTTCATAAACCACATGGATCCACATTACTACACGCCCTCTAGTGGATTCTGTGATGCAACTCCTGCCACACTAGTGCAACATGCAACGTGGAAGCTGGTTTCCTATGTGTTTTTGGTCTCTGTCATCATGATTTGACACACTGATGCACTAATGCCATTGTCTGTGTTCTTTTCCTAAACCACATGGATCCACATGACAACACACACTCTAGTGGAGTCTGTGATGCAACTTCTTCCACACTGGTGCAACATGCAATGTGGAAGCTGCTTTCCTATCTGTTTTTTGTCTCTATGACGAAGGTTTGACACACTGATCCACTAGTTTCGTTGCATGTGTTCTTTCCCTAAACCACATGGTCCACATGACAACACACACTGCAGTCGATTCTGTGATGCAACTTCTGCCACAGTGGTGCAACATGCAATGTGGAAGGTGCTTTCGTATGTGTTTTTTGTCTCTATCACCATTGTTTGACACACTGATCCTTTAGTGCCATTGCATATGTTTCTTTTCATAAACCACATGGATCCACATGACAACACACACTCAAGTGGATTTTGTGATGTAACTTCTGCCACACTGGTGCAACATGCAATGTGGAAGCTGCTTTCCTATCTAGTTTTTGTCTCTATCACCATGGTTTGCCACACATATCCACTAGTTTCATTGCATGTGTTCTTTTCTTAGTCCCCTTTGATCACCTAGTGCCATTGATGTGTTCTTTCCCTAAACCACATGGATCCACATGAAAACCCATACTTCAGTGGATTCCATGATGCAACTTCTGCCACACTGGTGCAACATGCAATGTGGATGGTGATTTCCTATGTGTTTTTGTCTCTTTCACCTAGGTTTGACACACTGATCCACTAGTGTCATTGCATGTGTTCTTTTCCTAAACCACATGGATCCACATGACAACACACCCTCTAGTGGATTCTGTGATGCAACTTCTGCCACACTGGTGCAACATGCAACGTGGAAGCTGCTTTCCTATCAGTTTTTGTCTCTGTGACCATGGTTTGACACACTGATCCACCAGTTTCATTGCATGTGTTCTTTCCCTAAACCACATGGATCCACATGACAACACACATTCTATCTATGGTGAAACGTTAGCCACACTAGTGCAACATGCAATGTGGAAGCTGCTTTCCTATCTGTTTTTGTCTCTGCCACCATTGTTTGAGACACTGATCCACTAGTGTCATTGCATGTGTTCTTTTCCTATACCATTGTGATGACCTAGTGCCAATGAATATGTTCTTTCCATAAACCACATGGATCCACATGGCAACAAACACTCCAGTGGATTTTGTGATGCACCTTCTGCCACACTTGTGCAACATGCAATGTGGAAGCTCTTTTCCTATGTGTTTTTGGTCTCTGTCTCCATGGTTTGACACACTGATCCACTAGTGAGGTTGCATAAGTTTTTGTTCCTAAACCACATGGATCCACATGACAACACACACTCTAGTGGATTCTGTAATGCAACTTCCACCACACTGGTGCAACATGCAATGTGGAAGGTGCTTTCCTATGTGTTTTTTGTCTCTTTCGCAAAGGTTTGACACACTGGTCCACTAGTGTCGTTGCATGTGTTATTTTCCTAAACCACATGGATCCACATGACAACACACAATCTAGTGGATTATGTGATGCAACTTCTGCGACATTAGTGCAACATGCAATGTTGAAGGTGCTTTCCTATGTGTTTTTCGTCTCTATGACCAAGGTTTGACACACTGATCCACTAGTGCCATTGCATATGTTCTTTGCCTAAACCACATGGATCCACATGACAACACACACTCTAGTGGATTCTGTGATGCAAGTTCTGCCACCCTGGTGCAACATGCAATGTGGAAGGTGCTTTCCGATGTGTGTTTTTGTCTCTGTGACCAAGGTTTCACACACTGATCCACTAGTACAATTGCATGTGTTCTTTTTCTAGACTGCATGAATCCACATGAAAACACACACTCTAATGGATTCTATGATGCAACTTCTGCCACACTGGTGCAATATGCAATGTGGAAGATGCATTCCTATTTGTTTGTTGTCTCTGTCCCAATTGTTTGACACACAGATCCATTAGTGTCATTGCATGTGTTTTTTCTTAGACCACTGTGATCACCCAGTGCCATTGCATGTGTTCTTTCCCTAAACCACATGGATAAACATGACAACACACACTATTGTGGATTCTATGATGAAACTTTTGCCACACTAGTGCCACATGCAATGTAGAAGCTGCTTTCCTATCTGTTTTTTGTCTCTATCACCATTGTTTGACACACTGATCCACTAGTGTCATTGCATGTGTTATTTTCCTACACCATTGTGATCACCTAGTGCCATTGAATGTGTTCTTTCCATAAACCACATGGATGCACATGGCAACAAACATTCAGTGGATTCTGTGATGCATCTTTTGTCACACTCGTGCAACATGCAATGTGGCAACTGCTTTCCTATGTGTTTTTGGTTTTTGTCTCCATGGTCTGACACACTAGTCCACTAGTTCATTGCATATGTTTTTCCTAAACCACATGGATCCACATGAAAACACACACTCCAGTGGATTCTGTGATGCAACGTCGTCCACACTAGTGCAACATGCAATCTGCAAGGTGATTTCCTATGTTTTTTTTTCTCTGTGACCAAGGTTTGACACACTGATCCAGTAGTGTCATTGTATGTGTTGTTTTCCTAAACCAAATTGGTCCACATGACAACACACACTACAGTGGATTCTGTGATGCAACTTCTGCCACACTAGTGCAACATGCAATGTGGAAGCTTCTTTCCTATCTGTTTTTTGTCTCTATCACCATGGTTTGACACACCGATCCACTAGTCGTATTGCATATATTATTTTCCTAGACCACTATGATCGCCTAGTGCCATTGCATGTGTTCTTTCGCTAAACAATATGGATCCACATGACAACGGACACTCTAGTGGATTCTGTGATGCAACTTCTACCACACTGGTGCCACATGCAATGTCGAAGGTGCTTTCCTATGTGTTTTTTTGTCTCTGTGACCATGGTTTGATACACTGATCCACTAGTGCCATTGCATGTGTTCTTTTCCTAGACCACACGGATCCACATGACAACACACGCTAGTGGATTCTATGATACAATTTTGGCTACACTAGTGCAACATGCAATGTGGAAGGTGCTCTCCTATGTGTTTTTGGTCTCTGTCACCATGGTTTGACACACTGATCCACTAGTGTCATTGCATGTGTGTGCTTTTCATAAACCACATGGATCCACATTACTACACGCCCTCTAGTGGATTCTGTGATGCAACTCCTGCCACACTAGTGCAACATGCAACGTGGAAGCTGGTTTCCTATGTGTTTTTGGTCTCTGTCATCATGATTTGACACACTGATGCACTAATGCCATTGTCTGTGTTCTTTTCCTAAACCACATGGATCCACATGACAACACACACTCTAGTGGAGTCTGTGATGCAACTTCTTCCACACTGGTGCAACATGCAATGTGGAAGCTGCTTTCCTATCTGTTTTTTGTCTCTATGACGAAGGTTTGACACACTGATCCACTAGTTTCGTTGCATGTGTTCTTTCCCTAAACCACATGGTCCACATGACAACACACACTGCAATCGATTCTGTGATGCAACTTCTGCCACAGTGGTGCAACATGCAATGTGGAAGGTGCTTTCGTATGTGTTTTTTGTCTCTATCACCATTGTTTGACACACTAATCCTTTAGTGCCATTGCATATGTTTCTTTTCATAAACCACATGGATCCACATGACAACACACACTCAAGTGGATTTTGTGATGTAACTTCTGCCACACTGGTGCAACATGCAATGTGGAAGCTGCTTTCCTATCTGGTTTTTGTCTCTATCACCATGGTTTGCCACACATATCCAATAGTTTCATTGCATGTGTTCTTTTCTTAGTCCCCTTTGATCACCTAGTGCCATTGATGTGTTCTTTCCCTAAACCACATGGATCCACATGAAAACCCATACTTCAGTGGATTCCATGATGCAACTTCTGCCACACTGGTGCAACATGCAATGTGGATGGTGATTTCCTATGTGTTTTTGTCTCTTTCACCTAGGTTTGACACACTGATCCACTAGTGTCATTGCATGTGTTCTTTTCCTAAACCACATGGATCCACATGATAACACACCCTCTAGTGGATTATGTGATGCAACTTCTACCACACTAGTCCAACATGCAATCTGGAAGCTGCTTTCATATAAGTTTTTTGTCTCTGTGACCATGGTTTGCACCCTGATTCACTAGTGTAATTCAATGTATTCTTTGCCTAGACCACTATGATCACCTAGTGCCATTACATGTGTTCTTTCCCTAAACCACATGGATCCACATGACAACACAAACTCTAGTGTTTTTGGTCTCTGTGACAAACGTTTGACACACGGATGCACTAGTGGCATTGCATGTGTTCATTTCCTAAACCAGATGTATCCACATGACAACACACACTCTAGTGGAATTAGTGATTCAACTTCTGCCACACTAGTGCAAGATGCAATGTGGAAGGTGCTTTCCTATGTATTTTGGTCTCTATGACCAAGGTTTGACACACTGATCCACTAGTGTCATTGCATGTGTTATTTCCCTGAAGCACAAGGATCCACATGAAAACACACATTCTAGTGGATTCTTTGATGCAACTTCTTCGACACTGGTGCAACATGAAATGTGGCAGGTGCTTTCCTATGTGTTTTTCGTCTTTGTGACTAAGGTTTGACACACTGATCCACTAGTGTCATTGCATGTGTTCTTTTCCAAAAACACATGGATCCACATGACAACACATGCACTAGTGGATTCTGTGATGCAAATTCTACCGCACATGTGCAACATGTAATGTGGAAGCTGCTTTCCTATCTGCTTTTTGTATCTGTCACCATGGTTTGACACACTAATCCACTAGTGTCATTGCATGTGTTCATTTCCTAGACCACTGTGATCACCTAGTGCCATTTCATGTGTTATTTCCCTAAACCACATGGATCCACATGACAACACATACTTCAGTGGATTCCGTGATGCAACTTCTACCACACTGGTGTAACATGCAATGTGGAAGGTGATTTCCTATGTGTTTTTTGCCTCTTTCACTAAGGTTTGACACACTGATCCACTAGTGTCATTGCATGTGTTATTTTTCTAAACCACATGGATCCACATGACAACACACCCTCTAGTGGATTCTATGATGCAACTTCTGCCACACTGGTACAACATGCAATGTGGAAGCTACTTTCCTATCTGTTTTTGGTCTCTGTCACCATGGTTTGTCACACTGATCCACTAGTTCATTACATGTGTTCTTTTCCTAGACCATTGTGATCACCTAGTGCCATTTCATGTGTTCTTTCCCTAAACCACATGGATCCACATGACAACACACACTTCAGTGGATTCCGTGATGCAACTTCTACCACACTGGTGCAACATGCAATGTGGAAGGTGATTTCCTATGTGTTTTTAGTCTCTTTCACCAAGGTTTGACACACTGATCCATTAGTGTCGTTGCATGTGTTATTTTCCTAACCACATGGATCCACATGACAACACACCCTCTAGTGGATTCTGTGATGGAACTTCTGCCACACTGGTGCAACATGCAATGTGGAAGCTGCTTTCCTATCTGTTTTTGTCTCTGTGACCATGGTTCGACACACTGATCCACTAGTTTCATTGCATGTGTTCTTTTCCTAGACCATTGTGATCTCCTATTGCCATTGCATGTGTTCTTTCCCTAAACCACATGGATCCACATGACAACACACACTCTAGTGTTTTTAGTCTCTGTGACCAAGGTTTGACACACAGATCCACTAGTGTCATTCCATGTGTTCATGTCCTAAACCACATGTATCCACATGACAACACACACTCTAGTGGATTCTGTGATGCAACTTCTACCAGATTAGTGCAACATGCAATGTGGAAGGTGCTTTCCTATATGTTTTTGGTTTCTGTGACCAAGGTTTGACACACTAATCCACTAGTGTCATTGCATGTGCTATTTTCTTAAACCACATGGATCCACATGACAACACACACTCCAGTGGATTCTGTGATGCAACTTCTGCCACACTAGTGCAGCATGTAGTGTGGAAGGTGCTTTCCTATTTGTTTTTGGTCTCTGTGACTAAGGTTTGACACACTGATCCACTAGTGTCATTGCATATGTTCTTTTCCTAAACCACATGAATCCACAAGACAACACACACACTAGTGGATTTTTTGATACAAATTCTGCCACACAGGTGCAACATGCAATGTGGAAGCTGATTTTCTATCTTTTTTTTGTCTCCGTCACCATGGCTTGACACACTGATCCACTAATGTCATTGCATGTGTTCTTTTCCTAAACCACTGTGATCACCTAATGCCATTGCATGTGTTCTTTCCCTAAACCACATGGATCCGTATGACAACACACACTATAGTGCATTCTACGATGAAACTTTTGCCACACTAGTGCAACATGCAATGTGGAAGCTGCTTTCCTATCTATTTTTTGTCTCTGTCAACATGGTTTGACAAACTGATCCACTAGTGTCATTGCATGTTGTCTTTTCCTAGACCATTGTGATCTCCTAGTGCCATTGCATGTGTTGTTTCCATAAACCGCATGGATCCACATGGCAACAAACACTCCAGTGGATTCTGTGATGCAACTTTTATCACACTGGTGCAACATGCAATGTGGAAGCTGCTTTCCTATGTGTTTTTGTTCTATATCTCCATGGTTTGACACACTGATCCACTAGTTCATTGCATATGTTTTTTCCTAAACCACAAGGATCCACATGAAAACACACACTCGAGTGGATTCTATGATGCAACATCTGCCACACTAGTGTAACATGCAATCTGGAAGGTGCTTTCTTAAGAGTTTTTTGTCTCCATGACCAAGGTTTGACACACTAATCCACTAGTGTCATTGCATGTGTTCTTTTCCTAAACCATGGATCCAAATGACAACACACACTCTAGTGGATTCTGTGATGCAACTTCTGCCACACTAGTGCAACATGCAATCTGGAAGGTACTTTCCTATCTGTTTTTTGTCTCTGTCACCATGGTTTGACACACCGATCCACTAGTCATATTGCATATATTATTTTCCTAGACCACTATGATAGTGCCATTGCATGTGTTCTTTCGCTAAACAATATGGATCCACATGACAACAGACACTCTAGTGGATTCTGTGATGCAACTTCTACCACACTGATGCAACATGCAATGTCGAAGGTGCTTTCCTATGTGTTTTTTGTCTCTGTGACCATGGTTTGACACACTGATCCACTAGTGCCATTGCATGTGTTCTTTTCCTAGACCACACGGATCCACATGACAACACACGCTAGTGGATTCTATGATACAATTTTGGCTACACTAGTGCAACATGCAATGTGGAAGGTGCTCTCCTATGTGTTTTTGGTCTCTCTCACCATGGTTTGACACACTGATCCACTAGTGTCATTGCATGTGTGTGCTTTTCATAAACCACATGGATCCACATTACTACACGCCCTCTAGTGGATTCTGTGATGCAACTCCTGCCACACTAGTGCAACATGCAACGTGGAAGCTGGTTTCCTATGTGTTTTTGGTCTCTGTCATCATGATTTGACACACTGATGCACTAATGCCATTGTCTGTGTTCTTTTCCTAAACCACATGGATCCACATGACAACACACACTCTAGTGGAGTCTGTGATGCAACTTCTTCCACACTGGTGCAACATGCAATGTGGAAGCTGCTTTCCTATCTGTTTTTTGTCTCTATGACGAAGGTTTGACACACTGATCCACTAGTTTCGTTGCATGTGTTCTTTCCCTAAACCACATGGTCCACATGACAACACACACTGCAGTCGATTCTGTGATGCAACTTCTGCCACAGTGGTGCAACATGCAATGTGGAAGGTGCTTTCGTATGTGTTTTTTGTCTCTATCACCATTGTTTGACACACTAATCCTTTAGTGCCATTGCATATGTTTCTTTTCATAAACCACATGGATCCACATGACAACACACACTCAAGTGGATTTTGTGATGTAACTTCTGCCACACTGGTGCAATATGCAATGTGGAAGCTGCTTTCCTATCTGGTTTTTGTCTCTATCACCATGGTTTGCCACACATATCCAATAGTTTCATTGCATGTGTTCTTTTCTTAGTCCCCTTTGATCACCTAGTGCCATTGATGTGTTCTTTCCCTAAACCACATGGATCCACATGAAAACCCATACTTCAGTGGATTCCATGATGCAACTTCTGCCACACTGGTGCAACATGCAATGTGGATGGTGATTTCCTATGTGTTTTTGTCTCTTTCACCTAGGTTTGACACACTGATCCACTAGTGTCATTGCATGTGTTCTTTTCCTAAACCACATGGATCCACATGATAACACACCCTCTAGTGGATTATGTGATGCAACTTCTACCACACTAGTCCAACATGCAATCTGGAAGCTGCTTTCATATAAGTTTTTTGTCTCTGTGACCATGGTTTGCACCCTGATTCACTAGTGTAATTCAATGTATTCTTTGCCTAGACCACTATGATCACCTAGTGCCATTACATGTGTTCTTTCCCTAAACCACATGGATCCACATGACAACACAAACTCTAGTGTTTTTGGTCTCTGTGACAAACGTTTGACACACGGATGCACTAGTGGCATTGCATGTGTTCATTTCCTAAACCAGATGTATCCACATGACAACACACACTCTAGTGGAATTAGTGATTCAACTTCTGCCACACTAGTGCAAGATGCAATGTGGAAGGTGCTTTCCTATGTATTTTTGGTCTCTATGACCAAGGTTTGACACACTGATCCACTAGTGTCATTGCATGTGTTATTTCCCTGAAGCACAAGGATCCACATGAAAACACACACTCTAGTGGATTCTTTGATGCAACTTCTTCGACACTGGTGCAACATGAAATGTGGCAGGTGCTTTCCTATGTGTTTTTCGTCTTTGTGACTAAGGTTTGACACACTGATCCACTAGTGTCATTGCATGTGTTCTTTTCCAAAAACACATGGATCCACATGACAACACATGCACTAGTGGATTCTGTGATGCAAATTCTACCGCACATGTGCAACATGTAATGTGGAAGCTGCTTTCCTATCTGCTTTTTGTATCTGTCACCATGGTTTGACACACTGATCCACTAGTGTCATTGCATGTGTTCATTTCCTAGACCACTGTGATCACCTAGTGCCATTTCATGTGTTATTTCCCTAAACCACATGGATGCACATGACAACACATACTTCAATGGATTCCGTGATGCAACTTCTACCACACTGGTGTAACATGCAATGTGGAAGGTGATTTCCTATGTGTTTTTTGCCTCTTTCACTAAGGTTTGACACACTGATCCACTAGTGTCATTGCATGTGTTATTTTTCTAAACCACATGGATCCACATGACAACAGACCCTCTAGTGGATTCTATGATGCAACTTCTGCCACACTGGTACAACATGCAATGTGGAAGCTACTTTCCTATCTGTTTTTGGTCTCTGTCACCATGGTTTGTCACACTGATCCACTAGTTCATTACATGTGTTCTTTTCCTAGACCATTGTGATCACCTAGTGCCATTTCATGTGTTCTTTCCCTAAACCACATGGATCCACATGACAACACACACTTCAGTGGATTCCGTGATGCAACTTCTACCACACTGGTGCAACATGCAATGTGGAAGGTGATTTCCTATGTGTTTTTAGTCTCTTTCACCAAGGTTTGACACACTGATCCATTAGTGTCGTTGCATGTGTTATTTTCCTAACCACATGGATCCACATGACAACACACCCTCTAGTGGATTCTGTGATGGAACTTCTGCCACACTGGTGCAACATGCAATGTGGAAGCTGCTTTCCTATCTGTTTTTGTCTCTGTGACCATGGTTCGACACACTGATCCACTAGTTTCATTGCATGTGTTCTTTTCCTAGACCATTGTGATCTCCTATTGCCATTGCATGTGTTCTTTCCCTAAACCACATGGATCCACATGACAACACACACTCTAGTGTTTTTAGTCTCTGTGACCAAGGTTTGACACACTGATCCACTAGTGTCATTCCATGTGTTCATGTCCTAAACCACATGTATCCACATGACAACACACACTCTAGTGGATTCTGTGATGCAACTTCTACCAGATTAGTGCAACATGCAATGTGGAAGGTGCTTTCCTATATGTTTTTGGTTTCTGTGACCAAGGTTTGACACACTAATCCACTAGTGTCATTGCATGTGCTATTTTCTTAAACCACATGGATCCACATGACAACACACACTCCAGTGGATTCTGTGATGCAACTTCTGCCACACTAGTGCAGCATGTAGTGTGGAAGGTGCTTTCCTATTTGTTTTTGGTCTCTGTGACTAAGGTTTGACACACTGATCCACTAGTGTCATTGCATATGTTCTTTTCCTAAACCACATGAATCCACAAGACAACACACACACTAGTGGATTTTTTGATACAAATTCTGCCACACAGGTGCAACATGCAATGTGGAAGCTGATTTTCTATCTTTTTTTTGTCTCCGTCACCATGGCTTGACACACTGATCCACTAATGTCATTGCATGTGTTCTTTTCCTAAACCACTGTGATCACCTAATGCCATTGCATGTGTTCTTTCCCTAAACCACATGGATCCGTATGACAACACACACTATAGTGCATTCTACGATGAAACTTTTGCCACACTAGTGCAACATGCAATGTGGAAGCTGCTTTCCTATCTATTTTTTGTCTCTGTCAACATGGTTTGACAAACTGATCCACTAGTGTCATTGCATGTTGTCTTTTCCTAGACCATTGTGATCTCCTAGTGCCATTGCATGTGTTGTTTCCATAAACCGCATGGATCCACATGGCAACAAACACTCCAGTGGATTCTGTGATGCAACTTTTATCACACTGGTGCAACATGCAATGTGGAAGCTGCTTTCCTATGTGTTTTTGTTCTATATCTCCATGGTTTGACACACTGATCCACTAGTTCATTGCATATGTTTTTTCCTAAACCACAAGGATCCACATGAAAACACACACTCGAGTGGATTGTATGATGCAACATCTGCCACACTAGTGTAACATGCAATCTGGAAGGTGCTTTCTTAAGAGTTTTTTGTCTCCATGACCAAGGTTTGACACACTAATCCACTAGTGTCATTGCATGTGTTCTTTTCCTAAACCATGGATCCAAATGACAACACACACTCTAGTGGATTCTGTGATGCAACTTCTGCCACACTAGTGCAACATGCAATCTGGAAGGTACTTTCCTATCTGTTTTTTGTCTCTGTCACCATGGTTTGACACACCGATCCACTAGTCATATTGCATATATTATTTTCCTAGACCACTATGATAGTGCCATTGCATGTGTTCTTTCGCTAAACAATATGGATCCACATGACAACAGACACTCTAGTGGATTCTGTGATGCAACTTCTACCACACTGATGCAACATGCAATGTCGAAGGTGCTTTCCTATGTGTTTTTTGTCTCTGTGACCATGGTTTGACACACTGATCCACTAGTGCCATTGCATGTGTTCTTTTCCTAGACCACACGGATCCACATGACAACACACACTCTAGTGGATTCTATGATACAATTTCGGCTACACTAGTGCAACATGCAATGTGGAAGGTGCTCTCCTATGTGTTTTTGATCTCTTTCACCATGGTTTGACACACTGATCCACTAGTGTCATTGCATGTGTGTGCTTTTCATAAACCACATGGATCCACATTACTACAGGCCCTCCAGTGGATTCTGTGATGCAACTCCTGCCACACTAGTGCAACATGCAACATGGAAGCTGGTTTCCTATGTGTTTTTGGTCTCTGTCATCATGATTTGACAAACTGATACACTAATGCCATTGCATGTGTTCTTTTCCTAAACCACATGGATCCACATCACAACACACACTCTAGTGGAGTCTGTGATGCAACTTCTTCCACACTGGTGCAACATGCAATGTGGAAGCTGCTTTCCTATCTGTTTTTTGTCTCTATGACCAAGGTTTGACACACTGATCCACTAGTTTCGTTGCATGTGTTCTTTCCCTAAACCACATGGTCCACATGACAACACACACTCCAGTCGATTCTGTGATGCAACTTCGGCCACAGTGGTGCAACATGCAATGTGGAAGGTGCTTTCGTATGTGTTTTTGGTCTCTACGACCAAGGTTTGACACACTAATCCACTAGTGTCATTGCATGTGTTCTTTTCCTAAACTACCTGGATCTACATGACAACACACACTCCAGTGGATTCTGTGATGCAACTTCTGCCACACTGGTGCAACATGCAATGTGGAAGCTACTTTCCCATTTATTTTTTGTCTCTGTTACCATGGTTTGACACACTGATCCACTAGTGTCATTGCATGTGTTCTTTTACTAGACCACTATGATCCACTAGTGCCATTGCATGTGTTCTTTGCCTAAACCACATGGATCCACATGACAACACAGACTCTAGTGGATTCTGTGATGCAACTTTAGCCACCCTGGTGCAACATGCAATGTGGAAGGTGCTTTCCGATGTGTGTTTTTGTCTTTGTGACCATGGTTTCACACACTAATCCACTAGTGCCATTGCATGTCTTCTTTTTCTAGACCACATGACAACACACACTCTAATGGATTCTATGATGCATCTTTTGCCACACTGGTGCAATATGCAATGTGTAAGATGCATTCCTGTCTGTTTGTTGTCTCTGTCCCAATGGTTTGACACACAGATCCATAAGTTTCATTGCATGTGTTTTTCCTAGACCACTGTGATCACCCAGTGCCATTGCATGTGTTCTTTCCCTAAACAACATGGATCCACATGACAACACACACTCTGGTGGATTCTGTGATGCAACTTCTGCCACACTAGTGCAACATTCAATGTGGAAGGTGTTTTCCTATGTGTTTTTTGTCGGTGTGACCATGGTTTGAGACACTGATCCACTAGTGCCATTGCATGTGTTCTTTTCATAGACCACATGGATCCACATGACAACACACACTGTAGTGGATTCTGCGATGCAACTTCTGCCACACTAGTGCAACATGCAATGTGGAAGGTTCTTTCCTATGTGTTTTTGGTCTTTGTCACCATGGTTTGACACATTGATCCACTAGTGTCATTGTGTGTGTGTTCTTTTCATAAACCACATGGATCCACATGATAACACACACTCCAGTAGATTCCGTGATACAACTTCTGCCATACTAGTGCAACATGAATGTGGAAGATGCTTTCCTATATGTTTTTTGTTTTTATCACCATGGTTTGACACACTGATCCACTAGTGTCATTGCATGTGTTATTTTCCTAGACCACTGTGATCACTGATGTCTGCAAGTGCACATATTGTTGGTAGCTGGTTTTGAAGTATAGATATCAATCCCACAGGGAGCCCAAAGGTAAGTGTTTATGGTGAAGTCTCTTTCACGCCCAAAGTTATCACAGGTCTTCGAGTGAATTGACTGCAAGTGTAAAAATTAGAATGTAATTTGGATTAAACTAGTTGTATTAAATAAAACTAAAATGTGAACTTCAGAAATAAAAAGCATAAAAGTAAAGAACGATTCGGTTGTTTGTTGTTTTCTGCAGATGGTGAAAGAGGCGCGGGGAGATACAGTGCATGGTGATAGTGACTGTGCCAAATGGACGAATGATGAGTGTAAGAATTATAATCTTATACGTATATTTGTAGGCGAGCAACTCATAATTAGCCGGAACTCCTCTTGGTAGATTTCGTCCCAACATCAATAATCCTACTAGTTTGTTACCAAAACCATGGTCAGACACTAGACGATTAAGACCCTTCAGGTCGCTTAGCGATTAAGCTCCTTGGATCAGACTAATGCTATATGCATGGTGGTTCCTTGTTATCCTCGTGTCTAGTAGTTTTCCATTGATATCCCCGTGTCACTCGGGGGTCGCTGGTCTGCTAGCGAACAAGATCCTATCCATGTAGAACAAAATGTCATGTTGTCTGGGCCCTTAATTGGACAACAAGCATTAGGCATCCCACAGATAGTCAAGCACACATAATATAGTAATTAGAATAAATCACAAACTAATGGAAAACATATAGAGGCACATCACATCTCACCCATCCCTTACATCTCCCACGCCCAAGGAACTTACCCACACATGAGAGAAGAAAGCATCATCGATATAGTTAAATAAAGGGAGTTCTTCTCGATATTACCGTGGAGATCCACAATAAGAATAGAAAAGTAATCCAACACAATTCAAGATGGGAAGAAGAATCTCAAACCCTAGTCTTTCAAGGTGAAGATCCCTCTCTCTCAGGTACAATGGCTATGGGGGTGTATTGGCTAGGAGGTCGAAGATCGTGGAGCGAGATGAAGAACGTCTTCCCCTTCTTCTCCGGATGTCTTCTCTATCCCTTCTAGATGGGATGGTGGCTATTGTGTTATGTTTTCGTCCCCCTCCTCTTCATGGAAGTTATCCCTTTTGACAAGACAAAGGCGGCGGCAACTATACGGCAGGAACTATACGGCCAAAAAAATTGTTCCTGCCGTATAGTTGCTCGTTAAAGCCTCTGTATGGTTCCCTCGATTGCTTCCAAAGAGATACTTGCTTGTTTTCTCCTAAATATTGTGTTTCTCTAGTTAAAACCTGTTGTTGACGTTCAGAACCTGAAACACACATTAAAAACCAAGTTTTCTTGCTACCGAAGTATTAGTGTTAGGAAAAGCTAGAAAATGATAAAATCTAGGAGAAAACCATCAATAAAAACCATCAAAAATGTGTCAAATCTAACAACTATCAAATCCCCCAATCTTAGATGTTGCTCGCCCTCGAGTGACAAGGAAATAAAGAAGAATAGCGAAGAATCGAGACATAAATAAAAGAACTTACAAGCTTGGATTGGTGTCAAATTCTTTTTTCACAATCCCTACAATCTTAAACATGATCATACAAGTATTCACAAGATTGCACTGAGTCCACTTCCTAACCACGTATATCTTGCTAGCAAATAAATCATATGCCTGAGCAAGTGTCAAAAGTTTAGCTAGGATAGTGAAACAAATTCTTTTGGTATCTCTCTTTGTTGAGAGATGAAAACTTTTTGCTCTTGTTTCTTTAATCAATTAAGAGTTCTCAGGTTGGCACCAAGAAATTCGATTTAAGAATAACTCATCTATTCCCATGTCAAAATTTCAAGACTCTCAAAGCACCTTTTTCCTTCCTTTGCCTTTCAAAAACTTCAGCTCTTTCATAGAGAAATCATGCCACTATTTTTAACATGTTAATTGGGACTGTGTTGTACACTCGTGACCATGCCAATGAATACATTGAGCAATAATGGGTTAGAGGATTACTACAACTTCACTTGGAATGTGAAACCGCGAGGATACTAAAATTTTACCCGTCATAGCATTGCTGCTACAGACGTTTACATAACTCAATAGCCAAAATCAAGTGGTTTTCCACATTTAGATCGTTCGTTGGCTAGCAGAGTTAATAGTTCACCATTGAGCACGACAGTGTTGTAATGACATGCCAAAAGTAATATCTTACGGTAATTATTAGAAAAAGAAGTGGCATAATCTCTACTACTTCGAAGCATCCATTTTATCAAATAATTTCATTCAAGGGTACTGTCGAGTCTATTTATATTAAGATCAAACGGGATGGAGTATTTCTAAAATCAAATTCTTTGGGCTAAACATGGACTCAAGTCATCTTTTAGATGCTTTTTCTTGTTGTAAAAATGTAGGAAATATTTTTAACCAAGTTCATTTCTCATTGTTTCAAAGCTAAAAAGGAGACACTAGCAAAGGAATAGAATTTATAGGATAACAAGCTAATTGGGGAGTGACTCCAGTGCAAGCGAGTAAGTAGGATAAATTTAAGGTTGTAGAAAAGATGATGAAAGGAATGTGATACCTCCTCTTGCTTGCTTCGTTCTCGTATTTGAGTCATACACCCTCTGTATTTCCATATTGCCAAGTCACCTGAAATTGAGCAATCTCCGAGAGAAACAAAGAAACGAACTTGCCATAAAAGTTACAACTAATATTTTTTGTATTTTTGTTTTAGGAATGCAAACTGAAAGTAAACATGCAATTTTGAAGAAGTAAAATAAATAAAAATAAGAAATGAAAATATAAATGCAGGGTTTGGAGGTTTTCAAACCTCCCCCAAGCTTAGGCTATTGCTAGGCTCAGTTGTTGCCGTCATTTGGTGGCTGGTGAGGATACAACTGGTAGTAGTCGGGGAAGTGTGTGATGAAGTGACTGAATTTGTGAGTTAAGGCACTCACATCTTCATTCACTCCTTGAAGAGTGTGGTGAATCTCCCCAATGCGCTGGTTGAGCTGCTGGAATTCTTGATAGGGGACATAGTTGTACCCCTGATGCAGCTGGTTGGGCCATGGGTCCCAAGATCCCCCTTGCTGATGATGCAGCTATCCCTCCCAAGCAGGGGTGTATCCCTTCTCATCCTCATCCTGCTACTCTCCTTCTTCATCTTCCTCTTGATCAGGCTGGAGTTCAGCCATGATCCCCATCACTTGGTCCTTAGTGAGGATCCAAGTGTCCTTCTCCATAATCGAGAAGGCTTGGGGACAGGGCAACAGAACCTGCTCACCCTGTGCATCACCAAGATAACTAAACTGATATGCTCGGAGCCTCCAGTTAGATTGGTAAACACCAAGGAATCCACAAGAAGTTTAGTACATGACATCCATAAGTTTGGAGCCGTCAACCAATTGCATAACAGGTAATGTAATATTTAATGCATGGGCAAGGTGAGTTACCAATCCACCAATGCGAATATCACCTTTTGTCTTGTTGCTTTGGTGGAAAAAATCCTGGATGAGTAGAGCTGTAGGATTGGGGCTTTGCGGTGCAATGGGAAAGAGAGCCTTGGTGATCATTGCCATGTCCACATTGGACATGGAACCGATATCACCTCTTCCCAATAGTGTGTTGGCGAGGAACAAGGCGTAGTAGCGAATTGTTGGGTTATGAATGGTGGCCATCTTCTTTTGGTAGAATTCGGTGCCACCTTTAACAGAAATAGCCTCCCAAGTTTCTCCACTTGTGACGCTATAGAGGTTAGTAATAGTTGACTCCCCAACATGAGGGAACCCGAAAGCATCACAAAATTGTTCAAAAGTTATTTCATAGTGTTGTTGGTTCATGGTGAAGCTTACCGTGCATCTTCACGCTATACTTGTTCAATCAATGTTTCTACTACTTTTTGATAGCTGCATCTTCACGGGTGAACTTTTTATTCTTTTATTTATTTTATTGATGTGATGGGTTGACTCCCATTAAGCATTTTATTAAGAATGGTTGAATAACTCAACCCCTCCTCTATACTCGAATTCTTACCTTGGGTTGCCCCTATCAAAGGCACTTACCACATGAACTCGTTTTTCTGATGGAATATATCTTTCTACTGCTTCTAGCTTCTTCGGAAAATACCGGATGATTTCAGCATCATAAACATTGAATATCATTTTTCCCTCGGCACAATCAACTGATGCTCCTACAGTACTAAGGAAAGGTCTTCCAAGTATTATGGATAATTTTTCATCTTTTGGCATCTCAATAATAATAAAATAAGCGGGAATAACATGCTCATCTATTCTAAGTAGAACATCCTCAATCATACGAATGGGTTGTTTAGTGCACTTGTCAGCCATCTATAAAGTGATAGTAGTAGGGGAATACTCCCCTGATCCTAACTTTTTATAGAGGGAGTATGGAATTACACTAACTCTTGCACCTAAATCACACAAGGCATTGTGAATATCAGTTTTGCCTATTGAGCATGGAATAGTTGGTATTCCGGGATCTCCTGATTTAGACAATAGCTTCCCATTAGCAGGATAACTAGTCACCATGGCAAAGGTTTCAGTTATTTATTTCTTTCTACTAAGAATAACAAGGAGGAATTTAGAATAACACGTAGGAACTTTAATTGCATCCGTAAATGGAATTTCTAGACGAAGGTCACCAAGTGCCTTTGTAAAAGAATCATAGATTACCTGATCTGGTGCTTTCTTTTTTCGATATGGATAAGGAAGCTTTTTCTCACCTTTCTTATTCTTCTCTTTTACCTTTTGTGGGGGGTCAGGCTCTTTTGTTGCTTTTTTCTATTGTTGCCTATTGTTTTTCTTCTTTTCTACTCTTGGATCAACCGTCTCTGCATTAGAGTCATAACGGTCATCATATGCATCATCTTGGCCCTCCTTGGTATGATCTTGTGTTTCTTGAGCAGTTTCATCTTGAGGATCCACCAGTGTATCATCTTCGTGGCTTGCTTCGAGCAAAGCATTTTCCTTTTGCTCTTTTTCACCTTCATATTCTGGTGGTCCTATAATAACTACACCTCTTCTTGTCACAACATTAGTAGAAACATGAATATCTATATCATCTCGAAGAAAATTTTGATAACCAAATGCTATTTGTTCACACTAGGTTTCAATCATACTAAGATACATGTGAAATAATTTTATTTCTTGGCCAATCTCATCATAATTTGTCGTGAGTTCCGCCAAAATCATTTTATGTTTTTGAAAGTGATTATGCAGGTTATAATGAGATTTTGCTTGTCGATGTTTTAATTCTTGAAAAACTTTCCAAGTTTCGTCTTCTTTAGTTAAAACTTGTAACAAGTATACTTTGTTTTCCTTAACAAGTTTAGTAGGTATACCTTTTTTCTTTCATTGTTTTGCGTACTTCAGTGTAACACCCTAGCATTAGAACTTAGAAATAAGATGAACACATGTGTGTGCATTCCATTCATGCATAGAAAATCCAGATAATTTTCGCGCTTTTAAATAAATCTTGTCAAAGAGATTGAAGCTTCTTTTAACTTGGTGGAACTGAAGTAGATCATCAAGTTGACTGCGATAAGTTTCAATATGACCTTTTCTAAAACCTTATCTTTGGGTAATATAATTTGATCTAAGGGTAGATAAAATGTAATAAAACTAAGTCACAACACACTACTTAATAAGGAGTACTGGATATTCTAGAGATCATTACATGGTATTCCATACCACAACTCAAGGATGAATACTTAATATTCTAAAGATGATATCAACGTATTATCTACTACAAAACTTGAATAGAAAAGTAAGTACATAACTTAAGTAAAGAAACTTTATAACTAAATCTAGAAACACTTGTTTGCTATAGTTACTCCTACCATGGGTATCATGGTAGTTCATAAACATTGACTCTTATTACAAATAGAGTAGGAATGGAAGTCAAGCCAAGACCATCCATTACATACCCTTAGTGTCATGATAATAGGTGACATTCCTATTTAACCAAGTCCTAGTACCAATTGATCGTCAATATTGAGTGATCAATTCTTGACCTAGAACTTATTGACTCATAACCTTTGACCTATTGTGTTGACTGATAACCCACAAGTATAGGGGATGTATCGCAGTATTTTCGAGGGAAGTGAAACCCAATTTATTGATTTGACACAAGGGGATCCAAAGAATATTTATCAGCCTTAACAACTGAGTTGTCAATTCAGCTGCACCTGGAAACAATCTTGCTCACAGTAGTTTATCAGTAGCAACAGTTTTGTAGTAGGAATAGTAAAGTAACAGCAGTAGTAAAGCAAAGACAGTAGTATCAAAAGCAGTAAACAGTGGGATTCGAGTGTGGTAGGCATATGGATGGATGGACGAGCGTTGCATGGACAAGACAATTCACATAGCCATCAGAACATAGGGAAATTGCAGATAAATAAGATAAAGCACCCAAGTACTAGACAATCCTAGGCATGTGTTCCATCTATAGTCATACGTGCTCGCAATGAGAACTTGCACAACATCTTTTGTCTTGCCAACCCGTTTGCAGCGGGGCCTCTAGGGAACTACTGGCAATTAAGGTGCTCCTTTTAATAGAGCACCGGAGCAAAGCATTAACACTCCTGAACACATGTGATCCTCACATCAAAGCCTTTCCCTTCCGGTTATCCAGATTTTTTTCCACTTTGGGGCCATAGGTTACGGACAACAACGTGTGTATACAACTTGTAGATAAGACCAAAAACAATACTATCATAATGAATCAATAACAAGTTCAGATCTGAAATCATGGCAGTCGGGCCCTAGTGACAAGCATTAAGCACAACAAGTCGCAACAAAGTCATAAAGCACTAATAAAAGATACTAGGCACCATGCCCTAACAATCTGATGCAATTACATGAACGATCTCATCCAATCCCTACCATCCCCATAGCCTACAGCGGGGGATTACTCACTCATAGATGGGGGAAACATGGATGGTCGATGGAGAAGCGATGGTGATGATGATGGCGATGATCTCCTCCAATTCCTCGTCCCGGCAGGGTGCTAGAACGGAGTTTCTGGTGCTGTTTCATGGAATCTGGTGGTGGCAGCGGAGCGGAACTCCTTCTAAAAAACGTCGAACCCCCTGAAGTTTTTAGGTCAGAAGGCTCCTTATAGGCGAAGAGAGAGGCTGAGGGGCTGCCTAGGGGGC
Organism: Avena eriantha; assembly: GCA_910589775.1. NCBI lineage: Eukaryota > Viridiplantae > Streptophyta > Magnoliopsida > Poales > Poaceae > Avena > Avena eriantha. Next base: position 393,242,411 of record OU342744.1, on the reverse strand, counting down.
TCACACCACCCCCTGGTGCGGCCTGGCCTGGCCCACGCCACCAGGTGGTGTGGCCACCCTAGGGCTCTTCTCCGTCTCGTATTCTGGCTCCTGGAGTCTTCGGGTGAAATAGGATTTTTGGCATATTTTCCAGGATTTATCCTGATAGTTGATTTTCTGCACAAAAATAGACACCAAGGCAATTCTGCTGAAAATAGCATGAGTCCGTATTAGTTGCATCCAAATCACACAAGTTTAGAGGAGAAACAATAGCAAAAGTGTTCGGAAAAGTAGATACGTTTTGGACGTATCAACTCCCCCCAAGCTTAGCTTATTGCTTGTCCTCAAGCAATTCAGTTGAAAACTAAGTGCGATAAAAGAACTTTCACGAACACATTTGCTTCATATGATGTGAATATTCTCAGCAATGTGATCAACTACCTAGAAAATTCATAATAAAGAGTATGCAACTGAGTCTACTTAATAGTCATTGCAAGCTATGAAGAGATTCCAACTCAAGAATAATAAGTAGTGTGATGCACAAACATAAGCACCATTACAATGCTCATAAAAAGGTATGATAGAGTGGTATCTCGCTTGCCTTTGATTATGAATGTCAAGGCACCTCTGAAGTTCAAGTGATGACTAGAAGTAAAGATATCAAGAATACAAGCATCAAAGTCATAACACAAATAATCAAGTAATGGAACAAACACAAAGAATGACAACTATGCTCTCAAGAAGGTGCTCAAAGAATATGTGGAGACTCAACAAGTAGAAGAAAAGGTTTTGAATGATTTGAAAGGCTTCCAAATGCTGAAAGTATGGTACTCGTTACCTTTGAGCTCTCATTGCCCCTATCATAAGCATCTTTAATGTGGTTAAGGTGAAAGTGACACAACTAAGAGGATATGCTTGACAAGTTATAAATTGAAGGCTCATGCCCCTTACTTACGAAGACCGATCCTCATGCTACTCAACTTTAGTCACAAGTAAGCTCTTGTCATTGTAAGTATATACGTATCATAGAGAACCGCCAACGGGGTACCCCTTGCACATGACACAGGAGCTATCCCATAATCAAAATACAAGGCAAGCAGACAATGAGCATCTCGACAATCTTTTTATTTACTATGTGCATAGATTTTTATTGAGGATGCTTCATAGAATGCTCATTATGGTTATGCTGCAAGTTTCAACCATGATTAGGCTTGGCTTAGGCTGGCGGCCCAGGCGTTTCTCTAACATACATACAAACTCCATGATCTTACAAGTTCCACTTTTATTTCACACCGCCGGGATCCATAAGCAAAAGAACATGATATCAACTAGGTACAAAGTACCTATGAAGTGTTAAAAGCGGTCCCCATGATACATGGTTCCACTAACTTCAACTCATAAAGCGCAAGCATATGCACAACAAAGAAGGAAGCAATGGTTCAGGTTTATTAAGTGCAAGAAAATAAAGTGTGGCATCAAGTTCGTGAGAGCTTTACTAACTAACTTTCTCATAACAAGCAAACATTTTATTCGGAAGAAAACAAGGCATATTGAATATGCACGGAAGTAGCAAATGATGCTAATGGGTAGGTATGGTGGACACTTTGGAAATGTTTGGTTTAGGGAGTTGGAAACTTGAGTAAAACATACTCAGTGGAAATGAAGGCTGGAAATAGTAAGGGAGCGACAAACGAGAGAGCAATAGCTGTCATTATCATGCTTGCAAGAAAACATGAGTACTCATGGCATGAAAGTGATTCAAGTTCCTCAAGGCAAAATAATTCATCAAGGCTTAACTGATTATTACAGTCATGTGCATGCGTGAGCATGTGCCAAGTCAATCAAATGAATCATTCAAAGGAGGATACCACGGTGTCATACTAATTTATGAATAGAGTAATGCAAGCAAACATTCATAAGACATGCTACAAACTATTAGCGAGCTGGAGCTAATCATAAGAAAGCAAGAACTACTAAGCATCCAAAGAAAACATACACTCTACATGAATGGACTAAGCATGCCCACAGTGAAGAGTATATGTACAAAAAATGAAAACAAATAGAGTTCGTTACGAGCCTTTTACCACGCCTCAAGTTGTCATTAATCCTCATTATTGCTCTTCACTTGTGTGGCTTCAATAATAATATGAAACCAATATCCAATGAGGACTGCCGAACCCTGAAGCAAATTCGCAAAAACCAAAGAAGAACGACAAATATTTTTGGTGTTTTCGATTTTTAAACAAGAACCAAAAGAGAGGAACAAGAAAAGAAAAATCTTTTTGGGTTTTTCGAAAAGTTCAAACAAAGAAAAAAGGGAAAAGCAAACCAAAGCAAAAATAAGAAGCAAACCAAAGAGAAACAACATAAATATTTTTGGTTTTTTTGTGTTTTTAGAAAGAAACAACAAAGAAGTACAAAAACTAAAAAGAGAACGAAAACATGAATATACAAAGTACCGACGCAACATAATATGAAGATGAGTGCGGTGTCGGCGTACCTCCCCCCAAGCTTAGGCTTTTGGCCTAAGTGGGTATCAATCCCAAGCTGGCCAGGATGAAGTGTCACCGTGGTATGAAGAGGAGGTACCCTCGTCCTGGTGCGAGGTCGAGTACGTCCCTCCGTAGTGCACAGAGTAATCGTAGGAGGGCACATCCTCCTGGTGCTGCTCGTGGAAACCCAGCAAGCGAAGCTGCTCGTCCACCTCCACCTTGGAGCGCGACCATGGTCTCCTGTGAACACTAAACAAAGAAGGCTATGGCAAAAGGATTTCCCTTTCATCCCTGTCAGTGAAAAGCATCCTATATACTAGATTGTTCAAATCAGAGGTAGCACTGACATAGTGATGAGTTTTCATGGCAACAAGGTCGAGCCTCTGTGGTGCTAGCATAACATCATCGGGATCCATTTAAAGACCTAATGCATTGACCATGCGCGACGCAATGATGCCCCCATAGATAGGCCCCCTAGCAGCTAGGCGGCGAGCAATAAGCGAGCCAAGATTATACCGAGTATCATTGTTGAGCGCAGCAGCAAGGAAAGCTAAGTGATAGTTGGAGAAGTTACTAGTGTTCTCCCGACCCAACACACTAGTAGCAAGATAATATGCAAAGTATCTAAGAGCAGGGAGATGGATATTTCTTATCTTTCCGTGCTGCACCACACGATCATCATCATTGGTCACCCCTCGGTATAGCTCCAGCAAATCAGTGGGTCGCCCTTGAATTTTCTTCACGGTCCCTGTCATACGCACACCTACAATACTACAAAATCTCTCCAGAGGCATGGTGAAGGGCATATCATAGATTTTAAAAGAGACAATAGATTGATAGGGTGTGTTAGTAAATGAGAAGCTCTCAACAAAAGTTTTGGTGAGCATAGCATATTGTGCACTCTCATCTTGCATATAAGAGGTCAAACCAGCCCTCTCAATCAGTCGCAAGAAATCATCAAGAATACCTGCAGCTTGCAAGAAAGTAAAACAAGGAAAAGAGGATGGGTGAGCATCTCCACCATCCCTTTCACTGCCAATGCATGTTGCAATGAGATCTTCATTATACGGTGGCCTAGCTTGAGAGGCTGTTCTTGAGGGCCTCGACCTCCTAGGTGCATCACTCTCAAATATCTCTCCAAAAGTACGGTTGTTCATGCTTGGTATTATGAAATTTAAACACCTATCAAACAAGTGATTGCAAAGTAAATATAATAAAGGATTCTACTCATAGGGACTTGCAGGAGGCCTAAACATGCATCAAAACTATATCTCTAAGCATCAAACAAGCTTACAAGCCCTCAAAACCAGTCACCTACAGCAGCAAAATACTCAATATAGAATCCACTAAACACAAATCTACTTGGATAAGGGGAGGAGTCACATACTAGGGAACAAATACTCCAAATTTCAGCAAGAAAGATGTGCTGAGCAAGGAGATCGAAGAAATCGAGAGCAAGCACAGAAAGAACACGATTTTGAGCTATGAACTGGAGCTTACTCGAGAGAGAGAAGAAAGTGGCAGGGAGAGAGTTAGTGGAGGGCCAGGGGTGGCCCACACTAGGGCATGGCGCCACCCAGGGCTAGCCGCGCCACCACATGGTGTGCCTGCCTGGTGGGCCCCCTGGTACCTACTAGGCACTCATCTCCCCCTCTTTTCACGTAAAAATTTAATATGAATTTTCTGGAATTTTTCGAGACACTTTATTTTTGGGCATTTTTCAGAAATAGAAGAATGATTTTTCTGACAAACAGATTTTCTTTTCTTTTGGAAGCATGATGCAAAGACAAAACAAGGCTAGAACTACAGAAGTTCTAGCATGCAAGCAACTAACAACACAAAGAAAACTAAACGAAAGAAAAAACTAAAATACAAAGGATAGAAATAAACGGAGATAATCATAATGGAAACATTGTTTTGTTCAATGGAATCCTTTTGTTAACAAGGTTGATCAAGTCTTGCTACCAAACCAATTACATCTGAGACAAAACTTTGTACTCCACTAATGATTATGTTACCTCAACCTTGATAGCAATGGTCCCAATCATAATAGTTTCAAATTTTTCTCTTGGTATGGCACAATATATTTCTCCAACTTGAATGCCTTCAACATGTTCAATTGAATTCAAGCCATAAGTCCTTTCAATCTTCTTGGGGAAATAGAAAATATGTTCCTTGTCATTAACATTGAAGGTCACCTTTCCTTGGTTACAATTAATAACAGCTCCTGCAGTATTAAGAAAAGGACTCCCAAGAATAATAGACATATTATCATCTTCAGGCATTTCAAGCACAACAAAATCAGTTAATATCAAGGAATTGTGAGCCACTTGAACAGGTACATCCTCACATATACCCACAGGAATAGTGGTAGATTTATCAGCCATTTGCAAAGATATATCAGTTGGTATCAATTTTTCAAGCTGAAGCCTCTTATAGAGAGAGAAAGGCATAACACTAACTCCAGCTCCCAAATCACACAAAGCAGTTCTAACATAACTGTTCTTAATAGAGCAAGGGATAGTTGGAATCCCTGGGTCTCCAAGTTTCTTAGGAACCTTACCATTGAAGGAATAATTAGCAAGCAAAGTAGAAATTTCTTCATTAGGAATCTTCCTTTTATTTGAGACAATGTCCTTCATATACTTTGAGTAAGGAGGCAATTTAATAGCATCAGTCAAAGGAATTTGCAAGAATAAAGGCTTCATCCACTCACAAAACTTATTATAGTGTTCATCTTCCTTTGACTTGTGTTTCTTATCAGGGAAAGGCATAGGTTTTTGGACCCAAGGTTCTCTTTCACTACCATGTTTCTTAGAAATAAAATCTTATTTAGTGTATTTAGTAGTCTTAGTGTGGTTTTCAGGTTCTTCTTCAACTTTTTCTTCATTAGGAACTTCATTTTCTTCATTACCACTTTCAGTTTCAGCATCAGAGATAGATATACTATTAGGATCTATAATAGGTTCAGAGGGTTCTACAACAGTTTCATTTTTCTTTTTCCTTTTCTTACGAGTAGAACCACCATTTTCAACTTGTTGAGAATCCTGCTCAATTCTTTTGGGATGCCCCTCAGGATATAGAGGATCCTGTGTAGCAGCTCCACTTCTAGTTCTAATTTCATAAGCATGTTTTTCTCTAGCAGCATTAACTAGCAAGTTGTTTTGCACTTTAATGAGTTGATCTATTTGAGTTTGAACCATTTGAAAGTGTTTAACAATCATTTTAACATAATTAGAGGTTCCTTTCACAATATCTTTCAACTCAATAATAGCTCTAGTGTTTTCCATTAGATGATTTTGCACCCTTTTGTTAAAGTTATCTTGCTTAGCAATAAAGATATAAAATTCTTCTAAGAATTGATCAGGAGGTTTCAAGTAAGGGATATCACCTTCATCAAAGTGTTGGAGAGAGTGTACGTCAATAGTGGGTGAGTAGGGAATAGGCTTACATAATTCTTCTATAGGAGGTAAATTCTTGACATTTGCAGCTTTAATTCCCTTCTCCTTAAGACATTTCTTAGCTTCCTTCATCACTTCATCATTTAATTCAATAACTCCCCTCTTCTTTGATGTTGGAACAGGCACAAGAATAGATGGTTCAGGTACAATTACTTCAGGTGTAACTTGTTTAGGAGGAGTCCAATCTTCATAATTCTTGCTTATTTTAGCCATTAATTCCTCAGCTTCCTTAGGAGTCCTATTCCTGAAAACACAATCAACACAACTATCTAGGTATGTCCTAGATTCCTTTGTTAGTCCATTATAAAATATATCAAGAAGCTCATTCTTAGGTAATGGACTTCCAGCCTGTGCACGAATCAAAGCACAAAACCTTGCCCAATATTCGAGCAATACCTCTTTTTCTCCCTGTTTAAAATCAAAAAGTTCCTGCAAAATAGCATGTCTAGCACTGGGAGGAAAATATTTCTGCAGAACAGTACTAATCAAGCACTCAGGGCTATCAATAGATCCAGGAGGTAAATTACTAAACCAAGTTTTAGCTCTTCTTTCAGTGAAAAAGGAAAAATATTAGCAACAAAGTATGTACGCATCTTAATATCATCAGAAAACAAGCCACTCGTAGTAGAATGTTCATTCATATGTGCTACCGCACTTTCATTCTTAGTCCCACAAAAAGGTTCTTTCTCGACAATAGCTATGTAAGATAGATCGAGAGAGAAATCATAATCTTCATCTATAATGTTTATTGGAGAAGCAGCAAACTTAGCATCAGGAGATAATTTGGGTCTAATAGTACGCCTCTCAAGGAGACTCTTAGCAGCGCTCCTATCATGGGTGTTCTTACATTCTTCAATAAACTCATCAGTCATCTCAACATAATCTTCTTCAGTATCATAACTCTCACTAAACTGAGGTGAGCTAACAAGTGTGGTAGTGTCTTCATTAGGAGTTTCGGTATTTCCAGCTATAGTTCTAGCAATCGTAGCATCTAGGAAAGGACCTAATGAACCACTCTTATCAAGAACAGTAGAATCAGCATCATAAGCATCAGAAGTTTCAGATTCAGCAGTAGTAGCAGTGTGTGTAGCATGTGTATGTGGTGGTGTAACGAGCTTACTTATAATAGACGGTGAATCAAGAGCAGCAGAGGTGTTCAGAACCGTACCTCTTCTTGTAGTGGATGGTAAAATAGGAACCTTGTCATCACGAGACTTACCCATGATGGATGGATAGCAGCAAACAATAGAGAATCCAAGTGAACTTGATAAATAAAGCTATGCTCCCCGGCAACGGCGCCAGAAAATAGTCTTGATGGCCCATAAGTATAGGGGGTGTATCGCAGTATTTTCGAGGGAAGTGAAACCCAATTTATTGATTCGACACAAGGGGAGCCAAAGAATATTTATCAGCCTTAACAACTGAGTTGTCAATTCAGCTGCACCTAGAAACAATCTTGCTCACAGTAGTTTATCAGTAGCAAAAGTTTTGTAGTAGGAATAGTAAAGTAACAACAGTAGTAAAGCAAAGAAAGTAGTATCAAAGGCAGTAAACAGTGGGATTCGAGTGCGGTAGGCATAGGGATGGATGGACGGGCGTTGCATGGACAAGACAATTCACATAGCAATCTGGACATAGGGCAATTGCAGATAAATAAGATAAAGCACCCAAGTACTAGACAATCCTAGGCATGTGTTCCATATATAGTCATACATGCTTGCAATGAGAACTTGCACAACATCTTTTGTCCTGCCAACCCATTTGCAGCGGGGCCTCTAGGGAACTACTGGCAATTAAGGTGCTCCTTTTAATAGAGCACCGTAGCAAAGCATTAACACTCCGTGAACACATGTGATCCTCACATCAAAGCCTTTCCCTTCCGGTTATCTCGATTTCTGTCACTTCGGGGCTATAGGTTCTGGACAACAACGTGTGTATACAACTTGTAGATAAGACCAAAAACAATACTATCATAATGAATCAATAACATGTTCAGATCTGAAATCATGGCACTCAGGCCCTAGTGACAAGCATTAAGCACAACAAGTCGCAAAAAAGTCATAAAGCACTAATAAAAGATACTAGGCACCATGCCCTAACAATCTGATGCCATTACATGAACGATCTCATCCAATCCCTACCATCCCCATAGCTTCCAGCGGGGGATTACTCACTCATATATGGGGGAAACATGGATGGTCGATGGAGAAGCGATGGCGATGATCTCCTCCAATTCCCCGTCCCGGCAGGGTGCCAGAACGGAGTTTCTGGTGCTGTTTCGTGGAATCTGGTGGTTTCGGCGGAGCAGAACTCCTGCTAGAAAAACATCGAACCCCCTGAAGTTTTTAGGTCAGAAGGCTCCTTATAGGCAAAGAGAGAGGCTGAGGGGGTGCCTGGGGGGGCCCACACCACCCCCTAGCGCGGCCTGGCCTGGCCCGCGCCACCAGGTGGTGTGGCCACCATAGGGCTCTTCTCCGTCTCGTATTCTGGCTCCTGGAGTCTTCAGGTGAAATAGGATTTTTGGCATATTTTCTGGAATTTGTCCTGATAGTTGATTTTCTCAACAAAAAGTAGACACCAAGGCAATTCTGCTGAAAACAGCGTTAGTCTGTATTAGTTGCATCCAAACCACACAAGTTTAGAGGAGAAACAATAGCAAAAGTGTTCGGGAAAGTAGATACGTTTTGAACGTATCATTGACCTTTCAAATACCTTAAGTAAGTTAATCTGAAGGAAGAACTAGATATGGTTGAGTGTACCATCATCAATGGAATGTGATCCTTAGTGGAGAGCAAATCATTTGATGTTTAAGGAGTTATACCACTCATGAGTTAGCTAGAAGCAGTACCTAAACTCAAGGGTTGAGCTAGTAATTCAGGAGCTATGAGAAAGCTAGTTGTATTACTACATTAGATAACAATCTTGTTAGGACAAGTGGATATAGACTTAGAATAAGCTTGCTTAATAAGATAAGTCTATACAGAGACTAATACAAGTTTAATACAAGTTTACTACTTAGTTGATGCATAGTAGTTTAACCAAATTAATATAAGGAAAACTGGTATTATGTGAGTAGTAATATACCTATTTCAAAGGATTGATATCCTTTGTATGTATAGTAAGGATTGTTGCCTTGCAAACCTAGGAAGTACTTGCAAGATGAAGTTAAAGAAGTTAATAGATGGAGTTAGCAGTAGCTACATTGATAGGTGCATCAATGGTTGTTAATTAAGCGAAGTTATATACTAGAAGTAAGGATGGAGTAATGTTGAAGTGGCATGACCATGTCATCATATGATGATGGATATGGTGGAGTCAAATGATTGTCTTATTCAGGAAGATGTGATGTTTGTGAATAAGATAAGAGAGATTTATAGAGTATATTTAGGAAAGGAATTCCTTATCTCAAGATATCTTTAGTGAGGTATTAAGGTAAGGAGTCTTTAGAAGCCTTAACCAAGAATATATCAAGGCATGACAAGACCCATGTCTACTTTATTATTCAATACCCTAGAATCAAATGGATAGTGAAACCATTTCCTATTCCTAGGTAACTATTGAGCAACACCTCTTGGACAACTCAAGCTTCCCAAAGGTAATTAGAGAACCAGGTGAGTGTTGAAAAAGCCTTGCCCAGCTGATTGTCTTATACCCTAATAGAAACCTAGAGTAATAGAGTTATCCTGATCATATTACTAAGTAATTCCAATACTCCAATCCATGTGGAGATATCAAACCCACTCATAGATTTAGAAGTAGTATTTATTAACCTTGATCCTTGTCCATATCTATAATTGGATATGAGTTATTCAATCCTCTAAGAAGCCATGATAACTATATGTAGATGAGTATCTTCATTGTTGTTATCCGTGTATAAGAATTAACAAAAATGGTTTTATGATAATTATAAACACTACTAAACAAGTAGAACTTCAATTGGGAGGTTTCCAAGTTTTGGAGAACCATAAAATTTAAACCACCAATCTATGAACACTAAGATTTAATTCATTAAAAGGTTTATTCCATTAATCTTTATTTGAGTCTAAGCTAGAATAGAATTCTATTAATATCATTAGCCATCCTAAACCATCACCCTTACCATGGTGAAAACAAGAACATTTCTATAAGATTTGCATATGAGAAACAAAACCCTAAATCCAAATTACTTTGTTTAATAAACAAGATTATATATTTAAGTGGAAATTGTAACACACAAACAAGATTAGGAAATCAACTAATATTAGGTCCTCTAATAGTATTTGAAATATTGTATAAAAATTTCAATTCTTAAAGGAGTTGGAATTTGAAATAAAAATGGGGTATGAAAATAGAAAATCGAAATAGGAAAGGAAAAAGAGATGTCTGTGGAACCGGCCCACGGCCCATTTGCCTCTTTGCTATCTGTCGCTTGTGAGCATCCGTAGTAATCTGCCTCACCAGCTTTGCTACCGCCCATCCGGCCCGTGCGCAGCCCGCTACCGGCCCGTACCCCTTCGACCTCCTATTCGTGTCGTCTTCCACGCGTCACCGACGTCCTCCTGATGCGGCGAAGCAGCTCGCTAGCAGCCACACTATCGTCGACCGCGCCAAGATCCGTGCTACCGCCCTCGGTCATCTATAAGAGCCCTACGACGCTGCTGATGAACCCTAGCTTTGTCTTCTTTCCAAAATCCTCCTCTGGCTCTAACCCTAGCTCTCAGGTCTCACCGGAGCCCATCGTTCCCGAGCTCCCCTGGACATTTTGAGCACACCATCGGTACCGCCGCCTCTTCCTTGTTCGTTTGCCCCAATTAGTTCATGCTCGATAAGCCCTAGAAGTTCCAATCGAGACCTCCTTCCTGAGGTCTGACCGCCACAATCCTCGTCGATTACGGCCATGATTCGCCTCTGCGTCCTCACCGTAAGCTTCCCGGTGAGCAGTCGATCCTCGTGGTAGTCTCGCCTTACTTCCTCACATATGGTAGCTCGCCAGCACCATGAGCCACCACTCACTGATGTCGGTCGTCATTGTTGTCCTTGCTCCGGTCATCCAAATGGAGCGGCACCGCCACTCTGAGGTTGCCCGCGACGAGGTGACTCCAACGCAACCGCTCCTGCTCGCTCGCGCGCTGCTGATCGCAAGATCGATCATCGATCTGGTGTATTAGCCTCGGGTGATGTCAATGTGACATCACGCTGATGTTATCCGCACATTTTTATTAATGCGTTTATAAATCCTAATAATATTTTTGATAATAAATAAATTCTTAGATTTGACGTGGCCATTGGACCCACCAGTCAGTGACTATGGCTAGGAATAGCCCAGGTAAGAAAAGTCACCCACCCCATGCTGACATCAGCACTATCTCATGAAACCAATTAATATTTATTTATAATTCTAGAAAATGAATAAATCTTATTAATTCTATATCTTTTGTTTTATAATTCAGAAAAATACATATAATATATCAAAATGCTTAGAAAAATAAAATCTATAATTTAACCTTATTATCAAATATTATTGTCTTAACTATTTAAATAAATATTATTTAATAAGGATTTTATAAGTAATAATACTTTGAAATTTCATATTTTAATATTGCTAAATGAGAAAAATATAAATAATATTCCAAAATTCTTATAAAAACAAAATCATATTTACAAACTTGTTTCAATTATTTTTGTACCCCTTAACTAATATTTATTATTTGTTTAGTATTTATAAAGTGAATAAACTTATAAAAATCATAACTTATTATTTAAAATTCACAAAAATACTTATAATATACCAAAATGACCAAAAAATGAAATATACACACTAAAAATATCAACTCTCAGTTTTGAAGTAAAATAAAAGGTAAAGGTCTAATAAATCTTGTTTAAACCCTTTTCTTGTATTTTAATTCATTAAAAATATATATAAACCTTTACTATTGACTTTAGTATTATTTTTTCAAAGTCCATAGATGTAATAATTAGTCAATTAATGTTTAATTGAAGTTAAAATAGGTCAAACCATTTTAAAAATGTATCACTAAAACTATAATCTCAAATGAAAGGTATTTTAATTTCCTAAAAAGATTTACCAATTATAAAATCACCAAACTTGTATTTACTAATTCTTTCACTAGTTTGAGAAAACCACTTGAAGATTCAACCAAGTTCCAAAGTAATTGAAGTAATACCTATTATTTACTTAATAAGTATAACCATTGATTTAGACAATAGAGGTAAATGGATCCACTAATACTATGATTGTTTAATGTAGTAATATTTTCATTTTTAATAATCTTAGCTAATAAGGAAGCCTTAATGTGTTAGATTTAAGTTTGAATAATTTTTACTTTGTAAAAGTAATCTTTCTAAAAAAGTTATTATTTTAAGAAACATTAAAAGTAATTTTAATCACTTCTTTAAAAGCTCTAATTGATTCTTAATTTTGTTTAAGAAATATTTCAGATACCATACCCATTTGAGTGTTAATATTTCATATTACTTGTTGTATTTACTCATTGTTTCACACACACTCTCACAAGCCTTAATAAGACACACAAGTGTGAATTTGTTATAAAAAAGAAACACATTCTAAAGAACTCATTCCAAGTTTCCAAACACTAGATTAGATACGACTATTCAGGGGATTCGCGTTTATCAAACTACATTACATTACTTATGCATAATTGCATCTTGCTTCTTTAAACATTGGTCCTTACCAGACCAATGGTGCTATTTTACAGAATTTGGATCTTCTAGTATCTCGAAGACCGTGAGTGCATAATTTTGCAATCACAAAAGGCAAGTTCACAACTTTCTCATGTCCTTTGATTATTTTCTATGCTTGTAACTCAACTCTGTCATCACCTGCACTTCAAAAAGGTCGAAAACACTATTTTCACAATTAACTAGAAATATCGGTTACTGATCCAGGGTGATCAGCTAATCTATCATAACTGGCAATGGAAACGCCATTGTACAGGAAAGTATCATCTAGGACTTTACAACCAATGTTGCCAGTGATTCTAGCACCGTATATTACGCGTCAACCATGAGATTTGGAATGGGACAGAGAAGTCAGCTGTATCTTCTTCCTTTCATATGGAGGCAAGATGACCTTATCGTGATGCTAGGATTCCTTGTGTGGATCCAACATATGGGTGGGCACCCTTGGGCCCCCTATTTTGGTGTCTAGATTATCTATGAGTGGCTGCCCGAGGTATAGTCAGACCTTTATGGAGCTTGCCAGGGGCATCACCAGCTCATAGAGTCTTCGGGAACTCATCAGGGTTATTGCTTCCCCTAAATTGGGGGCTTAACAGAGATGGAGCTCAGCCCGGAGGATCGTGCAGACATATGGGATCGTGGAGAGGGCAGCGATTGGCTTGGAACTTTGAACAGGGACATACTCCCGCTTGGGCCTCAAACCAAGGAAGTTTGAACAGGGACATACTCCCGGTTGTGCAACAAAGCTTAAGGTCTCTTGTGGGAAAAGTGACACACCTTTGCCGAGTGTAAGAATTGTGACATGTTACTCCCTGTTCTGGGAAGGAGCTGCGAACGCGGCAGGAAAGGAACCCCACGAAGGTTCTGGTCAACCTGTGAAGGCTGTCAGACATAGTTTACAGAATAAAAGCAACCATCGAAGAAATGTTTATGAAAACCTGCATTGCCTACGACCTATGGTTTGTGGCTATAGAGATAGTGTATCATACACTCCTTTTTAGTGAACTTGCTGAGTACGCTCGTACTCAACCGTACCTTCTTAACCCTTGCTAGGTTCTAAGCCATTGAAGACGACGACAGCTCAAGTTCTTCAATAAAGTCTATGAAGTCAACATATACCTCAGCTGAAGTGAAGACAAAGTCTCTATTTAGATAGGAGTAGATACTCTAGCCACAAAACCTACTTTTGTAGAGCATTGCATTAGTAGCAATTGCAAGCCTTATGGTTTAGATATTAGTCCTTTTATCCAGATAGTTATGAGTTATTATTTTTGGTTCTTCTTTGTAAGAAGTTCTTTCTCTTTGTTTAACCTAGAGTGTTCTCTGGATCTTTTGTAAAGAGTCGAGTTGTAATCTATAGTCATGTCTTGGACCTGCTATGTTTCTGTTGTACCACTCTAAGGGATGTAATACTAGTGAACGGTGTTTCATTGGTGTTATGTCTACCACTATAGTGTACTACATCATGCAGTGGTATGCTGGCTCACCCCATTCAGGCATAAGATTAGGAGGTATCCAAAGTATCCCTTTTCTAGCTTAGTGCCGAAATCGGGATTATATAAAGAATCATTCTTAGCCCTAGTAGACATCAATTCCAAGCATTCTTTAATAGTTAAAGTATTTACCGATCCTCCCTCTGAGAAGTCAAGTAACTATCTACATTGAGTATTAAGACCATGGTAAATGCCAACTAGTTGATTCAGAATAGCCATGATTAGGAATACTATTAATCATTCCAATATATCTATCCCAGACTTGTGGGTAGTTTTCTCCCGCGTTCTGACTAAAGTTGCCTATATTCTTTCTTAGTTCAGTTACCTTTAAAAAAGGATTAAACTTGTTTATGAATTTAACAATCACCATGGTTTGACACACTAATCCACTAGTGTCATTGCATGTGTTCTTTTCCTAAACCTCTTTGATCACCTAGTGCCATTGCATGTTTCCCTAAACTACATGGATCCACATGGCAACACACACTCGAGTGGATTCTGTGATACAACTTCTGCCACACTGGTGCAACATGCAATGTGGAAGGTGCTTTCCTATGTGTGTTTTTGTCTCTGTGACCATGGTTTGACACACTGATCTACTAGTGCCATTGCATGTGTTCTTTTCCTAGACCACATGGATCTACATGAGAACACACACTTTAGTGGATTCTGTGATGCAACTTATGTCATACTGGTGCAACATCCAATGTGGAAGCCGCTTTCCTATCTGTTTTTTGTCTCTGTCACCACGGTTTGACACACTAATCCACTAGTGTCATTGCAAGTGTTCTTTTCCTACACCACTATGATCACCTGGTTCCATTTCATGTTTTTCCCTAAAACACATGGATCCACATGACAACACACACTCTAGTGGATTCTGTGATGCAACTTATGCCACACTGCTACAACATGCAATGTGGAAGATGCTTTCCTATCTGTTTTTCTATCTCTGTCACCATGGTTTGACACACTGATCCACTAGTGTCATTGCATGTGTTCTTTTCCTATACAACTTTGAGCACCTAGTGCCATTGCATGTGTTCTTTCCCTAAACCACATGGATCCACATGACAACACACACTCCCGTGGATTATGTGATGCAATTTCTGCCACACTGGTGTAATATGCAATGTGGAAGGTGCTTTGCTATGTGTGTATTTTGTCTTTGTGTCCATGGTTTGACACACTGATCCACTAGTGCCATTGCATGTGTTCTTTTCATAGACCACATGGATCCACATGACAACACACAATCAATGGATTCTGTGATGCAACTTCTTTCATGCTGGTGCAATATGCAATGTGGAAGATGCTTTCCTATATGTTTTTTGTCTCTATCACCATGGTTTGACACACTGATCCACAAGTGTCATTGCCAGTGTTCTTTTCCTAGACCATTGTGATCACCTAGTGCCATCGCATGTTTTCTTTCCCTAAACCACATGGATCCACATGACAACACACAGTCCAGTGGATTTTGTGATGCAACTTTTGCCACACTAGTGCAACATGCAACGTAGAAGGTGTTTTCCTATGTGTTTTTTTGTATCAATGACCATGGTTTAACACACTAATCATGTGTTATTTTCATAGACCACATGGATCCACATGACAACACACACTCTAGGTGATTCTATGATGCAACTTCTGCCACATGCAATGTGGAAGCTGCTTTCCTATGTGTTTTTGGTCTCTGTCACCATGGTTTGACACACTGATCCACTTGTGTCATTGCATGTGTGTTATTTTCATAAAACACATGGATCCACATGAGAACACACACTCTAGTGGATTCTGTCATGCAACTTCTACCACCCTGGTGCAACATGCAATGTGGAAGCTGCTTTCCTATCTGTTTTTTGTCTCTATCACAATGGTTTGACACACTGATCCACTAGTGTCATTGCATGTGTTCTTTTCCAAGACCACTGTAATCACCTAGTGCCATTGCATGTGTTCTTTCCCTAAAGCACATGGATCCACATGACAACACTCACTCTAGTGGATTCTGTGATGCAACTTGCGCCACACTGGTGCAACATGGAATGGGGAAGCTGGTTTCCTATCTGTTTTTTTGTGTTTGTCACCATGGTTTGACACACTGATCCACTAGTGTCATTGCATGTGTTTTTTCCTAGACCACTGTGATCACCTAGTGACGTTGCATGTGTTCTTTCCCTAAACCACATGCATCCACATGACAACACACACTCTAGTGGATTCTATGATGCAACTTCTGCCACACTGGTCCAACATGCAATGTGGATGGTGTTCTCTTATGTGATTTAGGTCTCTGTGACCGATGTTTGACACACTTATCAAGGAGTGTCATTGCATTGTTCTTTTCCTAAACCACATGGATCCACATGACAACACACACTCCAGTGGATTCTGTGATGCAACTTCTGCCACACTGGTGCAACATGCAATGTGGAAGGTGCTTTCCTATGTGTTTTTGGTCTCTGTGACCAAGGTTTGACACAATAATCCAATAGTGTCGTTGCATGTATTCTTTTACTACTCCGCTGTGATCACCCAGTGTCATTGCACGTGTTCTTTTACTACACCACTGTGATCACCCAGTGCCATTGTATGTGTTATTTCCCTAAACCACATGGATCCACATGACAACACTCACTCTAGTGGATTCTGTGATGCAATTTCTGCTAGACTAGCGCAACATGCAATGTGGAAACTATTTTCCTATCTGTTATTTGTCTCTGTCACCATGGTTTGACATACTTTTCCGCTAGTGTCATTGCATGTGTTCTTTCCCTAAACCACATGGATCCACATGACAACACACACTCCAGTGGATTCTATGATGCCACTTCTGCCACAATTGCACAATATGCAATGTGGAAGGTGCTTTGCTATCTGTTTTTGGTCTCTGTCACCATGGTTTGACACACTAATCCACTAGTGTCATTACATGTGTTCTTTTCCAAGAACACATTGATCCACTAGTGCCATTGCATGTGTTCTTTTCCTAAACCACATGGATCTACACGACAAGACGCACTCCAGTGGATTCTATGATGCAACTTCTCCCACACTAGTGCAACATGCAATGTGGAAGCTGCTTTCCTATCTATTTTTTTTGTCTCAGTCACAATGGTTTGACGCACTGATCCACTAGTATCATTGCATGTGTTCTTTTCCTAGACCACATGAATCCACATGACAACACAAAGTCAGTAGATTCTGTGATGCAACTTCTGCAACACTGGGCAACATGCAATGTGGAAGCTGCTTTCCTATCTGGTTTGTGTCTCTATCACTATGGTTTGACACACTGATCCACTAGTGTCATTGCATGTGTTCTTTTCCTAGACCACTTTTATCACCTAGTGCCATTGCATGTGTTCTTTCCCTAAACCACATGGATCCACATGAAAACGCACACTCCAGTGGATTCTGTGATGCAATTTCTGCCACACCGGTGCAACATGCAATGTGAAAGCTACTTTCCTATCTGTTTTTGTCTCTGTCACCATGGTTTGACACACTTTTCCACTAGTGTCATTGCATGTGTTCTTTTCCTAGACCACTGTGATCACCTAGTGCCATTGCATGTGTTATTTCCCTAAACCACATGGATCCACATGACAACACACACTCAAGTGGATTCTATAATGCAACTTCTGCCACACTAGTGCAACACGCAATGTGGAAGTTGCTTTCCTATATGTTTCTGGTCTCTGTCACCATGGTTTGACACACTTTTCAACTAGTGTCATTGCATGTGTTCTTTTCCTAAACCACATGGATCCACATTACGACACACACTCTAGTGGATTCTGTGATGCAACTTCTGCCACACTAGTGCAACATGCAATACAGAAGAAGCTTTCCTATGTGTTTTTGGTCTTTGTGACCAAGGTTTGACACACTGATCCACTAATATCATTGCATGTGTTCTTTTCATAGACCACATTGATCACATAGTGTCATTGCATGTGTTATTTCCCGAAACCAAATTGATCACCTAGTGCCATTGCATGTGTTCTTTTTTCCTAAACCACACTGATCCACTAGTGTCATTACATGTGCAGTTTTCATAAACAACACTAATCACCTAGAGCCATTGCATTTGTTATTTTGCTAAACCATACTCATCCACATGACAACACACACTCTAGTGGATTCTACGATGCAACTTTTGCTACACTGGTGCAACATGCAATGTGGAAGCTGCTTTCCTATCTATTTTTGTCTTTGTCACCATGGTTTGACACACTGATCCACTAATGTCATTGCATGTGTTCTTTTCCTACACCACTATGATCACCTAATGCCATTGCATGTGTTCTTTCTCTAAACCACATCAATCCACATGACAACACACACTCTAGTGGATTCTGTGATGCCACTTCTTCCACACTAGCACAACATGCAATGTGGAAGGTGCTTTCCTATCTGTTTTTGGTCTTTGTCACCATGGTTTGACACACTGATCCACTAGTGTCATTGCATGTGTTCTTTTACTACACCACTGTGATCAGCTAGTGCCATTATATGTGTTCTTTCCCTAAACCACATGGATCCACATGACAACACTCACTCTAGTGGATTATGTAATGCAATATCTGCCAGACAAGCACAACATGCAATGTGGAAACTATTTTCCTATCTGTTTTTTGTCTCTGTCACCATGGTTTGACATACTTTTCCACTAGTGTCATTGCATGTGTTCTTTCCCTG
Source organism: Avena eriantha (assembly GCA_910589775.1). NCBI lineage: Eukaryota > Viridiplantae > Streptophyta > Magnoliopsida > Poales > Poaceae > Avena > Avena eriantha. The sequence continues at coordinate 393,223,580 of OU342744.1, read as the reverse complement.
AACCACATGGATCCACATGACAACACACACTCGAGTGGATTCTATAATGCAACTTCTACCACACTGGTGCAACATGCAATGTGGAAGATGCTTTCGTATGTGTTTTTGGTCTATGTGACCAAGGATTGACACACTAATCCAGTAGTGTCATTGCATGTGTTCTTTTCCTATACCACATGGATCCACATGACAATACACACTCCAGTGGATTCTATGATGCAACTTCTGCCACACTAGTGCAAAATGCAATATGGAAGCTACTTTACTATCTGTTTTTGTCTGTCACCATGGTTTGACACACTGATACACTAGTGTCATTGCATGAGTTCTTTCCCTAGACCACTATGATCTCCTTGTGCCATTGCTTGTGTTCTTTCCCTAAACCACATGGATCCACATGACAACATACACTCCAGTGGATTCTGTGATGCCACTTCTGCCACAATTGCACAACATGCAATGTGGAAGGTGCTTTCCTATCTGTATTTGGTCTCTGTCACCATGGTTGGACACACTGATCCACTAGTGTCACTTCATGTGTTCTTTTCCAAGACCACATTGATCCACTAGTACCATTGCATGTGTTCTTTTCCTAAACCACATGGATCTACACGAGAAGACACACTCAAGTGGATTCTATGATGCAACTTCTGCCACACTGGTGCAACATGCAATGTGGAAGCTACTTTCCTATCTATTTTTTTTTGTCTCAGTCACAATGGTTTGACACACTGATCCACTAGTGTCATTGCATGTGTTCTTTTCCTAGACCAATATGATCACCTTGTGCCATTGTATGTGTTCTTTCCCTAAGCCACATGAATCCACATGACAACACAAAATTAGTAGATTCTGTGATGCAACTTCTGCCACACTAGTGCAACATGCAATGTGGAAGCTGCTTTCCTATCTGGTTTGTGTCTCTATCACTATGGTTTGACACACTGATCCACTTGTGTCATTGCATGTGTTCTTTTCCTAGACCACTTTTATCACCTAGTGCCATTGCATGTGTTCTTTCCCTAAACCACATGGATCCATTTGAAAACACACACTAGTGGATTCTGTGATGCAATGTCTGCCACACTGGTGCAACATGCAATGTGGAAGCTACTTTCCTATCTGTTTTTTGTCTCTGTCACTATGGTTTGACACACTTTTCCACTAGTGTCATTGCATGTGTTCTTTTCCTAGACCAATTTGATCACCTAGTGCCATTGCATGTGTTATTTCCCTAAACCACATGGATCCACATGACAACACACACGCAAGTGGATTCTATGATGCAACTTCTGCCACACTGGTGCAACATCAAATGTGGAAGTTGCTTTCCTATATGTTTCTGGTCTCTGTCACCATGGTTTGACACACTTTTCAACTAGTGTCATTGCATGTGTTCTTTTCCTAAACCACATGGATCCACATTACGACACACACTCTAGTGGATTCTGTGATGGAACTTCTGCCACACTGGTGCAACCTGTAATATGGAAGAAGCTTTCATATGTGTTTTTGGTCTTTGTGACCAAGGTTTGACACACTGATCCACTAATGTCATTGCATGTGTTCTTTTCCTAGACCACACTGATCACATAGTGTCATTGCATGTGTTATTTCCCTAAACCAAATTGATCACCTAGTGCCATCGCATGTGTTCTTTTTTCCTAAACCACACTGATCCACTAGTGTCATTACATGTGCAGTTTTCATAAACAACACTAATGAACTAGAGAAATTGCATTTGTTATTTTCCTAAACCACACTCATCCACATGACAACACACACTCCAGTGGATTCTATGATGCAACTTTTTCCACACTGGTGCAACATGCAATGTGGAAGATTCTTTCCTATCTATTTTTTGTCTTTGTTACCATGGTTTGACACACTGATCCACTAATGTCATTGCATGTGTTCTTTTCGTAGGCCACTATGATCACCTAGTGCCATTGCATGTGTTCTTTCCCTAAACCACGTGGATCCACATGACAGCACACACTCTAGTGGATTATGTGATGCCACTTCTTCCACACTGGCACAACATGCAATGTAGAAGGTGCTTTCCTATCTGTTTTTGGTCTTTGTCAGCATGGTTTGACACACTGATCCACTAGTGTCATTGTATGTGTTCTTCCCTAGTGCCATTGGATGTGTTCGTTTCCTAAACCACATGGATCCACATGACAAGACACACTCCAGTGGTTTCTATGATGCAACTTCTGCCACACTGGTGCAACATGCAATGTGGAAGCTGCTTTCCTATCCATTTTTGTCTCTGTGACCATGGTTTGACACACTGAACCACTAGTGTCATTGCATTTGTTCTCTTCCTCGACCACTATGATCACCTAGTGCCATTATATGTGTTCTTTCCATAAACCACATGGATCCACATGACAACACAATCTCTAGTGGATTCTGTCATGCAACTTCTGTCACACTGGTGCAACATTCAATGTGGAAGGTGCTTTCCTATATGTTTTTTGTCTCTGTAACCTTGGTTTGACACAATGATCCACTAGTGCCATTGCATATGTTCTTTTCCTAGACTACATGGATCTACATGCAACACACACTCTAGAGGATTTTGTGACGCAACTTCTGCCACACTGGTCCAACATGAACCGTGGAAGCTATGTTCCTATGTTTTTTTTCGTCTCAGTCACCATGGTTTGATACACTGATCCACTAGTGTCATTGCATGTGTGTTATTTTCATAAACCACAAGGATACACATGACAACACACACTCTAGTGGATTCTGTGATGCAACTTCTGCCACGCTGGTGCGACTTGCAATGTGGAAGTTGCTTTCCTATCTTTTTTTTTCTGTCACCATGGTTTGACACACTGATCCATTAGTGTCATTGCATGTTTTCTTTTCCTAGACCACTTTTATCACCTAGTTCCATTGCATGTGTTCTTTCTATAAACCACATGGATCCACGTGACAACACACACACACTCTAGTGGATTCTGTGATGCCACTTATGCCACACTGGTGCAACGTGAAATGTGGAAGGTGCTTTCCTATGTGTTTTTTGTCGGTGACCCTAGTTTGAGACACTGATCCACTAGTGACATTGCATATGTTCTTTTCCTACACCACATGGATCCACATGACAACACACACTCCTATGGATTCTTTGATGCAACTTCTGCTACATGTAATGTGGAAGGTGTTTTCCTATGTGTTTTTTGGTCTCTGTCACCATGGTTTGACACACGGATCCAGTAGTGTCATTGCATGTGTGTTCTCTTCATAAACCACATGGATCCATGTGACAACACACACTCCAATGGATTATGTGATGCAACTTCTCCCACACTGGTGCAACATGCAATGTGGAAACTGCGTTCCTATATGTTTTTTATCTCTATCACCATGGTTTGACACACATTTCCACTAGTGTCATTGCATGTGTTATTTTCCTAGACCACTGTTGTGACACCCTCGGGATCTAGGTTAAACAAATCCGGCCCTAAGCCTGACATAAGCTTAACCTAGATCTCGAGGATATCCAGTGAAGAATCGATAACACAACAGTAACGTTGCGACACAAAAATTGTTATAGCAAGCTCATAACTGAGCGAGGAACCAAAATATTACAAGCAGAGGTCACTGACCACAAACATCAAACAACGGAAGGCAAATTATGCTATTAAGTATAGCAAACCTAACAAATGGACTAAGAGGCCTCAAGCATAACGATGATGTCCCAACCCATAGATTCCAGGCTGCCGGCCGCGAACCCCGAGCTACTCGTCGGTGTCGATGTCGTACCAAACTCGTCTTCAGGGGAACACTTACTCTACTATAAAAGTATCAACAAAGCAAGGGTCGGTACATGTGAAAGGGAAATGGACGTCTCCTAGAGGGGGGGGGGGGGGTGAATAGGCATTTTAAAATTATTACGGTTTAGGCTCTAATAAATGCGGAATAAAACTTAACGTTTAATTTATCAAGCCAAAACCTATATTCACTAGGTTCACTAAGTGCACCAACAACCTATGATAAGCAAGATAAACAACATGGTTATAACAAGATATAATACTTCAAGCATGATGGATATCACAATGTAAATTGCATAAGTAAAGGGCTTGGTTGAGAGATAACAAATGGACGTGGAGACGATGATTTGTTTCCCAAAGTTCACTTCCAAAGAATCTACGTCTCCGTTGGAGAGGTGTGGGGGCGCAATGTACTTCGAACGCCACAAGTGGCTCACCTTGAGATGTGGTGGCTCGATGCTCACCCAATGCCACACAAGGCCTCACCCCAAGATGTGAAGGAACGCAACCTACCAACGCCACAAAAGGCTCACCCTATTCTCCCGTGAGCTCGCCACAAAGGCCTACTCACGTTCCACTATGGGACACTTGAGGGCGGTCACCGAACCCGTACAAGGTTGGGGCAATATCCACAAATCAATTGGAGGCTCCCAACAAGAATGCCACAAAGGCTACAAAGCCGCAAAAGGCAACAAGGCCACAAAAGGCTACAAGACCACAAAAGGTCAACAATCCAACCACACAACTGTCTAGGGTTCCAAGAACCCAGGAGTAACAAGCCCAAGGGCTTGAGCTCGCCGAATCACCGAGGATAACTCAAACCTATGCAACAAATGCAAGGGCAAGTCTTTCACTCTCAAATTCCACCAAAGCTACAAAAGCTATTGGGGGAATAAGGGAGGAAGAACACAAGAGAAAAACGAAAACCTATGCAACAAATGCAAGGCCAAGTCCTTCACTCTCAAATTCCACCAAAGCTACAAAAGCTAATGGGGGAATAAGGGAGGAAGAAAACAAGAGGAGAACACAAAACTCTCCAAGATCTAGATCCCAAGGATTTCTTCACAAAGAAGGGATTTGGTTTGGTGGGGTTGTAGATCTAGATCTCCTCTCTCAAATCCCTCAATAATATGCAAGAATCATAGGAGGGAGAAGGAGAGAGGGCAAGCTCTTCAGGGTCAACAATGGAGGAGAGAGAGCAAGAACCAAGAAAAAGCAAGTGAGGCCTGAAGGGGAAAGGGGAGCTCCTTTTAAAGGTGTTCCCCGATCTGCCCGTTACTCAAAGATTCGTGCACGGACGGTAGTATCAGTGGGTGGCCGGTACTAACAGTGGCACTCAGCCAACGTTCCAAAAACGAGGTGCGAATGAACACAAAAACGAGGACGGCCGGTACTACTGGTGGGTCAACGGTACTATCGCCTGGGCCGGTACTATCGCCCAAGATTCCGACCGAAGTTTCGTCGAATAGCGCAAACCAGGCAGAGAGCATACTGAAGCGAAAACGGGGTTACCAGAAATTGGGCCGGAATTAACACCGGTACTACCAGCGGCAAACTACCCTAGCGGTACTACCGGTGGCCCGCCGGAACTACCGGCCAGGCAAAAACTCTAGAACCAAAACTGCAATAACTTTCACTTCCGAACTCCAAACGAGACGAAACCAATTTTGTTCGAAAGATAGCAACACGTAGAATCCAACAAAAACTCGCAAGATCAAAAACGCAATAAGATATGCAAGGAAAATCCGTTTTTGACGAGCTAGAGCTTGTTATGAAGATAACCACAAGCTCTAGATCCTCACATGGACAAGAACCAAACAAAAACCAAGAAAGATGATGCTATGTATGCAATGGTTTAGCTCTCTTCGAAAGATACGAAATGAGTCACCCACTCGAGATCCCCTAATGATAGTACGACCATCTATCCTAAACCTGGTCTCCCAACACTACAAGAATACTACAAGAGTCTAGGGTTCCAAGAACCCAAGAGTAACAAGCCCAAGGGCTTGAACTCACCGAATCTCCGAGGAGAACTCAAACCTATGCAACAAATGCAAGGGCAAGTCTTTCACTCTCAAATTCGACCAAAGCTGCAAAAGCTATTGGGGGAATAAGGGAGGAAGAACACAAGAGAAAAACTCAAACCTATGCAACAAATGCAAGGGAAAGTCCTTCACTCTCAAATTCGACCAAAGATACAAAAGCTATTGGGGGAATAAGGGAGGAAGAACACAAGAGGAGAACACAAAACTCTCCAAGATCTAGATCCCAAGGATTCCTTCACAAAGAAGGGATTTGGTTTGGTAGGGTTGTAGATCTAGATCTCCTCTCTCAAATCCCTCAAAAAGATGGAAGAATCATAGGAGGGAGAAGGAGAGAGGGAAATCTCTTCAAGGTCAACAATGGAGGAGAGAGAGAAAGAACCAAGAAAAAGCAAGTGAGGCCCGAAGGGGAAAGGGGAGCTCATTTTAAAGGGGTTCCACGATTTGCCCGTTACTCACAGATTCGTGCACGGCCGGTAGTACTAGTGGGTGTCCGGTACTACCGGTGGCACTAAGCCAACGGTCCTAAAAAGAGGTGCAAATGAACACAAAAACGAGGCCGGCCGGTACTACTGGTGGGTCACCGGTACTACCACCCAAGATTCCGACCGAAGTTCCGTCAAATAGCGCAAACCAGGCAGAGAGAATACTGAAGCGAACACGGGGTTACCGGAAATTGGGCCGGAATTAACACCGGTGCTGCCGGCGGCAAACTGCCCTAGCGGTACTACCGGTGGCCCGCCGGAACTACCGGCCAGGCAAAAACTCCAGAACCAATACTGCAATAACTTTCACATCCGAACTCCAAACGAGACGAAACCAATTTTGTTCGAAAGATAGCAACACGTAGAATCCAACAAAAACTCGCAAGATCAAAAATGCATTAAGATATGCAAGGAAAATACGTTTTTGACGAGCTAGAGCTTGTTATGAAGATAACCACAAGATCTAGATCCTCACATGGACAAGAACCAAAAAACAACCAAGAAAGATGATGCTATGTATGCAAAGGTTTAGCTCTCTTCGAAAGATATGTAACGAGTCACCCACTCGAGAGCCCCTATTGATAGTATGGCTATCTATCCTAAACCCGGTCTCCGAACACTACAAGAACACTACAAGAGACCGGTAAAATAGAAACCCTATCAAGATCATACCTTTGCCTTGAGCATCCCACTTGAGCCGGATGTAGACCTTCTTGACCTTCTCAAGATGGAAGACCTTTCTTGATTGCTCTTTCTCACTCTTGATTGATGAAGACTTGCGAATGGCTCACCCATACTTTGTGGGAAAACCTATTCTTTGACCTTGTCTTCACCACTCCATGATCGCTGAGGATGGCCAAGCTTCAAGCATGAGATCTTCTAGAGATGACTCATCTTGAGCTTGCACATCAATTCTGGATGATGTCTTGAAGATATCCATGAGGAGCTCCATCTTCTTCTTCTTCTTCTTCTTCAAGACATACTTGATCTTCTTCTTCTTCTAATTGATTCCAATAGGCACAATGCCCTTGGACATTGCTTCTTCTTTTTCATCCTTGAACCCCACACATGGTCCAAGCGATGCCAATGGACAAACCTACAAGTGAAACTCAATTTGCACATTAGTCCATAGGGATTTTCATTAATTACCAAAACCACACATGGGGGCATACATGACCTTTCAACAGGGTGTACTTCGCAAGACTTATGGCTGGTGGGGTAATTTTGCATAAAGCCATCTTTGTTTATAAAACAAGAGGGAGAAGAAGCTCGTCTAATTAGAATATTTTAAAAGGGGATAAGAGAGCGACATCTCTGAAGAATTGATCATCATCTTTTGATATCTACCAAAGTAATCCTTATCTCACAACTAGGATCACCCCCTCGTACCCATGAGGAAGCATCCTTAAGCACACGTTGAGACCTCCAAGTTTTACGATTAGGTTAATGTTCTCTATGATCTTCACGTTCGTTCCCAAGTCGTCCATAACCGTGCACACGGCTTTTCGAAAAGATTTAACCCTACAGGGGTGTACAACTATACCCACACGTACCAACCGACTCTTGATGACACAATGATTAGCCCTCCTCCTTGGATGACCGGCAGAGGGTGGTTGGACACGACCTTTACCTTGCTTTCACGGAGACCATGAGTCACGCCCTAAGGAGTGTTCCATCGTAACGGGTTAAATACCGAAGCCGGTCCGTAGAGATGTGAGGCGAGGTTGGTTTACCAGGGGCGCCATCTACCCCAAGCAACCCCGTTCACGCTTACCTACCTGTTATGATGCACCTTGACCCGCTAAAAGTCCCAACTTTGGTTGACTAGAGGGGGGTGAATAGGAGACTACCAATTTTTAATCTTTTCTTGCAATTTTATGGCTTAGCACAAAGTAAAATTCACTAGAGATGCAACTAGATGAATATCCTATATGGCAAGCAACACAACAAGTAAACAAGAAGGTAATTGCAAGAAGTAAAGGAGTGGAACGAAAGAACCGGCGAGGGGACACAGATATGTAAATTTCGTAATTCACTTCCAATGAAGCTACGTCTACTTTGGAGAGGTGTCGGGGCCACACGAGGTAACCCGAGCGCCACAAAGGCCTCACCTTCTTCTCCGGTGACCACCACCAAAAAGGTGGCCTCATAATCCACTAACCGGTGCCCTTAAAGGCGCCAACCGAAACCTTTACAACGAGGGTGAGGGGAGGCTCCACAACTCAATTGGAGACCCTCAATGACACCACAGAGCTTCACAGGAAATTCCCCAGCTCCGAGGATGCCCTACACGGTCTAGGGTTCCAAGAACCCAAGAGTAACAAGATCCACGAAGGATGAGTGGGGGAAATCACGATTCCTTTGGTGGAAGTGTAGATCTAGGTCACCTCTCCCAATCCTCAAAAGATCAAGAGATTTGAGTGGGTAGGGAGAGAGATCTAGGCAAGTCAAGCTCTGGTATTAATGCAGGAGAGAGAAAACAAAGAGATAAGGCAAGAGGAGGAAGAAGGGGCCTTAAATAGGCCACCTCCAACCGGGTAGATTCTGCCCAGTCTCGACACCATCGGTACTACCAGTGGCGGACAGGTAGTACCGGTGAGCAAGCCACCAACTGCCCAACGGAGGCCACGCAACGGTCAGGTTGACCAGTCAAGAGGCCCGTAGAGCTGGCCAGAAATAACGGTCCTAGTTTCAGCCCTACAACCGGCAAATAGGTAGTGCGAGGCAGAAGGTTATCTGACCCGCACAGCCTAGCGTCGGAACTAGGTCCGGAACTAGGCCCGGAACTATCGGTGATAGAAGGTGGGCGGTACTACCGGTCAGGGGTGGCTGTACTACCGCTTAGGGTGCCAGGCGCTGGTCAGGGCCGGTACAACCGAGCCAAATTCCGGTTCTAATTCTGACAAATACGCAAAACTAGACAGAAGTTTTACTGAACCAAAAGATGGCTCGTCAGAATGAGGACCAGAACTTGAGCCGGAAGTTCTGCTCGAACATCCTTGAAAAGCTCCTTGGGCGGTACTACCGCCGACTGGCCGGTACTATCAGTCAGGGCAGAAAACCCTCCAAAGTAGGAAGGAACACTCTCTCACATGAAAACTAGGATGGCTGTGGAAGTGCATATAGGGTTTGTGCATGAAATGGTAATTTCCCGCAATCTTCCAAAGTGGACCCCCTCTTGATAGTATGGTAGCCTAAAACATAATGACAAGAGAAAGTGAAATTAAGCTCCACCGTATTCAAGCTTTTTCTAGAGAGAAGTCCACCAACAAGCACATCCATAGATAAGCCCTGCAACTTGGACAGATAGTTAAACCACACGAGAAGTTGTCATCAACACCAAAAACATAAGGAAAAAATAATATCCTTTCAATCTCCCCCCTTTTTGGTGCTTGATTACATCCCCACAAGATTTGCACAGAGGATAACAAGCAGTAATAACAGAAGGGAGTAAGAGAGGAGAGAATCTTGAGGGCGAGGTATCTTGTGCTTGATCACATGGAGGGTCTTTTCTTCAAGAATAGAAAGAGCATCTTGAGGGTAGAGAGAACCTCTTTCCTCCCTCCATTTGGCATTAGTGAGTGTCTGGATGTATGGAGCATATGGACAAGACCTCTTCTCAATCATAGCGGACCAGATTTCTTCAAACATATAATCCATAATATCAAGGCGCTCATGAGAGTCTCTGTGGCGGTAAGTCTGATACATGAGATCAATCTGGAATGCATGAAGCTGATCGAAGTTACCTGCCTTGGGTGGAATAGTGTTTTGATATACCTTGCGCATAATTTCATAGGTGGGAAGAAGATGGGCAACATTTCCATTGATGCCCCAACCCTCAATATATAAGGTCTCAAGAACTTCCGACTCGGAGGCCTTCCCCCTATGCACCCACCACCCATTGGCATGGCAACCTTCCTGAATAGGGTAGCCAAGAAGGGTAGCAAACTCAGACCATTTAGGAGTTAGATACCTGTTTTGAGTCATCCATTTCATGGTGCGATCAATAGGGTCAGTATCAAAGTAGAGGTTGGAGTAGAACTGAGCAATGGCCCTCTCATCATAGTTCTCACATTATTGCATAATCTTGATGAGTCCAAACCGCCTGCACATATCGAGAGCTTCACCAAAGTACTCGGGGTTACTCTCCATCTTGGCAATGTTGATGTACTTCTGGGGGCAACAACATTCTTCTTCTTGGTAGCATAAACTTCAGAATAGATCTCTTCTAGACGCTTTGTGTGGTAGAAAGGATTCTGAGCTAGGCGGTCACGAGGAACACTGTAGGGATCAATCCTGCAAAACTCCTCATACGCAAGCTGAGGCTAGGAGGACACCTTCTTCTTGCTCGAATCAGGCCTAGAGGCGGTCTTCTTTTGACTGGCCAGAACATGTCTTTTACCTTCAGCAACAGCAGCCCTCTAACGACCAGTCTGACTAGGAGGGCGCAAGACCTCAAGATCATCCTCATAAATCTCAGACGGCCCACGAGAAGGAGCATGAGACCGCATGGATTTTCCACGGGAACCACCTTTCCCTTTGTGGGGACGAGAGTTTTGACTCCATTTATTTGATCAAGGTTGAACTTCTTGAGCATATCTTGGACATATTTAGCTTGGTTGATGAAAGTCCATTTTCTCAATTGCTTGACTTCGAAGCCAAGAAATAATTCCAACTCTCCCATCATGGACATCTCAAAGCTGTCGGTCATGAGCTTAGCAAAATCCTCATTAAAAGCTTTGTTAGTAGACCCAAAGATAATATCATCACCATAGATTTGGCAAATGAACAAGTTTCCTCCAACTTTATTAGTAAAAAGAGTGGGATCAATGAGGCCTACTTCGAAACCACGGTCTAACAGAAGCTCTCTAAGGCACTCATACCACGCACATGGGGCATCTTTGAGACCATAAAGTGCCTTATCAAGTTTCTAGACATGGTCCGGGAAGAGAGGATCCTCAAAGCCAGGAGGTTGCTTGACATACACCAACTCTTTTAAGGGACCATTGAGAATAGCACTCTTAACATTTATTTTTTGCAATTTAAAGTTATGATGGGTAGCATAAGCAAGATTCATGCGAATGGATTCTAGACGAGCAACGGGAGCATAAGTTTCACCATAGTATATGCCCTCAACATGAGAGTATCCTTGGGTAACTAACCTTGCTTTTTTGCGGACGACTATACCATTTGCATCCCGCTTGTTCTTGAAGATCCACTTGGTCCCAATCACATTTTGACAATCTTGGGGTCTCTTCACAAGTGACCACACCTTGTTCCTCTTGAAGTTGTGAAGTTCTTCATTCATAGCATCAACACAATCATCATCTTCAAGAGCTTCAAAGACCTTTTGGGGCTCAACATGAGAAATAAACGCATGATGAGAACTAAAAGAGGTTAGTTGTCTCCTAGTAGTGGAGCCCCTATTGAGATCTCCATAAACATTTTCAAGGATATGGCTGTCTTTGATGACCTTGGCGAGACGGTATGCTTGACGGCGAGCTTGGACCTCAAGACGAGATTCTTCAACAACCACTTGGTCATCACCACGTTTCGAGTCCCCGCCTTGACTATATGAACAATCTTGATCACTATCTTCATCAACATCAACCAAAGGAGAGACATCATCATTTGGTGGAGAGACATTAGCTTGGCCTTCTTCAACTTGACCTTGAGCATCATTGACTTGAGGAGCGTCACAATCTTGGATAGGTAGAGCTTGATCGGCATGAGGTAGACTTTACCTTGGAGAGTCATGCACATGAAAATCTTGAGAATAGCTTGGAGAAACTTGAGAAGCAATAAGTTGACCTTGAGGTGCAAGATGGTCTTGTGAGAGTGAAGGCTCCGCTTGAGTGGAAAATGGTCCTTCTCCTTCGGCCATAAGGGGATCCTCAATGGGGTGGAAGAAACCCACACCCATTCTTCTTATGGCTTGGGGAGGAATTTCATCACTTGGATCACCAACACCGTCTTGCCTCACAAGGGACTCATGATCTTCATCGAACTCGACATTGCTAGATTCTTCAACCCTTCCCGTTGCTTTGTTGTAGACTCTATAGGCATGGGATTGATTTGAGTACCCAACAAAGATCCCTTCTTGAGCCCTAGACTCAAACTTCGACAAGCGAACACCTTTCTTGAGGTGGAAACATCTACATCCAAACACCTGGAAGTACTTGGCATTTGGCTTGCGACCGGTGAGAAGTTCATATGGAGTCTTGTTCTTATTCTTGCGTAGGTAGAGGCGGATGGTAGCATGGCAAGCAATTGAGATGGCTTTGGCCTAAAAGTTATATGGTGACTTGAATTCCGCCAACATGGTCTGGGCTGCATCCATCAAAGTACAGTTCTTCCTTTCGGAAACACCATTTTGTTGAGGGGTATATGGAGTAGAATATTAATGTTTGATCCCCTCATCACTAAGAAACTCATCCAAAGTGTAGTTCTTGAATTCGGTGCCATTGTCACTTCTAATGGTGAGGATGGTAGCATTGTGTTTCCATTGCACTTGATTGGAAAAGTCGATGACGATTTGGTGAGTCTCCCTCCTGAACTTGAAGTAGACCCAAGTGTATCTTGAGCAGTTGTCAGCAATTACCAAACAATATTTCTTCCCACCAAGGCTATCATGAGAGGGAGGCCCAAAAATATCCATTTGAAGAAGCTCCAAGCACCGTTCGGTGGTGATTTGATTAAGGATCTTGTGAGGCTTCTCATGCATCTTCCCTTCAATGCAAGCCCTGCACACACGATATTTGGCAAAGGAAATGTCTTTTAGTCCAAGGATGTGGCCACCCATGTAGAGACTTTGCAAAGCCTTCATGTTTGCATGGGCTAGGCGTCGATGCCACAACCAGCCGACATCGGCTTTCGCATAGAGACATATAGCATGGGTAGGTGGCTTTCCGAAGAAATCCACTACATATAAGTCATGCTCTATGTATCCAATGAAAGCCACCATGAGAGACTTTATCCACATGAGGACCACGGAGTGCTCATTAAAGAAAGATGAAAGACCCATGATAGCAAGAGCACGAACGAAAAGGAGATTGTAACCAAGCGTTTTGACAAGCATGACATTAACCAAGGATACATCCAGTGTTAATACCATCTTACCAAAACCCAATACCCGAGAGCTTGTTTTATCACCGTAGGAGACCATAGTATTGGCAAAATTTGGCCTAATCTCCGACATGATAAACTTGCTTCAAGTCATATGGCTTGTAGCTCCACTATCAAGCACCCATTTTGCACCGCCGGAAGCAAAGTCCTACAAGAAAATCAAGCTTTGGTTTGAGGTACCCATTTTGCAATGCGTCCCCTTTTGTTAGTCATAAGCGTCTTAGGTACCCAAATGTTCCAATGATAAACATGAGTATAAGATGTGCCAATGTACTTAGCATAGACATGACCATCAAAAGATTTGCAAAGAATGTAAGAAGGATTGTTCTTCCCAGCAAAGTTAACACTTTGCACAAAGGTAGAATCAAGAGAGGATACTTGAGCAAGGCTCTTGCTCTTCTTATTTTTCTTGTTCCTCCTCTTGTTCTTCCTTTTTATGGAAACTTGCCCTTTTGCAATTTGATCTTTCAACATCTTGTTCTCCACAACAAGATTCTCATGCTTGCAACAAGGGTTGGAAGAACAAGGCAAATGTACAATAGGCATAGTGGAAGACTTTGAATGTTCATTGCTAGGTTGGGTTTGAAGTCTCTCGTAAGCCCCAAAGAGACTTGAGAATTTACTCTCCAAGGCATGATGTTCCTCCTTGAGTTTCTCAAACTCCTTAAGGCATTCATGATCAACACCAAACTAAACATTTTCATTTTAAGGACATTCAATGAAGCAATAGCATGATCTCGTTCTTTAACAAGTTGCATTATGAAGGCATTATGGTCCTCAACAAGTTTAGCCACACTTTCCTCAAGAGTTATTCTCATGTTATGTTCATCTTCAAGGGATTGAGATAGAGAGGCAATCTGATCGGCACCCTCTCTCTCATTTTTACCTAACATGTCAATAACTTCTTCTTTCTCATCTAGCATTTCCCTAGCATGGTCAAGTTGGTTTAAAAGAGTTTCAAAGCACATTCTAGTATCATCATCTAGATGCTTCATGGATTCACACATGCTCACCATTTCTTTCTTAACCTCTAAACCTTCTAGGTCATTCAAGGGAAGTTCATTTGCGGGAGACTTACAAGAGGGAGTTACCTCGGTGGCCTTAGCCATGAGACACTTTTGGTTGCAGTTGGTGATGTTCTCATTGGGAGAGTCGAAGAGTGACACTCGTGGGGTAGATGAAGTAGCAATAGCGGCAACTACGACAATCTCTCCACCTTGACCTTCACTCTCATCATCATCATCCACGCCCGAGAAGTACTCTTCATGGACCACCATTGCCCTTTCCTTGTTAGGAAGGTTCTTGTTGTGGAAGTTCTTCTTCAAGGGGTGAGGAGGTCTTGGCTTGTTCTTGCGAATGAGGCGGCCTCCATTGTATTCTCTATTCTCGAAGGGGCATTGAGCTTCAAATTGACTCTTGTCGTTGCAATTGTAGAAAGATCTTGCCTTTGGAGCCTTCATGGTTGAGTTGAATCTTGGTTTGTCTCTTGACCTTGACTTCATGCCCGGTTTGTTCCAAAACTCCCTTGATGCTAGAGCCAAGTGTTGGGGATATACTTTTCGGGTATCCTCACAGTTCCTCACTGACCAGGATGGCCCACTTCGGGTTAGAGCTTTGCTTCACGGGCGGCCCAGTCGGGGTGAGAAGACGGAATCCAATCCAGCTACGGGAAGGACCAAAAGACTTACCGACTTAGGCCCATAATGTTACTTGTAGTTCAACATGTACTATGTAACCAACTCTTAGTCGTAGCCGGATAGATCTCTCCTGTAAACCCTAGGCCGGATATCTATATAAGCCGTCCTAGGGAGAGCCTTTAGAGCACCAACACTCTAGACCCTCAATAGTCTACAATCTCAACTCATGCAGGCGAACCCTTGTAACCCATATTCCGGCTCTACCGTATTACTGGATTGCTAGCAGGAGTAGGATCCGTCCAAAGCCGGCGGATGCGAACCTGGGTAAACTTGTGTGCTCACCGTCTCGGAACACCGTACGTCTCCCACCCCTCTCTTCCGCACGCCCCGAGGACCCCCTCATGGCGTACTTGTCATCAATCCAACGATAGTTGGCACCCATCGTGGGGCAAGTGAGCTTAGGATCTATGTTCCGAGCGGAATCTGCAAGAATCGGAATCGGCGAAACTATCGCCGTTGGTCGCATCCTCTATGCCAGCGACGTCCCTCTCAACGTTATCGACGAGACTTGGATTCCAGCTAGGGAGGCCGTGACTGCCTACACAATCATGTCTTTTGGCGAGATCAATGTTTACATCAGTTTCGCTGAACCTGCCCCACCCACCCTAGCGGTGATGATAGAGGCAGAAGAATCTTCTGGGTCCCCTTTGTCCGCGGAGGTGGCAGAGTTCCGGATCTCAAGAAACCCTAATCCCACCCAGCCCGCACCAGTTGCGGAGATAGTGGAGAAATCCGAGCCTGAAGAAGACCTAGCGGTCCAAGTCGAATCTAGAGTGGATCTCCTTGGAGAAGCCGGATCCTAGATCGACCTACCCGTGGAAGTCGAAATCCAGGAGGAGCAAGTCAACGACACTAATTCCGGCTCTGATGACGCCAGGACAGATAGGCCTTTCCTAAGGTACACACTGCATGGTATGATGCTGCAAGGCGCAAGCGCAGATGCAATTCTCGAGACCATCAAAAGTTTCGACATGGCTGATCGCGAGAGCCACAGGTACCTCAGGAAGCACGCGTTGCACTTCGTCGGATACATGGGATCCGGATCAGGCTCTACCGATGCTGGAGAAAACACCGACTCTGTGATGGAGGTGATTGGAACAAATGCCGACGTACCCGCATCCTCGGATGAATCGATGACGTCAGCGGACTTCCGAAAGTTCTCCGCGGAATACGAAGAGGAGTATAACTCCAAAGTTGCAGAAGAAGGAGAAGTCATGGATGAAGGATCCGGGGAACACTCTCCTAAAATGTAGCATGACATGGAAGTCGGAGATAATCCCGAAGTCCAGATGTCCGAAAGTACCGATCAGAGCTTAACTCCTGGAAACGGACCCCAAGCCATCTTTGCTACCGGCGCTGCCAAGAAGGCAAAGAATAAGAAGAAGAATAAGACCCCAGCAAAAGACCCTCTGGCAGAAGAGGTGATTGCTGAGCAATATGAAGAAGACTCGGATGGAGCACTAATCCCAGACGAGCCGAAAAAAGAAGAATTGGTGGATGGACACGTGATCACTGAAGGTGCGCGTAAACTCATCGATGCTGCATTAACCACACCTATTCCTACAGCTGCAGAACTTACTGCGGAAGAACTGGACGAGAGGGCACAGGCCCTAGAAGCGCGTCGTCAAGTACTCCTCGATGAAGCCAAAAACATTGAGGAAGAAAAGAAACGCATAGCATCTGCGGCGAAGTACAATTCCAGGCAATACCAGAAGACCAGGAAGCGTCACACCAATGACAACCAATTCCCTCAGATCCACGTCGTCCTTTTCAGATATGAGATGGGGAAGCCTCGGAAATATAGCAAAGGAGATTGGGTATATCCAACCCAAGTACAGAATACCGTGGCGGCCCGATAAATTCTATCGGCTAATCCAGGACCGGAGGAGATCCGTTTGGGAATCAAACTACTCAACAAGGGACTGGAGCAGCAAAAGGTTGCCTTGTCCGGAAGTAAAAAACTGGTCTCGGATTCCGACCAATGTCGCACAGATCTGGCATGGGCTGACGTAAGACCCCATCATGTTCTAGAGCAGCATCATCGCCCCGAACACCGGGAAGATAATTATTCGAGAACCGGATCATCAGGACAGCATCATAGAACTGCGCGTGACTAGAGCAACGTCGCCCCAACGGCCGAAAAAGAGGCCATTGCTGCACTGAATCCGAGGAATACTCCCCGACGAGAGTCGAACGATCGAAGGGGAGAAGATAAAGAGAAACGTCGGGAGGAGGATCGTCAAAAAATGCCACCTCCTAGACATGCAAGCCGTCCAGCTGACCCTCACCATGGTGGGAACAATGGACAAAGGAACGACGTAAACCATGCTGGCACAAGCTGGCAGGGGGCTCACCGTAGTGAAGACCCTCCCAAGAACCGGAATAATGACGCTCCAGACGGAGGCCGGCGATCAGCCGGAAACAATTCAGCTGCCCCACCCTCTCCACCAAGCAGTCATCACAACGGCTCTCAAGGGGGACAAGGAGGACGACGTGGCTTGGGTGGTGGTAGAAGCCGAAGTCCAGCTCCAAGGCACCGCAGCCACAACCGACATTCAGGACGGTATCTATCCCCGAACGACGCAAGGCACAGGATCAACTCCAACATAGAGGTGCGGCGCTACGAAAACGATGATATCTACATGGGCCCAAAATGCTTCGGACCATGCATCAGTGCTACAAGATTACCGGAAGGATTTGCTATCTCAAGGCATATCCAAGCCTACGACGGCATTGCTCGGCCAGATACCTAGCTACAGGATTTTTTCCAAGCTTGCTGCATCGCCAAAGGCGGAAACAGCCTGGTCGCAACCCGATATATCCCACTTAGGTTGTGGAAGATGGCACGATCATGGATCAATGAACTTCTAGAGAACACCATCCACAACTGGTATGACATGCAAAGTGCGTTCTTCCGGAATTTCGAAGGCACATATCGGAGGCCCTCTACGGTCGGAGACCTACATCGTTGCACCTAGAAAGCCAGAGAAACTTGCCGGGATTACCTTGGACGATGGATCGACACCAAGAACTCCTGTGAAGGAGTAAATGATCAAACTAAGATTGAAGCTTTCATTGCGGGTCGCCCAATTGGTTTACCGCGTCATCGTCTGAAGTGTGACGCTATCACCGATTTGGGAGAGATGATAGAAACAGCGAGCAAGTAAGAAGATGCCGACGATGATGCAGAGGGATTGCTCAATGCCCTAGTTGTGCCTCAGTTGGCCAAAAAACCAAAGCAACAAGCTCAGAAGTATAAAAATACCTCGGAAGAGAAACCCAACGCGGAAATAGTAGTGGTCACTGCTACTTTCGGGTCCGGAGGAAGAGGAGGACGCAGTGGAGGCCACGGGCGTGGCCGCGGGACTTCAAGGGTCCAAGGTAGAGGAGACCAGCAACCAGGCAAAACATACTCTTGGGCCAACATCGCCAATAACCCATGTGTGCATCACTTAGATGCCAATGGGGGCTCGTCCCACACCAACGCCGAATGTCGTTTCAATGACGACATCAAAAGAGATGACACCACGGGCTACAAAGCTAAGCGGAAGAAGGGAAAGAAAAATCCTGAAAAGACAAGGAGACCAAGGAAGATTCCAACATGGAGGAAGCTGATGCTTCAAATCCCAAGCCTGAAGGGAAGAAAAATTTTCTGACCAAAAATACACTTATGTTACCTTCCTCGGATCTCAACCAGCAAAGGTCAAGAAAGCAGTTCTACATGAGCTCAATGCAATAGTTCCGGCTATCCCCCAATTTTTGGACTGGTCGGAAGTGGATGTTACCTTTGGAACTCCAAAGAATTATCGGACGGAGGCACTATCCTTGGAAGTGGTCCCGTTCAAGAGCGCATACCATGCTATATTCGGACGTCTAGCTTACTGGGCTCTTATGGCTCGTCCGAGTTACATTTACAATATGATGAAAATTCTAGGTCCCAACGGCGTGATTGTAACATCCCAAATTTTTGCAATTACAGATGTTACTAGAAGCATGCATCATATCCTTGCATCATGGCATCGCATATTAAAAACTGCATAGATATTTTCTTCCTAAATCCCATAGTCATATATAGACTAAAAGGGGTAAAACCTTTTTGAACCACCAACACCCTTGCAAAAGTGTTATTTTATAATCCTATTCTAACCCTCTTCTTTTTATAAAATTTTAGAGACTGATTTCTTTTATTTCGGAGTCCATTTGCAAAAGTTATGCGACTTTTAGTAAAACAGAAAAAAATAGTAAAAAAAAGAGAAACCTAGCCTAACCGGGCCAGCCGAGCCAGCCCGGGACTTACCTACCGCCCGCCTGGCCAGGTGGGCGTCGCGCAGCGCGTGGGCCAGCCCAGCAAGCCGCGCCATCTGCCAGCCCCCCTCCAGCCGCAGCCGCCGACAGGCCGGACCCACCCGTCATCCGCCTCCTCCGTCCGAGTCCTGCTCGAGCACGCCTCGCCGCGTCGGCACAACCAACTCCGGCCGAATCGGAGCGGATTTCCACAACCCCCGCGCCAAGTAAGCCCGGCTATTTAAAGCCCCGGCACGCCTCCCGCAAAACCCTAGATTGTTTCTACCCCACCGCCACCGAGCCGCCGCCAATCGCTCGCTGGAGCTCCGCCGGACTCCGCCGCCTCCAGCCGCCGGCCGCCGCCATCTCGGGAGGAAGGAGCCGACGCCGCCCCCGGGAACGGAACCGCGGCGAGGAACCGGTCGCCGTCGTCTACTCCATCAGCTAGGGAAGCACCGCCTCGCCGCCGTCGAGCGCCGCCGACGCTCCGCCGCCACCCGCCGGTAAGCCACCACCCCCCTCTCAGACCGTTATATCGAAATCTAACGGCACAGATCGGTCAAGCCGACCCCGGCCAACTGCAACTCGCCGCGTGGCACGCCCACGTCAGCGCTGCGTCATCATCGCGTTGGCGTCACGGGCACCCCGCTGGACCAACCGCGCGCCGCCACTTGGCGCTACACAACTGGCCGTTGTTCTGGTTTTCTTTTAAATAGGCAGAAAATACTTTAATCTTGTAAAATCCATAGTAATTCGAGTATTAGTCCAAAAATTGCGTATAATATACCGTTGGATTCATATTTTTGAGTAAAGCACAGATCTACATTAATATTGCTGTTTTACCCCAGAAATCTTGTATTAGGATTTAAAGTTTAGATTAGAGTATTTTAATTCTAGAAAATTATCCGTAGCTCCGTTTTAGTTGATTCCTCTTGCGTTGGCTTTGTCTCGACGAGACCTTCTGTAGAAAATTGTCATATCATACTTAGGGTGTTCAGATCTGTCTCGAGGTAGATTAGAGTTGTAGATCTAGTTTTGAGCTTGGTTATTTAGGGTTTAACCCAAAATACTTAAAATCTGCGGGGAATCGATTCTAATGACATCCCCGACTCAACAACACCCCTGAATAAAACCCTTGGTCAAATTTGAATCCATCCTTGCATATTACCGTGTTGCATGCATGCATATTCGACTTCGTGACTTTGTTTTGTGCAAATTGTGATTGGATCCATGTTTGTTTCATTAGATTACTCGGAGTGCGCTGAGGAGTACTGTTGTGTAGAGTGCTGCTCGGATCAAGGCAAGTTACACCACTTGTTCATGTTTATGTCCCAGTTTTGACTATGCATGTTTTACTCTTCAAATTCTGTAGTATGCATGTGTAGGATTTTGGTAGTTTTCTTAGTACTATTTGGCAAGTGCGGTTTTGTAGTATGCCATGAGTAGCTCTATGCTTAGGAATTTCCATCCCAATAGGTTATCCTGTTTTTCTAAGTTATGCTTGCTATGCTATATACTTGTATATATCAAGTACCGTTGGGAGGGTTCGAAAGACTCAAAAAAAATTCTAAGTATGAAAGCTCTCTCGAGCGAACTTTTCTTCCAAAACCCCCTTAAAAATAAAACTATGTTTTCTTCTGGTCGGAATGGTTGCCGGGTCAACGAGTGGATATTTGGTGGAGGACGGCCGCCCAGGAATCAAAGAAGTCTACCATGTTTCAGAATTCAGAAGCTTCCCGTGCAACCACAATACATATGGGCTCTGTCTTGGCTTAGTACTTAGTGGGAAACCTCACCGGGGTACCAATATTTGGAGGTTCTCGACACCGTTGGATCCAGCTGGTAGAGGGGCTACTAAGGGAAGGCTTCACCACGGTCTTGTCTGTAAAAGGACTTGATCGTGGATTGTGGGGAAAGTGCACAACCTCTCGAGAGTATTGCAATCTGATCGATCAGCCGTGTTCACAGAAACAGAACAAGTTTGAGCATCTGAAGGATGGAGCCTCTGAAAGATATTCCTCTCTCTTTTCCAAACCTAACGTTTTATAAACCCCAAGGCGTGATTAATATCGCCATTGGGTGGGATTTTGGGAACTTGGTGCGTAATATCCAAGTGCTAGGTTGATTGGGCACTTGGTGAGTAATATCCACGTGTTCCATTCGACCCTATACTACGTATCAAAGTTAACAAAGTAGGGAAATCTCTTCCTCTTTTCTTATTACATTGATAAAATTGGCTTTACGCAAATGAACCCAGAGCCTACTCTTAGCCTTGCATGTAGAGATAGTCTTACTCTTTCCTTGGTGTAATTTGCCAATACATTAAAAGTATTGACCCAACTTGTTGGCTACACGTCTTATGTGCAGAATCCGAAGATTGAAAGGTGCATAGGGATCGCGGGTCTTCACGCAGCTAGCCTGAGGCGTTAATGGACTCAAGTTTTACTTAGATTCCGCTGTTTTATTTGAGCTAGCTATAAGCTATGCAAGTTGTAATAATTATACTCTGGATTATTCGTGTAATAATGACTTGTGTTTTACATGATGTTCATCGATTGTGAAGTGCTAGCTATTGATCCAGGGACTAGCATGTTATTCACAGGGACTTAGGATCCTTAACGATCCAAGGTCGCAATAGATGGTATTAGAGCACAAAGTTGCCTGTAGGACGTGACCCTAGGATTGGAAACCACCTTTACCAAGTGTGTTTTTGCTTTCTATATTATTCTAAGTTATTTCTACTCTTCTAGTATTTCTCTTCCTTATAACCTTGTGCCTAATTTTCTTTCTCCTAACCTAAAGATGACGGCCTTCTACTACGACACCGCCGAAGACATCAAGTTGTAGTTACCCATGCCGTCAATCAAGGGAAGCGACTTGAGGAAGATGCACAAGGAAGGATGATGGGCGATTGAAGTCATCCAACCGGGGCACAGCAAGTCAGAACCCAAGACAGAGGCCATTGTACTCAACGTCACCAGCGACTCCAAGGAGAAAGGACTTAGCATCAGCTTGCAGGAGCTCATTGGACGCCTTTGCGGACGCCACCATGAAGAAGTTGAAGGCCACTACATCAAATTCTTTGGAAGACACGATGAGAACAGAGTTCCAATCGAGTTAACCCCGGAGGAAAGGAAGACATGCAAGCGTCGAAGGATCCAATATCAAGACTTGGAGTCCCACATCAATGATCTTCAGAAGGGGAGCTGCCTTGAGATCATGAGGAATGACGAGCTTTGTGCCCTAGTCAACGAGAAGGACGAGAAGATCGAGGAGCTGGAAGAAAATATCAAGTCCCTAGGAGGGGAGCTCACCACCCAAGACAAGAGGTTCGCTAATCAAGAGAAGAGGGTGCAAGATAAGAACAAGAGGATTAGGGAGCATAGTCTTGTGCTCGCAAAAAACGAGATGGAGTTCAAGAACTTTGCCACCATGTTGAAGGACCTGCGAGCAGCTAAGAGGAGCTTGGAGGAGAAGATCACGCCCGTGACTATGGGGTCAAGTTTGATCAAGAAGCTACAGAAGGAGAAGAAGGAACTCCAAGGGAAGCTGGAAGCTACTACCCAGGAGCAGCAAGAGGTGAAGGAACTTGAAGAGAGGCTCAAAGCTGCTACACCGGAGCCACAGGAGGTGAATTAACTTCAGGAGAAGCTTGAAGCCATGACGAGGGACATGGAGTTATACAAGTCACTGCTGGAAAAGGAAGGCTTCATCATTGAGGATGAGGAACTGGATGATGAGTAGAGTAGTTGGACCACCTTTAGTTCTATAGTCAAACGTTGTTCACGATTGTAATGAGTACCAAAAATTATTTTGGTTTAGTTAAACTTGGTTGAGTGTGTTAAACTATGTGCTTGGTGTGCCTTGATTTCTCGTGTGTTTCTTTTTCCTCATGGTTGCATAAGGGTAGGAGTTTATTCCTTAGGCCTTCTATCCATTTCTTAACTTGTTTCCCAAACCCCACAGATGGCGAGACGTGGAAGCAACAACAACATGCCCCTAGAGATAGCACAACTTCTGAACTCCCAGAATCAGCTGATCCAACTCCTCACTCAAAACATGCAAAACAACAACAACAACCCACCGCCTCCACCACCCCCACTGCCCCAACAGGATCGCCTGACTCGGTTCTTGAGGTTGAACCCTCCAATTTTCTCTAGTAGTTCTGAGCCAATTGTGGCAGATGACTGGCTCCGCACCACCAACAAGAAGTTAGACACCGTCCAAGCTGTTGGAGCTGATAGGGTGCGCTTTGCCGCGCACCAATTTGAGGGACCAGCCGCTGAATGGTGGGATAATTACCAGGTCACCCACCCTGATATTGAAGCTATCACCTGGAACCAGTTTGAAGCGGCCTTTCGTACTCATCACGTAGCCGCGGGAGTCATGTCACTTAAGAGACGTGAGTTCCACGACTTGAAACAACTACACCGCTCTGTCTCCGAGTATGGGGACCTTTTCAACAAGCTGGCACGTTATGCACCTGATGATGTATCCACGGATGCCAAGAGATAGGAGGAGTTCTTAAGGGGACTTAATGATGAAATATCCATTCAGCTTGTGGCTCTGAAGTTTGATAACTATCAGGAACTTCTGGACAGGGCAGTTGTGGTTGAAGCAAAGCAAAGGAGTATAGAGAACCGAAAGAGAAAGTCCACCTCACACAAGCACAACTCTGCCCCATATCAGAAGCAACGCACTTCATCACCACCACCCCACAACCACAATGGCCACAACCACAATGGTCATCGTCATGGAGGACATAACCACAATGGCCAAAAACACCACAATGGAAATGGCAATGGGAAGGATCTGAGTGAAGTGACATGCTTCAAGTGTAACAAGACAGGGCACTATGCAACTACTTGCCCCGAAAAGATGAAGAATGGGAATGGTAATGGAAACGGCAACGGACACAACCATGGCAATGGTAATGGAAATGGGAAGAAGCCGAATCCGTTCGTCAAAGCCACAGTGAATCATGTCTCTGTGGAGGATGCTCGTGAGGCACCTAACTCCGTGATTGGTAAGGTCAAGCTTAACTCCACCCCTGCAGTTGTTCTTTTTGATACAGGTGCATCGCATTCATTCATATCAAGGGTATTTGTGGATAGAGGCAAGATACCTACGGAGACTATTAGTACTCCCCTAAGGGTAAGTTCTCCTGGAGGAGAAATAGTGGCAAACTCTGGATGCCGTGGGTTAGAACTAAGGATTGGGGCGCACACCTTTCCCACCAGCCTAGTCGTTCTGGAGTCACAAGGCTTAGACATAATTTTGGGCATGAATTGGATGACCGAATATGAGGGACTCATTGATTGTGCCAAAAGGACTATCGCACTCACGACTCCGGATAAGAAAAGGATCCGCTTTAAGTCAGCTTTCGCACTCAAAGGAAGTATGGTGAACTCTCTTAAGGGGGTTAGCTTGGAGGATGTGCCAATTGTGAAGGAGTACCCAGATGTGTTTCCGGAAGAATTTCCAGGGATGCCTCCCGACCGAGACATCGAGTTTCTCATTGACTTGATGCCAGGTACTGGACCAATAGCAAAGAGAACATACAAGATGGATGTGGATGAGTTGAAGGAACTTAAGAAACAGCTTAGAGAGCAGTTGGACAAAGGCTTCATTCAACCAAGTGCGTCATCTTGGGGAGCACCTGTCTTATTCGTGGAGAAGAAGGATAAAACCAAGAGACTAGTCGTGGACTACCGGTCGTTGAATGAAGTGACAATCAATAACAAGTACCCTCTACCCAATATTAATGACCTGTTTGACCAATTAAAGGGAGCTAGTGTGTTCCTTAAGATTGATCTCCGATCAGGTTATTTTCAGTTAAAGATCCCAGAATAGGATGTACCCAAGATAGCCTTCACCACAAGATACAGATTGTATGAATACACCGTGATGTCGTTTGGCTTAACCAATGCCCCAGCATACTTCATGACTATGATGAACAAGGTGTTCATGGAGTACTTGGATAAGTTTATTGTGGTATTCATTGATGACATACTCATATACTCCAAGGACGAGAAGGAACATGAGAGGCACCTACGCCTAATCATGGAAAAGTTAAGGGAACACAAGTTGTATGCCAAATTTAGCAAATGTGAGTTCTGGTTGAAAGAAGTGGGATTCCTTGGTCATATTGTATTAGCTAAAGGTGTTGCCATGGACCCAACTAAGGTAGCTTCCGTGACAGAATGGGAGTCCCCTAAGAATGTGGGTGATATTAGGAGTTTACTGGGCCTTGCGGGATATTACCGAAGATTCATTGAAAACTTTTCCAAGATAGCAAAGCCTATGACAGAGTTGCCGAAGAAAGAGAAGAAGTTCCAATGGACCGAGGCTTGTGAAGCAAGTTTTCAGGAATTAAAGAAGCGCCTAGTAACAGCACCAGTTTTGTGTCTCCCTGATATCCAAAAGGATTTCCAAGTCTATTGCGACGCTTCTCGACAAGGACTTGGTAGTGTTCTGATGCAAGATGGAAAAGTAGTGTCTTATGCCTCTCGGCAACTTAAGCACCATGAGAATAACTACCCCACGCACGATTTGGAACTAGCATCAGTTGTGCATGCGCTCAAGGTATGGAGACATTACCTAATGGGCAAACATTGTGATGTGTTCACGGATCACAATAGCCTTAAATACATCTTCACTCAAAAGGAATAAAATATGAGGCAAAGGAGATGGCTTGAGCTCATCAAGGACTATGATTTGGACCTGCAGTACCATCCTGGAAAGGCCAACGTTGTGGCTGATGCCTTAAGCCAAAAAGTCTATGTAAATGGACTTACCGTGGGAGAACTTCCAAATGATTTGTGTGAACAATTCAAGGATCTCAGGTTGGAAATAGTTCCGGAGGGATACTTAGCACCTATGGAGATAGTGCTAGCGCTTCTGGACGAAATCAAGGAGGCCCAGAAAGGGGACAAAGAGTTGGAAGAAATAAGAGCTAATATAAGCAAGGGTAAAGAAAAAGGGTTTCACACGGATGAACAAGGAACACTTTGGTATGAGAAGCGTTTATGTGTTCCCGATGATCCCAATATCAGGAAGTTAATCCTTCAGGAAGCTCACGATTCGCCTTACTCAATTCATCCCGGTAATACAAAGATGTACATGGATGTGAAAGATAGATTCTGGTGGAACAACATGAAAAGAGAAATTGCTGAATATATCTCCTTGTCTAACGTGTGCAACAGAGTCAAGGCCGAACATCAAAAACCAGCAGGACTTCTGCAGCCATTACCTGTGCTCGATTGGATGTGGGACAAGGTAGGCATGGATTTTATCACTGGACTACCCCGGACTCGATCTGGGTAGTGGTCGACCACTTCACAAAGGTGGCCCACTTTATTCCCGTAAAGACCACCTATACGAGTGCTAAACTTGCCAAGATTTATATGTCAAGGATCATAAGTCTTCATGGTGTACCCAAGGGGATTGTCTCTGATAGAGGTACCTAATTCACCTCGAAGTTTTGGCGACAGCTACACGAGTCTCTAGGGACACGACTGAAGTTTAGTACTGCTTTCCACCCGCAAACAGATGGGCAAACGGAAAGAGTTAATCAGATCTTGGAGGACATGTTAAGAGCCTATGCGCTAGACTATGGGTCTAGTTGGGATGATAACTTGCCATATGCGGAATTCTCATACAATAACAGCTACCAAACTAGTATCAAGATGGCTCCATTTGAAGTTCTATATGGCAGAAAGTGTAGAACTCCGCTGCTATGGAGTGGAGTTGGAGAACGTATTTTGTTTGGACCTGAACTGATCAAGGATGCCGAAGAAAAAGTGAGACAGATTCAAGACAGGTTAAAAGTAGCCCAATCCAGACAAAAGAGTTATGCTGATTCCAAGCGCAGGGATGTGACTTATGAAGTGGGAGACCGTGCGTATCTCCGTGTTTCGCCACTACGAGTAGTTAAGAGATTCGGAATCAAGGGTAAGTTAGCACCCCGATTCATAGGGCCCTACAAAATCTTGGGTCGAAGAGGGGAAGTTGCCTATCAGTTGGAATTACCCAAAGTGTTAACAGTTCACGATGTTTTCCATGTGTCACAACTAAAGAAGTGCCACCCGGAAATGGCTGAAACCCCACTAAAGGATACGGTTCCGTTGGACGAGGTCCAACTGGGAAACGATCTCACCTATGAAGAAAAACCCACCCGGATTTTGGAAACAGCTGAGAGAATTACTCGTATCAGGTTTTGCAAAGTTCAATGGAATCACCATTCCGAGGAAGATGCCACGTGGGAACGTGAAGAAGACCTGAAGAAAGAACACCCACACCTATTTTCTAACCAACCTGAATCTCGGGGACGAGATTCTTCTTAAGGGGGGTAGGTTTGTAACATCCCAAATTTTTGCAATTATAGATGTTACTAGAAGCATGCATCATATCCTTGCATCATGGAATCGCATATTAAAAACTGCATAGATATTTTCTTCCTAAATCCCATAGTCATATATAGACTAAAAGGGGTAATACCTTTTTGAACCACCAACACCCTTGCAAAAGTGTTATTTTATAATCCTATTCTAACCCTCTTCTTTTTATAAAATTTTAGAGACTGATTTCTTTTATTTCGGAGTCCGTTTGCAAAAGTTATGCGACTTTAAGTAAAACAGAAAAAAGTAAAAAAAAAGAGAAACCTAGCCTAACCGAGCCAGCCCGGGACTTACCTACCGCCCGCCTGGCCAGGTGGGTGTCGCGCAGCGCGTGGGCCGGCCCAGCAAGCCGCGCCATCCGCCAGCCCGCCTCCAGCCGCAGCCGCCGACAGGCCGAACCCACCCGTCATCCGCCTCCTCCGTCCGAGTCCGGCTCGACCACGCCTCGCCCCGTCGGCACAACCAACTCCGGCCGAATTGGAGAGGATTTCCGCAACCCCCGCGCCAAGTAAGCCCGCCTATTTAAAGCCCCGGCAGGCCTCCCGCAAAACCCAAGATTTTTTCTACCCCACCGCCACCGAGCCTCCGCCAATCGCTCGCCGGAGCTCCGCCGGACTCCGCCGCCTCCAGCCGTCGCCCGCCGCCACCTCGGGAGGAAGCAGCCGACGCCGCTCCCGGGAACGGAACCGTGGCGAGGAACTGGTCGCCATCGTCAACTCCACCAGGCCGGGGGAGCACCGCCTCGCCGTCGTCAACTCCACCGGGCCGAGGGAGCACCGCCTCGCCGTCGTCGACCGTCGCCGACCGCCGTCGACGCTCCGCCGCCACCCGCCGTCGCCACCCGCCGGTAAGCCACCACCTCCCCCTCTCCGACCGTTAGATCGAAATCAAACGGGACAGATCGGTCAAACCGACCCCGGCCAACCGCAACTCGCCGCGTGGCACGCCCACGTCAGTGTGGCGTCATCACCGCGTCGGCGTCACGCGCGCCCCGCTGGACCAACCCTGCGCCGCCACTTGGCGCTACACAACAGGCCGCTGTTCTGGTTTTCTTTTAAATAGGAAGAAAATACTTTAATCTTGTAAAATCCATATTAATTCGAGTATTAGTCCAAAAATTGCGTATAATATACCGTTGGATTCATATTTTTGAGTAGAACAAAGATATGCAATAATATTGCTGTTTTACCAGAGAAATCTTGCAGTAGGATTTAAAGTTTAGATTAGGGTATTTTAATTCTAGAAAATTATCCGTAGCTCCGTTTTAGTTGATTCTTGTTGCGTTGGCTTTGTATCGACGAGACCTTCTGTAGAAAATTGTCATTTCATGCTTATGGTGTTCAGATCTGTCTCGAGGTAGATTAGAGTTGTAGATCTAGTTTTGAGCTTGGTTATTTAGGGTTTAACCCAAAATACTTAAAATCTGTGGGGAATCGATTCTAATTACATCCCCAACTCAACAACACCCCTGAATAAAACCCTTGGTCAAATTTGAATCCATCCTTGCATATTACCGTGTTGCATGCATGCATATTCGACTTCGCGACTTTGTTTTGTGCAAATTGTGATTGGATCCATGTTTGTTTCGTTAGATTGCTCGGAGTGCGCTGAGGAGTACTGTTGTGTAGAGTGCTGCTCGGATCAAGGAAAGTTACACCACTTGTTCATGTTTATGTCCCAGTTTTGACTATGCATGTTTTACTCTTCAAATTCTGTAGTATGCATGTGTAGGATTTTGGTAGTTTTCTTAGTACTATTTTGCAAGTGCGGTTTTGTAGTATGCCATGAGTAGCTCTATGCTTAGGAATTTCCATCCCAATACGTTATCCTGTTTTTCTGAGTTATGCTTGCTATGCTATTTACTTGTATATATCAAGTACCGTTGGGAGGGTTCGAAAGACTAAAAAAAATTCTAAGTATGAAAGCTCTCTCGAGCGAACTTTTCTTCTCAAAACCCCTTCAAAATAAAACTAAGTTTTCTTCTGGGAAGAATGGTTGTCGAGTCAACGAGGCGATATTTGGTGGAGGACGGCCGCCCAGGAATCAAAGAAGTCTGCCATGTTTCGGAATTCTGAAGCTTCCCGTGCAACCACAATATATATGGGCTCTGTCTTGGCTTAGTACTTAGTGGGAAACCTCACCGGGGTACCAACATTTGGAGGTTCTTGGCAGGGTTGGATCCAGCTGGTAGAGGGGCTACTAAGGGAAGGCTTCGCCATGGTCTTGTCTGTAAAGGGACTTGATCGTGGATTGTGGGGAAAGTGCACAACCTCTCGAGAGTATTGCAATATGATCGATCAGCCGTGTTCACGGAAACAGAACAACTTTGAGCATCTGAAGGATGGAGCCTCTGAAAGATCTTCATCTCTCTTTTCCAAACCTAACGTTTTATAAACCCCAAGGCGTGAGTAATATCGCCATTGGGTGGGATTTCTATAACTTGGTGCGTAATATCCAAGTGCTAGGTTGATTGGGCACTTGGTGAGTAATATCCACGTGTTCCATTCGACCCTATATACTACTTATCAAAGTTTACAAAGTAGGGAAATCTCTTCCTCTTTTCTTATTACATTGACAAAATTGGCTTTACGCAAATGAACCCCAGAGCCTACTCTTAGCCTTGCATGTAGAGGTAGTCTTACTCTTTCCTTGGTGTAATTTGCCAATACATTCAAAGTATTGACCCAACTTGTTGGCTGCATGTCTTATGTGCAGAATCTGAAGATTGAAAGGTGCGTAGGGATCGCGTTTCTTCACGCAGCTAGCCTAAGGCGTTGATGGACTCAAGTTTTACTTAGATTTCGTTGTTTTATTTGAGCTAGCTATAAGCTATGCAAGTTTTAATAATTATACTCTGGATTATTCGTGTAATAATGACTTGTGTTCTACATGATGTTCATCCACTGTGAAGTGCTAGCTATTGATCCAGGGACTAGCATGTTAATCACAGGGGCTTAGGATCCTTAAAGATCCAAGGTCGCAACAGTGATCACCATCAAGGGAGACCCGAAGAAAGCGTGAGAGTGCAAGGATGGAAATGCCGCCTTTTCTGAAGTTGTGCTGCACACCTAGGAGTACTAGGAGATCAAGAAGATCATAGATCCGTCCGAGATGCCCGCAATGAAGAAGGAGGTGACAAAGCCAAATCCGGAGTTCAAGGCATCAAAAGAGATGAAGAAGACGCCGTTGAAGGATGATGAGCCCTCCAAGGTGACCCAGATAGTCGTAGGCCTAGGTAGCGCATAGGAAAGCGCGCTTGTCAAGTTCCTCCAGGCAAATCAAGATATCTTCACATGGCAGCCATCTGACATGACCGGAGTACCTAGGGAACTTGCCGAGCACTCTTTAAATGTAAACTGGAACGCTAAACCCATCAAACAGTCCCTACGACGTTTTGCCGATGAAAAGCGTAAGGCAATAGCTAAGGAACTAGCATGGCTCGAGTTAGCCGGATTCATAGAAGAGGTCATCCACACTGAGTGGTCGGCCAATCATGTAATGGTCCCTAAAAAGGACACCACTGATTTAAGGATGTGTGTTTATTATACTGCCTTGAACAAGGCTTGTCCAAAAGATCCGTTCACTCTGCCTAGTATTGATCAAGTTATTGATTCTACGGCAGGCTCGTAACTCCTCTGTTTTCACGACGCATATTCCGGTTATCACCAAATCCGGATGAAGGAATCTGACAAAGTAAAAACATCATTCATAACCCCCTTCGGAACCTTCTCTTTTGTTACGATGCCCTTTGGGCTGAAGAACGCAGGAGGTACCTACCAGTGCACGATGCAGCGTTGCCTCCACGATCAACTCGGACGGAATGTACGTGCATACGTGGATGATATTGCGGTGATGTCCAAAAAGAAGGAAACGCTGATTTCCGAATTGGAGGAAACGTTTGCCAATCTACGAAAATACAACATCATGCTTAACCCGAAGAAATGCTTCTTTGGAATACCAGCCGGAAAATTGTTAGGTTTCATCGTGTCTCAAAGAGGCATAGAGGTGAACCGGGACAAAATCAAGGCTATACTCAATATTTTCAGGCCAACTCGCCTGAAGGATGTACAAAGACTGACTGGTTGCATTGCTGCAGTCAGTAGATTTGTAAGTCGGATTGGAGAAAGAGCCGCACCATTATACAAACTCCTGAAAAAGACCAAGGATTTTGTTTGGACTGACGAAGCTGAAGCTGCACTACAAGACCTGAAGAAAGTACTCTCATCTGCTCCTATCCTTGCAGCGCCGGAACCTCAGGAACCGATGTTGCTCTTTCTTGCTGCGACAAATAAGGTCGTTAGTATCATCATGGTAGTGGAGAGACTAGAGGAAAATCAGGAACACTTGGTGCAGCGTCCAACTTACTTTATCAGCGAGGTCCTGACAGAGTCAAAACAGTGGTATTTGCACTATCAAAAGTTGGCTTACGGTGTTTTTCTAGCATCTCGTAAGTTACGGCACTATTTTCAGGAGCATCCAATTACCGTGGTGAGCACAGCTCCCATGAGAGATATAGTCAACAACAGTGACGCCACAGGACACGTCGCCAAATGGGGAATAGAGCTTTCAGCTTTCGATATTGAGTATAAACCCCGGACAGCAATCAAATCCCAAATCCTTGCTGAATTTGTTGCTGATTGGATAGAGACAAAGGAAAATATGACCCTCCCTGAGTCAGAATATTGGACCCTCTACTTTGATGGGTCTAAGGCTCGCGGGGGCTCGGCGGCTGGCATGGTGCTCAAATCACCCCAAGGAGATAAACTTCTATACGTGTTGCAGATCCACTTCACAGCGACAAACAATATTGCCGAGTATGAAGCACTGCTACATGGAATCCGGATTGCTCAGGATATTGGCATTCGACATTTGGTGTGTTACGGAGATTCAGATCTTGTTGCCCAACAAGTGTCAGATATTTGTAATGCAAATAAACACATGGCAGCATATAAAGCTGTTGTGGATGATCTATCTAAATCGTTCGAAGGGTTTGAGGTTCAACACATCCCTCGAGCATAAAATGAGGAAGCAGATGCACTGTCTCGGATAGGCTCTGCGCAGAAAAAAGTTCCGGATGGCGCTTTTTTAGAGCACCTCAAAGTTCCCTCAATAAAGGGAGTAGATGAGGAATATCCGACAAAACCCGACTCACCTTTGATAGCAGTTCTGGCTGTAATTCCTAGCTCGACTCAACCCTACCTAGATTATCTCGTAGATGGCAAATTACCCGAAGACGAGGTGTTGAGCCGGCAGATCATCCGACGAGCAAAAGCCTATACTATTGTTAAAGGTGAGCTCTATAAACGGAGTGTTTCTGGGGGTTTTCAGCGCTGCGAATCTACAGTAGAAGGAGTGGAAATCTTAAGAGAAATCCACGAAGGCGAGTGTGGTCACCATGCTGCAGCCAAATCTTTAGTGGAAAAAGCTTTTAGACACGGATTTTTCTGGCTTACAGCTCAGGAAGATGCCGAACGATTAGTCAAGACGTGCAAAGGCTGCCAAAAGTACGCCAAACAAGCTCATGTTCCAGCGGATCAGCTGCGAACAATACCTATAACATGGCCTTTTGCGGTGTGGGGCTTTGATATGGTAGGACCATTTAAACGAGCTCCAAGTGGATTTACTCACCTCTTAGTGATGGTGGATAAATTCACCAAATGGATTGAGGCTAAACCCGTCACAAGTTGTGATGGAGGAACAGCCAAAAGATTTGTCGAGGATGTTATAATCCGGTATGGTTATCCACATAGCATTATCACAGACAACAGGAGTAACTTTTCTATGGGAGAGTTGGCTAGATTCTGCAACGAGCAAAATATCCAGATTGACATTGCGTTAGTCACACATCCGCAGGCTAACGGACAAGTCGAAAGAGAAAACGTTTTAATCCTACAAGGCCTAAAACCGAGACTTGAAGCACCACTACGACGTGCTGTTGGGGCTTGGGCAGAGGAATTACCCTCTGTGATATGGAGTTTACGAACAACCCCAAATAGGTCAACCGGATACACACCTTTCTTCTTGGTCTATGGTGCCGAAGCAGTTCTTCCTAGTGATTTCATTCATACTTCTCCTAGAGTTGCCACGTATATTGAAGAGGATGCCGACATTTCTCGACAAAATGATCTCGACTTAGTCGAAGAAGTTCGCGTCATTGCTGAAAAGAGATCTACAGCCTATCAGCAGAGTTACACAAGTATCATAGCCAGAGAGTCCGAAATAGATCTTTCAATAAAGGTGATTTGGTTCTCCGGCTTGTGCAACAAATAAAGCTCAAACTTTCCCCAGTATGGGAAGGGCCCTTTTTAGTTAGTCGAGTATTGCACAATGGATCGTACTACCTAACTGACATGAGGCCAGTCAAAGAAAGACCTGCTACTAAGAAGAGAAAGAGAGCTGGAGGCAGTACAAATCCAGATGAGTTAGACAGACCATGGAATATTTCTCAGCTACGTCCCTTTTATTCTTAGTTTATCCTTCTTTGTAATCATATATATGTACATGTTCTGTGAGAAATAAAAGTTTTGGTTGCCTCAAGTTTTTCTAAGAAGTATTTACCATCTTATTTCCGAATGATCATGTCATAGTCGAAAATCCCAGAATGCTTGAAAGTACTTTATGCTCATGTTCGTTCTGGTTTAGATTTCTGATTCTAAAAATGCTACCTTCGGGTATAACTCTAAATTTTCTAGTCTATACTTTGGTTTTTTGTCTGATTGCTGGATGCGGGCATTTTCCGAGTAGTGAATTGTTGGTACTAGAAGACAGCTTTGTTTCCGAGTTTAAACTAGTCTAGCAATTGAGCTCCGTTGCTCGGCAAAGTTTCTGAGCAGAAGATTTAGCCGGCTCACGAAAGGGACGAGGCGGAAAGCCAGATAAACGATAAGTATAAACGAAAAAGTATAAGTGCTTATGTAAACATTTCAGGCACGCAAAAAAAAATTAAAGCCAAAAGTGCTGAATAGATCAAAAGCTTAGCACTAGAAAAATTATAGTACTTCATAATTACAGACGCATCATGTTTTTCAGGATAATAGAAATGTTTCTAGCAATCTATGATGCAGGAGAGGAAGGAGCTACCGGCTCGCTGGATATGTTGCCTTGATATCGTTCCGAGATGTCCACATCCGAGGTGGTGCGTTCATCGTCGGAAACTTCTGCTGTTTCTTCTGGAGGCGGAGGCGGAGTGTCCAAGCGGTTGAAGAAAGAAGTGTCGTAGCTGGTCAAATCAGCCACATGACATCCATATCCGGCACAGGAGTCCATAATGGCCTTGATGTCCTGCTCCTGGCCATCTTCATCCACTTTAGAATACCCCCTATCACTTGACATATCTCCATGCTTCCATGGTGGCTCATGACCATCGTGAGAGCGTTCTACGCTGCTGATCGCGCGTAGGACATGTTCCAATCCTAGACGAGCTACGGCATTTCTTTGGTTTGTCCCACACCTGAAAATCCGACATGCTGTGCATATCCGGAATCTTGTGATCTTCGCCAATATCCTCAAGGGATTGGCGGAAGTCATGAAGCAGGTCACCGACTTTGGTAAGACGGTGGGTGCGGGGATCGGCGGAGGTGGAATCTGTCAAGTTCAGAGGACCTATAGACAAAGACAATTAAAAAAAATCAGACAATAAAAGAAGTCGAAGAAAATAGACAAGTTAGACAGATGGAACGTACCGAAAATGACGTTGTCAATTTTGGTCTTCTCTTCCTGAAGACTCTAGAGTTCAGCCCGGAGCGCCTCGGAAAGATCACTCTCTCTACACAGCTCATTATTGAGGTCCGAGATTTTTTGATCTTGAGCAGCAATCTTGTGATCACGCTCATCAGTAGCCATGGAGGAGGACTCAAGGATTTGAGCTATGCTCTTTTCATGATCTCCCTTGAGCTGATCTAGCTCTTGGCGAAGCTCCTTGTTCTCCACCACCAAAGTCTTGAGGTTCTCGGCATCTTCAATCATGGCGCAGGACTGTTTTACCAGCGCTGTAAGTCAAAAAAGAACAACAGTTCAGTAAAAAATTCGACAATGAAACATGAAGGACAAGGTTTGAGTCTCGACATGTTTACCTTCGACCTCATCCTTGGCAACTTTTAGCTCAGCATTTTTAAGGCGGAGAGCTTTGATCTCTCTCCGCTTATCACAAACATTCTTTAACAAATCCTGGTTATAGGAATATACTTTCTGTAAGTCAGAAGACCCAAAGTCACAAAGCTACTAAAGACTCGGGCTAATATTTTTGCTAAATATCAGCACGAGCCTTGGGGGCTACAATAGTTCCTTCTTTGGCATCCTAAGGAAGCATAAACCCGGATTATTTATCCTACTTCATGCTTGGGGGCTAGAGGATATGATATGAAATAAAGGAAAAATAGGAGTTGGAATTCTGACTTACATATTGTTCACGAGTAAGTTTGTCCAAACTCGCGTTCACTTCCACTACAACCTTCTCAGCGAGAATCAGAGGGGTCATAGGAGCAGTTGGAAGGTCCCCGGACCTGATCCTCTCGTTGCAAAGTCGCACTTGTTCAAGGAGATCAGAGTGCTTGACGTCCTCTGCTTCTTGTGCTTCTTCTTCGGCAGATATGTTTCTTTACTCCAGGCATTGCCTGGCTAGCCACTGGATCTCTTCAGCAGATTTCGGGGACAGGCCAAACTTGGCAAGTCCCGGATTGCTGATAAGGTTTTCGGCAAAAGTTTTTGCTGAGGGATCATTACCCAAAGATGGTTCACCCTTATCTATACCTCACTCACCCATGGTGACGTCAGTTTGCGATTCAAGGATCGCATGCTCCGTTGAAGGAGCCGGATCTTCTGTGAGAGCGGGAGAAGAAATTATCATCGGCGTTGCGGAAGGCTGACGGGCAGGAGTCGGAGGAGCTACGGCAGGAGAAGCTATGGTAATCTTCGTCTGTCACAGGGGCTTCGAAGAAATTCCCTTCCCCTTGCCATTGATGAGTTGTTTAGCTCTAAGAATGTAACAGAACCGGAAATGTTACATCTCGGAAGAAAATTCGAGTAAAGTGCAAAGGCGGAAGTGGTGATGGAAAGTTACCTCTTCACAGCAGGCACCTCCTTTGTGCGAACAGCCACTGTCGGAGCTTTATGCTTCTTGAGTGCATCATCCAGCAATGGTACCACCT
Source organism: Avena eriantha (assembly GCA_910589775.1). NCBI lineage: Eukaryota > Viridiplantae > Streptophyta > Magnoliopsida > Poales > Poaceae > Avena > Avena eriantha. The sequence continues at coordinate 393,186,611 of OU342744.1, read as the reverse complement.
CTGTCTCCTGAGAAAACTCTGGAGGATATCCTTCGAGCGGAGCGAATTCTGACTCGGGGAGGTCAGCAAGATGAAAAGAAGAAAACATATCAGTATTGCAATATAACTTAAAGATGAAAACACATAAAAAGGTTTACTATTAGAAGCTTACCGGGACTACAGGGTTTTCCGCCGTATGCATATCCAGAGAAATCTCCGGGATCCTCCTCTCGATCCACTCCCTTATCAACCATTTTATCTGGCTTATGTAGCCTTGCGTGGTGTAGGCTCTAGGGCTGATGCGGAGGGAGTCTTTCTTGGACAACGTGATGGAGTGCATCAGTCGGTCTCCGTGGTACTGAAGGGGCTAGATCCGACGTGATACCCAGCATTGGACCAGGTCGGATCCCTTCAGTCCTTTGTGTTTTATCAGATATTCGACCCGCCTCTTAGCGAGGATCAGATCGTCACTCAGAGCGGGAGCGGCCTCGTCCCAAGACGGTTGGGCCGTGGCAGCTCCGTCGATGAAAGCCGGCAAAGTAGTAGCTTTGCCGGGAGCCGGAATGTCCTGATGACAAAAGAATGTGGCTGGCCATTGTTTGACCGAGTCACTAGCTAAGATTTTGGAATATGCGCGCTCGCGTCTAACTGAAAAGCTAATGGTACCGGTGATGTAAGGAAGACCGGCAGTAATAGAATTTCTCCGAACATGAAAGTAATACCAGAATAAGGTCAAACTCGGCCTAATGCCGAGAAATCCCTCACACAAAGAAGTGTAAGCGCTCATCTCTAGGAGAGAGTTGGGAGGAAGATGGTGGAGTTGAACACCAAAATGATCAATCACCTCGGAGAAGAACTCCAAGGGAGGAAATGACACACCTCTGTCGAGGTAGGTGCCGAAGTGGACCCGCTCGTTCGGCGCGCAGAGGAGCCCTTCTGTCTCCATGCCGCGGAGCTTCTCATCATCTAAAATGCAGGGGATCCCTACCCCGCAGAAGCATTCCTTCTCCAATGCCGCTTCCATCGCCACCGTCGCCGCCGCTGCCGCCAAGCCGGAAGAGGAAGAAGAAACCATTTCTCTGGTGAGCGGATGACCTAAGATGGGCGGCGCTGGGAGTTTTTGGGGGAAAGCAGAGGAGCTCTGTGCATGCGGGGGAGATTTGGAGGAGAGGAAAAGGCAAAGGACAGGTGAAGAAAGGAGGAGGAGAATCCTCACCCCTTATATCCACCTAACCGCGCCAAGATTCATGTAAATGCTACAATATAACCGCCACGCATCGTGGAAAGAACTGGGAAGGACCCATGCGATTATTACGTCGCCTCGATCTCCCCGTATGCATTGAAACGGCGCCTCGGTTCAGCAAACTGTGGACCCGCCAACGGTCGTGCTAACAGGATGTCTGTCAGATGACGTGACTTGACCATGACTTGTGTCAGGTGGCGTTAGAGACCAAATTCCTGCTTAGTTTGAAATCAAGCTGTAAAATCCGAGTAACTTGTTGATAGGTCCGACTTATTTCTAAGGCCCGATCGTATTTTTTGTGAAGTTTCAGGAACCCTTCAAGATTCTGCAAGCCGAAGATCAAGCTAGACGATGATGAATCCGACTTTGGATCTTGGAGGCCTCCGGGGGCTGTTGTTGGGGATATACTTTCCGGGTATCCTCACAGTTCCTCACTGACCAGGGTGGCCCACTTCGGGTTAGAGCTTTGCTTCACGGGCGGCCCAGTTAGGGTGAGAAGACGGAATCCAATCCGGCTATTGGAAGGCCAGAAGACTTACCGACTTAGGCCCATAATGTTACTTGTAGTTCAAGATGTACTCCGTAACCAACTCTTAGTCGTAGCCGGATAGATCTCTTCTATAAACCCTAGGCCGGATACTATATAAGCCGTCCTAGGGAGAGCCTTTAGAGCACCAACACTCTAGACCCTCAATACTCTACAATCTCAACTCGCGTAGGCGAACCCTTGTAACCCATATTCTGGCTCCGCCGTATTATTGGATTGCTAGCAGGAGTAGGATCCGTCCAAAGCCGGTGGATTCGAACCTGGGTAAACTTGTGTGCTCACCGTCTCGGAACGCCGTACGTCTCACACCCCTCTCTTCCGCATGCCCCGAGGACCCCCTCATGGTGTACTTGTCATCAATCCGACGACACCAAGTGCTCATTGAAAGCATATTTGATGTCCTCTTGAGACCACTCACTAGAGTTATCGTCTTCATCAACTTCCACCACTTGAGCTTTCAAGGCAAGGTTCAACTTTTGAGACCCATAAGCACGAGCACGAGCTGACTCCGCATTCTTCTTGGTAATGGTCATGGCAATGACTTCACTCAACACATCTTGAGAGGACATGGTGTGGTAGTTACTTCTCCCCTTGATAGAGTTGAGTTTTTGCTCCTCAAAGGGAAGAAGGGCTTGAACAAACTTACTCTTCATGAACTTGTCATCAACATAGGTAGCTCCAAGGTCCCTCATTGTTCAACAAAGAATTTTGAGACGATGATACATGTCTTCGGGTGACTCATCATCTTGCATTGTAAAGCCATCGAACTCATTGTTGACTTCATCAAACTTGGAGCTTTGAATGCTCGCATTCCCAATATACAACTCGGTAAGATGATCCCAAGCTTCTTTGGCTGTGGAGAATTGGCGAATGTGAGCAAAGTCCTTGGGGGTCAACACCTTTTGGATCATGCCCAAAGCGGTAGCATTGAGGTGCTTGTCCACGAACTCGTCCCGAGTCAACTTCTTAGCATCATATGGAGAGAAACATTCCTCCACACTCCTCATCAATTCAATAGAAGAGCTGGAAATGTGAGATTGCATTAGATATTGCCAATTGGTGAAGTTAAAAGTATATAGCTGATACATTGCAAATCTATCTATAATTTTTGATGTTCCATGCTTGGTTTTATCCACTTTCTTGTGTTTTGTCCACACTTTGGAGTACTTTTCATATGATTTCTTGGACTAACCTATTAACAAGAGCCACAGTGCCATTTGCCTGTTTTCTGCTGTTTTTGGTTCCAGGAAAGTCAGAAAATAAATATTCTCAGAATTGGACGAGGAGAAAAGCCAAAGTGCCTATTTTTCTGGAAGTCATCAGTGTTGGGTTCGTAGCATGGAAAACAAAAAATTTCTACCGTAAGAACGAACAAAACCTAGATCTAATCTAGATAAAAGCCAAGATCTAATCTATTAGACATGTGCAACGAGATAGATCTGTACTAACCCTTGTTGATTCGAAAGCGTTACGAGATTAGATCTCGTGGTTGATCTAGTCGATCACTTGCCGATCTCAAGATCGTGTGGACGATCCTTCCAGCGCCGCGTTCCGGCAGCGCTTCTGCAGTCGGTCACACGTGCGGAGTCGAAGCAGACCTTCCTCTCCTTGTTCCAGCGAGCAGCGGAGGTAGTAGATCTTCTCCACGGAATCCCAGCAGTCACGACGGCGTGGTGGTGGTGGTGGAGTAGAGAATTCTGCAGGGCTTCGCCTATGCCTGTGCATAAGGAAGAAGGAGGAGAGAGGCGGCTAGGATTGGAGTAGTGGAGGAGGGCTTGGAGGTGGCGCCCTCACCCCTCTATTTAAAGGGGGGAGGCGCCATGGGAGGGGGAGTCCTAGTAGGACTCCCCCTCTCCTATGGCCGGCAGATTGGAGAGGGGGAGGAGTCCTCCTCCCCCATGACTCCTTGTCTTGCCCCACAAGGACTCCTTGATCCCTTTCTTGGTTTTCAAGCAAACTCCAAGAAATCTTCCAGAACCTTCCGGAACATTCCGAAACCTTCTAGAATCCTCATACAAATACTCCGGAACATTTACTAACTCAGAAAATGATCCCCAATATATGAATCTTATTCTCCGGACAATTCCGGATCTCCTCGTGATGTCCTAGATCCAATCCGAGACTCCGAACAACATTCGGTCTCCAACGCACATTCCATATCTACTTAAAACAACTTCGAACCTTAAGTGTGTCACCCTACGGTTCGTGAATATGTAGACATGACAGAGACACATCTCCTATTAATAACCATCAGCGGGACCTAGAGATCCATAATGGCTCCCACATACTCAACGATGACTTCGTGATCGATTGAACCATTTACATACGAAACCAATTCCCTTTGTCACGCGATACTATACTTATCCGAGATTTGATCGTTGGCATCTCCATACCTAGTTCTACCTTGTTACTGATAAGTACTCTTTACTCCTTCCATGTTATGTCATCCCTTGTGACCCAGTCACATGCTTGCAAGCTAACTAGATGACATTCCACCGAGAGGGCCCAGAGCATATCTATCCATCATATGGATGGACAAATCCCAATCTTGGTCCATGTGCTTCAACACATACTTTCAGAATACCCAATGACACCTTTATAACCACCCAGTTACGAAGCGGCATTTGATGTCATCAAAGTACCCATATGGTGATGGTGATTAACACAACCTCATGGTCGAAGGATTAGGTTACTATGCATTTAAAAGCATATAGCAATACGAACTTAATGAATTGATCTTATGCTACACTTACTATGGGTGTGTGTTTATCACATCATTCTCCTAATGATATAACCTTGTTATTAATCACATCCTAATGTCCATATTCAGGAAACCATGATCATCAATTAATCAACAAGCTAGTTCAACAAGAGGCTTACTAGGGACTCTCTTATGTTTACAAAACACACATGTATCAGTGTTTCCTAATAATACAATTATAGCATGAGATGTAAACATTCATCATAAACACAAAGATATAATAATAACCACTTTTATTATTGCCTCTTGGGCATATCTCCAACAGTCTCCCACTTGCACTAGAGTTAATAATCTAGATTACATGGTAATATACCTAACACCCATGGCGTTCTGGTGTTGGTCATGCTTTGCCCTAGGGAGAGGTTTAGTCAACGGATCTGCCACATTCAGATCAGTGTGTACTTTGCAAATCTTTATGTCACCATCTCGGACATACTCGCGAATAGCGTGGAAACGTAGCTTGATGTGCTTCAGCTTGCTATGTGACCTTGGCTCCTGTGCATTAGCTATGGCACCTGTGTTGTCACAGTAGATGGCCATCGGGTCCAACACACTGGGAACCACGCCAAGTTCAGTAATGAATTCCTTCATCCATATGGCTTCTTTTGCAGCCTCCGAAGCAGCTATGTATTCCGATTCAGTTGAAGATTTCGCCACAACGCTTTGCTTCGCACTCCTCCAGCTCACTGCAGCACCATTCAAAATAAATACGTATCCCGATTGTGACTTCGAGTCATCTGGATCAGTGTTCCAACTAGCATCGGTGTAACCGTTTACAACAAGATGTTCATCACCTCCATAAGAAAGAACCATATCCTTAGTCCTATTTAGGTACTTTAGGATATTCTTGACCGCTGTCCAGTGCTCCATTCCAGGATCAATTTGATATCTGCTAGTCAAACTAACAGCATGTGCTATATCCGTTCTTGTACACAGCATGGCATACATGATAGAACCTATGGCCGAGGCATAGGGAATATTATTCATTTTCACTCTATCTTCTGCCGTAGCTGGACTTTGAGTCTTACTCAAGGTCTTACCTGACAACATGGGCACGAACCCTTTTTGCTCTCTTCCATTCTAAACTTCTTTAGAACTTTGTCTAAGTATGTACTTTGTGAAAGCGCTATTAGGCGTCTCGATCTATCTCTATAAATCTTGATGCCTAGAATATATGCCGCTTCGCCAAGATCCTTCATTGAAAAACTATTATTCAAATAGGTTTTGACGCTATTAACAAGTTCTATATCATTCCCAATCAACAATATGTCATCTACATATAGTACTAGGAATGCTACAGAGCCCCCACTCACTTTCTTGTAAATACAAGCTTCATCATAAGTTTGTATCAGTCCAAACTTTTTGATTACTTTATCAAAACGTTGATTCCAACTCCGGGATGCTTGCTTCAGTCCATAAATGGAGGACTGAAGTTTGCATACCTTGTCAGCATCTTTAGGATCGACAAAACCCTTGGGTTGTACCATATACAACTCTTCCTCAATGTCACCATTAAGGAATGCCGTTTTGACATCCATCTGCCAAATCTCATAATCGAAATGTGCAGCAATTGCTAACAAAATCCTCACAGACTTTAGCTTCGCTACTTGTGAGAATGTCTCATCATAGTCAACTCCTTGAATTTTTCGGAACCCTTTCGCGACAAGTCGATCTTTATAGACGGTAACATTACCATCAGCATCTGTTTTTCTCTTGAAAATCCATTTGTTCTCGACAGCCTTACGGCCATCCGGTAAGTCCACCAAAGTCCACACTTGGTTTTCGTACATGGATCCCATTTCGGATTTCATGGCTTCGAGCCATTTGTCAGAATCTGGGCTCACCATAGCTTCTTCATACGTCGTAGGGTCATCAGCGTTGTCCACCAACATGACGTTCAAGGTAGATTCATACCAATCAGGAGTGGTACGAACCCTCGTTGACCTGCGAGGTTCAGGAGTAACTTCGTTTGAAGTTTCATGATCATCATCATTAGCTTCCTCTCCAATTGGTGCAGGCGGCACAAAAACATATTCCGGTGCTGTGCTACTCTCAAATCCGAGAGAAGGTTCAATAACCTCATTGAGTTCTACTTTCCTTCCAGTCACCTCCTTCGAGAGAAACTCATTCTCAAGAAAGGATCCATTCTTGGCAACGAAAACTTTGCCTTCGGATCTATGATAGAAGGTATACCCAATTGTTTCTTTAGGGTATCCTATGAAGACGCATTTCTCCGCTTTGGGTTCTAGCTTATCAGGTTGTAACTTCTTTATATATGCTTCGCAACCCCAAACTTTAAGGAACGACAACTTAGGTTTCTTACCAAACCACAATTCGTACGGTGTCGTTTCAATGGATTTAGATGGTGCCCTATTTAAAGTGAATGAGGCTGTCTCTAATGCATAGCCCCAAAACGATAGCGGTAAATCTATAAGAGACATCATAGACCGAACCATATCTAAGAGAGTTCGATTACGACGTTCGGACACACCATTACGCTATGGTGTTCCCGGCAGTGTCAACTGCGAAAGTATTCCGCATTTCTTTAAATGCATGCCAAACTCATAACTCAGATATTCACCTCCGCGGTTAGAACGCAGAAACTTAATCTTCTTGTTACGATGATTTTCCACTTCACTTTGAAATTCCTTAAACTTCTCGAAAGTTTCGGACTTATGTTTCATAAAGTAGACATACCCATATCTACTTAAGTCATCCATGAAAGTGAGAACATAACGATATCCACCACGCGATGCTACACTCAATGGACCGCACACATCGGTATGTATTATTTCCAATAAGTCTGTAGCTCGCTCCATTGTACCAGAGAATGGAGTCTTAGTCATTTTTCCCATTAGACATGCTTCGCATCTTTCAAGTGATTCAAAATCAAGTGATTCAAGAAGTCCATCTGAATGAAGTTTCTTCATACGCTTCACTCCAATGTGACCAAGACGACAGTGCCACATGTATGTAGAATTATCATTCAATTTTATTCGTTTAGCATCTATGTTGTGAACATGTGTATCACTACTATCGAGATTTAGTAAGAATAAACCATTCATCTCAGGTGCATTACCATAAAAGATATTACTCATATAAATCAAACAACCTTTATTCTCGGACTTAAAAGAGTAACCGTCTTGCATAAACAAGATCCAGATATAATGTTCATGCTTAACGCAGGCACCAAATAACAATTATTAAAATTTAAAACTAATCCTGAAGGTAGATGTAGAGGGAGCGTGCCGATGGCAATCACATCAACCTTGGAGCCATTTCCAACGCGCATCGTCACCTCATATCTCACCAGTCTTTGTTTATTCCGCAGTTCCTATTTCGAGTTACAAATATGAGCAACCGAACCAGTATCAAATACCCAGGCACTACTACGATTACTAGTAAGATACACATCAATAACATATATATCAAATATACCTTTCTTCTTGATGTTGTCGTTCTTCAGATCCGCTAGGTACTTGGGGCAGTTACGCTTCCAGTGACCAGCACCCTTGCAGTAGAAGCACTCAGTTTCAGGGTTGGGACCAGCCTTGGGTTTCTTAGCAGGTGTGGCAGCTTTCTTGCCGTCCTTCTTGAAGTTGCCCTTGTTCTTAGGCTTGCCCTGTCTTTTGAAATTGGTGGTCTTATTGACCATCAACACTTGGTGCTCCTTCTTGATCTCCACTTCAGCAGTTTTCAGCATGGATGATAGTTCAGGCAACGTCTTGTTCATGCAGTGCATATTGTAGTTCATCACAAAGTTCTTGTAACTTGGTGGAAGTGATTGGAGGAGACGGTGAGTCCCTAACTCATTAGGAATCGATATCCCCAACTCTTGGAGCTTGTTTGCGTACCCAGACATGGTGAGCACGTTCTCGCTAATGGAGCTTCCCTCTTCCATCTTAAAGTTAAAGAACTTTTCGGAGGCCTCATAGCTCTCCGTGGCCACGCGAGTCTCAAAAATTAGCCTAAGCTCCTTAATGATCTCGAACGGTTGTGGTGCTCAAAACGCTTCTGGAGCTCCGCTTCTAAACCATACAGGATGGCACACTGAACTGTGGAGTAATGATTTTTCCGAGTGGCGTAAACATTCTTTACGTCATCGGTGGCATCTTCTTCAGGTGGGTCACCTAGCGGTGCTTCGAGCACATAGGTCAACTGACCAGCCCTGAGGATGATCTTCAGTCCACGGAACCAGTCCGTGAAATTGCTTCCATTGTTCTCAAGCTTTTCTTTCTCTAGGAACGCATTGAAATTGATGGAGGGGGGTCGCCATAATCTATAACAAATTTGCAAGTAGTTTACACTAAGTTTATGATGAATTGAGTTCAAATTTAATACTTAAGTTAACTAGGTGAACTCCCACTCAAAACAACATCCCTCATATTGTTTTAGTGATTACACGAACCAAGTCCACTACACCAAGTCCGATCTTCACGAGAGAAGATGTAGTTTCATTAGCGAACAATCTTCATGTTCATCATATCATTTATATGACTCATGCTCTACCTTTCGGTATTCCGTGTTCCGAGACCATGTCTGTACATGCTAGGCTCGTCAAGATAACCTTAGTTTCCGCATGTGCAAATCTGGCTTGCACCCGTTGTATGCACACGTAGAATCTATCACATCCGATCATCACGAGATGCTTCGAAACGACGAGTCTTAGCAATGGTGCCAACTAAGGGTGAACACTTTATTACTTGACATTTAGTGAGAGGGATCATCTTATAATGCTACCGTCGCGATCTAAGCAATACAAGATGCATAAAGGATTAACATCACAGGCAATTCATAATTAGTGTGATATGATATGGCCCTTTCTTCTTGCGCCTTTGATCTCCATCTCCAAAGCACGAACATGATCTCCATCATCACCAGCATTGCGTCAAGGTCAGTGGCGCCGCTTCATGGTTGTCCATCATCACTATCAACTATTACAACTACTTGGAATAAAGCTATTACAAGATGAATAGACACGCAGGTCTTAACAGAATTAAAGACAACCATTAGGCTCCTGCCGGTTGCCATATTACAATAAGGATCATTGCATACATCAAATATAACCACAATCACATGTTGGCCATATCACATCACAAAACCCCTGCAAAAACAAGTTAGACACCTCTAATTTTCTTTGCATGTTTTACGTGGTTTGGGGCTTTCGAACAAGAACGGATCTTACCTACGAAACTGAACCACAACGTTGATACAAGTGCTATCAAGTGCAAAGTGTAAATTGGATCTATACTATGGTGGGAGAGACAGACACCCGCAAAGCCACTTGTGCAAAGCAAGTTACACGTCAAGCGTGGAGCAAGTCTCATGTGCGATGACATGTAAGGTTAGCCCGAGCCGCTTCATCCCACCATGCCGCAAGATGCAAAGTACACAAAGAAAAAGACGGCACGAGCACCAACGCCCACAACACCATTGTGTTCTACTCATGCAACAGATCTACGCATAGACATGGCTCTGATACCACTGATGGGTTCGTAGCATGGAAAACAAAAAATTTCTACCGCAAGAACGAACAAAACCCAGATCTAATCTAGATAAAAGCCAAGATCTAATCTATTAGACATGTGCAACGAGATAGATCTGTACTAACCCTTGTAGATCCGAAAGTGTTACGAGATTAGATCTCGTGGTTGATGTAGTCGATCACTTGCCGATCTCAAGATCGTGTGGACGATCCTTTCGGCGCCGCGTTCCGGCAGCGCTTCCGTAGTCGGTCACATGTGCGGAGTCAAAGCAGACCTTCCTCTCCTCGTTCCAGCGAGTAGCGGAGGTAGTAGATCTTCTCCACGGAATCCCAGCAGTCACGACGGTGTGGTGGTGGTGGTGGAGTAGAGAATTCTGCAGGGCTTCGCCTATGCCTGTGCAGAAGGAAGAAGGAGGAGAGAGGCGGCTAGGATTGGAGTAGTGGAGGAGGGCTTGGAGGTGGCGCCCCCACCCCTCTATTTAAAGGGGGGAGGCGCCATGGGAGGGGGAGTCCTAGTAGGACTCCCCTCCCTCCTATGGCCGACGGATTGGGGAGGGGGGAGGAGTCCTCCTCCCCCATGACTCCTTGTCTTGCCCCACAAGGACTCCTTGATCCCTTTCTTGGTTTTCAAGCAAACTCCAAGAAATCTTCCAGAACCTTCCGAAACATTCCGAAACCTTCTAGAATCCTCATACCAATACTCTGGAACATTTACTAACTCACAAAATGATCCCCAATATATGAATCTTATTCTCCGGACAATTCCGGATCTCCTCGTGATGTCCTAGATCCAATCCGAGACTCCGAACAACATTCGGTCTCCAACGCACATTCCATATCTACTTAAAACAACTTCGAACCTTAAGTGTGTCACCCTACGGTTCGTGAATATGTAGACATGACAGAGACACATCTCCTATCAATAACCATCAGCAGGACCTAGAGATCCATAATGGCTCCCGCATACTCAACGATGAATTCGTGATCGATTGAACCATTTACATACGAAACCAATTCCCTTTGTCACGCGATACTATACTTCTCCGAGGTTTGATCGTCGGCATCTCCATACCTAGTTCTACCTCGTTACTGATAAGTACTCTTTACTCGTTCCATGTTATGTCATCCCTTGTGACCCAGTCACATGCTTGCAAGATAACTAGATGACATTCCACCGAGAGGTCCCAGAGCATATCTATCCGTCATATGGATGGACAAATCCCAATCTTGGTCCATGCGCTTCAACACATACTTTCAGAATACCCAATGACACCTTTATAATCACCCAGTTACGAAGCGGCGTTTGATGTCATCAAAGTACCCATCCGGTGATGGTGATTAACACAACCTCATGGTCGAAGGATTAGGTTACTATGCATTTAAAAGCTTATAGCAATACGAACTTAATGACTTGATCTTATGCCCTCTTGGGCATATCTCCAACAATCATATGCCAGAATACGAGATGGAGAAGGGCTGGGGACCGGCCACACCACCTAGCCGACGCCAGCACCCCCTCGGCCTCTCCTTCCGCCTATAAGATGCCCTCTGGACGAAAACCCTAAGGAACCCGATCAAAAATCAACGAAAGAGTCCGTAGACACCGTCATCTCCATCCCTAGACCGGGAGCGATCTGAAGCTCTTCCCGGCACCCTGCTAGAGAGGGGATTTCACCCCGGAGGCCTTCTTCATCACCATGAAAGCCTCCGATGTGATGCGTGAGTAGTTCATCCTTGGACTATGGATCCATGTAGTAACTAGATGGCTAGTTCTCCTCCTTTGTGCTTTCATGTCTAGATCTCGTGAGCTCCGTTCATGATCAAGATCATCTATTTGTAATTCTAAATGTTGTGTTTGTGGGGATCTGATGGATATTGAGATGCTATTTTAGATTGATTATTGATTCTATCATGTCTTTGTTATTTGTGATCTTGCATGATTTCTGTTGTTAGTAGCTATCTTGGCCAAGTAGATGCTAGCAACTCCAAGAGTTAGTATTTATGCTCGATAGTGGTTTCATGCCTCTGGTAATCTAGGGAAGTGACAGAAATCTCTAAGGTACTAGATGTGTTGTTGCTACTAGGGAGAAAATAACAATCCTTTGTTCATAGAACAATCATATTGTTTACATTACACGTAATTCGTAAAGCAATAATCTGTTGCTTGCAACTTAATACTGGAGGGGGTTCGGATGATAACCTGAAGGTGAATTCTTAGTCAAAGATGCAGTTGGATGGTGGTCTATGTATAATGTTGTAATGCCCAATCGAATCTCAAAGGAGTCAAGATGATTAGTATATGCATGTATTGCTTTCTCGGTGTTTGTCAATTGCCCCGCTGTAATTTGTTCACCCAGCATGTTATCTATCCCGGTCCTTTTCTTTTACATACAATCTATAAACTTTTTACTGCTTTGTGTTTACTTTCTACAAACTATGACTTCCTTCCATTCGATACGTTTAATCCTTTGTTTTCAGCAAAACCGGTGACATTGACAACCTCATCGCATGTTGGGGACAGAGTTCTGTGGTTGTGTTGTGCAGGTCTCCACGTTGATGCTTGTACCGGTAGTGCGCCCTTCCATCGTTCAGCTAGCTACACCTTTGGGGTGTTTCCTTGCTCCTACTGATTGATAACCTTGGTTTCATACTGAGGGAAAACTTGCTGCTGTGCTCATCATACCTTCCTCTTGGGGTTCCCCAACGAGCTCGGTATATTTTGGTCCATCAAGCATATTTTGTGGCGCTATTGCCGGGGAGTCAAGGACATCTTCACAAGGGGAGTCCCTCATAACCAATCTCTTTACTTTATTCTTTTTGTTTTGCTTTGTTTATTTTTTCTTTGTCTGCTTGTTTCTTTATCAAAAACACAAAAAAATTAGTTTAACTAGTTTGCTTTCTTATTTGAAAACACACAAAAAATTAGTTCCTACCTTAAGTTGCCTTTTATGTCTAGCCTTGCTCCAATCACTATGTCACCCGAGGAAATGATTTTCACTTTTAAACAAGGAATTGAGGAGAGCTTCAAGGAAGCTTGGTCTAGAATCTCTGATCTACGTAAAAAAACTGAGCCTAAAATGACTCAAAGCTTGTTCCTTAGCAGTTTTTACCTTGGAATTGCTCTTTGCTGTAGATATGCTTTAGATGCTATTGTGGGAGGAGATTTCGTCCAATGTAATGAGGATGATGCTATTAATGCTATAAAGAAATTGATCCTTACTTTCAACTTGCCTAGCGAAAATGATATTTCTTTTCGCAAGAATATTTGCTATATTGAACACTCTTGAGACTAGCACTACTAGTTTAAAAGATTGCTATAATACGCTTAGGGAGCAACATAATTATGTTCCAATAAATGCTGAACCATCAAAGTGGCCCCCCACATTAAAGATTGATATAAATACTGAAACTTTTCAAGCTCGCTGTGATATCATGTCTGAATTTTGTCTTATGCCCAAAGATATTTATGAATCTTTGAATGTTTGGGGTCTTACTAAAGGAGGAAAAGAAATATCTCTTGCTAATAATGCTACCATATTACCTATTGTAATAGCTAAATGAGTGTTTACAAAGATCCTTGGGAAAATGATTTCTACTGATTATCTTGTTATTGAATGTGCAGGAAAAGGACAAATTACACTTGGAAGGTCCCTATTAGAACTCCTTGGAGCAATAATAGATGTGGGAAAGGGGACCATGCACCTTTCTTCTCCACCAAACAATCACATTTTCCCAAGGTTAAGAATAAATGTAAGAGAGGTAACGGCAAGAAATTTGGTTTTAATGCTTCTTCATTTGAGAACACTTGATTCGTCTTTGCTTCTTATGCCTAACTTAAAGGCGTTAAAGAAAAGTACTTATTGGGAGATAACCCAAAATTTTAGATGAGGCTTGGAAGTTATTACTTCAGTAATAACCGCTCCTTATCCTTTTTATTTGCTTTTTGTGCCAAGAGTAACCTCTAATGAGAGAGAAGTAATGATTGGGAAAGTTGCTTTCCCCAAACAGATTTCTGTGCTTCACCGTACAAATTCGTGTAAAATCTCTGAAAGTATTTTTGAGGCGTCAATTTTTTTGCTTCTGCCCCAGGTCGTTATGTAACTTTCGTTAGTTCAACACTTTTTGATTTGAGCAACAGAAGGTCTTTGAAAAAATTCATCTTTACCTGTTGGTCTGTTTTGACAGTTTTCTGCCATTTTTTGCATTCGCTTCTTGTTGTTTCCTTTTTGAGGGAAGTGCTACAGTAGCTAGTGTTCTAATGTAAGTTTATTTTGTGTTAGAATTGAACCTTAAGACTTATTTATCTTGAGTGCACTAATGTTGCTAATAAAGATTGTGTGATGTTTTGTATGAAGGAAAAATTTCAGGTGTATGGAAGGAATGAGTAAGGAGATGAAGGATGGACTAAAGCTCAAGCTTGGGGATGCCACGCGTGTCAACCCAAGAAATATCCAAGAAGTACAAGCGTCAAAGCTTGGAGATGCCCAAGGCATCCCCTTCTTCATCAATAAAAATCCCAGGTTTCTTCCAAACGCTTCGTTTTTATTGTTTCATGCACCGTTGTGTTGTTCTTGGAGCATCTTCTTTATCGATTTCGTTTTGGTTTTTCGTTTGCTTGGTTTTCTTAGTTTTCTTAATAGATTGGTTGGACCCCCTCTTTCATACATTGGTCTGCAAATAGTTTGGTTTGGTTTGGTTTAAAAAAGAGTAGGAAAGTTCATACTTATGTGGTAAAAAGAGCTCGTTTTTGACTATAGCCTATGCTTTGTCATGCCGTGCTTTATATTGTTTTGGCTTTATGCTTAGTATTCTTTTCTGTAGCATGACTTGTTATAAACAATTGATATTGCTTAATGTGCCTTGGATGAATCATGCGTTGTTTAGCATATTAAAGCAGATATAGTGGTATTCTCCTTTGATTCTTTATTTGGGTTGACTTGGCACATGCTCACACCATGTTATGACTATCTCAAGTCACCATAAGCCTTTATGATCCTTTAGTTTTCAACTTGTAGTATCACTTTATGCTTTGATCATTGATATTTTGTCGTTCTGCATGATTATGGCCATTATTGCTCTCTTAGTTTGTCGCTCCTAGTCTTTTGCTAGCCTCCAAAACCAAGTATGAGTTCCACTCAGGCATCCAACTCTGTAAACAAGTTATTCCAAAGAGTCCACCATACCTACCTACTAGCTTATGCTATTCCAAGTATATTCATGCTTTTGCTTACCTTCCAAATAAACTTGTTATGAGAAAACTAGTGATTAAAGCTCTCACGAACTTGATGGCACACTTTACTTTTCTTGCCCTTAATAAACTTGAACCATTTTGTCGTCTATGTTGTATATGCTTGCACTTATTTGTTGGGAATTAGCAAAACCATTATGTCATGGGGAACGCTTTCAACATTGCACTTGGTACTTGTACCTAGTTGATATCATGCTCTTTTGTATATGGATGTCGTTGGTGTGAAATGAAAGGGGACCTTGTAAGTCCATGGAGTTATGTATATGTGTTAGAGAAACGCCTAGGCCGCTGGTCTAATCCATGCTAACATGGTGGAAACCTGCAGCGTAACCATAATGAGCTGTCTATGACGCATTCTTCTTATAAAAAAGAGTCCTATTGAGAAAAAAAAGAGAAAAACGAAAAAAAGAGATTATGAAAAGAGGAAAGAGATAAAAAGCACCATATTCCCATGGTAAATAAAAAGATTACTGAGATGCTCGTTGTCTGCTTGCCTTGTCATTTTGATATGGGGATTCTTCCGTATCATTGGGCAAGGGGTACCCCGTTGGCGGTTCTCTATGATACACATGTACTTATGATGAGAAGAACTTACCGGTGACTAAACTTGAGTAGCATGAGGAGCAGCCCTCGTATACAAGGGACAAGAGATTTCTAACTTATACTCCGTCAAGCATCTACACCATAGTTTGTTCACTTTAACCTTAATCACTTCAGGATGCTTATTATAGGGGCAATGAGAGCTGGAAGCTATGAGTACCATAAGTTTTGGAAGCTCTTTATGAAACTTGAATCTGTGCTTCCTTTTATGAAGGCCTTTCTTCCACCATTATATTGAGCCTCCACCTTCTACCTTTATGCACCTACTTTATGAGCATAGTGGCCATTCTTAGTTCTATGTGCATTGTCCCAAGACTAGTTGATTGATGCATAACTTGATATTGCTTGTTTTAAACTATTTGTATCTAGTCACTCTTATGAACTTTGAAGGTGTCCTATGCATTTATATTTGCTACTCTATTAGGGACAAGCTTAATACTATTATGCTATGTTTTCTTTATGTGAAACAAACAAACGTCTTGCAAAGCATTGTTATTCATGAATCGTTTGCTTGTGACTTTTCATGTTGCAACATAGTTTCTTTGTATTATTGCTAGAACTTTGTCTTTCATGTTATGATTGAAGTACTATGATCCCAGCTTTGAATGTTTTACAAATACTTTAATCAAGTCTTTGATGGTGCATGTCACCTCAAAAATTATTCTTTCTTTTTATCACTTACCTACTCGAGGACGAGCAGGAGTTAAGGTTGGGGATGTTGATACATTGCAAATGTATGTATAATTTTTTATGTTCCATGCTTGGTTTTATCTACTTTATTGTGTTTTGTCCACACTTTGGAGTACTTTTCATATGATTTCTTGGACTAACCTATTAACAAGAGCCAAAGTCAGAAAATGAATATTCTTGGAATTGGATGGGACAAAAGCCGAAGTGCCTATTTTTCCAGAAGTCATCAGATGTCAGAATACGAGACGGAGAAGGGCTGGGGCCGGCCACACCACCTGGGCGCGCGACCAGGCCTGGCCTGCGCCAGGGGGTGGTCTGGCCGACCCCAGCACCCCCTCGGCCTCTCTTGCCGCCTATAAGATACCCTCGGGATGAAAACCCTAAGGAACCCGATCAAAAATTCACTAAAGAGTCTGTAGCCGCCGTCATCTGCATCCCTAGATTGGGAGGTATCTGAAGCTCTTCCCGACACCCTACGGGAGAGGGGATTTCACCCTTGAGGCCTTCTTCATCACCATGCAAGCCTCCGGTGTGATGCGTGAGTAGTTCATCCTTCTACTATGGATCCATGTAGTAGCTAGATGGCTGGTTCTCCTCCTTTGTGCTTTCATGTCTAGATCTTGTGAGCTCCGTTCATGATCAAGATCATCTATTTGTAATTCTGTATGTTGTGTTTGTGGGGATCCGATGGATATTGAGATGCTATTTCAGATTGATTATTGATTCTATCATGTCTTTGTTATTTGTGATCTTGCATGCTTTCTGTTGTTAGTAGCTATCTTGTCCAAGTAGATGCTAGCAACTCCAAGAGTTAGTATTTATGCTCGATAGTGGGTTCATGCCTCTAGTAATCTGGGGAAGTGACAGAAATCTCTAAGGTACTAGATGTGTTGTTGCTACTAGGGAGAAAATAACAATCCTTTGTTCATAGAACAATCATATTGTTTACATTACACGTAATTCGTAAAGCAATAATCTGTTGCTTGCAACTTAATACTGGAGGGGGTTCGGATGATAACCTGAAGGTGAATTCTTAGTCAAAAATGCAGTTGGATGGCGGTCTATGTATAATGTTGTAATGCCCAATCGAATCTCAAAGGAGTCAAGATGATTAGTATATGCATGTATTGCTTTCTCGGTGTTTGTCAATTGCCCCGCTATAATTTGTTCACCCGGCATGTTATCTATCTTAAGGAGAGCCACCTCTAGTTAACTATGGATTCCGGTCCTTTTCTTTTACATACAATCTATAAATTGTTTACTGCTTTGTGTTTACTTTCTGCAAACTATTACTTCCTTCCATTCGATACGTTTAATCCTTTGTTTTCAGAAAATCCGGTGAGATTGACAACCTCATCGCAAGTTGGGGACATAGTTATGCGGTTGTGTTGTGTAGGTCTCCACGTTGCTGCTGGCACCGGTAGTCCACCCTGCCATCATTCAGCTAGCTACACCTTTGGGGTGTTTCCTTGCTCCTACTGGACTGATAACCTTGGTTTCGTACTGAGGGAAAACTTGATGTTGTGCTCATCATACCTTCCTCTTGGGGTTCCCCAACGAGCTTGATATATTTTGGGCCATCAATAGCATGGGAGGTGCTCCTTGATGTATGATGTGCGGCATGGGGATAGGTGGGTCCGGAGTGTGCTTGAATGGTGGTGGTACCACCGAGTAATCCTTTCCCCCATCTCCCTCTTTGGAGCAGGAGTCACCTAGCCCCTCGTTGCTCTTGCTTGACGGCTTGGTGGTTTGAGCCACAAAACCTAGGCCCAAGTGCTTTGGGGTAGCCGTGGTATTCACCTCGGGGGCGACCACATGCTCGGGAGCAGAAGGGGCTTCGGCGGCACGAGATGCATCATGAGGGGTTTCTAGCATGGGGGTAGGCTTAAGGGATTGCAAGAGGGTCATCATTTCCTCAAACTTGGTCATCATGGATGTCTCTAATCGATTGAGGTCATCCATGGAGGCCAAGTTCTTGGTGGTTGCACCCACACTCCCATCTTTGTCGGCCATTACCTCTTAGGCGGTTAAGCCCGAAGTAAGAGTCGAGGCTCTGATACAAATTGAAAGGCCCAACTTTAGTCGACTAGAGGGGGGTGAATAGGAGACTACCAATTTTTAATCTTTTCTTGCAATTTTATGGCTTAGAACAAAGTAAAATTCACTAGAGTGGCAACTAGATGAATATCCTATATGGCAAGCAACACAAAAAGTTAACAAGACAGTAATTGCAATAAGTAAAGGAGTGGAACGAAAGAACCAGCGAGGGGACACGGAGATGTAATTCCCGTACTTCATTTCCAAGGAAGCTACGTCTATGTTGGAGAGGTGCCTGGGACACACAAGGTCACCCGAGTGCCACAAAGGCCTCAACTTCTTCTCCGGTGAGCACCACCACAAAGGTGGCCTCACAATCCACTAACCTGTGACCTTGAAGGCGCCAACCGAAACCTTTACAACGAGGTTGAGGGGAGGCTCCACAACTCAGTTGGAGACACTCAACGACACCACGGAGCTTCACAACAAATGCCCCAGCTCCGAGGATGCCCTACACCGTCTAGGGTTCCAATAACCCAAGAGTAACAAGATCCACGAAGGATAAGTGGGGGGAATCACAATTCCTTTGGTGGAAGTGTAGATCTAGGTCACCTCTCCGAATCCTCAAAAGATCAAGATATTTGAGTGGGTAGGGAGAGAGATCTAGGCAACTCAAGCTCTTGTATTAATGGAGGAGAGAGAAAACGAAGAGATAAGGCAAGGGGAGGAAGAAGGGGCCTTAAATAGGCCACCTCCAAACAGGTAGATTCTGCCTAGTACCGACACCATCGGTACTACCAGTGGCGGACCGGTAGTACCGGTGAGCGAGCCACCAACGGCCCAATGGAGGCCACGGAACAGTCAGATTTACCAGTCAACGAGACCATAGAGCTGGCCGGAAATACAGGTCCTAGTTCCGGCCCTACTACCGACAAATAGGCAGTGCAAGGCAGATGGTTATATCACCCGCACAGCCTAGCGTCGGACCTAGGTATGGAACTAGGCCCGGAACTACCGGTGACAGTAGGTGGCCGGCATTACCAGTCAGGGGTGGCGGTACTACCGCTCAGGGAGCCAGGTGTTGGTCAAGCCGGTACAACCGAGCAAAATTCTGGTTCTAATTCCGACAAATCCGCAAAACTAGACTGAAGTTTTACTAAAACAAAAGATGGCTCGTCAGAATTAGGACCGGAACTTCAGCCGGAAGTTCCGCTCGAACAACCCTTAAAATCTCCTTGGGTGGTACTACCGCCGACTAGCCGGTACTACCGGCCAGGGTAGAAAACCCTCCAAAGTAGCAGGGAACACTCTCTCACATGAAAACTGGGATGGCTTTGGAAGTGCATATAGGGTTTGTGCATGAAATGGTGATTTCACACAACCTTCCAAGGTGGACCCCCTCTTGATAGTATGGTAGCCTAAAACATAAAGACAAGAGAAAGTGAAAATAAGCACCACCGTCTTGAAGCTTTTTCTAGAGAGAAGTCCACCAACAAGCACATCTGTAGAGAAGACCTGCAACTTGGACATATAGTTAAACCAGACGAGAAGTTTTCATCAGCACCAAAAACATAAGGGAAACAAATATCCTTTCACCCGCCAAATATTTCAAAACATGTTCTATCCATATGTCGAATGGAACGCCCGAACTATGTGACTCATAGAATCTACTAGGCAAGTTAGTTGCTCGTGAGGTTTTCCAGGCGCCGTGTGGCTGTACGCTCGTCTTGGTTCAAGAGGCTAGAACTCGAGTT
This sequence comes from Avena eriantha, assembly GCA_910589775.1. Classification (NCBI taxonomy): domain Eukaryota; kingdom Viridiplantae; phylum Streptophyta; class Magnoliopsida; order Poales; family Poaceae; genus Avena; species Avena eriantha. Next base: position 393,166,267 of record OU342744.1, on the reverse strand, counting down.
CTAATAGTGGCGAGCATGGGACTACAAAAACCACATCCCACCGTGGCCTCCCATACAAGCCTTAGCATGTTTAACCTTTACCACTGATATTACCTCATCAGTATACCTTGTTCTCTAGTCATACTAGATTCTCTGCATCTGATACATCTTCTAGATGAACCAGCACTGACAGCTAAGCATGGCTAAGCAAGACACAAATATAAGCTCTAGCAATGCACACAAGCCAAACCTACTTATGCTAGGAGCAGTGGATCAGGTAATATAAGCTCAAGGGAGTAATGCAACATATAGGATACTCTATCTATCGATAAAAGACCACAGTAGAATCGTATGTATCATGGCGAGAGTAAAATACTCTGAAAGCATAGGATTGTATCATGGTGGGGCTATGCTTGCCTTGTTTGTTGATACCAAGATATAGATCATAGAAAGCCTTGTGCTTGACTTGATTATAGTTGATCAAGTATTGTTCTTTGATCTTCGATGGTGTTGATCTCAGCCTTCAATCTTGATCTCGATATCGTATTCTACTGGAAAGAACCAAACACCAGAAAGAAAGGGGAAACAACAATCAACACATGGCATTAATGCAATGCTCAAGCAAGGATTATGATATGACAAGTTAATTAGCACTTGAATGAAACCCTATATCATGGTTGACAAATTAAACGGGCTTCCGAGGGGTCCAAACCCTAATATAGGAGAGACCCCAGGATCACCTACGTGGTTCAATTAGTTCTTCTAATTAAACTTGTAATGAAAGTTGCTGAACAATACGTTCTTTTCGGTCTATTGTGTAGATCTTGTTTTTCTGAACATTTAGATATATTATACATATTTTTCTGACTATAAATAATTACTTATGATTTTTCTCAATTCTAATCCATTTTTAAATCATTTTAAATTAATTACACATTTTAAATATTATAAAATATTTTTCAACCTGGGCCCACATGTCAGGTACTTATTCATTTCTGTAAATGATTTAAGAAATTAATAAAATGCTGACAATAGGGGCTCACCTGTCAGGTAATTCCTATTATAGAAAATAATTACAAAACAAATTAATTAAAACAAAGGGGATTATTGCCTAAGCATGACGTCATCTTCACGTGATTAATGGAGTGGAGCTCCCAGGTGGTGCACGGCACGGGGCTAGGGGCGATGCGGGGTTACGCTGAGGGTGTCGCTAGAATGAGCGTGGCGAGAGGGACCAGATAGCGGTGGCTCCACCCGCGAATGGTCGTCGGAGCGACGGCAGCGACGAGGTCTGGAGGCGGCGCTTGGTGATGGTCATCAGCAGCATGCTACAGAGCGAGAGGAGGTCGAAGGGAAGGCCCAGGAGTACCAGAAACTCACGTTGATGCTTATGACGTGACTGCGATGCCGGGGAAGGTCAGGAGCGACGGGGAGCACCGGTGGTCGGAGTTGGCAACGATGGCTCAATTCCGGTGATAGAGGGCATCCTAGCTTGTGCGCTTCGATGAGGAGGAAGAGGAGGACGAGGCGCGTCGAACGGCAGCAACAATTCGGTGAGGGGAGCTCTGGAGAGGCGGGTCTCTGTGGTTACCGGCAAGCTAGGGTTTGGGCTCAGCGCGAAAGAAAAAGAGAGAGGGAGCCGTGGGGGAAGTGAGCACTAGAGGGAAGAGAGAGACGGTGACGGGGTCCTTATCCTTCTCTGCGAGCGGCAGTGGCACAAATCACAGCGCGGGTGACGATGAGCGGCATCGGCTTTGCCATGGAGGAGCCTCTCCTTCTGTCGGCAAGGAAGAAGAAAGAAGAGGAATGACAAAGGGGTACGGGCCAGGTGGGCTGCGTTTGGGCCGTGAGTGGACCGCGACAAAGCTTCTAGGAAGGAAGGGGCTAGCTCGGCTACTCGGCCTGAGGCATCTGGCTCTTTTTTAGCAGAAATATTTTTCCTTTTTATTTCTCACTTTTCTCTTTTGTAAATTCTTTTCAAATCTGTTTTTGAATAACTCAAAAATACCAGAGGTTTTGTAAATAATAAAAAACATTGCAGAGCCCTTAGAATCCATTTTGGCTCCTTACATTTTGTAATTTTCAAATATATTTAAAACCGTTTGAGAGGTTTTTAAAGAGAGGGACGATGAGGGTTTAGGGTTTTTACATTACTTATTTTGCATGCAATTTAAAAGATGATGCTCATGAATGCACAAACAAAGACCTAATTAAGATTAGCTAAAACTGGGGTGTTACATCTCTATTCACCTAGTGCCATTGCATGCCAAGTTTTGAAAGACTAGAAGAGATACCAAAACTTTTCCAAAGTCAAAACAAGATAAGATGACCCAGAGTAAGAGCGATACCAAACAAGGAACAAAAGAAGCATACTAGAGTTTTTACAAATACTTTTCATCTTTGAAATAGATTTCGCAATACTAGACTGAACATCGACCAGTAGCAAGGTTTTCTGACGGTCAGTACTGCTCTGATACCTAGATCTGTGACACCCCCGGGATCAGGGTTAAACAAATCCAGACCTAATCCTGACATAAGCTTAACCTAGAGCTCGAGGATATCCAGTGAAGAATCGGTAACACAACATTAACCCTACGACACAAAAATTGTTACAGCAAGCTCATAACTGAGCGAAGAACCAAAATATTACAAGCAGAGGTCATTGACCACAAACATCAAACAACGGATGGAAAATTATGCTATTAAGTATAGCAAACCTAACAAATGGCCTAAGAGGCCTGAATCATAACGATGACGTCCCATCCCATAGATTGCAGGCTGCCGGCCGGAAACCCCAAGCTACTCGTCGGTGTCAATGTCGTACCACACTCGTCTTCAGGGGAACACTTACTCTGCTACAAAAGTATCAACAAAGCAAGGGTGAGTACAGGGTGTACTCCGCAAGACTTATGGCTGGTGGGGTTATTTTGCATAAAGCCATCATTGTTTATAAAACAAGAGAGAGAAGAAGCTCGTCTAATTAGAATATTTTAAAAGGGGATAAGAGAGCGACATATCTGAAGAATTGATCATCATCTTTTGATATCCACCAAAGTAATCCTCATCTCACAACTAGGATCACCCCCTCGTACCCATAGGAAGCATCCTTAAGCACACGTTGAGACCTCCAAGTTTTACGATTAGGTTAATGTTCTCTATGATCTTCACGTTCGTTCCCAAGTCATCCATAACCGTGGACACGGCTTTTCGAAAAGATTTAACCCTATAGGGGTGTACAACTGTACCCACATGTACCAACTGACTCTTAATGCCACAATGAATAGCCCTCTTCCTTGGATGGCCGACAGAGGGTGGTTGGACACAACCTTTACCTTGCTTTCGCCGAGACCATGAGTCACGCCCTAAGGAGTGTTCCGCCGTAACGGGTCAAATCCCGAAGCCGGTCCCTAGAGATGTGAGGCAAGGTTGGTTTACCAGGGGCACCATCTACCCCAAGCAATCCCGTCCATGCTTACCTACCTGTTATGATGCACCTTAACCTACCAAATCTTTCAAAATGTTTTCTATGCATATGTCGAATGGAACGCCCGAACTATGTGACTCATGGAATCTACTAGGCAAGTTAGTTGCTCATGAGGTTTTCCAGGCCCCGTGTGGCTGTACGCTCGTCTTGGTTCAAGAGGCTAGAACTCGAGTCCTAGTAGTGCGAGCATGGGACTACAAAAACCATATCCCACTGTGGCCTCCCATACAAGCCTTAACATGTTTAACCTCTAGCACTGATCTTACCTCATCAGTATACCTTGTTCTCCTGTCATACTAGATTCTCTGCATCTGATACGTCTTCTCGATGAACTAGCACTAACAACTAAGCATGGCTAAGCAAGACATATATATCAGCTCTAGAAATGCACACAAGCCAAACCTAGTTATGCTCTATCTATCGATAAAAGACCATAGTAGAATCATATGTATCATGGTGAGAAGTAAAATACTCCGAAAGCATAGGATTTTCTCATGGTGGGGCTATGCTTGCCTTGTTTGTTGATACCAAGATATAGATCTTCGAAAGCCTCGTGCTTGACTTGATTATAGTTGATCAAGTATTGTTCTTTGATCTTCGATGGTGTTGATCTCTGTATTCAATCTTGATCTCGATATCGTATTCTCCTGCAAAGAACCAAACACCGGAAAGAAAGGGGAAACAGCAATCAACACCTGGCATCGATGCAATGCTCATGGAAGGATGATGATATTACAAGTTAATTAGCACTTGAATGAAACCCTATAGCATGCTTGACAAATTAAACGGGGTTCCGAGGGGTCCAAACCCTGATATAGGAGAGACTCCCGAATCACCTATGGGGTTCAATTAGTTCTTCTAATTAAACTTGTAATGAAAGTTGTTGAACAATGCATGCTTTCGGGTCTATTGTGCAGATCTTGTTTTTCTGAACATTTTGAGATATTATACATATTTTTCTGACTTATAAATAATTACTTATGATTTTTCTCAATTTTAATCCATTTTTAAATTATTTTAAATTAATTAAACATTTTTTAATATTATAAATTATTTTTCAACCTGGGCCCACATGTCAGGTACTTATTCATTTCTGTAAATGATTTAAGAAATTAATAAAATGCTGACAAGAGGGGCCCACCTGTCAGGTAATTCTTATTATAGAAAATAATTACTAAATAGATTAATTAAAACAAAGGGGATTATTTCCTGAGCATGACGTCATCTTGATGTCATCAATGGAGTGGAGCTCCCTGGTGGTGTACGGCACGGGGCTAGGGCTGATGTGGGGCTACACTGAGGGTGTCGCTGGAATGAGCGCGATGAGAGGGACCAGATAGTAGTGGCTCCACCCGCGAATGGTCGTTGGAGCGACGGCGGTGACGAGGTCTGGCGGCAGCGCTCGGTGGTGGTCATCGGCCGCATGCTATAGAGCGAGAGGAGGTCTAAGTGAAGGCCCAGGAGGACGAGAAACTCACGCTGATGCTTATGGACATGACCGCAAGGCCGGGTAAGGTCGGGAGCGACAGGGAGCGCCGGTGGTCGGAGTTGGCAATGACTGCTCGATTCCGGCGATAGAGGGCATCCCAGCTTGTGCGATTCGATGAGGAGGAAGAGGAGGACGAGGCGAGTCGAATGGCGGCAACAATTCGGTGAGGAGAGCTCGGGAGAGGTAGGGCTCCGCGGTTACGGGCAAGCTAGGGTTTGGCCTCTGAGCGAAAGATGAAGAGAGAGGGAGCCGTGGGGGAAGTGAGCACTAGAGGGAAGAGAGAGAGATGTCGACGGGGTCCTTATCCTTCTCTGCGAGCAGCGACGACACGAATCATAGTGTGGGTGACGACGGGCAGCATCGGCTTTGCCACGGAGGAGCCTCTCCTTCTGTCGGCGAGGAAAAAGAAAGAAGAGGAATGACACAGGGGTATGGGCCAGGTGGGCTGCGTTTGGACCGGGAGTGGGCCGCGACAAAGCTTCTAGGAAGGAAGGGGCTGGCTGGGCTGCTCGGCCTGAGGCTTCTGGCTCTTTTTTTAGCCGAAATATTTTTCCTTTTTATTTCTCACTTTGCTATTTTGTAAATTCTTTTCAAATTTGTTTTTGAATAACTCAAAAATACCAGAGGTTTTGTAAATAATAAAAAACATTACAAAGCCGTTAGAATCCATTTGGGATCCTTACATTTTGTAATTTTCAAATATATTTAAAACCGTTTGCGTGGTTTTTAAAGAGAGGGAGGGTGAGGGTTTAGGGTTTTTACATTACTTCTTTAGCATGCAATTTAAAAGATGATGCTCATGGATGCACAAACAAAGCCCTAATTAAGATTAGCTAAAACCGGGGTGTTACAACTGTGATCACCTAGTGCCATGGCATGTGTTCTTTTCCTAAACCACATGGATCCACATGACAACACACACTCAAGTGAATTATGTGATGCAACTTTGGCCACACTGGTGCAACATGCAATGTGGAAGTTGTTTTCCTATGTGTTTCTGGTCTCTATCACCATGGTTTGACACACTTTTCCACTAGTGCCATTACATGAGTTCTTTTCCTAACCACATGGATCCACATGACAAGACACACTCCAGTGGATTCTGTGATGCAACTTCTGCCATACTAGTGCAACATGCAATGTGGAAGCTACTCTCCTATCTGTTTTTTGTCTCTGTCACCATGGTTTGACACACTTATCCACTAGTGCCATTGCATTTGTTCTTTTCCTAGACCATTGTGATCACCTAGTGCCATTGCATGTGTTCTTTCCCTAAACCACATGGATCCACATGACAACACACACTCCAGTGGATTCTTTGATGCAACTTTTTCCACAGTGGTATAACATGCAATGTGGAAGGTGCTTTCTTATCTGTTTTAGGTCTCTGTCACCATGGTTTGACACACTGATAAACTAGTGTCATTGCACGTGTTCTTTTCCTTGACCACATTGATCCACTAGTGCCATTGCATGTGTTTTTTCCTAAAGCACATGGATCCACATGACAAGACACACTCTAGTGGATACTATGATGCAATTTCTACCACACTGGTACACCATGCAATGTGGAAGCTGCTTTCCTATCAGTTTTTTTGTCTCTGTCACCATGGTTTGACACACTGATCCACTAGTGTCATTGCATGTGTTCTTTTCATATACCACTATGATCACCTAGTGCCATTGCATGTGTTCTTTACATAAACCATATGGATCCACATGAAAACACACACTCCAGTGGATTCTGTGATGCAACTTCTGCCACACTGGTGCAACATGCAATATGAAAGTTGCTTTCCTATGTGTTTTTGGTCTATGCGACCAAGGTTTGACACACTAATCCACTAATATCATTGCATGTGTTCTTTTCCTAGACCAAATTGATAACCTAGTATCATTTCATGTGTTCTTTCCCTAAACCACATGGACCCACATGACAACACACACTCTAGTGTATTCTGTGATGCAACTTCTGCCACACAGGTGCAACATGCAATGTGGAAGATACATTCCTATGTGTTATTTTTCTCTATGACCAAGTTTTGACACACTGGTCCACAAGTGTCATTGCATGTGTTCTTTTCCTAGACCACATGGATCCACATGAAAACACACACTTCTGTGGATTCTGTGATGCAATTTCTGCCACACTGGTGCAGCATGCAATGTGGAAGCTACTTTCCTATGTGTTTGGGTCTCTATCACCATGGTTTGACACACTAATCCACTAGTGTCATTCCATGTGTTCTTTTCCTAGACCATTGTGATCACCTAGTGCCATTACATGTGTTCTTTTCCTAGACCACATGGATCCACAGGACAACACACACTCCAGTGGATTCTATGATGCAACTTCTGCCACACTGGTACAACATGCAATGTGCAAGGTGCTTTCCTATCTGTGTTTGGTCTCTATCACCATGGTTTGACACACTGATCCAACAGTGTCATTGTACATGTTTGTTTCCTAGACCACATCGATCTACTAGTGCCATTGCATTCGTATTTTTCTAAACCACATGGATCCACATGACAAGACACACTCTAGTGGATTCTATGATGCAACCTCTACTTCACTAGTACAACATGCAATGTGGAAGCTCCTCTCGTATCTGTTTTTTGTCTATGTCACCATGGTTTGACACACTAATCCACTAGTGTCATTGCATGTGTTCTTTTCATAGACCACTATGATCACCTAGTGCCATTGCATGTGTTCTTTCCATAAACCACATGGAACCACATGACAACACACACTCCAGTGGATTCTATGATGCAAATATTGCCACACTGGTGCAACATGCAATGTGGAAGGTGCTTTCCTATCTGGTTTTGGTCTCTGTCACTATGGTTCGACACACTGATCCACTAGTGTCATTGAACGTGTTCTTTTCCTAGACCACATCGATCCACTAGTGCCATTACATGAGTTCTTTTCCTAACCACATGGATCCACATGACAAGACACACTCCTGTGGATTCTGTGATGCAACTTCTGCCATACTAGTGCAACATGCAATGTGGAAGCTACTCTCCTATCTGTTTTTTGGCTCTGTCACCATGGTTTGACACACTGATCCACTAGTGTCATTGAATTTGTTCTTTTCCTAGACCATTGTGATCACCTAGTGCCACTGCATGTGTTCTTTCCCTAAACCACATGGATCCACATGACAACACACACTCAAGTGGATTCTGTGATGCAACTTTTTCCACACTGGTATAACATGCAATGTGGAAGGTGCTTTCCTATCTGTTTTTGGTCTCTGTCACCATGGTTTGACACACTAATCCACTAGTGTCATTGCACGTGTTCTTTTCCTTAACCACATTGGTCCACTAGTGCCCTTGCATGTGTTTTTTCCTAAAACACATGGATCCACATGACAAGACACACTCTAGTGGATACTATGATGCAATTTCTGCCATACTTGTGCAACATGCAATGTGGAAGCTGCTTTCCTATGTGTTTCTTGTCTCTGTCACCATGGTTTGACACACTTTTACACTAGTGTCATTGCATGTGTTCTTTTCCTAAACCACATGGATCCATATGACAACACACTGTCTAGTGGATTCTGTGATGCAACTTCTGCCACACTGGTGCAACATGCAATATGGAAGCTGCTTTCCTATCTGGTTTTGCTCTCTGTGTCTAAGGTTTAACACACTGATCCACTAACTCCTATACCACATGGTTCACCTAGTGTCATTACATGTGTTCTGTCCCTAAACCAAATGGATCCACATGACAACACTCGCTCTAGTGGATTCTGTGATGCAACTTCTGCCACACAGGTGCAACATGCTATGTGGAAGATACTTTCCTATGTGTTATTTGTCTCTATGACCAAGTTTTGACACACTGATCCACTAGTGTCATTGCATGTGTTCTTTTCCTAGACCACATGGATCTTTATGATAACACACACTCATCTGGATTCTGTGATGCAACTTCTGCCACACTGGTGCAACATGCAATGTGGAAGCTACTTTCCTATCTGTTTTTGTCTCTATCACCATGGTTTGACACACTAATCCACTAGTGTCATTGCATGTGTTCTTTTCCTAGAGCATTGTGATCACCTAGTGCCATTGCATGTGTTATTTTCCTAGACCACATGGATCCACATGACAACACACACTCCAGTGGATTTTGTGATGCAACTTCTGCCACACTGGTACAAAATGCAATGTGGAAGGTGCTTTCCTATCTGTTTTTGGTCTCTGTCACCATTGTTGGACATACTGATCCACTAGTGTCATTGCATGTGTTCCATGTAAGTGGCATACTGATCCCCAGTAATCCCTCTTACTCTTTTCAGATCTTGTAGTGCAGCTTCAGCTTCGTCCGTCCAGACAAAATCCTTGGTCTTTTTCAGGAGTTTATATAATGGTGCGGCTCTTTCACCAAGCCGGCTTACTAATCGACTAACCGCAGCAGTACAACCAGTTAGTCCTTCAGGCGAGTTGGCCTGGGAATGTTGAGTATAGCCTTAATTTTGTCTCGGTTCACCTCTATGCCTCTTAGAGACACGATGAAACCTAACAATTTTCCGGCTGGTATTCCAAAGAAGCATTTCTTCCGGTTAAGCATGATGTTGTATTTTCTCATATTGGCGAACGTCTCCTCCAAGTCGGAAATCAGTGTTTCCTTCTTTTTGGACATCACCGCGATATCATCCACGTATGCATGTACATTGCGTCGGAGTTGGTCATGGAGGCAACGCTGCATCGTGCGCTGGTATATAGCTCCTGCATTCTTCAGCCCAAAGGGCATTGTAACAAAATAGAAGGTTCCGAAGGGGGTTATGAATGAAGTTTTCACTTTGTCAGATTCCTTCATCCGGATTTGGTGATAACCGGAATATGCGTCGAGAAAACAGAGGAATTCCGAGCCTGCCGTAGAATCGATGACTTGATCAATTCTAGGCAGAGCGAACGGATCTTTTGGATAAGCCTTGTTCAAGGCAGTATAATCAACACACATCCTTAAATCAGTGGTGTCCTTTTTAGGGACCATTACAGGATTGGCCGACCACTCAGTGTGGATGACCTCTTCTATGAATCCGGCTAACTCGAGCCGTGCTAGTTCCTTAGCTATTGCCTTACGCTTTTCATCGCCAAACTGTTTGACGGGTTTAGCATTCGGGTTTACATTTAGAGAGTGCTCGGCAAGTTCCCTAGGTACTCCAGTCATGTCAGATGGCTGCCATGTGAATATATCTTGATTTTCTTGGAGGAACTTGACAAACGTGCTTTCCTATGTGCTTCTTAGGCCTACGCCTATCTGGGTCACCTTGGAGGGGTCATCATCCTTCAATGACGTCGTCTTCGTCTCTTCTGATGTCTTAAACTCCGGATTTGGCTTTGTCACCTCCTTCTTCGTCGCGGGCATCTCGGACGGATCTATGCTCTTCTTGATCTCCTGGTACTCCTGGGCGTGTAGCACGGCTTCTACAAAGGCGACATTTCCATCCTCGCACTCTCGTGCTTTCTTCGGGTCTCCCCTGATGGTGATCATGCCGTTGGGACCTGGAATTTTCACCATATTGTAAATGTAACACGGACGAGCGATAAAAGCCCAGTAAGCCGGACGTCCGAATATAGCATGGTATGCGCTCTTGAACGAGACCACTTCGAAGGAAAGTGCCTCCGTCCGATAATTCTTTGGTGTTCCAAAGGTAACATCCAAAGTAATCTCTCCCAGGGAATTAGCTTGTCTTCTTGGGACAAGTCCGTGAAAGATCACAGAGCTATGGTTCAGTTGTGTTTCCGAGATCTTCTTCCGGCGTAGCGTTTCGACATAGAGAATATAGATACTGCTACCACCGTCCATGAGGGTCTTGGAGAAACCATAACCGTCAATAAGTGGGTTGACGATTAAGGCGTATTTTCGTCGCCTGTGTAGCTTAGGTAGATGATCAACACGATCAAATGTCATTGCCACTTCCGACCAGCCCAGATACTGAGGCACAGCCGGAACTGTTGCATTGAGCTCGTGGAGAACTGCTTTCTTGACCTTTGCTGGTTGAGATCCGAGGAAGGTGACGTAAGTGTCTTTCTTGGTGGGAAAAGTTTTCTTCCCTTCCGACTTGGGATTTGAAGCATCGGCTTCCTCCATGTTGGAATCTTCCTTGGTCTCCTTGTCCTTTTCGGGAATTTTCTTTCCCTTCTTCCGCTTAGCTTTGTAGCCCGCGGTATCATCTCTCTTGATGTCGTCGTTAAAACGACACTCAGCGTTGGTGTGGGATGAGCCCCCATTAGCGTCCAAGTGATGCACACATGGGTTATTGGCAATGTCGGCCCAAGTGTAGGTTTTTCCTGGTTGTTGCTCTCCTCTACCTTGGACCCTTGATGTCCCACGGCCACGCCTGCAGCCTCCGCCACGTCCTCCTCGTCCTCCAGACCCGGAAACAGTAGTGACCACCGCTGTCTCCGTGTTGGGTTTTTTCTTCCGAGGTATTTTTGCCCTTATGAGCTTGTTGTTTTGGTTGTTTTGGCGACTGAGGCACAGCCAGGACGTTGAGTAATCCCTCTGCATCGTCGTCAGCATCTGCATACTTGCTCGCTATTTCTATCATCTCTCCCAGATCAATGACCTTATCACACTTCAAGCGGTGACGTAGTAGACCAATTGGGAGTCCTGCGATGAAGGCTTCAATCGCGGTTTGATCGTTTAGTATTTCATAGGAGTTCTTGGTGTCGATCCATCGTCCGAGGTAATCTCGACAAGTTTCTCTGGCTTTTTGGGTGCAACGTTGTAGGTCTCCAACCGTACAGGCCCTCCGATATGTGCCTTCGAAATTCCAAAAGAACGCACTTTGCATGTCATACCAGTTGTGGATGGTGTTCTCCGGAAGTTCATTGAGCCATGATCGCGCCGTCTTCCGCAACATAAGTGGGAGATATCGGGTTGCGACCAGGCTGTTTCTGCCTTTAGCGATGCAGCAAGCTTGGGAGAAATCATGTAGCCAGGTATCTGGCTGAGCAATGCCGTCGTAGGCTTCGATGTGCGTTGAGATAGCAAATCCTTTCGGGAATTTTGTAGCTCTAACGCGTGGTCCAAAACACTTTGGGCCCACGTAGAAATCGTCGATTTCGTAGCGCCGCGCCTCTATATTGGAGTTGATCCTATGCCTTGCGTCATTCGTGGATAGAGATCGTCCCGAATGTCGGTTGTGGCTACGGCGCCTTGGAGCCGGACTTCGGTTTCTGCCACCACCTTCTCCGCCATGTCGTCCTCCTTGCCCTCCTTGGGGGCTGTTGTGATAACTGCCTAGTGGAGGGGGTGGGGCAGCTGAATTGTTTCCGGCTGATCGCCGGCCTCCGTCCGGAGCGTCATTATTCTGGTTCCGGGGAGGTTCTTGACTACAACGAGCCCCCTGTCAGCTTGTTCCAGCATGGTTTCCGTCGTTCCTTCGTCCGTCGTTCCCACCATGGTGAGGCTCAGCCGGACGACTCTCATGTCTAGGAGGTTACATTCTCTTACGATCCTCCTCCCGATGTTTCTCCTTATCTTCTCCCTTTCGATCATTGAACTCTCGTCGGGGAGGATTCCCCGGATTCAGTGCAGCGATCGCGTCTTTCTCGGCCGCTGGAGCGACATTGCTCCAGTTATGTGTAGTTCTGCGATGTTGTCCCGATGATCCAGTTCTTGAATAATTGTTTTCCCTGCGTTCGGGGTGATGGTACTGCGCCCGAACGTAATGGGATCTTACGTCAGCCCATGCCGGATCTATGCGACATTGGTCAGAATCCGAGACCAGTTTTTGACTTCCGGACAGGGCAACCTTCTGCTGCTCCAGTCCCTTGTTGAGTAGCTTGAAATCCAAACGGATCTCCTCCGGTCCTGGATTAGCCGATAGAATTTCTCGGGCTGCCACGGTATTCTGTACTGGGGTTGGGTATACCCAATCTCCGTTGCTGTCTTTCCGTGGTTTCCCCATCTCATCCCCAAAAAGGACGGCACGAACACGTGGGAATTGGTAATAATTGGTGTGACACTTCCGTGTCTTCTGATGCAACCGAGACATGTATTCCTTGGTTGACATGCGTTTCTTCTCCACCTCGATGTTTGTGGCTTCATCGAGGAGTTGTTGACGACGCGCTTCTAGGGCTTGGGCCCTTTCGTCCAGCTCATCTGCAGTAAGTTCTGCAGCTGTAGGGATAAGTGTGGTTAATGTGGCATCGATGAGTTTATGCGCACCTTCTGTGATCACATGTCCATCCACCAATGCTTCTTTTTTCGGCTCGTCTGGGATAAGTGCTCCATCCGAGTCTTCCTCGTATTCCTCGGCAATATCCTCTTCTGTGAGAGGGTCTTTTGCCAGGGTCTTGTTCTTCTTCTTTGCCTTCTCGGCAGCGTCGGTAGCAAATACGGCTTTGGGTCCGTTTCCCGGAGTCAAGCTCTGATCGGTACTTTCGGACATCTGGATTTCGGAATTATCTCCGACGTCCATGTCATCCTGCGCTTTGGGAGAGTGTTCGCCGGATCCTTCATCCATGGCTTCTCCTTCTTCTACAGCTTTGGAGTTGTACTCCTCTATAGCATCGGCAGAGCCGGATCCGGATCGCACGTATCCGATGAAGTGTGACGCGTGCTTCCTGAGGTACCTACGGATTTCGCGATCAGCCATGTCAAAACTTTTGATGGTTTCGATAATTGCATCTGCGCTTTCTCCTTGCAGTATCATACGTCTTAGTGTGTACCTCAGGAAAGGCCTGTTTGTCCCGGCGTTGTCAGAGCCGGAATCAGTGTCGTTGATATGCTCCTCCTGGATTTCGACTTCCGCGGGTGGGTTGATCTGGGATCCGGCTTCTCCAGAGAGATCCACTCCAGATTCTACTTGGACCATGAGGTCTTCTTCAGGCTTAGATTTCTCCACTATCTCCGCAACTTGTGCGAGCTGGGTGGGTTTAGGGTTTTCTGAGATCCGGAACTCTGCCGCCTCCGCGGACAAAGGGGACTATAACTACCTCGGTGAATTACGCTCTAAGTTGCATGCCTGGATGAGCGAAAGCGGTTAAGATAGTACGGTGCAGCCTAGGGGCCACTCACAGGTAGACTTGTCGGCCGTCCTCGGCGTAATCGGCAGGCAAAGGGATCAACTACATACACAAGTGAGTATGTATGCAAGCCACCATACAACAGTTTTCAGAGCCATTCCATCTAAAAGAAATAGAAATATTGCAACGCCATACGGCAAGATCCAAATGTCCTAGATAGAGATAATAGTTTAGGATAGCTCCTCATACATCAAACATCAGAGTATCGGGCGGAAGTGGAAAACAAGATCCGAGTACGGATAAGAAGCAAATCGGCATAAGATGCCACATAAATAAACACATCCCGTCCACAGATCTCACGGATCCCCATCCCCGGAATCTCTACACCGAGTGATCATTGCCAACATCATCCGTCTCCTCCACCAAGTATCCATCTTGCGAGTACACCTGTTAATCTGAATCAAACAATTTATCGTGTGAGACCCTAGGGGTACTCAGCAAGTTTTTATGCCACTAAAGGGGACATAAACCTGGGGTGACGCAATTGCGGCAAAAGATAATAACTAACAAGTATATGGATACTCGCTAACCATCCGCCTAACCAATGATAGACGGATGTCCGTTAATTAGTAACAACAGTTATAACAGTATAATTAACAGATCCATCCTCCTTCTCGCTTACCAACGAGAAAGCGGACGAACAACCCATCTGTTATACTTGTCTATGATCGAGAAACTATGCTCCATGTTGTCCATAACCGTGGACACGGCTTTCAGAAAGATTTACTCTGCAGGGGTGCACAAATAGCAACACACACTCGATCAACCTCGGAAAAACCAACACAAAACCCAACGAGGCATTCACGACAAAGCGATCACAGGATTCCGAAATATTTCAGGGGGGCACCCCACTAAGCTACCCGCTACGGAGTTGGCCGGGTCCGGAACGGACCCAGGGTTTGTGTGGACGGCGGGAAACGACTGGGAACCCGAAAGTGTGACTGGGCTTGTCGATACAGCGAAAACGTGTCACGATCCCAAAACAGTACAGGTGCTCCACGCACAATCGTAAATAAACAGTAAAGCATGGCATAAGTACATGATTATAATAAAACCCCAAACTAATTGTGGCCCCAAGAAATATAAATGAATCAAGCTCTGGCTCAAGGGGGTCCATAAGGCCTCCCGGATATGGATAGTGCGAATAATCAAGGAACAGGAATCAAGTACTCGGGGTCCTACGGGACACAAGTGAGCATGAAAAACCAAATAACAGATATTGCTCACCGGTGCCACTTTCATTAGTTATCCCATTACTACTCAGGTTAAGTTGTTTAGGTACACTCACATACCCTACACATGCTTTTCTACAACCCGCATGGCTCAAACAACTCATGTAGTAATGGCTCATGGGATGGAGGAACAAGCTTCGGTGGGGTTTAAAAGTAAAGGCTATGCAGTGCTTGGGATTCCATTTGATGCAATCGCGACTCAATGATGAAAGAATAAGATAGATGCAATAGGTACTATATGTATGCAAGCATGTGGTAGTGCTTGCCTGGTAGCTCAGTTGAAGCGAGAGATGGATCTGGGTAGAACTCCTGTGATTCCTGATAATTCTCCTGCTGGGCGTTTATTTGAAGAAGAACCAAACAAACAAGCGCCAGCATAAATAAAGTGCACACGCATATGAATTAAAATGCAACAAGCAAACAAGCATGCCATGATAAATGATGCACCAATACATGACAATAATGTAGCATGGCAAGGGTGAGGTGTGGGAACGAGAATAAATCATTTTAGTACTTATTTGGTCAAGTTTTATTGCCATAAACAGTTCTGATTTTTAATAATGACATGATGCATGCTTCAATGCAGAACAAGGAATGCATAGATAGAACGGGCTCGTCACGCTGATCGATTTAGACATATTATTTGTTGAATTGGGAGTTATAGATTTAAAGTTATTAATTAATTAAGAAAAGGGCATTTTATTGTAATTTTAATCATCTCAAAAATTTAAAGTGCTCAAATAATATTTTGAATAGCATATTTGAAATCCTCACATTTTTCTTATTCCAAAACATATATCATTGGTATTATTGGGAATTATAATACAAAAGTTATTAAAAACAGATTTGAAATCATATTTAAATCATTTATGAAAATGTTCTAATTAAAACAGAAAACTGCCAGACTTTTTCTACTCAGCCAAAGCTAGACTTAGACGCTGACGGGTGGGACCGATGCTAAACTGGCGCAGCTGCGCGTGCCAGAACTTTTGCTACCGCGCACCAGCCAGCCACAGCCGCTGACAAGCGGGACCGGCGTTCGTGTGGACCCACACGCGGGCGGGCGAACGGGGCACATACACGTGGCTCGGACGGGGACGGCAGGTTGGGGTTTTTTGGAACCTGGGTGCTTTTCTAGAAAAACTCCCGCGGAGGCAGACAGGTGGGACCGAGAGGAGCGCGGGTTGAGGAATCAAAAAGGTTGGGGGTGGGGAATTGCAAAGTAGCCACTTCTATTGTTTTTCTTCCCTTGCGGCTCTGACAAAACTGACGAACGACAGTGCACGGCGCAGCGAGGCGGGGTTCAAACCCGTGACCCGGGCGTGCGCGCAGAGGGGCGGAGCCACTACGGTGGGGAGGGGTTGCTGACAGGAGGGCAAACGGAGTCTAGCTAAGGCGTGTCGTGGCGCAGCGACGAGCTGAAGCAGCGGCCGCCGACGCACAGAGAGTGCTTGGCGAAATGATCGGCGAGACCAGACCGCGACAGGGAGAGAGAGGATCTCAGAGAGGGATGGTGGCTCACCGCGGGGTTGTCGGAGGTGGTGGATCGGGCCGGGGAGCAGTAGGACGACGGCGAGGCAGAGGCCGAGCGAGTTAGGGTTTCGGTTCGGCGTGTCGGTGTGCAGCGGGGTTGGGGCTTCTCCTCCTCGCCTCCGTGTACAGGGTGATGCAGGGGGCTCCGCTGGTTCTTCCTCGACGCCCCAAAGCACCACGCCCGCCACCGTGTACAAGGTAACCGAGAGGAAGCCGGCGGTGAGGTTGCCGGGGTGTGAGAGAGAGGGGTAGCATGCAGGTGGTGGGGAGGAGAAGGGCGAGGCCCTGGTAGATCTGGGGATGCCAGGTAGAGAGTAGGGAGTAGATAGGGATGGGGAGAGGGGATGCCGTGGGGTGATCAGGTGGAAAAGGTGGCTCGGGCACCTTTTCTCTACTCCTCCTCACGTGCTCGGTCAAGCACGACAGGGTAGAGGGCTGCAGCTAGGCCAGGGCGAGGACAGGGGTGGCTCGGGTATGGGGCCTGGCGGCAGAGAGAAAGACAGAGAGGGGGTTAGCTAGGGAGGTGCTCGGCTTGGAGCTAGGGTTGCGGCTCGGCTAGGGTTAGAGTTAGGGTTGGAGGGGGTAGCTCGGCAGGTTGGGGTGGTGGTTAGATGGTTAGGTTAGAGAGGAGGATTAGGGAGAGAGGGTAGGGGTAGGGTCTTTTGATCTCACATGTACAAGTGAAAGAACAAGCAAGGGGTTGGGGTTTAGGGTTTTTAGGATTTTCTCCACATGCCAACTAGATCAAGCAAAGGTGGAGTGGTGTGATGATGGATAAGGAGAGTGAGAAGAGAGAAGAGGTGGTGTGAGGGTTTTAACATGATCCAGAAACAAAATCAAGCAAAAGGTGAAAAGAAGTTGGGGTGGAGTTGAGGTCTTGATGCACATGACAAAGAAACAAGATCAAGATGAGGAGGGTTTTGGGGTAAGAGCAAAAAGAATAGAGCCAACAAGAATTGATTCCCAAAGGAGCCATGATCCACTCCAAATATCCAAGATGATAAGGTGGTGATGATCTTGCATGGCCCATGCATATTCAATAAATTCCATATTAGTTTTTGTGAAAAGAAAATAATAATCATGGCATTTATACATATGCATTCCAAAATATGGAGTAAGGCCAAGCTAAAAGAATTTAAAAGAAGGTTCCATTTGGAGTGGATGGAGATGACCATATTTGAATATAATTTGGGACATGCTAGTGTGTGTGTTCCACTAGATGTGTAATAGTCTCAAAATATTCCAACATGAGCAAATATTCCAAGACAACCCATATGGAAGCTAGAAGAAGGGGTACCCCCACAAAGCATGCCAAGGTGGCTTCACATCTCAATAAGGTGAAAACAACATGATGCTAGGGTGGAAGCATGTAGAATAGTAAGAGGATCCATCCCAACACATATGAGCTAGAGGTAAACACAAATAAGATGCAAAGCTCACATATGGTGGAAAGGTGGAATTATGGGGTGGTGACAAGAAAGGTGGTGGAGTTAATAAAAGATATGCCCCCAACTCAACTTGGGCATCAAGCATTTATCAAGAACCAAATACAATATATCAAGAGGCAAATACAATTAATAATGCATATGAGAGAAGAACCAAATGAAAAGGGTTTTATATGATGCTCAAATGCAAGGTGGCATGATGACATGAGCATGATATAATTATGATGCAACAATTATATGTAGGAAGTAGCAATTATATTACTAGACCATGTAGCATTACATATGTTAGACAGATGGGATGCTACAACTCTCCCCCACTAAACAGGAATCTCGCCCCGAGATTCTAGGAAGAAGAAGAAGACACGAAGAGGGTAGGATACTTGGCACGGAGCTCGTCCTCGCATTCCCAAGTGGCTTCATCAATGGAATGGTGCGACCACTGCACCTTGCAGAACTTGATGGACTTGTTGCGAGTCCTTCTTTCTGCGACTTCTAGAATTTTTATGGGGTGTTCTTCATAAGACAAATCTTCTTGGAGATTGATGAGTTCATGGTCCATGGTCCTACCGGGATCCTCGAAGCACTTCTTGAGTTGAGAGATATGGAAAACATCATGGACCTTGAGTTTTTCAGGGAGCTCAAGAGCATAGCAACTTCTCCTCTTCTTCCACGAACTTTGAAAGGACCGATGTATCTAGGAGCCAGCTTTCCTTTGATACCAAAACAGTGCGTGCCTCTCATGGGAGTGACACGAAGGTAAACGAGATCACCCGGGACATACTCCATGTCCGTGTGCTTTCTGTCATAGTTGCTCTTCTGGCGACTTTGAGCAACCTTCAGGTTTTCAAGAATGATGTGAACCTTCTCCTCCGCTTGAGTTACAATGTCGGGGCCAAACAATGTTCTTTCACCTACGCCCGACCAACCAATCGGAGTTCTGCATTTGCAACCATAGAGAACCTCAAATGGTGCCATCTTTAGACTCTTCTGGAAGCTGTTGTTGTAAGAGAACTCAACATAAGGAAGACATTCTTCCCACTTCATGCCGAAAGAGATAACGCAAGCACGGAGCATATCTTCCAGAATCTGATTGATCCTTTCAACTTGTCCTTGCGTCTGAGGGTGGTAAGCTGTGCTGGAGTTCAATTTTGTTCCCAAAGCATTTTGGAAACTTCCCCAAAACTTGGAAGTGAAGATGCTTCCACGGTCTGAGCTGATCTCAAGAGGAACCCCATACAGGGAGACAATTCTTTTGATATAGAGCTCAGCTAACTGAATTGCAGAGATTGTTTCCTTGATGGGAAAGAAGTGAGCCACTTTAGAAAGCCTGTCGATGACAACAAAGATTGCATTGTTGCCCTTCTGCGACCTTGGAAAACCAGTTATGAAGTTCATCTCTACTTTCTCCCATTTCCATTCCGGAGGCTTCAATGGCTATAGAAGACCGGAAGTTTTCTGATGGACAGCTTTAACTCTGCGGCAGACATCACACTCGGAGACATACTTGGCACAACATTGTTTCAACCCAGGCCACCAATATTGTGTTTTCAAGTCCATGTACATCTTAGTGCTGCTAGGGTGGATAGAAAGAACAGAATCATGCGCCTCCTTGAGAACTTTCTCTCTTAAACCCAGGTAGTTCAGAACGAACATCCGGTGTTCAAAGAAAAGAGTGCCTTGGTCGTCGACGTGCAAGGACTCATACTTTGGAAGCTAAATGTTGGAGATGATGTTTTTAGTGTACGGATCACCAAGTTGAATGGAGCGAACTTTTTCTTCCAAGAGAGGGGTTGCTATAAGGTTCAGAAGATACCCTTGATCCACAATTTCAAGGTTGAGCTTGCGGAATTCCTCGCACAAGAGAGGCTGTTGTTCTTCCACCATGAGGTTGTTGACATAAGCTTTTCGTCTGAGAGCATCGGCCATCACATTAGCTTTGCCAGGAGTGTAGTTGATGGTCCAATCGAAATCATTAATTGCTTCAATCCACCTCCTCTGACGAAGGTTGAGATCAGGTTGTGTGAAGATATACTTCAGACTCTTGTGATCAGAAAAGATCTCACAATGGTTGCCAAGTAAGTAGTGCCTCCATACTTTCAAAGCAAAGACAACTGCTGCGAGCTCGAGGTCATGTGTTGGATAGTTGATCCCATGCGTCTTCAATTGTCGAGAGGCATAAGAAACAACTTGTTTTTCTTGCATAAGGACCGCACCCAATCCTTGCAATGAGGCGTCACAGAATATCTGGAAAGGCTTTGATGTATCTGGAGGAATCAATACTGGTGTGGAAGTGAGCTTCTCTTTGAGTGTTTCAAAGCTTGCTTGACATGCAGGAGACCAAAGGTATTTCTTGCCTTTCTTGAGGAGATCGGTAAGAGGCTTCGCAATCTTCGAGAAGTTCTGAACGAAGCGACGACAGTAACTAGCCAAACCAAGGAAACTCCGGACTTCTTTGACATTTATGGGTGGAAGCCAGTCAACAATTGTCTTAATAGTTTTTGGGTTGACGGCAATGCCCTTGGCAGAGATGACGTGACCAAGATAGGTGACTTGAGGCATCTAGAACTCACACTTGGAGAACTTTGCATACAGGAGGTTCTCACGAAGCTTGTTTAGGACACACCGAAGGTCTTCTTCATGTTCTTCCTTTAACTTAGAATAGACTAGAATGTCATCCAGATAGACCACAATGAACTTATCAAGATACTCCAT
Organism: Avena eriantha; assembly: GCA_910589775.1. Lineage (NCBI taxonomy): Eukaryota > Viridiplantae > Streptophyta > Magnoliopsida > Poales > Poaceae > Avena > Avena eriantha. The sequence goes on along the minus strand of OU342744.1, from coordinate 393,145,324 downwards.
GAAAACCAAGTTCATGTGCCTCGAGAAGGTGGCAGGTGCGTTGGTGAGGCCGAAGGACATGACCGTGTACTCATACAGGCCATAGCGGGTGGTGAAATCTGTTTTGGGAACATCTTCCTTGCGAATCTTGATTTGATGATACCCACTTCTCAAATCAAGCTTAGAGAATACCACAACTCCAGCTAGCTGATCGAAGAGATCATTAATCTGCGGAAGGGGATATTTATTTTTGATGGTTTTAGCATTGAGAGCCCGATAGTCAACACACAGTCTATCAGTCTTGTCTCGCTTCTTCACAAAGATGGTTGGGCTACCCCAAGAAGAAGTACTGTTCTGAATGAAACCCAACTTCTCTTGTTCATCAAGCTATCGTTTGAGTTCAGCCAACTCAGCAGGACCCATTTTATAAGGCCGCTTGGAGATAGGAGCGGTTCTAGGTTCAAGTTCAATCACAAACTCGACCTCACGATCCGGAGGCATACCTGACAACTCTTCAGGAAAAACATCTGGGAACTCACAGACCACCGGAACACTCTGAATAGCTTCCATAGCATCATCATTCAGAGCCGCCAAAGAGAAAAGCTGAATTGCAGGAGTCAGACTTGGAGAATAGACTATATGGCCTTCAGGAATTTTCAGAGAAACCGAGCGTTCAACACAATCAATCACAGCTACATTTGTTGTTAACCAATCCATGCCCAAGATAACATCAATGTCAGAGTTTCCCAGAATAATTAAGGAAGCCGGAACGAAGAGCCACCAATCTCAATTTGATTACCATGGCTGATATGAGCAGCCCTCATGTTTGACCCAGGAGATTGTACCACAAGACGATGCAATAAAGGAACCATAGCCAGATCATGCTCATGCGCAAACTTGTGAGAAACAAAAGAATGCGAAGCACCAGAATCAAACAAAACTCGTGTAGGGACTGAGTTAACAGGAAGCATACCCATCACAACCCCAGATGCATGCTCAGCTTGAGCGACGTTGACACAGTTGGCAAGAGAAACCGTAGACCCGGGCTTGGTGTTGATGTTGAGAGCCCGAGGTGGAGGTGCACGAACCATAGAAGAACTTGCCGCAGGTCTTGGAGGTGGTGGAGGAAGAGTTTTGTTGTTCATTGGACAATTCCAGTGCTGATGCCCAGTGTTTCCACAAGTGTAGGAAGCACCAGGTGGACGTGGAGCAGCGTAGCCAGGGACTCCGCCAGGCGCTCCAGGGTAGTTGTGGTTGTAGCCCCTAGGAGCCGCAATGAAGGAGTTTGGTGGCCTTGCCACGTAGCTTGACGGTCTTGATGGAGCTAGGAGCGACGGTGGGGTGTTAGGAACCCACACACGGCGCTTAGAAGGAGCTATCATAGCTGAAGAGCTTGCTGCATCACGGCTATGTTTCTTGGACTCCTCAAACACTTGCCTTCTTGCTTCTTCCTGCAGATCTGTATGTTGGAGTTCTAGAAAAGACCCCGGCCTTGCATGAGTGATTGCATATTTGATTGATGCATTGAGCCCTTGCCTGAACCTCTTTTGCTTCTTCTTGTCATCAGAGATCTCATCGCCACCATAACGAGAAAGGTTCATGAAGTTTCTGATATAGGTATTGACATTGTCATTGCCCTGCTTGAGGTTGAGAAACACTTCCTTCATCCTTTCCATGACAATTTCTGATAGATATTGCTCTTTGAAAGCCCCAGTGAACTGTTCCCAAGTAGGCTGAAAACCAGAGTGGTCTGCCTTCAGGTAATTTTCCCACCATAGAGCTGCATCTCCCTTTAGAAGGTGCGTGGCACATTTTACCCATTCTTGCTCAGGAACATCCGCAGTCATCAGCAACCTTGACATTTCACGCAACCAATCATCAGCATCAAGTGGCTGATCAGACACCTCAAATTGGCGTGGGTTGAACTTCAGAAAACTCTTGATGTCTCCTCGCTTGGGAGGTGGAGGTAGCGGAAAAAACTCATTCCTCGTGACACTCTCTTCAAATCGCTGCTGGTTCTGCTGCATTGTTCCCAAGGCATTGACAATACTTGCCAACGCAGCCCCCAGTTTAGGTGGTATGTCCTCCTCAGAACGGCGTGGTGGTGCCATCTTGTGATTGATATAAAACACAAGTCAGTACTATAATGGAGAATAATAATAATCCAAAATAGTACCAAAATGGAAATAACCAAGATTAAAGGATACAATTCACTGAGATGATATTAAAATATCAACAAAGTTCAAAGCACCTAGAAGATATTAAGCATATCGCACACGACTGAACAAGGAGTGTGATACACAAGCTAACAAAGAAAAAAAATCGCAAATTTCGGCATTAAAATACCACTATATGCGCAAAACCACTTAACGAATCAAGATTAGTAACTCTACTCATTCAAGATACAAGAGCGAATGATAAAAGTAGTGGTATGGTCGCTACTCCATCCCGCACTCAAATCATTACTCCGCACATGAATAAGTAAAACACATATCCCAACACCTTCTTCTTAAGATGAACCTAAAGATTAGTAACTACGGAAACGAACACCCCAAACAAGATAACGTCGGATAACAAAGAGTTAGACAGATCGCATTGGTATACAATGAATCAGATAGATCGCGTCGCTTTACACAGGCCTGTCGGTATGAAATGTACCAACAGTTGATAACCAAAAGGCAGATAGCGATAACATTTGGATGCAATAGATAGACAAGGAATTAACACACACACACACACACAACCTATGGTACTACGGAACCCAGAACACGTGAATCCTAGTTTGAATTTTTAGAAGAGGACTGAAAATGTTACACTTCCTTACCAGAAAAGGGTGTGTGGGGGGTAATAAGAAAAATGGAAGCAGTCCTAATCTCACGTTTTGTTTTTCCCTAGTATACATAGCTACCAAAAATATTTTCTAGACTGACAACAACCATTTGGCTGAGACCCTGAAGGGCGGGATGGCTCTGATACCAACTACCTCGGTGAATTACGCTCTAAGTTGCATGCCTGGATGAGCGAAAGTGTTTAAGATAGTACGGTGGGGCCAAGGGGCCACTCACAGGTAGACCTATCGGAGGTCCTAACCACTTCCAGATCATCGGGACAAGAACGAGCGACGTAATCGGCAGGCGAAGGGATCAACTACATACACAAGTGAGTATGTATGCAAGCCACCATACAACAGTTTTCAGAGCCATTCCATCTAAAAGAAATAGAAATATTGCAACGCCATACGGCAAGATCCAAATGTCCTAGATAGAGATAATAGTTTAGGATAGCTCCTCATACATCAAACATCAGAGTATCGGGCGGAAGCGGAAAACAAGATCCGAGTACGGATAAGAAGCAAATCGGCATAAGATGCCACATAAATAAACACATCCCGCCCATAGATCTCACGGATCCCCATCCCCGGAATCTCTACACCGAGTGATCGTTGCCAACATCATCCGTCTCCTCCACCAAGTATCCATCTTGCGAGTACACCTGTTCATCTGAATCAAACAATTTATCGTGTGAGACCCTAGGGGTACTCAGCAAGTTTTTATGCCACTAAAGGGGACATAAACCTGGGGTGACGCAATTGCGGCAAAATATAATAACTAACAAGTATATGGATACTCGCTAACCATCCGCCTAACCAATGATAGACGGATGTCCGTTAATTAGTAACAACAGTTATAACAGTATAATTAACAGATCCATCCTCCTTCTCGCATACCAACGAGAAAGTGGACGAACAACCCATCCGTTGGCAGTTTTATTGACCATTCCATGAGTGTTGCACTATTTACTCGTCAGGTACTTAATCAGATTAAAAACGGTACTTTAGTTATACTTGTCTATGATCGAGAAACTGTGCTCCAAGTTGTCCATAACCGTGGACATGGCTTTCAGAAAGATTTACCCTGCAGGGGTGCACAAATAGCAACACACACTCGATCAACCTCGGAATAACCAACTCAAAACCCAACGAGGCATTCACGCCAAAGCGATCACAGGATTCAGAAATATTTCAGGGGGGCACCCGACTAAACTACCCGCTACGAAGTTGGCCGACACCGGAACGGACCCAGGGTCTGTGTGGACGGCGGTAAACGACTGGGAACCCGAAAGTGTGACTGGGCTTGTCGATACTGTGAAAACGTGTCATGATCCCAAAACAGTACAGGTGCTCCACGCACAATCGTAAATAAACAGTAAAGCATGGCATAAGTACAGGATAGTAATAAAACCCCTAACTAATTGTGGCCCCAAGAAATAGAAATGAATCAAGCTCTAGCTCAAGGGGGTCCATAAGGCCTCCCGGATGTGGATAGTGCGAATAATCAAGGAACAGGAATCAAGTACTCGGGGTCCTACGGGACACACAAGTGAGCATGAAAAACCAAATAGCAGATATTGCTCACCGGTGCCACTTTCATTAGTTATCCCATTACTATTAGGGTTAAGTTGTTTAGGTACCTCGTTATCCATCAGACACTCACATACCGTACACATGCTTTTCTACGACTCGCATGGCTCAAACAACTCATGCAGTAATGGCTCATGGGATGGAGGAACAAGCATCGGTGGGGTTTAGAAGTAAAGGCTATGTAGTGCTTGGGATTCCATTTGATGCAATCGCGACTCAATGATGCAAGAATAAGATAGATGCAATAGGTACTATATGTATGCAAGCATGTGGTAGTGCTTTCCTGGTAGCTCAGTTGAAGCGAGAGATGGATCTGGGTAGAACTCCTGTGATTCCTGATAATTCTCCTGCTGGGCGTCTATTCGAAGACATAATGTAGCATGCCATAATGAATTAAAATGCACAAGCATATGAATTAAAATGCGCCAAGCAAACAAGCATGCCATGATGAATGATGCACCAATACATGGCAATAATGTAGCATGGCAAGGGTGAGGTGTGGGAACGAGAATAAATCATTTTAGTACTTATTTGGTCAAGTTTTATTGCCATAAATAGTTCTGATTTTTAATAATGACATGATGCATGCTTCAATGCAGAACAAGGAATGCATAGATAGAACGGGCTCGTCACGCTGATCGATTTAGACATATTATTTGTTGAATTGGGACTTATAGATTTAAAGTTATTAATTAATTAAGAAAAGGGCATTTTATTGTAATTTTAATCATCTCGAAAATTTAAAGTGCTCAAATAATATTTTGAATAGCATATTTGAAATCCTCACATTTTTCTTATTCCAAAACATATATCATTGGTATTATTGGGAATTATAATACAAAAGTTATTAAAAACAGATTTGAAATCATATTTAAATCATTTATGAAAATGTTCTAATTAAAACAGAAAACTGCCAGACTTTTTCTACTCAGCCAAAGCTAGACTTAGACGCTGACGGGTGGGACCGATGCTAAACTGGCGCAGCTGCGCGTGCCAGAACTTTTGCTACCGCGCACCAGCCAGCCACAGCCGCTGACAAGCGGGACCGGCGTTCGTGTGGACCCACACGCGGGCGGGCGAACGGGGCACATACACGTGGCTCGGACGGGGACGGCAGGTTGGGGTTTTTTGGAACCTGGGGTGCTTTTCTGTAAAAACTCCCGCGGAGGCAGACAGGTGGGACCGAGAGGAGCGCGGGTTGAGGAATCAAAAAGGTTGGGGGGGTGAATTAAAAAGTAGCCACTGCTACTGTTTTTCTTCCCTTGCGGCTCTGACGAAACTGACGAACGACAGTGCATGGCGCGGCGAGGCGGGGGTTTGAACCCGTGACCTAGGCGTGCGCGCAGAGGGGCGGAGCCACTTCGGTGGGGAGGGGTTGCTGACAGGAGGGCAAACAGAGGCTAGCTAAGGCGTGTTGAGTTGAGGGTCTAAAGTATTGGGTAGTGCCCTAAAGAGTCTCCCTAGGACGGCTTATATAGATATCCGTCCTAGGGTTTACATGAGAGATCAATCCGGCTACGACTAAGAGTTGGTTACAGAGTACATCTTGAACTACAAGTAACATTATGGGCCTAAGTCGGTAAGTCTTCTGGGCCTTCCCATAGCCATAGTGGACTCCGTCTTCTCTCCCTGACTGGGTCGCCCGTGAAGCAAAGCTCTAACCCGAAGTGGGCCACCTTGGTCAGTGAGGAACTGTGAGGATACTCGGAAAGTATATCCCCAACAGGGATGGCTCCATCGTCCGCGAGGAGGAACTTGATTGGCTCTGCGCCACGCGGCGCATCCCCGCCGGCGTCGCCTGCCGCCTCACCTCCGGTGAAGTCACTCCTTCCCCCAAATCTGGGGAATACGTTGTATTTCTCTCGCATTTCAAGCGTGGCTTCGACCTTCCAACATCCGATTTTTTCTTTGATGTCATTTCTACATACAAGCTGCAACCGCATCACCTCCCTGCAAACGCTATTACTTCTATGTCCTCCTTTGCCTCTAGCATTGAGGGATACATCGGCTCTGGCCAACCAAAGAACTTTGGATTAAGTTCTTTGGTCTGCGGAGGAACGTGGTTCCAGATCCGGAGCTTGCCCCGGAGGACAAGCACTTGACCCAATGTGGTGCTGCCTCTATCTCTCCCGGCAAGCAGTCCGTGTTCCCCCGGGTCACCGGGCTTGAGTCCTACAAGGGTTGTGCCCGGACTTTCTTTTATGTGCGGAACACCACCAAGGAGGACTTGATCCGGCTGCTCCCTTTCAAACTTGGCCCTCCAGATGCCTCGCTTTGGGAAAGTATTCCCAAGCACGCCATGGCCCTAGCGAATCAAGTGGCGTGCCGGATCAAGGAGCTGCTCAAGGAGCGTCTCCGGGGGGAGGATATCATGATTACTTCTATCCGCAGCTGGGTCTCCCCCTCCAGAAGCGAGCCCACAAGATCTGCTACCTGAGCACCCCTCTTGACCCTCACCAGACTTCTTCCTTCGAGCTGGATAACTCGGTGGTTTACCGCCGGGTTAAGTCCATATTCAATGTGGAGAAGGAGTTCTCCGAGGATTGGGACTGGGGACTAGAGCCCTTCACCCGTGTCAACCCCCCTCCAAAGGTAAATTAACCCCTCTCTGTTTTTCGAATCTTCTTTGTATGTTGGTTTCCTTTCGTAACTTGGCAATTATTGGCTCTCAGAAATTCCTCCAGCAACCATTGGAGGATGGCGAGGTGCTGGCGAGAAAATGGTTGCCGGACCGCACCGTGGAGGAAGAGGAGGAGCCTGATCCGGAGACCTTCCCGCCTGCTCCGGACATCGTCAAACGCATCGCTGGTAAGGCCTCTTCTCTAAGGGATTGGCCTGACGATGATGACTCGGACATTGAGGTCCCAGAGGTATTTGATCCGGTTCCCATATCTTACGCGCATCTGGTTATGTCTCAATGTTCAGCTAACCCGGACGGTCAGGTCCACGAGGTTCCTGCCCTCGCCACTGGTGGCCTGGCTTCGGCTCCATCCCAGCAGCGCGCAGCTACCTCGGCCGCAGGTTCGGAGGCGCCACCGCCCAAGAAGAGGCAAAAGAAGTCCGGGGTTAAACCCTAGGCCAAACCTGCCACCAAGAGCACGGTTCAGAGGGCACCGAAACATTGGGCTCCTCCTACCGCGGACGAGTAAGTCCTTTTAGCACCGCTACTTAGGATTTTTCATTTGCTTGCCTTTGTTTTTGATTGGTTCTCTCTTTTTGACTCGGTGCCCTTTCCTTTTTCTTAGAACTCCTATGGATATCCCTCAGAGTGGCTCCGGCATAGCCTCCCCACTCCGGAGCAGTCCCTCTCCCCCCCACAACGACGATTATCGTCTGCTTAGCCCTATTCAAGAGGGTTCTGCGGCCGTGCCTGAACAAAGCCCACCTCGCCAAGAGGAGGGAAACGTTGGCACGGGGGGGTAGTGGGGAGGATATGGATACGGCAATGCCAGATATCCCTGGTTCCTCGGCCTCCGTGCCAGATCCTGAGGTTCTACCTTCAACGGCGCCGCCCCCAGCATCTCCTTTTGTTTCAGTACCAGCATCAGCAGCACCAGCAACACCAGTACTAGCAGCACCAGCAGCACCAGTACAAACAGCACCAACACCAGCAGCACCAGCAACATCAACAGCACCAAGAGCCTCCAAGCCTCCCAAGGGAAAAGCTCCATCGGATCCATCCGGGTCTACCCCATCCAACAAAGTCAAGAAGACTTCTGGGTCAGCAAAATGTACTTCTTCTAGGTCTACCGCCTCTGGATCAGAGGGTAGCCAACAGCTGGTTTTGCATACCAGCCCCGCTGTAGCTCAATCCGCCAGGCGGGAGGCCCACGTGAAGAGCCTTTTGGCGAGCTATTCTCTGAGCAGCGAAAGCTACAGACCACTACTCCTTGAGTATGTGAAGAACTGGAACGATGCATAATTCGTCAACCAAGACGACCAACCAGAGAAGTTTGTCCTAGCTGAGTTCAGCGCCCATATGAACTCCGCTAGCAAGGCTATTTCCCTAGCTGGTCGGATGATGGAGGTAACTCTTTTTCTCTATTGTTAATGATTTCCATAACTAAGCACTTGTAGATATATAGCCCCTAGTCTCCGAGCCTCCGGGGGAATAACCTGTTATTCGGTCAGATGCTTCTTACAGAATTTAGTTTTTGTTCATAGGAACATCAAATTTTAGTAAATTTAGAGCCGGGTCTAGTTCCCTTGGCCCGTATCTTATGCACTTCGTATATCCACACACCTAGAGCCGGGTTAAGTTCCACTTGGCCCGAGTCTTGTAGACTTCTAATTTCCACACACTTAGAGCCGGGTTAAGTTCCGCTTGACCCGGATCTTGTAGAATTTGAATATCCACACACCTAGAGCCGTGTTAAGTTCTGCTTGGCCCGGATCTTGTAGACTTCGAATATCCACACACCTAGAGCCGGGTTAAGTTCCGCTTGGCCTGGATCTTGTAGAATTTGAATATCCACACACCTAGAGCCGGGTTAAGTTCCGCTTGGCCCGGATCTTGTAGAATTCGAATATCCACACACCTAGAGCCGGGTTAAGTTCCGCTTGGCCCAGATTTTGTAGAGTTTGAATATCCATACACCTAGAGCCGGGTTAAGTTCCTCTTGTCCCGGATATTGTAGAATTCGAATCCACACACCTAGAGCTGGGTTAAGTTCCGCTTGGCCCGGGTTTCGCATACTCCGAATTGTTTTTACTCTGCCTTTGAACTTTGCCATTTCCTTGCTTATTTAAGATTACCACTAACCGCCGAAGCGCCGAGTTCTAGCGCCTGCTGGACTCCTAGAAAGACGTTCGTGCACGTTATGGTAAAGTCCTGGCGGATTACCAAAAGAGGGGTAATTTTCCATTCCTTGTCCTCGGTATTTACTCGAACTTCTTAGGATCCATATGAATTTTGCTGTCTAAATCGTGCAGCTGAGGTTCAAGCTGAAAACATTATCATGCGGAAGAAACTTGCTAAAGTTAATGGTAAACCTAACTGCTCCACACGATCGTTGTATTTTTCTTGCTTTATCCGATGGGCACTTATACTCTAGGTCCTCTAGGTCATTATGCTATTGTAGTTGCTCTCAATGATAGCGTCACTATGCCTGAAATGATGACTCATTTCCTCGAACAAGCAGAGAAGCACAAAGCTGAGCTGAAGAAGAAAGATGAGGAAATAGCTCGGCTCCAACAGCAGGACTCGGAGATCACTCGGCTGAATGCCGAATCCAGAGGCTTAAAAGCTCCCATCAGTCCGAGCTGGAGAAGGCTGACCAGGAGTTTGCCGAGAAGAAAGATCGTTTACCCATGAAAATCTCCAAGGACAAGAGCCTATTGGAGGAAGCCGACATCAAGCTTACGCCGGTCACCACCGAATATGAGAAACTCCAGGCCCATAGTGCCGACGTTCATTCCGAGCTTCAGCGACTCCTCTTCCAGATTGCGTATGAGTTATCTGCCCTTGCTTGATCCTCTTTCCTCCAGATCTGGTCCTTTTATTCACTATTTTTCTTCTCATCCTTAGGAAAATTTCAAGAGTGACACACTCGGTGTCGCTGCCGTACGCCTATCCCGCTAATAGCGTGGCATTCTTGTTGCCCCTGGAGCCGAACCAATCCCGTATAATACGGAGGATCTTCTGGTGAGCCTCACCGCTCGTCTTGAAGTAGTAAAGAATCATGGCGTGGATATTATCCCAATGGCAACGCGGATGTTCAGCTGCCTTTAGCCCAATGAATCCATTCCCAAGAAAGGCTCGGCTTTTATAGCCAAACTCATGGAATGTGACACGCAACTGCATCTATGGCGCGAGTCTGCTGCACGGGCTGGGGCCGACATTGCTTCGAAATTTGCCCTCTCATGGTACGAAGGAATTGACCTGGAACTTCTCACTCGCATGCGCACCGGGTCTAAGTGGTGTGAGGATCCGGAGTGGATCACGCGCTGCAAAGCCTATGCCAACAAGCCCATCCAGTACTCCTTCTGCCATGCTTGGAATGACGGGCCGAGTTATCTTGATGCCACTGATGAAGAAGTTGTCTCTGGAGATGAGGAGGAAAGGAGTGATAGTGAGGGCTCCGAACTGGGCGATGAGGCCAAAGACCCGGAGGATAGTGAGGTTAACCCGGAGGGCATAGCCGGGGCTAGTGCCGCTCTCCCACACTCGGAAGCACCTCCTTCATCGACGGATGATTCGTCCGCTGCTCCTGCTCCTTAAAATACACTAGTCACATTTATCAGATCCCCGGAATGCCGGTCGTAGATGTGATTAAATACTTTGATTTGGTTGTGCTACAATTTTATGTTCCGGACTAAGTTTCATCACTGGATTATTGTGGGCGAAGTCCCCAAGTTTCATTTTCTTGTTCCCCAATTTTTGACTCGGCTCGCGTCTACCTTGATTCTGTTTTTTCGACTTACGAGTCCGAGGTTCAAAAAATTACTTAACAATACTTGAAACCTTGAGATTAGCTCAGACTAATCCAGCATTTTAGTGAATATAACAAAATAAGGGTTAGTCAAAAAATCTATGTCAGCCTGCTAAAGTTCTTTCCATTAGTCGTTTTTCATGTGCTTCGCCATTCCAAACTTGTTCTCTTGCTTGCCATGAAGCTAATTCTTGTTGGACAGCAACAAAGTCGAAGAGTTAGGTTTTTGGTGCTCAGACATTACTAATCCAACCAAGATATAAGCGACTTAACCCAATCGACACAAAAATACGAAAATGAAAGATAACTAAAAAAGCAGTCCCCGAGTGTCTACTCCGGGTGATGAAATTTTCATTGATAAACCCGCTGCCAACATACATACCAATGTAGGATTAGCTCGGATACATTCACCTCTTAAGTGTAGAAAGGACGAAGCAGTTCTACATTCCACGGTCTTTTGGATTCTTCTCCGGACCTGTCCGCCTTGTTCTTTTCATGGGGCTGTGCATCAATGAGATAGTATGAGTCATTGTGCAAGGCTTTGCTTACAACGAAAGGTCCTTCCCATGGCGGGGATAACTTATGCATGCCAGCAGTGCGCTGTATCAACCGGAGTACCAAATCACCTTCCCGGAAAAATCGGGGGTTTACTTTCTGGCTATGATAGCGTCGGAGATTTTGATAATATATGGCAGATCTGGACAAGGCCAGTTCTCTCGCTTCTTCCAGCAGATCAACATCATTCTGCTAGGCTTCGCGCACTTCGGCTTCTGTGTATTGGGTGACTCTTGGCGAATCATGCTCTATGTCGGCTAGTAATACAGCTTCTGCCCCATATAACAGAAAGAATGGCGTATAGCCAGTTGATCGATTCGGAGTTGTTCTTAAACTCCACAGTATCGCTGGTAGTTCTTCTATCCAGCACCCCGCTGATCTTTGCAGCGGCACTATTAGCCGGGGTTTTATCCTAGACAATACCAGCCTGTTGGATCTTTCCACTTGCCCGTTCGATGCGGGGTGGGTGACTAAGGCGACATCTAACCGAATCTTCTTTTCTCGGCAGAACCTCGCGAATGCTCCTTCGGCGAAGTTTGTTCCATTATCACTTATGATGCTATGGGGATGGCCATATCTTAGGATTACATCCTTGAGGAATTTTACTATTGTTGCCCCATCACATTTTCGAATTGGTTTTACTTCAAACCACTTGGTGAACTTGTCAACCATCACTAGGATATGGGTCATTCCTCCTTTTGTCGGCTTAAATGGCCCTGCCATATCTAGGCACCATACAGCAAATGGCCAGGTAATAGGGATAGCTTTCAGCTCCAACATTGGTGAATGAGTTTTTGTGGCGTATCTCTAACATCCATTGCATTTTCTCACCAAGTCCTCTGCTTGATCCAAAGCATTGGGCCAATAAAATCCATGTCGGAAGGCTTTTGCCACCAAAGCCCTTGAGGAAGCATGGTGGCCACACTCCCCTTGGTGAATATCCTAGAGCAAGTCAAGTCCTTTCTCCGGATCAACACACTGTTGTAGTACTGTTGTCACACTCCTCTTGTATAGTTCGGCATTGATAATTGTATAGGCATTTTCCCTTCGTTGGACCTGCCTTGAGCTTAACTCACCATCCGGTAGAATTCCTTCTTTCAAGAAATCAAATATTGGCTTGGCCCAAGATGGTATAACCCGGACTCGAAACGTCTCCTCCTCAATTTCCATCACGTCTACCGACATAACTCCCGCCGGATTAGGCTGATCAGTCCCCGGGTTTGCTGAGGCAGTCCCCGGGTTTGCTGAAGCAGTCCCCATGTTTGCAGAGGTATTTCCCCACTCTATCTCCATAGGTGTAGCTCCAGATCCGGGAAGTGACGGGATATAAATTGAATCTGATTCAGGTGACGGTTGTGATAGATGATTTTCTCAAGTGCTCCAAATCCATGCTTGGCGGAATTGGTTGCGGGGATGAGCGTAGCTTGGACAGCGTATCTGCTGCCTCGTTTTCAATCCGAGGTATGTCATGGAACTCACATCCTTTGAAAAACCCGCTTATTTTCTGAACATGGAATCTATATGACGCCATGTTAGCATTCAGGGCATCCCAATTTCCGGACACTTGTTGTACCACCAAATACAAGTCTCCAAAGCATTGTATCTGACATATTCCAACTTTTTTGGCTACTTTGAGACCATGTACTAACGCTTCGTACTCCGCCACATTATTCGAGGCACTGAAGTGGATCTGGAGGACATACTTCAGTTGATCCTTCTTGGGTGAGGTCAGCACCACTCCGACGCCCAACCCATCTCTGAGTTTTCATCCATCGAAATGCATTCTCCAGTAATTAGAGTCCGGCAGGGGTGGTTCGTATTGCATCTTGGTCCAATCCACAAAGAAATCCGCCACACCTTGTGACTTGATTGCACCTTCTGTCGAATTGTGGCGCATAGGGAGCTAACTCGATTGCCCACTTTGCTATTCGTCCGCTTGCATCTTTGTTACTCATAATCTCTGAAATGGGTGCCTCACATATCACCTTGATGGGGTGTTTTGATGACTCGTGTATTAACGAGCTCGTTGGGGAACCCCAAGATGAAGGTTTGATGAGCACAGCAGTAAGTTTCCCTCAGTTATGAAACCAAGGTTATCATCCAGTAGGAGCAAGCAAGCACCCCAAAGGTGTAGCTAGCTGAACGTTGGCAGGGCGCACTATCGGTGCCAGCAGCAACGTGGAGACCTGCACAACACAACCACAGAACTCTGTCCCCAACATGCGATGAGCTTGTCAATCTCACTGGTTTTGCTGAAAACAAAGGATTAAACGTATCGAATGGAAGGAAGTAATAGTTTGCAGAAAGTAAACACAAAGCAGTAAACAGTTTGTAAATTGTATGTAAAAGAAAGGACCGGGGTCCATAGTTCACTAGAGGTGGCTCTCCTTAAGATAGATAACATGCTGGGTGAACAAATTGTAGCGGGGCAATTGACAAACATCGAGAAAGCATACAAGCATATACTAATCATCTTGACTCCTTTGAGACTTGATTGGGCATTACAACATTATACATATACCGCCATCCAACTCCATGTATGACTAATAATCCACCTTCAGGTTATCATCCGAACCCCCTCCAGTATTAAGTTGCAAGCAACAGATTATTGCTTTACGAATTGCGTGTAAAGTAAACAATACGATTGTTCTATGAACAAAGGATTGTTGTTTTCTCCCTAGTAGCAACAGCACATCTAGTACCTTAGAGATTTCTGTCACTTCCCAGATTACCAGAGGCATGAACCCACTATTGAGCATAAATACTAACTCTTGGAGTTGCTAGCATCTACTTGGTCAAGATAGATACTAACAACGGAAAGCATGCAAGATCACAAATAACAAAGACATGATAGAATCAATAATCAATCTAAAATAGCATCTCAATATCCATCGGATCCCCGCAAACACAACATGCAGAATTACAAATAGATGATCTTGATCATGAACGGAGCTCACAAGATCCAAACATGATAGCACAAAGAAGGAGAACCAGCCATCTAGCTACTACATGGACCCGTAGTCTAGAGATGAACTACTCATGCATCACACCGGAGGCTTGCATGATGATGAAGAAGACCTCCAGGGTGAATTCCCCTCTCTGGAAGGGTGCCGAGAAGAGCTTCAGATCCCTCCCGATCAAGGGACAGAGATGACGGCAGCTACAGACTCTTTCGTGGATTTTTTGATCGGGTACTTAGGGTTTTGGTATCGAAGGCAATATATAGGCGGAAGGAGAGGACGAGGGGGTGCTGGAGTCGGCCAGACCACCCCCTGGCGTAGGCCAGGCCTAGCCACGTGGCCAGGTGGTGTGGTCAGGCCCTAGCCCCTCTCCGTCTCGTATTCTGGCTCCAGATGTCCCCCGGTAAAATAGTGACTTTGGCTTTTGTCCCATCCAATTATGAGAATATTCATTTTCTGACTTTCCTGGAACCAAAAACAGTGTGGAAAAAACACAAGAAAGTAGATAAAACCAAGCATGGAACATCAAAAATTATAGATACATTTGCAATGTATCACCATCTCCTGCTCGTCCTCGAGTAGGTAAGTGATAAAAGGAAAGAATATTTTTTTAGGTGACATGCACCATCATAAACTTGATCAAAGTATTTGTAAAACATTCAAAGTTGGGATCATAGTACTTCAATCATAACATGAAAGACAAAGTTCTAGCAATAAGCAAAGAAACTATGATCCTACATGAAAAGGCACAAACAAAAGATTCATGAATAACAATGCTTTGTAAGATGTTTGTATGTTTCACATAAAGAAAACATAGCATAATAGTATTCAGCTTGTCCCTCATAGAGTAGCAAATATACATGCATAGGACACCTTCAAAGTTCATAAGAGTGACTAGACACAAATAGTTTAAAACAAGCAATATCAAGTTATGCATCAATCAACTAGTCTTGGGACAATGCACATAGAACTAAGAATTGCCACTATGTTCTCAAAGTAGGTGCATAAAGGTAGAATGCGGAGACTCAATATAATGATGGAAGAAAGGCCTTCATGGAAGGAAGTAGGGATTCAATTTTTATAAAGAGCTTCCAAAAATTATGTTACTTATAGCTTTTAGCTCTTATTGCCCCTATCATAAGCATCTTGAAGTGATTAAGGTTAAAGTGAACATGGTGTACATGCTTGATGAAGTATAAGTTAGAAATCTCATGTCCCTTGAATACGAGGGCCGCTCCTCATGCTACTCAAGTTTAGTCATCGGTAAGTTCTTGTCATCGTAAGTACATGTGTATCATAGAGAAGTGCCAATGGGGTACCCCTTGCCTGATGATACGGAAGAATCCCCATATCGAAATGACAAGGCAAGAAGACAACGAGCATCTCAGCAATCTTCTTATTTACCATGGGAATATGGTGCTTTTTTCTCTCTTTCCTCTTTTCATAATCTCATTTTTTCTCTATTTCTCCTTTTCTCAATATAGGACTCTTTTTTTATAAGAAGAATGCTTCATAGACAACTCATTATGGTTACGCTGTAGGTTTCCACCATGTCAGCATGGATTAGACCAGCGGCCCAGTCATTTCTCTAACACATATACATAGCTCCATGGACTTACAAGCTCCCCTTTCATTTCACACCGATGACATCCATAGAGAAAAGAGCATGATATTAACTAGGTACAAAGTACCCGTGCAATGTTAAAAGCGTTCCCCATGATAGCATGGTTCTGCTAATTCCCAACATAGACAACACAATGGTTCAAGTTTATTAAGGGCAGGAAAAGTAAAGTGTGCCATCAAGTTCATGAGAGCTTTAATCACTAGTTTTCTCATAACAAGTTTAATTTGGAAGGTAAACAAAAGCATGAATATACTTGGAATAGTATAAGCTAGTAGGTTGGTATGGTGGACTCTTTGAAATAACTTTATTTAGGTAGTTGAATGCATGAGTGGAACTCATACTTGGTTGTGGAGGCTAGTAAAAGACTGGGAGCGACAAACGAAGAGAGCAATAATGGCCATAATCATGCAGAGCGATAAAACATCATTGATCAAAGCATAAATTGAGACTACAAGTTGAAAACTAAAGGATCATAAAGGCTATGGTGACTTTGGATAGTCATAACATGGCGTGAGCATGCGCCAAGTCAACCAAAATAAAGCATCAAAGGAGAATACCACTATACTATGCTTTAATATGCTAAAAAATACATGATTCATCCAAGGCACATTAAGCAATCTCAATTGTTTATAACAAGTCATGCTACAGAAAAGAATACTAAGCATAAATCCAAAACAATATCAAGCATGGCATGACAAAGCATAGGCCACAGTCAAAAACAAGCTCTCTTTACCACTTAAGCATGAGCTTTCCTACACTTTTCGAAACCAAACCAAGCTATTTGAAAACCAATGTATGAAAGAGGGGTTCCAACTAATTTATTCAGAAAACTAAGGAAAAGAAGAAGCAAACGGAAAACCAAAACGAAAACGAAAAAGAAGATGCTCCAAGAACAACACACCTGTGCATGAAACAATAAAAATGAAGCGTTTGGAAGAAACCTGGGATTTTTATTGATGAAGAGGGGGATGTCTTGGGCATCCCCAAGCTTTGACTCTTGTACTTCTTGGACATTTCTTGGGGTGACACGCGTGGCATCCCCAAGCTTGAGCTTTAGTCCATCCTTCATCTCATCACTCGTTCCTTCCATACACCTAAAAAATTTCCTTCATACAAAACTTCACACAATCTTTATTAGCAACATTAGTGCAATCAAGATAATAAGTCTTTAGGTTCAGTTCTAACACCAATAAAACTTCCATTAAAACACTAGCTACTGTAGCACTTCCCTCAAAAATCTCAATTCCCCAAAAGAACACAAAAAGGAACCAACAAGAAGCAAATGCAGAAAATGGCAGAAATCTGTCAAAACAGACCAGCATGTAAAGACGAATTGTTTCGAAGACCTTCTGTTGCTCAAATCAAAAAGTGTTGAACTAACGAAAGTTATATAACAACCTGGGGCAGAAGCACAAAAATTCACGCATTAAAAGGACATTCATATATTTTACACGAATGTTTACGGTGAATCACAGAAATCTGTTTTGGGACAGCAACTTTCCCAATCATTACTTCTCTCTCATTATAGGTTACTCTTGGCACAAAAAGCAAATAAAAAGGATAAGGAGCGGTTATTATTGAAGTAATAACTTCAAAGACTCATATAAAACTTTTGGGTTATCTCCCAATAAGTACTTTTCTTTAACGCCTTTAAGTTAGGCATAAGAAGCAAGAAAAAGAATCAAGTGTTCTCAAATGAAGAAGCATTAACACCAAATTTTGTTTTCATAGGAGAGGCAAAAGAAATCTTCTCTCTCTTCTTAGTGAAGTGTTCTATACCTTTCTTGAGTGGGAGTTGATATTTAATGGTGCCTTCTTTCATATCAATAATGGCACCAACAGTTCTAAGAAAAGGTATTCCCAAAGTAATAGGACAAGAAGCATTGCATTCAACATCCAAAACATAGAAATAAACGGGGACATAGCATCGTTAACCATAATAAGAACATCATTAATACTCCCCATGAGTTTCCTTTCAGCATTATCATCAAGTGGGACATTCAAATAACAATCTTCAAGTGGCGGCAAATCAAGCATATCATAAATCCTTCTAGGCATAATACAAACACTACTATCAAGGTCACATAAAGCTTTGAAAATCAAAGTAATTCACTTTCATATTAATGATGGGTTTCCAACCATCTTCATGTTTTATAGGAATAGAAACTTTATGTTTCATCTTCTCTTCTTTAATCTTTATGAGAGCATCAGTAATGTGTTTTGTAAAGGCCATGTTCATAGCACTAGAATTAGGACTTTTAGCAAGCTTTTGTAGGAACTTAATAACTTCAGAGATATTGCAACCATCAAGATCAAAATCAAAATTATCATCTAAATTAGTAGAACTATTACTAGCCTCAACACTAGTGGTGGTGATAGTAGAAACACTAATGTTTCTAGCAATTTCATCTTCTCTTTCCCACTTAGCATGTAGTTCAGCTAATAGTCTAACATTTTCATCAATTCTTACTTGTAAAGCATTAGTAGCTGCAAAGGGATTCTCATTAGTTTCAGGTTTGACAGCCATTCTATTAATCAATGAAGATTGAGCTTCAGCCAGAGATGCTATATTTCTTTCAGCATTAGAGAGTTTTTCCTCAATAGTTTTATTGAAAGCAGTATGTTTACTAATAAAGTCCTTAAGCATAACTTCAAGTTCCGAGGGATCACTCCTATTGTTGTTGTAGGAATTTCCATAAGCATTACCATTGTTGGGAGGATATGGCTTATAATTGTTGTTACCAAAATTATTCCTATAAGCATTGTTGCTTAAATTGTTATTTCTTATGAAGTTCACATCAACTTGCTCTTCTTGAGCAACCAAAGAGGCTAAGGGAACATTATTTGGATCAATATGGGCTTTCCCATTCACAAGCATAGACATAATAACATCAATCTTATCACTCAAGGAGGGGGTTTCCTCAACAGAATTTACCTTCTTACCTTGTGGAGATCTCTTAGTATGCCATTCAGAATAGTTAACCATCATATTATCCAGAAGCTTTGTTACAGCACCCAAAGTAATGGTCATAAAGGTACCTCCAGCAGCAGAATCCAATAGGTTCCTTGAAGAATAGTTCAATCCTGCATAAAAAGTTTGGATGATCATCCAAGCAGTCAGTCCATGAGTGGGACAATTCTTAACCAAAGATTTCATTCTTTCCCAAGCTTGAGCAACATGTTCATTATTAGATTGTTTAAACTTCATTATTTCACTTCTCATAGATATAATCTTAGCAGGAGGATAGTATTTTCCAATGAAAGCATCTTTGCATTTAGTCCTAGAATCAATACTATTCCTAGTTAAGGAATTCAACCATTCTTTAGCTTTTCCTCTCAAAGAGAAAGGAAACAATTTCAGCTCAATAATATCACCATCTATATCCCTATGCTTTTGTATCTCACAAAGTTCAACAAAGCTATTTAGATGGGCTGCAACATCTTCATTACCAATACCAGAAAATTGTTCTCTCATACCAAGATTGAGTAAAGCAGGTTTTATCTCAAAGAAAGTAGCTTCAGGAACATGTGGAGCAATAGGTGTGCTAATAAAATCATTGTTGTTGGTGCTAGTGAAGTCACACAACTTAGTGTTTTCAAGAGTAGACATTTTTTTGTGTTTTTGATAAAGAAAGCAAACTAGTAAAACTATTTTTTTGTGTTTTTGATAAAGAAGCAAGCAAACGAAACGAAAGTAAACGAAGCAAAACAAAAATAATAAAGTAAAGAGATTGGTTATGAAGGACTCCCCTTGTGAAGATGTCCTTGACTCCCTGGCAACGGCGCCAGAAAAATACTTACTGTCTCGTGTATTAACGAGCTCGTTGGGGAACCGCAAGAGCAAGCTATGATGAGCACAGTAGTAAGTTTCCCTCAGTTATGAAACCAAGGTTATCAATCTAGTACGAGCAAGGAAACACCCCAAAAGGTGTAGCTAGCTGAACGTTGGCAGGGCGCACTACCGGTGCCAGCAGCAACGTGGAGACCTGCACAACACAACCACAGAACTCTATCCCCAACTTGCGATGAGGTTGTCAATCTCACCGGTTTTGCTGAAAACAAAGGATTAAACGTATTGAATGGAAGGAAGTAATAGTTTGCAGAAAGTAAACATAAAGGAGTAAACAGTTTGTAAATTGTATGTAAAAGAAAGGACTGGGGTCCATAGTTCACTAGAGGTGGCTCTCCTTAAGATTGATAACATGTTGGGTGAACAAATTACAGCGGGGCAATTGACAAACATCGAGAAAGCATACAAGCATCCTTTGAGACTTGATTGGGCGTTACAACATTATACATAGACCATCATCCAACTGCATCTATGAGTAATAATCCACCTTTAGGTTATCATCTGAACCCCCTCCATTATTAAGTTGCAAGCAACAAATTATTGGTTTACGAATTGCTATGAACAAAGGATTGTTGTTTTCTCCATAGTAGCAACAGCACATCAAGTACCTTAGAGATTTCTGTCACTTCCCCAGATTACCAGAGGCATGAACCCACTATTGAGCATAAATACTAACTCTTGGAGTTGCTAGCATCTACTTGGTCAAGATAGATACTAACAACAGAAAGCATGCAATATCACAAAGAACAAAGGCATGATAGAATAAATAATAAATCTGAAATAGCATCTCAATATCCATCGGATCCTCACAAACACAACATGCAGAATTACAAATAGATGATCTTGATCATGAACGGAGCTCACAAGATCTAAACATGATAGCACATAGGAGGAGAACCAACCATCTAGCTACTACATGGACCCATAGTCCAGAGATGAACTACTCACGCATCACACCGCAGGCTTGCATGATGATGTGGTCTAGTGGATCGATGTGGTCTAGGAAAAGAACACATGCAATGACACTCGTGGATCAGTGTGTCAAACCATGGTGACAGAGGCATAAAATAGATAGGAAAGCAGCTTCCACATTGCATGATGCACCAGTGTGCCAGAAGTTGAATCACATAATTCACTAGAGTGTGTGTTGTCATGTGGATTCTTGTGGTTTATGAAAAGAACAAAAATGCAATGACACTAGTGGATCAGTGTGTCAAACCATGGTGACAGACACAAAAAACACATAGGAACGCAGCTTCCACATTGCATGTTGGACTAGTGTGGAAGAAATTTCAAAACATAATCCACTAGAGTGTCTGTTGTCATGTGGATCCATGTGGTCTAGGAAAAGAACACATGAAATGACACTAGTGGAAAAGTGTATCAAACCATCCTGACAGAGACCAGAACCACATAGGAAAGCAGCTTCCACATTGCATGTTGCACCAGTGTGGCAGAAGTTGCATAACAAAATCTACTTGAGTGTGTGTTGTCATGTGGATCCATGTGGTTTAGGGAAAGAACACATGTAATGGCACTGGGTGATCACAGTGGTCTAGGAAAAGAACACATGCAATGACACCAGTGGATGAGTGTGTCAAAAGAACACATGTAATGGCACTAGGTGATAAAAGTTGTCTAGGAAAGAACACACGTAATGGTACTAGGTGATCACATTGGTCTAGGAAAAGAACACATGCAATGACACTACTGGAAAAGTGTGTCAATCCATGGTGACAGAGACAAAAAAACAGATAGGAAAGCAGCTTCCACATTGCATGTTGCACCAGTGTAGTAGAAGTTGCATCACAGAAACCACTAGAGTGTGTGTTGTCATGTGGATCCATGTGGTTTAGGGAAAGAACACATGTAATGGCACTGGGTGATCACATTGGTCTAGGAAAAGAACACATGCAATGACACTAGTGGAAAAGTGTGTCAAACCATGGTGATAGAGAAAAAAACAGACAGGAAAGCAGCTTCCACATTGTATGTTGCACTAGTGTGGTAGAAGTTGTATCACAGAATCCACTAGAGTGTGTTTTGTCATGTGGATCCATGTGGTTTAGGGAAAGAACACATGTAATGGCACTGGATGATCACAGTGGTCTAGGAAAAGAACACATGAAATGACACTAGTGGATCAGTGTGTCAAACCATGGTGATAGAGACAAAAAAATATAGGAAAGCAGCCTCCACATTGCATGTTGCACCAGTGTGGCAAAAGTTGCATCACAGAATCCACATGAGTGTGTGTTTTCATATGGATCCATCTGGCCTAGGAAAACAACACATGCAATGACACTAGGGGATCAGTGTGTTAAACCTTGTTCATAGAGACAAAAAACATGTAGGAAAGCATCTTCCACATTGGATGTTGCACCAGTCTAGCAGAAGTTGCATCATAGAATCCACTGGAGTGTGTGTTGTCATTTGGATCCATGTGGTTTAGGGAAAGAACAAATGCAATGACACTACATGATCAATGTGGTCTAGGAAAAGAAGGCATGCAATGACATTAGTGGATCCGTCTATCAAACCTTGGTCACAAAGACTAAAAACACATAGGAATCCACCTTACATATTGCATGTTGCACCAGTGTGGAAGAAGTTGCATCACAGAATCCACTGGAGTGTGTATTGGCTTGTGGATGCGTGTGGTTTGGGAATAGAACACATGCAATGACACTAGTGGAAAAGTGTGTCAAACCATGGTGATAGAGACCAGAAACACATAGGAACGCATCTTCGACATTGCATGTTGCACCAGTGTGGCAAAAGTTGCATCACAGAATCCACTTGAGTGTGTGTTGCCATGTGGATCCATGTGGTTTAGGCAAAGAACACACGCAATGTCACTAGGTGATCATAGTGGTCTATGAAAACAACACATGCAATGACACAAGTGGAAAAGTGTGTCAAACCATGGTGACAGGGAAAAAACCAGATAGGAAAGAAGCTTCCACCTTGCATCTTGCACTAGTGTGGCAAAAGTTGCATCACAGAATCCACTAGTGTGTGTGTTGTCATGTGGATCCATGTGGTATAGGAAAAGAACACATGCTATGATAATAGTAGATCTGTGTGTCAAACCTTGGTCATAGAGACCAAAAACACATAGGAAAGCATCTTCCACATTGCATGTTGCACTAGTGTGGTAGAAGTTGCATCACAGAATTGACTGGAGTGTGTGTTGCCATGTGGATCCATGTGGTTTAGGGAAATAACAAATGCAATGACACTAGTGGAAACGTGTATCAAACCATGGTGACAGAGACAAAAAACAGATAGGAAATTAGATTCCACATTGCATGTTGCACAAGTGTCGCAGAAGTTGCGTCACGGAATCTACTAGAGTGTGTGTTGTCATGTGGATCCATGTGGTTTAGGGAAAGAACACATGCAATGGCACTAGGTGATCATAATGGTCTAGGAAAAGAACACAGGAATGCCACTGGTGGATCAATGTGTCAAACCATGGTAATAGAGACGAAAACATATAGGAAAGCAGCATCCACATTGCATGTTGCACTAGTGTGGGAGAAGTTGCATCATAGAATCCACTAGAGTGTCTGTTGTCATGTGAATCCAGGTGGTTTAGGAAAATAACACATGTAATGATACTAGTGGGTCAGTGTGTTAAACCTTGGTCATAGATACCAAAAACACATAGGAAAGCACCTTCCACATTGCATGTGGCACCAGTGTGGCAGAAGTTGCATCACAGAATCCACTGGAGTGTGTGTTGTTATTTGGATCCATGTGGTTTAGGAAAGGTGCAATGACACTGGGTGATCAATGTAGTCTAGGAAAAGAACACATGCAATGACACTAGTGGATAAGTGTGTCAAATAATGGTTACAGAGACAAAAAACAGATAGGAAAGCACCTTCCACATTGCATGTTACACTAGTGTGGCAGTAGTTTCATCACAGAATCCAATAGAGTTTGTGTTGTCATGTAGATCCATGTGGTTTAGGGAAATAACACATGCAATGGCACTAGGTGATCACAGTGGTCTAGAAAAAGAACACATGGAATGACACTAGTGGATCAGTGTGTCAAACCATGGTGACAGAGACAAAAAAACAGATAGGAAAGCAGCTTCCACATTGCATGTTGCACTAGTGTGGCAGATGTTGCATCACATATACTACTGGAGTGTGTGTTATCATGTGGATCCATGTGGTTTAGGGAAAGAACACATGCAATGGCACTAGGTGATCATAGTGGTCTAGGAAAACAACACATGCAATGACACTAGTGGATCAGTGTGTCAAACCATGGTGACAGAGGAAAAAAATAGATAGGAAAGCAACTTCCACATTGCATGATGCACCAGTGTGGCAGAAGTTGCATCATAGAATCCACTGGAGTGTGTGTTGTCATGTGGATCCTTGTGGTTTATGAAAAGAACACAAATAAAATGACACTAGTGGACCAGTGTGTCAAACCATGGTGATAGAGACAAAAACACATAGGAACGCAGCTTCCACATTGCATGTTGCACTAGTGTGGCAAAGTTGCATCATAGAATCCACTTGAGTTTGTGTTGTCATGTAGATCGATGTGGTATAGGAAAACAACACATGCAATGGAACTTGTGGATCAGTGTGTCAAACCATGGTCACAGAGACAAAAAACACATAGGAAAGCACCTTCCAATTGCATGTTGAACTAGTGTGGGAGAAGTTGCATCACAGAATCCGCTGAAGTGTGTGTTGTCATGTGGATCCATGTGGTTTTGGGAAAGAACACTTGTAATGACACTAGGTGATCAATGTGGTCTAGGAAAAGAACACATGCAATGACATTAGTCGATCAGTGTGTCAAACCTAGGTCACAAAGACCAAAACAAATAGGAAAGTAATTTCCATATTGCATGTTGCACCAGTGTGGTAGAAGTTGCATCACAGAATCCACTAGAGTGTGTTGTCATGTGGATGCACGTGGTTTAGGAAAAGAACACATGCAATGACACTAGTGGAAAAGTGTGTCACACCATTGGTGACAGAGACAAAAAATAGATAGGAAAGTAGCTTCCACATTGCATGTTGCACCAGTGTGGCAGAAGTTACATCATAGAATCCAGTAGAGTGTGTGTTGTCATGTGGATCCATGTGTTATAGGAAAACAACACATGCAGTGACAGTAGTGGATCAGTGTGTCAACCCTTGGTCACAGAGACCAAAAACACATAGGAAAGCATCCTCCAAATTGTATTTTGCACTAGTGTGGCAAAAGTTGCATCACAGAATCCATTGGAGTGCGTGTTGTCATGTCGATCCATGTGGTTTAGGGAAGTAGCACATGCAATGACACTAGTGGATCCGTGTGACAAACAATGGTGACAGAGACAAAAAAACAGATAGGAAAGCAGCTTCCACATTGCATGTTGCACCAGTGTGGCAGAAGTTGCATCACAGAATCTACTGGAGTCTGTGTTGTCATGTGGATCCATGTGGTTTAGGGAACGAACACATGCAACGACACTAGGTGATCATCGTGGTCTAGGAAAAGAACACATGAATGACACTAGTGGATCAGTCTATCAAATAATGGTAATAGAGACAAAAAACAGATAGGAAAGCAACATCCACATTGCATGTTGTACCAGTGTGGGAGAAGTTGCATAATAGAATCCACTGGAGTGTCTGTTGTCATGTGAATCCAAGTGGTTTAGGAAAATAACACATGCAATGACACTAGTGGTTAAGTGTGTCAAACAATGGTTATAGAGACGAAAAATAGATAGGAAAGCACCTTCCACATTGCATGTTACACTAGTGTGGCAGTAGTTGCATCACAAAATCAACTGGAGTGTGTATTGTCATGTGGATCCATATGGTTTAGGAAAACAACACATGCAATAACACTAGTGGATTAATGTGGTCTATGAAAAGAACACATGAAATGACACTAGTAGATCAGTGCATCAAACCTTGGTCATAGAGACCAAAAGGATATAGGAAAGCACCTTCTATATTGCATGTTGCACTAGTGTGGCAGAAGTTGCATCATAGAATCCACTAGAGTGTGTGTTGTCATGTGGATCCATGTGGTTTAGGGAAAGAACACATGCAATGGCACTAGGTGATCACAGTGGTCTAGTAAAAGAACACATGGAATGACACTAGTGGATCCGTGTGTCAAACAATGGTGACAGAGACCAAAAACAGATAGGAAAGCAGCTTCCACATTGCATGTTGCACTAGTGTGGCAGATGTTGCATCACATAATCTACTGGAGTCTGTGTTGTCATGTGTAACCATGTGGTTTAGGGAAAGAACACTTGCAATGGCACTAGGTGATCATAGTGGTCTAGGAAAAGAACACATGCAATGACACTAGTGGATCGGTGTGTCAAACCATGGTGACAGAGGCAAAAAATTGATAGGAAAGCAGCTTCCACATTGCATGATGCACCAGTGTGGCAGAAGTTGCATCACAGAATCCACTTGAGTGTGTGTTGTCATGTGGATCCATGTGGTTTAGGGAACGAACACATGCAACGACACTAGGTGATCATCGTGGTCTAGGAAAAGAACACATGAATGACACTAGTGGATCAGTCTATCAAATAATGGTAATAGAGACAAAAACAGATAGGAAAGCAACATCCACATTGCATGTTGTACCAGTGTGGGAGAAGTTGCATGATAGAATCCACTGGAGTGTCTGTTGTCATGTGAATCCAAGTGGTTTAGGAAAATAACACATGCAATGACACTAGTGGTTAAGTGTGTCAAACAATGGTTATAGAGACGAAAAATAGATAGGAAAGCACCTTCCACATTGCATGTTACACTAGTGTGGCAGTAGTTGCATCACAAAATCCACTGGAGTGTGTATTGTCATGTGGATCCATATGGTTTAGGAAAAGAACACATGCAATAACACTAGTGGATTAATGTGGTCTATGAAAAGAACACATGAAATGACACTAGTAGATCAGTGCGTCAAACCTTGGTCATAGAGACCAAAAGCACATAGGAAAGCACCTTTTATATTGCATGCTGCACTAGTGTGGCAGAAGTTGCATCATAGAATCCACTAGAGTGTGTGTTGTCATCTGGATCCATGTGGTTTAGGGAAAGAACACATGCAATGGCACTAGGTGATCACAGTGGTCTAGTAAAAGAACATATGGAATGACACTAGTGGATCCGTGTGACAAACAATGGTGACAGAGACAAAAAAACAGATAGGAAAGCAGCTTCCACATTGCATGTTGCACTAGTGTGGCAGATGTTGCATCACATAATCTACTGGAGTCTGTGTTGTCATGTGTATCCATGTGGTTTAGGGAAAGAACACTTGCAATGGCACTAGGTGATCAAAGTGGTCTAGGAAAAGAACACATGCAATGGCACTAGTGGATCAGTGTGTCAAACCTTAGTCACGAAGACCAAAAACACATAGGAAAGCACCTTCCACATTGCATGATGCACCAGTGTGGCAGAAGTTGCATCACAGAATCCACTTGAGTGTGTGTTGTCATGTGGATCCTTGTGGTTTATGAAAAGTGAAAGAACATATCATGTTTACCTATGTTTTGCGTGTTAGATAACAATACTATGGAGACTTTTCATGTGTGCTAAGTGTGAAGGAAGTTTTGAGGGGGGGGCGGATAATCCGCCCAAGGGCCGGATAATCCAGCCTACCTCATTTCTCAAGGAAGCCAAGGAGCGTCGTTCGGGGTCCAGTCGGATTTTCTCCCGGATATTCCAAACTGGAGCGGTTTTTCCTCCCTAGGCCGGATAATCCGGGTGTCGCATGGGCCGGATAATCCGGCCCCCAGTTTTCGAGCAATAGGTGCCAAGGTGCATCGCTCTGTATCCGGTCGGATTTTCTCCCGGAAAATCTGAACTGAGCCGGTTTTTCTTCAATAGGCCGGATAATCCGGCCTTTGCACTGGGCCGGATTATCCCTCCCCCAGAAGTTGATCAAGGGCAAGCTCGGTGCGACGCTCTGAGAGGGGGGCGGATTATTTGCCAGATATTCCGAGTCTGGGGCGGAGTTTCCCCAGACCGGATAATCCGGCCCTCACTTGGGCCGGATAATCCGGCCCCCAAGGCTGCAATGGCTGGTTTCTGAAGGGCGGTACAAATACCCCTTCTTCCCCAACGTTCAGAACTCTTGATTCATTCGAATTTGACCAGACCATGTGCAAGAGCTCTAAAGCTCGATCTCCCACTTCAACCACCCGAAGGTCTTGATCTTTTGTGGAATTGAAGGAGGAGAAGTTCATCATCATCAAGAATCAAGCGCTTCAACTCCTCTCCATTCACTTGGAGAAATCCCTGATCTAGTATTCTTGTCAATAGCTTGATCTTGTTTATTGTATTTGATAAGTTTGTTCTTGTGGCAGCTTGTTGTCATTTCGGGAGCCTCCAAGTTGTTGTGGAGTTGTTGCCCCGCTAGTTGTGTAAAGGCGTCGGTGCCCGCCTCGAAGGGTACCTATAGTGGAAGGTGGAGCAGGCCTGTTGTGGCAAGATCCATCGGAGAACAGGGTGAGGCCTTTTGTGGCGTGGTGGTCTTAGTACCGCCCACCTCTCCAACACAGACGTACTTCCCTTAACAAGGAAGGAACTGCGGTCAAACAAATCCTGTGTGTCCGCGTGCTTCACTTCGGTTTATTCGTTCCTCTTCCACTTGCTCTTTACTCACTAGTATATAGGTTTGCATATAGGGAAATTCCACCCAATAGTTTATCTAGTGAATTTACCCTTTGTGCTAAGCCTAAAATTGAAAAAGAATTAAAAATTGGTGTAGCACCTATTCACCCCCCCTCTAGGTGCCCATATGATCCATTTCAATTGGTATCAGAGCCCCGACTCTTAATTCGGGCTTAACCGCCTAAGAGTAGTATGGGTACCAAGGATGATGGAAATGAGGTTGTGGATAAGGTCACAATGGATTATCTCAAGTTGTTGGAAACAACCTTGTTGAAATCCTTTGAGGCCAAGATGGCGGAGATGAATCAAATGATTGCTCGCCTCACATCATCCATATCCCCATCTCCATCCTCCTCTAAGGCTCCCACACCATCATCTAAGGAAAAGGGTAACACCGGATCCAAGGATGATGATGTGGAAGGTGAAAAACTAAATGGCTCCACCTCCAAAAAGGGAAGTGGTAAGGAGGAATATAATGAGGTTCACCACGTATATTCCCCCGACCCACCTATCCCTCATCCTCATATAAACAATAGGGGTGATCCACCCAAGCTCACTGCATCCTCTTTTAATCAATGGCAATTCCTAATGAAATCTCATGTGTGCAGCTCCTCTATTGAATTGTGGAGGATTATTGAAGAAGGTCTTCATATTGGAGATCAAACCAATCTAACAAGAAGGGAAGTTGTGGATAGCCAGTTGAATGCCACCGCCCTCCACATGATACAGCTGGGTGTGGGTCCCAAGGACATGCCACACATTGAACATCTCAACACAGCTAAAGAGGCGTGGGATGCTCTTACATACCCTTTTTGTTGGAAATGAAAGCATGAGAAGAAACAGGTATGATGCTCTTAGTAATGAAGCTGAGGGATTCTACATGTTGGATGGTGAAAACCATGAGGACATGTATAGAAGCCTGCAAGGTAGACACAGCTATCATCAAATGACATCCAATGAAGTCATGCAAGAAATGGTGTCATTCAAAGTGGCGGCAAAGAATGCTGAAGATGCCCGTGCTCGGGCCATTGGAATGCAAAAGGGTGTCAATGTGGCTATCAAAGCCAATGTTGTTGAGCAAGAGGAAGATGAACAAGCTTTTGAAGGGGTATCCATGGACTGCCTCGATGAGGTCAAACATGCTCATGGTGAGTACATGGCATTCTTTGCAAGGAACTTTTGGAAGGACCCTGCCAAAGCCAAGTCTGACCTTGAGCGCAAGAACGGGTCAAATGGAAGAAGAGAAAGTGGCCCAAGATTGAGAACATGCTTCAACTGTGGAGATAGAATGCACTTTTTTGCTGAGTGTCCCTATCAAAATAGAGAAGACAATGGTGGCAGGCTCATTCTTAAAGTGAAGTCTAAATCCCCTAAGAAGAAGCCGTTTATTAAGAAGAATGGCCCTTTCAAGAAGCAACCCAAGATTTCCTTGTAGCTCAAGAGGAATACTCCTCCACAAGTGAAGATGAAGAGGATGATGATAGTTCCCACGAAGTGGCTGCTATAGCCACCACATCGACTCCCTCCTCTCTCTTCGACTCGCCGAACGAGAACGCCATCAACAACAACGCCACTTGTCTAGCTCTTCATTTCCTAAGACTAACATAATTTTGGATATGAATGATCATGACAGTCTTGAAATGAAAGAACAAGTTATTGCCTTGGATACTTTTTTCACTAACCTACAAGGTGAGCACAAACTTCATTTTGATGCTCTGATGAGTCAACTTGCTCAAGCCGAAGATCTCCTTGAAGAAAAGGGCAGAATTGAAAGAGAAGATGCCTTGGAGATAGCTTCTTTGAAGAATGCCTTGGAAGAGGAAGAGGAAGCTCGAGTTTCTTTGGAAGAAAGACTCGAATCCCTTGAGGGGTCACAAGAAGAAGCTGTAGCTCAGCTCATTAAAGAACGTGACCATGCTCTTGCCAAGGGAAAGAAACTAAAGAAATAAAAGATTGATTTTGGGGTTGTTCATGCTAGACTTTTGGAGAAGTTTGATAATCTCGAAAGTGCTCACAAGGGATTGAAGTGTGATCATTCTACTCTAAATGAGTCTCATGACCAGCTCCAAACTCAATTGAAAAGGTATGATGTGCCAAGTACCTCCTCTTCATCCTTTGGAAAAGAAGATCTTGCAAGAAGTTCTCAACACAAAGGTAAAGGGGTTATTGATGAGATACTGAGCAGGCAAAGGACAAACAATAGTAAAGAAGGTCTTGGTTACATACCCAAGACAAAGAGCAAGAAAAACAAGAAGAAGAAGAAGAAGAACAAGACTGCTCAATCGAAGACTAGCAACTTACCAATAACAAGACTAATCATGATGGTTTTGCAGAGATCAACAATCCTAACTTTGAACTATATTGTGATTGTTATGGTGATGTTTATGCTAGTGATGTACGGCCTTATGATTGTTACATTCCTTGGTCTATTTGGGTTCCCAAGACCCTTGTTACTAACATGAGAGGACCCATTGAAAAATGGGTACCTAAAACCAAGAAGTAATTTTCTTGCAGGGCTATGCTTCCGGTGGTTCTAAATGGGTACTCGATAGAGGTTGTACGAGTCATATGACCGGAAGCAAGGAGATCATCACAAAGATGCGGCCAAACCTTGATCACATTACCGTCTCCTATGGTGACAAGTCAAAATCTGAGGTATTGGGTCTTGGCAAGGTTGTGGTGGCTCATGATATCTCTCTCGTGGATGTCATGCTTGTTGAGACCCCCGGGTATAACTTATTTTCAGTTCGTGCCCTTCGTAAGATGGGCTTTGCAGTTTACATTGATGCTGATTTAGTGGTACTCTTGTGGAGCAAGTATCTAAATGTCGCTTTCATGGGATATGTCAAAAACGACCTGTACGTGGTGGACTTTTCCGGGAAAACCACTACAGGCCCGATGTGTCTTTTTGGAAAGGCTGACACGGTTTGGCTATGGCATCGCCGACTAGCCCACAATAATATGAGAACTTTGCAAAGTCTCCACAAGGGTGGCCACATTCTTGGACTAAAAGAAAATGTCTCTTTTGCCAAAGATCATGTTTGCAAGGCGTGTGTTGAAGGGAAAATGCATGATTCACCTCATCGAAGGAAAACCATTATGTCTTCAAAAAGGATTTTGGAGCTCCTTCATGTGGACCTCTTCAGACCTCCATCTCATGCAAGCCTCGGTGGGAAGAAGTATTGTCTAGTGACTGTTGATGATTACTCAAGATACACTTGGGTTTATTTCTTCAAGTTGAAGAGTGAAACTCAACAAACTGTCATCGACTTCGCCAACAAGGTTCAACATCAACACAACGTCCCCATTCTGGCTATAAGGAGTGATAACGGCTCAGAGTTCAAGAACTACACCTTAAATGAGTTCCTAAGTGAAGAGGGGATAAGATATCAATATTCCGCTGCATACACCCCTCAACAAATGGTGTAGCCGAGAGGAAGAATCAGACTCTAATGGACGTGGCAAGATCAATGTTAGCCGAATTAAAATCTCCATATAACTTCTGGGCTGAAGCAATTTCTACTGCTTGTCATTCATCCAACCGTTTATACCTCCGCAAGATGTTGGACAAGACTCTGTATGAAATACTTACGGGTAACAAGCCAAACATCTCATACTTTCGGGTATTCGGGTGTACGTGTTTCTTTCTTATTAAAGGAGTTCATTTATCTAAGTTTGAATCTAAGGCTCTAGAAGGTATTTTTGTTGGTTATGGTGCTGAATCCCACACTTATAGAGTCTACAATAAGCTCTCCGGAACTGTTGTAGAATCTTGTAGTGTGGTGTTAGAGGAAAATGACAGTTCCCGTGTGAAGCAAGTTGGTGTTTGTGATGCAGATGTTGAAATACCCCAAGATACCATAAGAAGAATGGGCGTGGAATTCTTCCGCCCCATTGAGGAACCCCTTGTGGCGGACTAGGAAGGACAATGCTCTACTCATATCGAGCCCTCATCTACACATACGCAACATGCTCCAACCACGGGGGCAACTTCTTCACCATCTCCATCAACTGCTGAAGGTCAAGATGCTCCAGGAAGCTCTAGGCCGGATTTTCCGGTTGACACCGGATTATCCGGCCACCCCGCTCTAGCTGTCCATGCTGCTCTTGGATGTGAAGATATCAACGCAAGCTCCATGCCGGATTTTCCGGCTGACCCCGGATTATCCGGATCCTCGCCAGTTCAAGCAAGTCCTAGGCTTCCTGATGAAGCTGCTGCAAGTACTCCCAGGCCAGGTTTTCCGGCCTCTCCATCGGCCGCGTTATCCGGCCCTGACTCTCCAGTTCTGCAGCCTCCTGCTACGGCAACGGATTCACCTCAAGGGCATGCAACTCCACCACCTACTACTGATGTTCCAGTTACTGATCAAGGTGGAGAATATGCTTCCAATGAAGACTCAAGTGATGAATCTCCTCCTCCAAGAGACAACAAACTTATTGAACTTCGTCACAAGGCTCGGGATGATCGTAACCTTGAGTTGAGGGGTCACACTCTCGACAAGGTTGTTGGTGATCTTCGACGAAGGGTTTCTACAAGAAGAGAATTGGCCAGTTTTGGTGAGCATCAAGCTCATATCTCCATGGTGGAACCTAAGAAGGTATTTGAAGCTCTTGAAGACCCAGACTGGGTTGTTGCTATGCATGAAGAATTGAATAATTTCGAGTGCAACAAAGTCTGGAAATTAGTGGAGAAACCCAAAGAGTGCCGCAATGTTATCGGCACCAAGTGGATTTTCAAGAACAAGCAAGATGAGAATGGCATTGTTGTAAGGAACAAGGCAAGACTTATGGCACAAGGGTAATCCGAAGTTGAGGGCATCGACTTCGGCGAGACCTATGCTCATGTGGCTCATCTTGAGTCCATCCGTATCCTACTTGCTTATGCTGCTCATAACAATTTTAAGTTGCAGCAAATGGACGTCAAGAGTGCCTTCCTTAACGGTCCCCTACATGAGTTGGTATATGTAAAGCAACCCCCGGGGTTTGAGGATCCTAACTTCCCGAACCATGTCTACAAACTCGATAAGGCCCTCTATGGCCTTAAACAGGCCCCACGTGCGTGGTATGAGCACCTTAAAGAGCTTTTGTTAGATCGTGGCTTCGAAGTTGGGCAAATCGACCCCACTCTTTTTACTAAGAAGGTTAAGTGGGAGCTCTTCGTATGCCAACTATATGTAGACGATATCATCTTTGGTTCTACTAACAAAGCTTTTAACGACGAATTTTCAAAGCTTATGACTGACAGGTTTGAGATGTCTATGATGGGGGGATTACGGTTCTTTCTTGGATTCGAGATCAAAGAACTTAGAGAAGGAACCTTTATTAATCAAGCAAAGTACATCCAAGACATGCCCAAGAGATTCAAGATGACGGATCTAAATGGTGTCGCCACTCCAATGCAAACAAAGTGTCATCTTGAACTTAACCCTCATGGTAAAGATGTGGACCAAAAGGTATACCGGTCCATGATCGGCTCTCTTCTTTACCTCTGCGCATATAGACCCGATATTGTGTTGAGTGTGGGAGTGTGTGCAAGGTATCAAGTAGCTCCTAAAGAAAGCCACTTAGTGGTGGTCAAGAGGATCTTTCGATATTTGGTTCATTCCCCCAACTTTGGTCTCTGGTATCCCAAGGGCTCCAATTTCTCTTTATGTGGTTATACTGACTCAGATTGGGCTGGTGATAAGGATGATCGGAAATCCACTTCTAGAGCTTGTCAATTCTTGGGAAGATCTCTTGTATGTTGGTCCTCCAAAAAGCAGAATTGTATATCTCTATCCACCGCCGAAGCTGAATATGTTGCTGCTGCCAGCGCTTGTACTTAATTATTGTGGATGAGGCAAACTTTAAAGGAATACGGTGTCAATTGTGACAAAGTGCCTCTTTTATGTGATAATGAAAGTTCCATCAAAATTGCATACAATCCAGTTCAGCACACAAGGACAAAGCATATTGAGATTCGGAATCATTTTATTCGTGACCATGTTGCTCGAGGCGATATTGATCTATCTTTTGTGAGCACGAAGAACCAACTGGCGGATATTTTTACACAGCCACTTGATGAAGGAAGATTCTGCTATCTGAGGAATGAGCTAAATATCATTGATTCCAGGAGCTTGTCTTGATTACCCATGCACTCACTCGTACACCTCAATCCTTGTTTGGTCTAGGTGTGGGCATGGTTATAGGGGGAGTGTGGTCCTAACTCATTGGGCTAACCCTCTCCCCCATAATGCCAAAAGCAAGATAAATCATCTCTCTTAATATCATTAGGTGATATGTGAGCTTATTGATGAGTATTGGTCGTGAACCCAAGATATATCTTCACGGTGTCACACCATACACTCCAACAAGGTGGCTTCAGCCACTGCCCTCTCCCTTGAGGAGAATTGGATCTTTTTGGTTGTTATTTTCTCTCTCATGTTCTTATGGGAATCACACTCAATCTTGGCTTTTATTTGATTTGGATTTTGCAATTTTGAGTGTCTAGTACCATCTCAGTTTGGCTATCTTAATCCTAAGCCTTCCCTACCCCTAAGCCATCTATTCTTGCACACAAGTCCCTTGTAGATCTTGTGGGGGTGTTGTTTGGGGACGCGCGGGCATGGTTCTGTGTATAATAGAATCCCAGAATTTAGGCCAGATAATCTGGCCCAAGTGTTTGCCGGATAATCCGGCCCTGGCGGATTTGATCTTAAAGGGCAGGGCTCGGGGGGAAGGGCTCATATCGAGCAGCACTTCTCCCCCAGCCCTCTCCTCCACCACAGCCACCGCCTGTCGCCCCTCACCCTCCTCGGAGCCTCTCCGGCCACCGGATTTTCTGGGCCTCCCCGGATCTTCTTCTCCGCGCCTCCGGCTACCTTCTCCGCGTTCTTCCTCCAATGAGTGAGGGTAACTCCCTCTCTCCCCATCTTTGGCTAGATGTGTATCTTGTTGGGTGGAACGTTGTCTAGAAGGATGTATTTTCGCATAGAAATCGTAGTCTTGCAGTTTCTAGGTCCGATCTACTTTTTTGCATGCAATCCTGGTGAAATCGAAAATTTCTGCCAGGGCCGGATTATCCGCCCCTGGCCAGGCCGGATAATCCGGCCTGACAGATTCAATTCTGCTTCAGTTTCACTAGGTGTATCCATTGAGTAGTTTTGCCCTATGAACTTTTTGACTACTTTTTCCATGCTCTCTCCTGGACTTGTGCGTATGCTTATCCCCTTGCTATCGCCCTTATTCTCCTCCCAGGTGGTTCCGGTGTTTCTAAGACCTACAGGCGCCGTCCTCGCGCCAAGTACTTTCGGGACGATGGTCAAGGTAACCTCGTGGACGAAGTTGAATTGAGGAGACGGAAGAACGAAGAGAGGCGAATGGCTGAACAATCTAAGAGGACTAGGAAGAGGGTGTCCAAGAGGAAGGGCAAGGAGCCCAAGATCAACTACAGGGCTTTGGATGCAGTCTCCTTTTCCGCCATCCGTCACCGTGACTTGTTTGCTGAGCTGCCTCGTGATGTTGAGCTGGGGGATACCCGTTTTTGGTGTGCAGAACAGAAGGGGATTTATGAAGACATCTATGCCAGGCTGAACATTAGGCCTATGCACCCTCTGGTACTTGCTGATGCTTTGGAAAAGGTGCATCTTGTGGATGCGATGTATGTGACTGAGAGGATGGGGCTGCACCATCTCATGTCTCTCCAGTGCTCCTTTGACTCTGAGGTGGTGAAGAAGTTCTTCTCCACTTTGGTGATTTGTGGGGATGAGCATCGCACTATGAAGTGGATGACTCATGACAGGCCAATGACTGCTGATTTTCATTTGTTTCCTCAGGTTCTGGGGTACTCCTTCCGCAGCAGGGATAGAGCCAGTGGCCACCGCATCACCACTCAGTTGAAGCCCAAGAAGGATGCAACTCTCTTTCCGTGCACTATGGACAATGGCTTTGTCGGTACTGTGGCTGGTCTTTCTCCCATCTATGCTGCTTTGGTGGGTCTCTTCCGTGACTCTATTACACCGAGTGGGGGCAACAATGACAGCATCCGTGGTCACCTTGTTCAGCTACTTCAATTTTCTCATGAGGTTGCCTCCTGCGAGGACGAGTTAGTGAAGTACAGGCTGGATGTCATGGACTTCATCTACCATGAGCTGTGTGATGCTATGTTCAACCGTCTGTCCATTCCCTATGCGCCCTACATTATGGTGTTCATCCGCCACCTGCTTCCTACTGAGGAGTTCCACATTGACTCGGTGCACAAGGCCAAGAAGATATACAACAAGGTTCAGAAGACCTCTCACCCCTCCTTTGCTCTTGAGGGCCTCATGAGGGATGCTCGCAGGCCCCAAGTGCCTCCCGTGGCCCATGAGATCAAGCAGCTGAACTGGTTCCAGCGTCACATTCTCTGCATGGGCGTGGACACGTGCAAGGGTCAGTACGAGGCTTACAGGCAGCGCCATGAGTTAGCTCACTCCCAGCAGCTCATTCTTCACCACGTGTCCGGTGCTTCGGGTGCTCCTCCGGCTCCTACACCTCCCACTCCGTATGCTCGGTGGAACTCTTCCTCCGGGCTGAACTATGGTGAGCTGGAGCGTCACTTGTTCCCCTCTGTGCCCGCTGCTGATGAAGGTGAGGAAGGTGACACTGAGGAACTTGAAGATGAGGATGAGGAAGAGCATGAAGAAGAGGACGAGGACGAGGACTACGATGAGTGATCCCATGGGGCGCTAGCATCACTCTTCTCCCTTTTTGGTGTCTCGATGCCAAAGGGGGAGAAGTAGTTCTATTAGGTTGCCCGTGGATTTGCATGGGTCGGGCATAAGCACTTGCATTTTTCTATTCGTTATTTCCTGCTTATGCCCATTTAGCGTTGAACTTTAAATTCGTGATTTGGTTGTTTGAGACTCTTTGTGGTTGTCTGGATTATACTATGCCTATGGACTTCATATCATGGATTGTGCTTATGGATCTATCTATTCATATCCTATTGCTAGAGGTATATCACGGAAGGCTCCCTCATATTGGTTATCCGGTAATAATTGTGATTTATGTCAAGGATGCCTATTCTCTACTTCGGTGGTATGTGTTTTTTCTCACATGTCTATGGAATAGATTCTCCTATTTGTGTGCATTTGTATTCCAATGCAAAACTCTATTATGCACACATTAAGGGGGAGTCTCTTTCATAAGTTATCTCTGTCCGTCTTGTGTCTTTCTCCTGCAAATCCTGGTATTGTCATCTAACACCAAAAAGGGGGAGATTGAAAGAACATTTCATGTTTTCCTATGTTTTGCGTGTTAGATAACAATACTATGGAGACTTTCAATGTGTGTTAAGTGTGAAGGAAGTTTTGAGGGGGGGCGGATAATACGCCCCACCAAGGGCCAGATAATCCGGCCTACCTCATTTCTCAAGGAAGCCAAGGCGCGTCGTTCGGGGTCCAGTCGGATTTTCTCCCGGAAAATCCGAACTGGGGTGGTTTTTCCTCCCCAGGCCAGATAATCCGGGTGTCGCATGGGCCGGATAATCCGGCCCCCAGTTTTCAAGCAATAGGTGCCAAGGCGCGTCGCTCAGTATCCGGTCAGATTGTCTCCCGAAAAATCCGAACTAGGGCGGCTTTCTTCCCCAGGCCGGATAATCCGGCCTTCGCAGTGGGCCGGATAATCCGGCCCCCAGAAGTTGATCAAGGGCAAGCTTGGCACGATGCTATGAGAGGGGGGGGTGCATTATCTGCTGGATATTCCGAGTCTGGGGCGGAGTTTCCCCAGACCGAATAATCTGGCCCTCACTTGGGCCGGATAATCCGGCCCCCAAAGGCGGCAACGGCTGGTTTCTGAAGGGGGTATAAATATCCCTTCTTCCCCAACATTCAGAACTCTTGATTTGTGCAAGAGCTCTAAACCTCGATCTCCCACTTCAACCACCCGAAGGTCTTGATCTTTGGTGGAATTGAAGGACGAGAAGTTCATCATCATCAAGAATCAAGCGCTTCAACTCCTCTCCATTCACTTGGAGAAATCCCTGATCTAGTATTCTTGTCAATACCTAGATCTTGTTTACTGTATTTGATAAGTTTGTTCTTGTGGCAGCTTGTTGTCATTTCGGGAGCCTCCAAGTTAGTGTGGAGTTGTTGCCCCGCTAGTTGTGTAAAGGCGCCGGTGCCCGCCTCGAAGGGTACCTACAGTGGAAGGTGGATCAGGCCTGTTGTGGCGAGATCCATCGGAGAACAGGGTGAGGCCTTTTCTGGCGTGGTGGTCTTAGTACCGCTCACCCCTCCAACGCAGGCGTACTTCCCTTAACAAGGAAGGAATTGCAGTCAAACAAATCTTGTGTCTCCACGTGCTTCACTTCGGTTTACTCGTTCCTCTTCCACTTGCTCTTTACTCGCTAGTAGATAGGTTTGCATATAGGGAAATTCCACCCAATAGTTTATCTAGTGAATTTACCCTTTGTGCTAAGCCTAAAATTGAAAAATAATTAAAAATTGGTGTAGCACCTATTCACCCCCCTCCTCTAGGTGCCCATACGATCCATTTCAAAAAGAACACAAATGCAATGACACTAGTGGATCAGTGTGTCAAACCATGGTGACAAAGACAGAAAACACATAGGAACGCAGCTTCCACATTGCATGTTGCACCAGTGTGGCAGAAGTTGCATCACAGAATCCACTGGAGTGTGTGTTGTCATGTAGATCCATGTGGTATAGGAAAACAACACATGCAATGGCACTTGTGGATCAATGTGTCAAAACATGGTCATAGAGACAAAAAAACAAATAGGAAAGCGCCTTTGACATTGCATGTTGACCAGTGTGGCAGAAGTTTCATCACAGAATCTACTGGAGTGTGTGTTGTCATGTGGATCAATGTGGTTTAGGGAAATAACACATGCAATGACACTAGTGGAAATGTGTGTCAAACCATGGTGACAGAGACAAAAAACAGATAGGAAAATAGATTCCACATTGCATATTGGACCAGTGTGGCAGAAGTTGCATCACAAAATCCACTAGAGTGTGTGTTGTCATGTGGATCCATGTGGTTTAGGGAAAGAACACATGCAATGGTAGTAGGTGATCATAGTGGTCTAGGAAAAGAACGCATGAGTGCCACTAGAGGATCAATGTGTCAAACCACGGTAATAGAGACAAAAAACAGATAGGAAAGCAGCATCCACATTGCATGTTGTACCAATGTGGGAGAAGTTGCATCATATAATTCATTGGAGTGTCTGTTGTCATGTGAATCTAGGTGGTTTAGGAAAATAACACATGCAATGACACTAGTGGATCAGTATGTCAAACCTTGGTCATAGAGACCAAAAACACATAGGAAAGCACCTTCCACATTGCATGTTGCACCAGTGTGGTAGAAGTTGCATCACAGAATCCACTGGAGTGTGTTTTGTTATATGGATCCATGTGGTTTAGGAAAATAACACTTGCAATGACATTAGGTGATGAATTTGGTCTAGGAAAGAACACATGCAATGACACTAGTGGTTATGTGTGTCAAACAATGGTTACAGAGACAAAAGCCAGATAGGAAAGCACCTTACACATTGCATGTTACACATTGCAGTAGTTGCATCACAGAATCCACTGGAGTGTGTATTCTCATGTGGATCCATGTGGTTTAGGAAAACAACACATGCAATAACACTAGTGGATCAATGTGGCTAGGAAAAGAACACATGCAATGACACTAGTAGATCAGTGTGTCAAACCTTGTTCATAGAGACCAAGAACACATAGGAAAGCACCTTCCATATTGCATGCTGCACTAGTGTGGCATAAGTTGCATCACATAATCCACTACAGTCTGTGTTGTTATGTGGATCCACGTGGTTTAGGGAAAGAACACATGCAATGACACTAGGTGATCAATGTGGTCTAGGAAAAGAACACATGCAATGACATTAGTGGATCAATGTGTCAAACCTTGGTCATAGAGACCCAAAACACATAAGAAAGCAATTTCCATATTGCATGTTGCACCAGTGTGGCAGAAGTTGTATCAAAGAATCCACTGGAGTGTGTTGTCGTGTGGATGCATGTGGTTTAGGAAAAGAACACATGCAATGACACTAGTGAAAAAGTGTGTAAAACCATGGTGACAGAGACCAAAAATAGATAGCAAAGTAGCTTCCACATTGCATGTTGCACTAGTGTGGGAGAAGTTACATCATAGAATCCACTAGAGTGTGTGTTGTCATGTGGATCCATGTGGTATTGGAAAAGAACACATGCAATGACAGTAGTGGATCAGTGTGTCAAACCTTGGTCAGAGAGACCAAAAACACATAGGAAAGCATCTTCCACATTGCATTTTGCACCAGTGTGACAGAAGTTTTATCACAGAATCCACTGGATTGCGTGACGTCCTGTGCATCCATGTGGTTTAGGGAAATAACAAATGCAATGACACTAGTGGAAACGTGCGTCAAACCATGGTGACAGAGACAAAAAACAAATAGGATATTAGATTCCACATTGCATGTTGAACCAGTGTGGCAGAAGTTGCATCACAAAATCCACTGGAGTGTGTGTTATCATGTGGATCAATGTGGTTTAGGGAAAGAACACATGCAATGGCACTAGGTGATCACAGTGGTCTAGGAAAAGAACAAATGAATGACACTAGTGGATTAGTGTGTCAAACCATGGTAATAGAGACAAAAAATAGATAGGAAAGCAGCATCCATATTGCATGATCTACCAGTGTGGGTGAAGTTGCATAATAGAATCCACTGGAGTGTCTATTGTCATGTGAATCCAGGTGGTTTAGGAAAATAACACATGCAATGACACTAGTGGATCAGTGTGTCAAACCATGGTCGTAGAGACCAAAAATACATTGGAAAGCACCTTCCACATTGCATGTTGCACCAGTGTGGGGGAAGTTCCATCACAGAATCCACTAGAGTGTGTGTTGTTATATGGATCCATATTATTTAGGAAAAGAACACTTGCAATGACACTAGGTGATCAATGTGGTCTAGGAAAACAACACATGCAATGACACTAGTGGTTAAGTGTGTCAAACAATGGTTACAGAGACGAAAAATAGATAGGAAATCACCTTCCACATTGCATGTTACACTAGTGTGCCAGTAGTTGCATCACAGAATCCACTGGAGTGTGTATTTTCATGTGGATCCATGTGGTTTAGGAAAAGAACACATGCAATAACACTAGTGGATCAATGTGGTCTAGGAAAAGAACACATGAAATGACACTAGTAGATTAGTGTGTCAAACCTTGGTCATAGATACTAAAAACACATAGGAAAGCACCTTCCATATTGCATGCTGCACTAGTGTGGCTGAAGTTGCATCACAGAATCCACCAGAGTGTGTGTTGTCATGTGGATCCATGTGGTTTAGGGAAAGAACACATGCGATGGCACTAGGTGATCACAATTGTCTAGGGAAAGAACACATGGAATGACACTAGTGGATCAGTGTGTCAAACCATGGTGACAGAGACAAAAAACAGATAGGAAAGCAGCTTCCACATTGCATGTTGCACTAGTGTGGCAGATGTTGCATCACATAATCTACTGGATACGGTGTTGCCATGCGGATCCATCTGGTTTAGGGAAAGAACACATGCAATGGCACTAGGTGATCAAAGTGGTATAGGAAAAGAACACATGCAATGACACTAGTGCATCAGTGTGTCAAACCATGGTGATAGAGGCAAAAAATAGATAGGAAAGCAGCTTCCACATTGCATGATGCACCAGTGTGGCAGAAGGCATCACAGAATCCACTGGAGTGTGTGTTGTCATGTGGATCCTTGTGGTTTTTGAAAAGAACACAAATGCAATGACACTAGTTGTTGGGATTACGTAATGGAGGAGCAACATACCAAGGAAACCAAAGTCACTATTTTACCAGGGGACATCTGGAGCCAGAGTACGAGACGGAGAGGGGCTGGGGCCTGGCCACGCGGCCAGGCCTGGCTCGTGCTAGGGTTGGTCTGGCTGACCCCAGCACCGCCTCGGCCTCTCCTTCCACCTATATATTGCCTTCGATAGCAAAACCCTAAGTACCTGATGAAACAATCCACGAAAGAGTCTGTAGCCGCCGTCGTCTCTGTCCCTAGATCGGGAGGGATCTGAAGCTCTTCCCGGCACCCTGCCGGAGAGGGGAATTCACCCTGGAGGACTTCTTCATCAACATGCAAGCCTCCGGTGTGATGCGTGAGTAGTTCATCCTTGGACTACGGATACATGTAGTAGCTAGATGGCTGGTTCTCCTCCTTTGTGCTTTCATGTCTAGATTTTGTGAGCTCCTTTCATGATCAAGATCATCTATTTGTAATTCTACATGCTGTGTTTGCAGGGATCCGATGGATATTGAGATGCTATTTCAGATTAATTATTGATTCTATCATGTCTTTGTTATTTGTGATCTTGCATGCTTTCCGTTGTTAGTAGCTATTTTGGCCAAGTAGATGTTAGCAACTCCAAGAGTTAGTATTTATGCTCGATAGTGGGTTCATGCCTCTGGTAATTTGGGGAAGTGACAGAAATCTCTAACGTACTAGATGTGTTGTTGCTACTAGGGAGAAACCAACAATCCTGTGTTCACAGAACAATCGTATTATTTACTTTACACGCAGTTCGTAAAGCAATAATCTGTTGCTTGCAACATAATACTTGAGGGGGGTAGGATGATAACCTAAAGGTGGATTATTAGTCATAGATGCAGTTGGATGGCGGTCTATGTATAATGTTGTAATGCCCAATCAAGTCTCAAAGGAGTCAAGATGATTAGTATATGCATATATTGCTTTCTCGATGTTTGTCAATTGCCCCACTGTAATTTGTTCACCCAACATCTTATCTATCTTAAGGAGAGCCACCTCTAGTGAACTATGGATCCTGGTCCTCTTTCTTTACATACAATCTACAAACTGTTACTACTTTGTGTTTACTTTTTGCAAACTTTTACTTCTTTCCATTCGATACGTTTAATCCTTTGTTTTCCACAAAACACTATGAGATTGGCAACCTCATCGCAAGTTGGAGACAAAGTTCTGTGGTTGTGTTGTGCAGGTCTCCACGTTGCTACTAGCACCGGTAGTGCGCCCTGCCAAGGCTCAGCTAGCACCACCTTTGGGGTGTTTCCTTTCTCCTACTGGTTCGATTAAACCTTGGTTTCATAACTGAGGGAAACTTGCTGTGCTGCTCATCATACCTTCCTCTTGGGGTTCCCAACGAGCTCTACATCAACATCGCACCAGCATTTTCCTGGCGCCAACACTGAGCCATCAAGCATTTTTCTGGCGCCGTTGCTGGGGCGTCAAGGACATCTTCACAAGGGGATTCCCTCATAACCAATCTCTTTACTTTGTTGTTTTTGTTTTGCTTAGTTTACTTTTGTTTTGTTTGCTTGTTTCTTTATCAAAAACACACAAAAATTAGTTCCTACTATAGTTGTTATTTTCATTGGTCTGTTATTGTCTTGCTTTATCATGCTTTCTATCAATTGTTTGTTTCTATGAACCTGAATCTTATTGGCAAGGTGGGTTCACGGAAGAACAATAATATTATTATAAGCAACACCGCTTGTCACAAAAAGGGAAACACTTATGGGAACAAATTGATAAATTGTATACCAT
The DNA here is from genome assembly GCA_910589775.1 of Avena eriantha. Classification (NCBI taxonomy): domain Eukaryota; kingdom Viridiplantae; phylum Streptophyta; class Magnoliopsida; order Poales; family Poaceae; genus Avena; species Avena eriantha. The sequence goes on along the minus strand of OU342744.1, from coordinate 393,101,216 downwards.
TGCTATAAACGTGTGCTCTACTTATAATGTTTACTTATTGCTTTGATAAATCTTGTTGCTGTAGGAGTTATAAACACCTCCCTTTTCAATGTGAGTATAATGATAATGTTACCATATCTTCTTATGTTAAAGGGAATTATGAATTTTATGATGTGGAACAAATTGAAGAATTTATTGCTTGGAAGGGTGCTTTTGAACTTGCTAGTTTGCTTGAAAATACTGATGATTCACCTTATAAATATGATGTTTATGATATAATTAAATTTTTCTTTGATAATTACCATGTAGAAAATGGCTATATTCTTGAATATCTTAATAGATGCTCTCCACCAATGGAAGATACTAATGCCTTGCAGGAGCCTATGGAAGAAGAAATTGCTGAAACTGGAAGCTCATTGGATGAAAAAGAGGAGGAGAGTGATGATCAAGAGGAGGAAGAATGGATCTACCCATCCCTACCTTCTAATGAGAGTAACTCTTTACCCCTTACATTATTTGATTGTCCCCCATGCTTACTAAAGGAGGATGAATGTTATGTTCCTGAGGATTCTTTTGAAAATGTTTATAATAAAGATCTAGTGCTTGTAGATCATGAAACGCATGCTTTATGTGATAGTTATATTGTTGAGTTTATTCATGAGGCTACTGAAAATTATTATGAGAGAGGAAAATATGGTTGTAGAAGTTTTCATGGTACTGAAACACCTCTCTATGTGCTAAAAGTTTTGAAGTTACTTTTGTTTTATCTTCCTATGCCTGCCACTTTGTTCTTTGTGAGTTTATTTTTGTATAATATTCCTATGCATAGGAAGTGGGTTAGACTTAAATGTGTTTTGCATTTGCTTCTTGATGCTCTCCTTTACTTCAATTCATATATCTTATGTGAGCATCTTCTCAAACTAGTGTGCCTAACTTAAAGGCGTTAAAGAAAAGTACTTATTGGGAGATAAACCAAAAGTTTTAGATGAGTCTTGGAAGTTATTACTTCAGTAATAACCGCTCCTTATCCTCTTTATTTTCTTTTTTGTGCCAAGAGTAACCTCTAATGAGAGAGAAGTAATGATTGGGAAAGTTGCTGTCCCGAAACAGATTTCTGTGCTTCACCATAAAAATTCGTGTAAAATCTATGTACATCCTTTTGAGGCGTGAAATTTTGTGCTTCTGTCCTAGGTTCTTATATAACTTCCATTAATTCAACACTTTTTGATTTGAGCAACAAAAGGTCTTCGAAAAAATTCGTCTTTACCTGCTGGTCTGTTTTGACAGATTTGTGCCATTTTCTGCATTTGCTTGTTGTTGGTTCATTTTTAAGTTATTTTAGGGAACTGAGCTTTTTGAGGGAAGTGCTACAGTAGCTAGTGTTCTAATGAAAGTTTATTGGTGTTAGAACTGAACCTTAAGACTTATTTATCTTGAGTGCACTAATGTTGCTAATAAAGATTGTGTGATGTTTTGTATGAACACAAAATTTCAGGTGTATGGAAGGAATGAGTAATGAGATGAAGGATGGACTAAAGCGCAAGTTTGGGAATTCCACGCGTGTTACCCAAGAAATATCCAAGAAGTACAAGCGCCAAAGCTTGGGGATGCCCAAGGCATCCCCTCCTTCATCAATAAAAATCCCAGGTTTTTTCCAAACGCTTCATTTTTATTAATTCATGCACGGTTGTGTTGTTCTTGGAGCATCTTCTTTTGTGTTTTTGTTTTCATTTTTCGTTTCCTTTGGTTTGCTTAGTTTTCTGAATAAATTGGTTGGACCCCCTCTTTCATACATTGGTTTGCAAATAGTTTGGTTTGGTTTGGAAAAGAGTAGGAACGTTCATGCTTATGTGGTAAAAAGAGCTTGTTTTTTACTGTGGCCTATGTTTTGTCATGCCATGCTTGATATTGTTTTGGCTTTATGCTTAGTATTATTTTCTGTAGCATGACTTGTTATAAACAATTGAGATTGCTTAATGTGCCTTGGTTGAATCATGCGTTGTTTTAGCATATTAAAGCATAGTATAGTGGTATTCTCCTTTGATGCTTTACTTGGGTTGACTTGGCAAATGCTCACACCATGTTATGACTATCTCAAGTCACCATATCCTTTATGATCCTTTAGTTTTCAACTTGCAGTATCACTTTATGCTTTGATCAATGATGTTTTGTCGCTCTGCATGATTATGGACATTATTGCTCTCTTCGTTTGTCGCTCCCAGTCTTTTGCTAGCCTCCACAACCATGTATGAGTTCCACTCATGCATCCAACTCCCTAAACCAAGTTATTCCAAAGATTCCACCATACCTACCTACTAGCTTATGATATTCCAAGTATATTCATGCTTTTGTTTACCTTCTAAATTAAACTTGTTATGAGAAAACTAGTGATTAAATCTCTCACGAACTTGATGGCACACTTTACTTTTCTTGCCCTTAATAAACTTGAACCATTGGGTGCTTCTTTGTTGCGTATATGCTTGCACTTTATAAGTTGAAATTAGCAGAACCATGTACATGGGGAACGCTTTCAACATTGCACTTGTAGTTTGTATCCCATTGATATCATGTTATTCTGCTTACGGATACCGGCGGTGTGAAATAAAAGTGGAACTTGTAAGATCATGGAGTTTGTATGTGTGTTAGAGAAACGCCTGGGCCGCTAGCCTAAGACATGCCTAATCATGGTGGAAACTTGTAGCATAACCATAATGAGAACTCTATGAAGCATCCTCACTAAAATCCTATGCAAATAGCAAATAAAAAGATCATTGAGATGCTCATTGTCTGCTTGCCTTGTCATTTTGATTATGGGATATCTCCTGTATCATGTGCAAGGGGTACCCCGTTGGCGGTTCTTTATGATACACATGTACTTACAATGACAAGAGCTTACTTGTGACTAAAGTTGAGTAGCATGAGGTTCGGTCTTCGTAAGTAAGGGTCATGCGATTTCGGTTTATAACTTGTCAATCATATCCTCTTAGTTGTGTCACTTTAACCTTAATCACCTTCAAGATGCTTATGATAGGGGCAATGAGACCTAAAAGCTATAAGTACCATAATTTTTGAAAGCTCTTTATGAGACTTGAATCCCTACTTCCTTTTATAAAAAGGCCTTTCTTCCACCATTATATCGAGTCTCCACCTTCTACCTTTACGCACCTACTTTGAGAGCATAGTGGCCATTCTTAGTTCTATGTGCATCGTCCCAAGACTAGTTGATTGATGCATACTTTGATATTGCTTGTTTTAAACTATTTGTATCTAGTCACTCTTATGAACTTTGACGGTGTCCTATGCATTTATGTTTGCTACTCTATTGAGGGACAAGCTGAATACTATTATGCTATGTTTTCTTTATGTGAAACAAACAAACGTCTTGCAAAGCATTGTTATTCATGAATCTTTTGTTTGTGCCTTTTCATGTTGCATCATAGTTTCTTTGTCTTATTGCTAGAACTTTGTCTTTCATGTTATGATTGAAGTACTATGATCCCAGCTTTGAATGTTTTACAAATACTTTGATCAATGTGGCATCCCGCTAAAACCACTACTAGAAAATCACTGTGTTTTTGTGCATTGCATCATCATGACTGCATGCTCATGTCATCATGCCACATTGCATTTGAGCATCGTCATGTCATCATGCATTTGTTTGCCTAAATCTATTTTCCAAAAGCCTAGCTTTATTTTCTATTTGCCTCCCTCTTTTAAAAAAAAAATTAAAACCTTGATGTCTTCCGGATACTTTTGCTTTGTCTAAAATTATTTTTACAAAAGGTCTTTAAAATCAAAGAGACCAATAAATAAAAATAAAACGTTTTTTTGGGGGACTCAGCCGGCTAGGCCAAAGGCCCAGCCAGCCAGACTACAACCCTAGCTGGCCCAACCCGTTAACCGACCAAAACCCTAGAAACCTAAACCACCACACCCGGCTACCCCTAATCCCCACCCACACCTGCCGCCGCCACTTTGCACCCCGCGCACCACCCTTTTCCTTGGACCAAACTCACCAACCGATCCAACCCAGTGGACACACGCCCAGCCCCACCCGAACACGCACACACACGCACCTGGTACTAACACACACAACGTGCGATACGCGGACACGCTCCACGATCGCGCCCGGCCCCACCAACCCCGATCCCCTCTTCCTCGCACGCGCCATCTCATCTCCTCTATCAACGCAACCAGCCCACCCCCGCTCTCCCATCTACCACGACGCGGGCCCCACCCCCACCGATGCGGCGCACTTGCGATTCCCATCCCCGGCCTCCGTCGCTCTGCTTCGGTTCGGCCATGCCTCCTTGCGCGGCCCCTCACCCCGACGCCGCTGAGCCTCCCCGTCGAACCTCTCCCCGCCGCCCAGGTGCTCCCGCCTCCCTCTCGGTCCCGCCGCCAGGGACGCGACTGCTCCTACATCGCGCCATCGCCACCGGTCCTCGTTGTTTCCCTAGGCGTCGACCTCGCAAACAGCAGCGAGAACTGGCAACCTCCACCGTCGGCCATGGCAAGCACCCACCGCAGCATCCTCCCTAGCTCCTTCCGCAGACGGTCATTAAGCTCCCCCGTCCCTGCCCTGGCGTCCTCCTTCTCTCACCACGGACGACCTTCTCGAGCCCCGCCAGAGAGCTACAGAAGTTGCCGTCCCCTCTCCTCCTCTACAGCTCCCGCTGTCATCGTCACGAGGTCGCCTTCCTCCCACAACACCGCCCGTGACGCCTGTGCTCCAGCCGCCTGCGGCGCCCTCGTCCTCCCGCGCATCGGCCTTAGCTGCCATGCCCGCCAGCGCCAGCCTCGGTTTCCTCCGCGTCTGCACTACGTGCAAGCTCGCTGCCAGGACCCCGACCCCATCACCGCTTGCCTCTATTCGGACGAGTCTGCCTCGACCCTACACTGCGGTAGTACCCCGAGTACTAATGTTTGCCTCTGTGTGTGTTCTGGTGTCGTGATGTTGCCCACGATCTGCAGTGGGGATGCGATGGTTCTGTGGGTAGGTTGCTATCCGAGACCGGCACAAGAACCATATAAAGTGTGAAGTTAAGATGCTAAGACTATCTCATCGACAAGATCTCCACCGATTCGATGGCGTGCCTTAGACGCCAAGATCTGCTTCCGTTTAATCGTCCGACGTTGCGACAGATGGTTGAGATGGAGTTCTGAAACCCTGAGCCTCCCTTAGACGTTGAATCGCCAAACCTCCAACCCCGAAGAGCTTCTTCATGGAATGCTGAGGTCTCCTTCCCGGAACCGCCATGACCTTCTTCCCGGGTCCGAAGACCGAGACCCCGGAGACCGAACCCGAACCCCGTCGAACCTACCAAGATCGTCGATCCGATGTATGACCCCTATATTGGACCCTTATATTTTATAAGATATGACATATACTTGTTGCATATTAAATTGTTCATGTCGCATACATATTTTGGGGTTTGTGGGTACTTTGCCGATTCACCTCATAATTAAATATGGAGACCATATGCGGGCTATTCTAGTCTTATATCGGCTCCATTTACATTTGTGTAGCGAACCGATGCCATGTTTTGCCTTGTTAAGACAACATTTAAATTGCGGGGTATCTAAAAAACATGAACCTATTAATTAATTGTCGGGATCCCGGTTTCGCTTAATATTGCCTAATTGCATTGCACCATTGCCATGTCATGCACCATACCTGCATCATGCCTGATCTTCTGCCATAGTATTAAATAGTGTATCCGGTGTTTCTTATAGTGTTTTGCTTCTTCGCGGATTAGGCCGATGAGATGATGCGAGTGTCGACCTGATCTTCGGATGAACCTTCGGCAGTGTTTCCCAGGCGAGCATTTTTCCTCTTTCAACCTATTTTGCATTTATAGTCTTTACTTCCTCCTGTTGATCTATTGCTATCCGTGTTGCGATGATTTAGTTTCCGTGCACCTTTTATATTCCTTGTAGCCTCTATATTGCCTTGGACACATCCTATTGCCTGTTGTTTGATAGATAGTCAGCCTTGCGAGTCATAGTTGCTTTCTCAGGTGCTCCTTCGCGTCATTGTTGTTCCACCGTTATTGGAAGGTTGGCACATGCTTAATGGTGGAGATGATCATGGCTTTAATTACAACTTAGTATTGAATTTCTATATATAACTAATGCAGAGGCATCGGTGGGCTATAGATGTTATTTGGTTCTTCCACGCTCACTTGTGTCCCCTAGGACCCCGAGTACTTGATACCTATTCCTTGACTATCGCACTATCCGCATATGGGACCATGAATGACCTTAGCCAGAGCTTGATCCATTTCTTATTTCTTGGGGCCACAAACTAGTTTGGGGCTTTATTACTATCCTGTACCTATGCCATGCTTTACTGCTTTATTTACGTTTGTGCGTGGAGCACCTGTACTGTTTTGGATCGTGACACGTTTTTGCTGTATCGACAAGCCTAGTCACACTTTCGGGTTCCCAGTCGTTTACAGGCGTCCAGACAAACCTTGAGTCCTTCTCGGAGTCGGCTAACTTCGTTGCGGGTAGCTGGATGGGGTGCCCCCTGAAATATTTCTGAATCCTGTGATCGCTTTGTCGTGAATGCCTCGTTGGGTTTTGAGTTGGTTTTTCCAAGGTTGGTCGTGTGTGTGTTGCTATTTGTGCACCCCTGCAGGGTAAATATTTCTGAAAGCCGTGTCCGCGGTTATGGACGACTTGGAGCACAGTATATCGATCATAGACAAACATAACTAAAGTATTGCTATAAATTTGACTTAATATGTGACTAGTAATCAGCTTCACTACAATGCAATGTATAATAAAAGTGCCAACAACTGATGGAACTGGGGTGTATCGTGTCATGTTATACCTGTGTAGTAAGTATCACAACTCCAATGGAATGAAATAAAAGTGCCAACAACTGCTGGGTTTGGGATGTCACATACTAATTGTATCTGACTAGCAAGTACTGCAACTACAACTGAATGGTTAACTAAAACTGCCCACTACTTATGCTATCAGGATGACTCATGCTATCTATATCTGACTAGTAAGTGCTTCAACAATAATTGAATGAATAAAACTGCCAACTATGTGAGTTCCTCGGTTTGACTTCCTCGTTTGGTCTCGAGGGGGAATACCAGGATGGGTATGATTGGTGTTACTATCAGGTTGGATCCGGATAGGTCTTTCTTATCCCTCTCTAATAGCCGATAGTTGTATTGAGTCTCTATAGGTTGTTTAGTGCATGCTTCACTTCTGCTTCAATCCACCATACCTATGTAGGCGAGAGCCACCGAATTCTAGCCTCGCAGTGTACTGTCATCAGTATTGATGCTCCTCTTTTTCCTTTGCCCTTTGTCGGCACCCCCTTTTTTAGCAGGTTTGCGATCGACGTCATTAGCAAGGTTACCCTTCCGGCTTGGCCTCGGCAGGGTTATGGACGCCATTGGTTATTCTTCAGGGATTTTAGCCCCATTTGCTTCTTATCCGTACTCAGATGTTGTATCGTTTTCAAGGTGATTTGGATCCTTGTATTGTATATCTGTATTCTTGACTCGAGGAGTCACTGTTGTATATATATGTTCAGTGGGTTCCATCATGGACTAATGTGTAATGGTATTACTTCGTTTTCCACCCGCACGAAAGTGCCTGGTGGGCGTCCTTGAATCGTTTCTATGTGGGTTTGGTGGGAAGCGCTGAAACTTACATAGTGCCGATTCGAGGGTGTTACAATCAAGTCTTTGATGGGGCATGTCACCTCGAAAATCATTCTTTCTTTTTATCACTTACCTACTCGAGGACGAGCAGGAGTTAAGCTTGGGGATGTTGATACATTGCAAATGTATCTATAATTTTTGATGTTCCATGCTTGGTTTTATCCACTTTCTTGTGTTTTGCCCACACTTTGGAGTACTTTTCATATGATTTCTTGGACTAACCTATTAACAAGAGCCATAGTGCCAGCTGCTTGTTTTCTGCCGTTTTTGGTTTCAGGAAAGTCAGAAAATGAATATTCTCGGAATTCGACGGGACAAAAGCCAAAGTGCCTATTTTTCCAGAAGTCATCAGATGCCAGAATACCAGACGGAGAAGGGCCAGAGGGCCACCACACCACCTGGCCGCGCGGGCCAAGCATGGCCGCGCCAGGGGGTGGTTTGGCCAGCCCAGGCATCCCCTTGGCCTCTCCTTTTGCCTATATATTGCCCTCGGGACGAAAACCCTAAGGGCCCGATCAAAAATCCACAAAATAGTCTGTAGCCGCCTCATCTCCATCCCTAGATCGGGAGGGATCTGAAGCTCTTCCTGGCACCCTGCCGGAGAGGGGAATTCACCCTGGAGGCCTTCTTCATCACCGTGCAAGCCTCCGGTGTGATGCGTGAGTAGTTCATCCTTGGACTAGGGATACATGTAGTAGCTAGATGGCTGGTTCTCCTCCTTTGTGCTTTCATGTCTAGATCTTGTGATCTCTGTTCATGATCAAGATCATGTATTTGTAATTCTACATGTTGTGTTTGCGGGGATCCGATGGATATTGAGATGCTATTTTAGATTGATTATTTATTCTATCATGTCTTTCTTATTTGTGATCTTGCATGCTTTCCATTGTTAGTAGCTATCTTGGCCAAGTAGATGTTAGCAACTCCAAGAGTTAGTATTTATGCTCGATAGTGGGTACATGCCTCTGGTAATCTGGGGAAGTGACAGAAATCTCTAAGGTACGAGATGTGTTGTTGCTACTAGGGAGAAAACAACAATCCTTTGTTCATAGAACAATCATATTGTTTACTTTACACGTAGTTCGTAAAGCAATAATCTGTTGCTTGCTACTTAATACTGGAGGGGGTTCGGATGATAACCTGAAGGTGGATTATTAGTCATAGATGCAGTTGAATGGCGGTCTATGTATAATGTTGTAATGCCCAATCAAGTTTCATAGGAGTCAAGATGATTAGTATATGCATATATTGCTTTCTCGATGTTTTTCAATTGCCCCGCTGTAATTTGTTCACCCAGCATGTTATCTATCTTAAGGAGAGCCACCTCTAGTGAACTATGGATTTCAGTCCTCTTTCTTTACATACAATCTACAAACTGTTCCTGCTTTGTGTTTACTTTCTGCAAACTTTTACTTCTTTCCATTCAATACGTTTAATCCTTTGTTTTCCGCAAAACACGGTGAGATTGACATCCTCATCGCAAGTTGGGGACAAAGTTCTGTGGTTGTGTTGTGTAGGTCTCCACGTTGCTACTAGCACCGGTAGTGCACCCTGCCAAGGCTCAGCTAGCAACACCTTTTGGGTGTTTCCTTGCTCCTACTGGTTCGATTAAACCTTGGTTTCATAACTGAGGGAAACTTGCTACTGTGCTCATCATACCTTCCTCTTGGGGCTCCGAACGAGCTCTACATCAACATCGCACCAGCATCTTCCTGGCACTGACACTGAGCCATCATGCAATTTTATCCACACTTGTGCAACATGTAATATGGAAGCTGCTTTCCTATGTGTTTTTGTCTCTATGACCAAGGTTTGACACACTGATCCACTAATGTCATTGCATGTGTTCTTTGCCTAGACCACATTGATCACCTAGTGTCATTGCATGTGTTCTTTCACTAAACCACATGGATCCACATAACAAAACACACTCAAGTGGATTCTGTGATGCAACTTCTGCCACACTGGTGCAACATGCAATGTGGAAGATACTTTCCCTATGTGTTTTTTGTCTCTATGACCAATGTTTAACAGATTGATCCACTAGTGTCATTGCATGTGTCCTTTTCCTAGACCACATGGATCCATATGACAACACACACTTCTGTGGAATCTGTGATGCAACTTCTGCCACACTGGTGCAACATGCAATGTGGAAGCTGCTTTCCTATGTTTTTTGTCTCTTTTTTGAAAGAGGATAAACACTGAGCCAAAGCCCACTGCAATTTTTTTATTTATAAGGTCTAAACAATCTAATTTACAAATATTCCACTAAAAATAGAAAAGACATCTAAGTCAGAGATTGAAGCCAAGCTTTGAAGTTTTCAGCAAGCTCTTCCTTATAAATTTCCTTCCAACTGTTAAAATTTGTCCTTTGATTATTGAAAATCTTATTGTTTCTGATAATCCAAATCCCCCAAGCTGCTAGAATGATGATTTCCATAGCAAATGGTAATTGTAATTTCTCCTTAATATCTTCAGTGGTCTCAATAACTGATAATCCCCTAGGTCTTTGTGGGCAAATAAAGTCCCAACAGTTTTCAGCAAAAGGACATGTCCAAAACAAATGAGATAGAGTTTCTTCTTGTGAGCATTCCATAACAGCACATGAATATGACTGGAGTTGCATATTTTTCCTTCTAAGAAGATTCCTTGTGTTCAGACGGTCTTGAAGTAATAACCAAAAAAATAACTTATGTTTCGGTTGACAGGAGGTACTCCAAATCTATGTGAAGTGTGTGTGTGTGGGGGGGGGGGGTTAGGTTGATACCCAACCATGACTTTGTAAGCTTTTTGAGATGTGAACTTGTTATTTCCCCAAATGTATGACCAACTATCCTTTCTGCCTTCTTGAATCTTTACCAAAGGTTGGTGACAAATCATTTCCATCTACTCAAACTCGTTGAAGAATTGTTGAGATAAAGCTAAGTGAAACAAATCTTCTAGGAACTTAGTTTGTACCACTTCTTTTATAGTGAATTTTGTATTTTTTGCAAAGGATAGTAGATGAGGGAATTTGTGATGAAGACACTGATCCTCCCAAAGATCAGTCTAGAATAAAATCAAATCACCATTACCCAGGTTTCCTCTAGCCATGTCCTTGTAGGTATCAATTAGCTTGAGATGAGATATCCACCAGAAACAGCCTTCTAAATGATGACTAGGAACGGTATAACATTGGCAAGGAGGATAGAAATGACTTAACCATTTCAAGTTTACCTACATAATTGAGTAAGTTGGCAATTCCACTTAGTCTCTTTTCCACTCTTTGAACCATTGGTATGAAATATTCTAAAGAGGGCTTGGTAAGACCTAAAGGTAGACCAAGGTATGTAAAAGGAAAAGTACATTTTAGACAATTCAGGGTTCTTGCAAAGTGATCCACTCTTTCACTGTCTAGGTTGATGGGAATCAAACTTTATTTCTGATAATTGACTTTTAGCCCAGTTGAATCAGAGAAGGTGTTTAGAATAGATTTTAGGAAAAGTAATTCTTTGGCATAAGCTTTCATAATCAAGAGTGTGTCATCAGCATACTGAAGTACAGGATAGTCAGGGCATGTAGGGCAGTTGAGAGGTGGAGAGATTAAATTCTGATTCATTGCCTTATTCAAGATGGATTGAAGCAAATCTGCAGGAAGGACAAATAGAAGTGGTGATAATGGGTCACCTTGCCTGACTCCTCTTTTGCAGTAAATTTTTTTCCCAGGAATACCATTCAGCAAAACAGACAAAGTGCCAGAACTAAATAACAGCTGAATCCATTTTATCCATCTTTCTCCAAATCCTCTAGCCTTGAGAATCTCAAATAATGCATTATGTTCAATCATGTCAAAAGCCTTTTCAAAGTCTAGTTTAGAACAAGAATCTCCTCTTTTGATTGGTGACATTGGAATAGGTATTCAAACCCCCAGCCAAGGCAATCCTGAATGGATCTTTGTTGAAGAAATCCATATTGATTTTTATGACAAGTTTTAAAATAATCTTCTACAATCTGTTTGTTAGGAGTTTAGTGATGATCTTTAATACACTATTGAGAAGAGATATGGGTCTGAAGTCAGATGGTGTCTCAGGGAAACTCTTTTTAGGAATCAAAGTGATGAAAGAGGAGTTGATGCTCTCAAGATAGATTTTATCATCATAGAAGTCATGAATCATCTATTATATGACATTACCAATTAAAGGCCAACATCATTTAATGAACTCATTGTTAAAGCCATCTGGTCCAGGAGACTTGTCATTGGGAAGTTCCTTCACTACATCATCAATTTCTTTCTCTAGAAAAGGGGCTTCCAAATTTTCTCTTAAGTTTGAGCTCATTCCATCTCCAAAGAAATCAACCAGGTTAAATGCATAGTGGTATTATCAGAAGTGTCAATTCTATTTTTGAAAGCAGTCCATAATAAAGCAACTTTAACCTCATGATCAGAGATTTCATCTTGATTAGCATTCTTGAGAGTAGATATGTAATTATGTCTATAATTGATAGTTGCCTTTGAGTGAAAGAATTTTGTGTTTCGATCTCCAAGCTTGACCCATTTAATCTGCCCCCTTTGCTTCCAATATGACTTTTGATTTTGCAACAAAGTTATGACATGAGACTTCAAAATATCTCTCAAGTTCCATTCAAGAATGTTCAAGCATATATATTCTTCAAAATTATCCAGAAGTTCAATGACCAGATTAACCTTGTTAATCAATTGTTTGAGACAAGGAAGGTTCTTTGCCCAAAGTTTTAGGCCTCTTCTAACATTTTTAAGCTTGGCATTTATATTTTTTGCACTGTCATGATAGGCAACTTGTATGTTCCAAGCATTTTGAACAATGCCAATAAAATCACTGTGTTGCAGCCAGTAATTTTCAAATCTAAAAACTTTTGCCCTAGGAATTTTGGTGCCAATGTTAATAATACATGGAGTCTGATCATATGTAGGCATGACAATAGGGTAAACAAAGGTTGATATATAAAAAGAAGTCCACGAGCTTGAGGTGAAGAACCAGTCTAGTCTTTCAAGAAGTGGGTCCTTTTGCATATTACTCCATGTAAATTTTTTCCCTTTTAGAGGTAGTTCAATCAGTCCAAGATTACTTATAGCTTCATTAAAAAGTAACATATCATTGATATCTCCTCCACCTTTATTTCTATCAGAAGGTTGTCTTATTAGATTAAAATCTCCCACCACAAGCCAGTCCAGACCATCCTGAAAATCAATATTATGAAACCGCTGAATGAAAGAGGCTTTCCTGTGTGGGTCATAGGGGCCATAGATATTGGTAAGGTACCAGGTCTCGTTGGATAAGTTTGAGTGGAACTTGATGGAGATAGAGAAATCATTTTTAAAGTCCAAGTCACTAGTAAATAAAGCCCCATTGCAAATTGTAATAATTCCACCAGAGGCACCAACTGATGGTAAAAACTCAAACTTATTGAATTTCTTGGGACAAAATTTCTTTATGTAATCCAGATCAAAGCTTTCTCTTTTTGTTTCTTGCAGGCAGATGATATCACATCCTGATTCATCAATTTTATTAAATAAGGCTACCCACTTTTTTTCAGAGTTTATTCCTCTAATATCCCAGTTCATAATTTTCCAACTTCTTGTATTATCCATAAATATGAGTGGGATGTCGTACTATGTTGGGAAGCAAAATATACTCCCAGAAAGGGCAAATATCATGGCAAAGATAAGATCTTTCAACAAAGTCAGAGAAACATCTCATCAACCACAGAAGGCAAAAGGACAGCAAAAGACAGTAGTGTATAGGTCTATTATAGTACTGAGGACAACATAAAGAATTCCTGCGACCCCTCTGATAATAAAAGAAGCAATAAATAAAGCTTATTTCTTGGATGGTTTCTTGTGCTGCTGAGAGCCATCTCTAGCAGAAGCATTCATTTTTTCCATGACCTTGTCGGAGTTTGCTGAAGGTCCTTTTCCTCTACCAGCCGTGGATGAAGAAGGTTCTTGGCCCTGGTGCCACCTTCACTTTTTCAACAATCATTCTTTTTTTTCAGGAGCCTCTTCTCAATTCCTTCCTCAGCAACCTTGCAAAAGGAGGTAGCAAGATTTTTAACAATTTTTTTGCTAATATCAGGTGGAGCAGAATTGCATGTAAGACAATCTTTACTAGTGCAATTAGCATGACTCTTAAAATCATCATTTAACTCAATGATCCCGGGACTTCTTATCACCTCATTTTCAACAACAGTGGAGTTTCCCCTCCTCTTCCTTATAGGGGTAGCAGGTGAGTTGGATGTTCTCTGAATTTCAGTCAAATTATTACTTCCCCCTTGAAGAATACAGGTAGGTGCTATCTGAGTGACACAAGCATCAGAAACGGAGAAAGGGATTGTCTTCTCATTTAAGTTGGATTCCTTTAAGATATCCCACAAGGAAGATTGCAAGAAATGATTTGCCCAATCAATTTTTTCAGGTGTCAAAAGCAATAGAGTAATGTAATTGAACCAACTTACACGGATATCAAAACTTATGACTCTTCCACTGACTTTGCAATGAGGAGCAAAGAACCTATCACATAGGTCCAATCCTTGTTTTGAAAATGATTGTTTAGAAGCATGAAGATCGGGAATCTCTGCAAAGTGAGTATGCACAAACCCAACCTGAAAGTGATCCATGTGAGGTGAAAGCATCTCAGAGTCCTCCAGGAATCCACCTGGGTTATCCAGACCAGCATTTTCTGAGATATCCACATTATCGACATCCTCTGATTCTGAGTTGTAAGCATTCATTAGGTGCTCCCATCCTTCTCCAATTGAGGCATTCAAATTTTCTTGTATTACCTCATCCTCATCAAGAACTAAGTTGTTGTTTTGGGACTGTCCCCTCTGTTGTCAGAGCAATTTTGATCATGGACAGCAGAAGAAATAGTAACATCACTGTTATCTTCTGGAGGAGGATGTAGGGGATCATCAGGTAACACATCCTCCATAATGGCATCCATCTGTTAGTTAAAAGCAGCATTTGGATGATCTTGTTGAACCTCATTCTGATTATTCTAATTATTCCCCATAGCCGAGTGTCCCCACCCCTCATCATCATTGTTGTCAGCATCATGAAGGTTGACAGGAGGCGGGACAAAAAGATTGGCAGCAGGGTTTAAGTTGGGAATTGGGTGTGGGTCAATCCCCTCATCAGGTAAAGGGCCTTCATCTGGTGGGTCACCACCCAACATATTCTGCAAAAGAACCTCAACAGAGAAAGTCCAAGACTGATATTTAGGAGAGTCCCCTTCAGTGAACCTGACACTTGTTGGAATGTCCTCAAGATCAGTGACTCTGACTTTAGCCATGATTCTACCCTTGTGATTGGGAACGTTTTCCCACATGATAAGCTTGCCAAAGCCAGAAAAGATGGGATCCAGATCCTCAGTAAACCAGTGATCAAGAGGGGGCCCAACAAGTAGGACCCAAACCTCCCTATAAACTGAGCCCTTCTCCAATTGATGCCTTCATTGTGCTTGGAAAAATAAATGTGCACCTCCTCAAACGGAATGGGACTTTCTCTAATCAACCTGTCTCTATCGCTAGTAAGTGAAATTTGACATATGCAGACCCAAAGGGAAAAGCTTGGATATCTCTAAAATGCACATGCATCTCATTGGCCAGGAAATCCTGCAGAACTTCCTCAATGGTCTCAAACGGAATCTGACCTGGAAGAAGTGGAGCAATGGTGGCGATGGCATACTGTTCATGGAGCAGAGGCTTGTGAGCCACGACCACCCGCTTGACTCCCACCCGACCAGGTATCTGAAGAATCTCGAAGCCCGGAGGCACAATACAGTCTTGGATCGATGGGGATATTCGCCATTGTCTCCGGCGAGGCATCCGGCCGAGAAGAACTAGGTGGAAAGCAATCAGTGGAATTGGGGTTTGTACCAGGCGAGGAAGGCGAGAAGACGGGGTCCTGATTTTTCATGCCTTTAGAGAAAATTCCAAATTCACTAAAACTGGAAAACTGCCGGGGTTCTTGGGCCTTGAACCAATTGAGATAATTATTGTTGGGCCAAGCCCGTTTAGGAAAGGAAGCATATTCCCAAATAGGCAACATATGTTGTTGATCGGTATTTGCAGAATTAGAGCTCAAGTTGACCTAGCTGGGCCCATTAAATGCATGCAAAAATGTCGAGCGATCGAAGAATTCTCATTGAATTTGTCATTAGAGCAAATTGCCTGATTGACGCCCTGAATTGAAGGCCAATTAATCTGTCCAACGGGAATATTATTGGGGTAGGAGAGGTGATTAATATTACAGACGATTAAAAAATAGAGCTTTTTCCTTTCTTTTTTGAAACCACTGTCCATTCAGATGTCCGCTCCCGATAATATTTTTCTCCTCAGCTTGCCAATTAAGACCACCATTTCCCTAGAGATAGAAAAAACATTCAAACATATCCCCTGAGAATTTACCCATATTGTAGATTTCAAAACCCACAGCTCTGGAAGCAATAGAGAATTTAAAAGTTCTATCGTGTAAACGTTTGACACGGTAGGAAGAGGCTTTTCCTCCGAAAATAGCCTGAATGGTTAATCCGACTGAATGAATATCCAGCTTAAAATTTGCTCTTCCAAAAGAAATAACCAGAATGAATTATCTTCTCCTGAAACCCCCAATGAAATTGATAGCATGACCAAACTTTTTCAAGATGTTAGCTTCAAAGTTTAGACCAACAGAGAAGTCCAGGGCAGGTGCAGGGATAGAACTAGGTGCCTTTGAACTTTCTGGTATTTTCTTGTCACTAGAACCTAACGAATCCGAAAGAGCTTGATCTCCAACAATAACTTTATGAAAAGGCATACCAATGATACTTCCATGACAAATAGTTTCATCTTTCAAAAGGAACCCTGCATCAAGAACTGTTTCCTTGTGATCAAGAAGAACAATTCTTCTAGCTTGTGGTCTTAAAATAAGGAATGCATCTCTCATGATATTGGAATCAAATTAATAGATCCACAAGACACTTTCCATCTCGAAGGAGGAAGAACCAATCTAGAGGAAGACCGAGGAGATCTAGGGCCAGACTCATGAACACCAACTAATAACTCATTGATCATAGGCAAATGAAAAGGGAGAGGTACCACTGTGCCGATGTTGAAACTTTCACCCTTCAGGAATTATCTACCTTCCAGGGCAAAACCTTTTGCATTATTCAGCACCAACCAATTCCTACAAGGCCAAAAAACCAATGAACCCTCAAGAAACTTCCCATCCTCCGAAGCACCAGTGTAAGAAACCTTCCAAGAGCTGGCCAAATCCTCCAAGGAAAACTACCAACAAGAGATAGGTAGGTAGGTGAGGAGGAGGGGGAACAATGATTGGAATAGGAGGAGATGGACGCCGGAGAGGGAGATCACCGGCGGTGAAGGCTAGCACGGCGAGGCTAAGGTGGAGCCATGGTCCTATGGGAATTTTTTTGTCTCTATCACCATGGTTTGACACACTGACCCACTAGTGTCATTACATGTGTTCTTTTCCTAGACCACTCTGTTCACCCAGTGCAATTACATGTGTTCTTTCCCTAAACCACATGGATCCACATGACAACACACACTCTAGTGGATTCTGTGATGCAACTTCTACCACATTGGTGCAACATGCAATGTGGAAGCTTCTTCCTATCTGTTTTTTGTCTCTATCACCATGGTTTGACACACTTTTCCACTAATGTCATTGCATGTGTTATCCACATGGATCCATATGACAACACACACTCCTGCGGATTCTGTGATGCAACTTCTGCCACACTGGTGCAACATGGAATGTGGAAGCTGCTTTCTTATCTGTTTTTTATCGCTGTCACCATGGTTTGACAAACTGATCCACTAGTGTCATTGCATGTGTTCTTTTCCTAGACTACTATGATCACCTAGTGCCATTGCATGTATTCTTTCCCCAAATCACATGGATCCACATGACAACACACACTCCAATGGATTCTGTGATGCAACTTCTGCCATGCTGGTACAACATCCAATGTGGAAGGTCCTTTCCTATCTGTTTTTGGTCTTTGTCATCATGGTTTGATACACTGATCCACTAGTGTCAATGCATGTGTTCTTTTCCTAGACGACATTGATCCACTAGTGCCATTGCATACATTTATTCCTAAACCACATGGATCCACATGATAAGACACACTCTAGTGGATTCTATGATGTAACTTCTACCACACTGGTACAACATGCACTCTGGAAGCTTGTTTCCTATATGTATCTCTGTCTCTATCACAATGGTTTGACACACTGATCCACTGGTGGCATTGTATGTGTTCTTTTCCTAGACCACTATGATCACCTTGTGCCATTGCATGTGTTCTTTCCCTAAACCACATGGATCCACATGACAACACACACTCTAGTGGATTCTGTGATGCAACTTTTGCCCCACTGGTGCAACATACAATGTGGAAGGTGGTTTCCTATTTGTTTTTATATATGTGATCGTGGTTTGACACACTGATCCAATAGTGCCATTGCATGTGTTCTTTTCCTAGACCACATGGATCTAGATGACAACACACACTCCTGTGGATTCTGTGATGCAACTGCTGCCACACTGGTGGAACATGCAATGTGGTTCCTATGTGATTTTTGTCTCAACAAACATGGTTTGACACACTGCTCCACTAGTGTCATTGCATCTGTGTTCTTTTCATAAACCACAAGCATCCACATGACAACACACACTCAAGTGGACTCTGTGATGCAACTTCTGCCAGAGTAGTGCGTCATGCCATGTGGAAGCTTCTTTCCTATCTGTTTTTTGCCTGTTTCACCATGGTTTGACACACTTATCCAGTAGTGTCATTGCATGTGTTCTTTTCCTAGACCACTGTGATCACCTAGTGGCATTGCATGTGTTATTTCCCTAAGCCACATGGATCCACATGACAACACACACTCTAGTGGATTATGTGATGCAACTTCTGCCACACTTGTCCAACATGCAATGTGGAAGCTCCTTTCCTATGTATTTCTCGTCTCTGTCACCATGGTTTGACACACTTTTCCACTAGTGTAATTGCATGTGTTCTTTTCCTAAACCACATGGATCCACATGACAACACACACTCTAGTGGATTCTGTGATGCAACTTCTACCACACTAGTGCAATATGCAATATGGAAGCTGCTTTCCTATGTGCTTTTGGTCTGTGTGACCAAGGTTTGACACATTGATCCACTAGTGTCATTGCATGTGTTGTTTTCCTAGACCACATTCATCACTTAGTGTCATTGCACGTGTTCTTTCCCTAAACCACATGAATCCACATGACAACACACACTCCAGTGGATTCTCTGATGCAACTTTTGCCACACTGGTGCAACATGAAATGTGGAAGATGCTTTCCTATGTGTTTTTTGTCTCTATGACCAAGGTTTAAAACACTGATCCACTAGTGTCATTGCATGTGTTCTTTTCCTAGATCACGTGGATCCACATGACAACACACACTCTTGTGGATTCTGTCGGGGGATGACCCCTGGATACCCCAACCAAACAAGAACTTGGGCAGGCGGCTCGCGTTCGGCTAGCATATCGTAACCGGACATGGGCACTTCGTACCGGCTACCAGCTTGTAGTCAGAACCAGGAAGGGCGGCAAGATTTGAGGCCGGCCACCCAGACGTAGCCGTGTGCAATCAGGAGGACATGGCGACGTGCTACACAATGCACGGTACGCCCCGGTACAGCGACAAGACCCGCAACTACAAAGCCATACTGAAGACATTGCTGGTGACGCGGGCATAGTGGCCGGATGTTGACAACGGGCTCGCACGGTGTTCACTGTACCCACGACGACCCACACTACATGTACTTCGACGGGACATACCATACCAGATACTGTAGATGACCAGCTGGCTGGGGCCCGCCAACCGGAAGGGCTAGTGATACCATTGCCCCTCTGCCTATATAAGGAGGGGCAAGTCTCTCATAGCAAGGGTTGGACTGGGAGCATTTAAGAAGGTAGCTAGATCATACAGCTCGAGCAGCGATTGTACTCTGTATTCTACCCATAGTCAGATCAGTAGGAGTAGGAGTTTTACCTCACCACGAGGGCTCCGAACGTGGGTACTTCTTGTGTCTCGCTACACTAGCTCGTACCCAATCCCATCTGCGGACGCTGTCGAGAGCTTCCCTGCTTGGCCCCACACCTCTATCTAACCTTTTCAGGTACTGCCATTCCCTATAAAACGACACTTGGCGCCCACCGTGGGGCTAGATGGCTTCCGGCCTAGTGCTTACGCTCAGCAAGTTCAACTGCGTCATCGACAACATGTCGCGTTTTGGCGGATCCACCATTCTGGTAAACGGTTCCATCCTGCTTTTCGGCGACCTTCCTGTCTACGTCGCCACCATGCTGAAGCGTTTCCCTAGGGAGATCACCTTCATCTCGGAGTTTCTGCTCCCCAACTGTGGTGTTTCCGTCGTTCCTCGTGGTGTTGAGGTCATGATGGCCAGCTCCAGCTCCCAGCCTCGCTGTGGCCGGGAGCAGGGCGAGTACGAGGCCGGAGCTTCAGCCGCACCATGGACGAAGAACCTGGTGGAGGAGGCCATTTACCGGCTCCTCACCCCGGTTAACCTCGGGGACATCCCGGAGGAGGCGGAGGTGAACTTCACCATGGAGAGGCAGCTCCTCCTACAGGAGGCCATCGAGCTGGCTGCCGCCAAGAAGCAAGTCGACATCACCAGGCGCGAGTGCGACAAAGCTCACAGCCACACTCTGGCTACCCAAGAGTCGAGCCGGCACGGACAAGTGTGACGACAGGGTGGCGAGCTAGGTAAAATGATGGAGAGGGATGGTGAGCCAGATCTACCCGCTCTCATTGTCCGACCCACCTACATCACGCCCATCAAGAACCTACGCACGTCGCGAGATGCCCAGCATGCAGGGCGAGGAGCGAGACTGGCAGCAGGCCCGGGTACAGGAGCTTCTCCGGATCGCGGATGAGTAAGCCGACACCATCTAGCACATGCATGAGGACCCCAGCTGCTCCAGGAGAAGCAAGCCGCCTGGCAACAGCAAGTGTGCACCCCGTGAGACCCAGCAGGTGTCCTCTCCTCCGGCTAGATCCCATAGCAAGTGCCGCAACCTAGGGCGAAAGGGCCAGCCATGTCAGGAGCAGACGGTGAACAGCAACCCACCACCACCCCCTCCACCAACCGGAGCGCCATGACCTGCCGGTTCCCGTCTCTCGGGCCGGGTAGGAGTGCCCAACCCGGACCGTCCGGATGCCTGTGACCGCATCGAGCTCCTAGATCAAGCGCGCATCACGGAAGAGGAAGATTCCACCAGGCCGGTTTGTTTCGGATCATGCATCAGGAACGAACCGTTTCCGCATAAGTTTACCCCACCGCGGGACACCCCCAAGTACAACAGCAGTATGAAGCCAGAGGACTGGCTAACCGACTATGCCATGGCAGTCGGCATCGCCCACGAGAACAAGCGCATAGCGGTGCGCTATGTCCCCCTCATGCTAACTGGCTCGGCAAGGACATGGCTTAACATCCTCGCGTCTAATAGCATCAATGTCTAGCCGGACTTCGAGAGGGTGTTCATCTGCAACTTCAACGGCATGTACAAGCGTCTGGGTCACCCTTGCGATCTGGCCCTATGCGTCCAGGGCGATCGCGAGTCGGACCGCGAGTACCTCGCTAGGTGGATGGAGTTGCGCAACACTTGTGAGGGCATCCTAGAGAGCCAAGCAATCGGGTTCTTCGTAGAGGGGTGCCGAGAAGGCACCATGCTTGACCACCGGTTACTCTGTAACGAGCTATAAACCATGGCGGAGCTCATGATGGTGTGGACCAGTACGCCATGGCTGACGCTGCAATGAAGAAACCCCTCGCGTGAATGTTGACAGATGACCGACTCTCACGGAGCCGGCTCGCGACCAGCCAAGTCACCCAAGAAGAGAAGCCGGATCCTCCAGGCGGCACGGCAACGACAACCGGTTCTATGGGGACTACCAAGCCGGTTAGCAAAAGCCCCACTACCACGCGAGGCAGGTGAATGTTGTGGAGGGCGCGCCCGATGCATCGGCTGGCGACGCAAGAAGACAGAAGCCGCGATTCACCTTCGATAAAATGTTCGATGGCCCGTGCAAGTGGCACAACGTACCCTTCAAACTGGCTACCCACACTACTTAGAACTGCAGCTGGACCCGCTAGCTGAAGGACCAAGGAGGCCAGCCTCGTCTACCACCGCCCCCTCCGGGCAGACCACCACCACCGGCTAGGGGTGCCGGCAACAACGGCAATGGCGGCAAAAGCAACAACAGCTACCCTCAGCCAAACACCATTTACCACATCTTCGAGACCGAGCAGGATGACAAGGACAGCCGTACGCGACGCTCCAAGGAGGTCAACGCCATCGTCTCCACAGTCCCCCAGCACCAGAACTAGTCAGAGACCCCCATCACCTAGAGCTAGGAGGACCAGCGAGATCGCCTCCTGAATCTCGGGTGCTAAGAAATCGTGCTTGACCCCCTCATCATCTCCAACGAGCGTACCTGCCGCTTCTCGCGCGTCCTCATCGATGGAGGCAGCAACCTCAACCTGCTCTACTGTCCCTCCCTGGAGAAGCTCGGCATCCGCGAGTGCGACCTGTATCCAACTATCATGACATTCCATGGCGTGCTGCCAGGGCCGGCTTGTGCCCCGTTGGGTAAAATCTAGCTGGACGTCATCTTTAGAACCGAGGAGAACTTCTGGCGCGAGCTAGTATGGTTCGAGGTGGTGAACCTGGCAAGCTCCTACCATGCTCTACTCGGGCGCCCCACCCTCGCCAAGTTCATGGCCATTCCCCACTACGCGTACCTCAAGACGAAGATGCCAGGGCCAAACGGTGTGATCACCGTCACCGGCTACTTTAGGCGATCCATGAAGTGCGTGTCAGTCGGCTCCATGCTGGCCGAAGCCCTCATCATAGCCGAGGAGAAGCGCAAGAACATGCACAATGAGGCCCTGGCCCAGCAAGAGGTGCCGGCTAACAGGAAGCCAACTGGTGACGCGGCTTTCTAGCCAGCCAAGGAGATGAAGAAGATCCTACTCGACCCCACCGACCCGACCAAGTTCGTCATCATTGGTGTCGGCTTGGACAGCAAATGGGAAGGCGCGCTAGTCGACTTCCTCCGTGAGAATCGGGACATCTTCGCATGGTCACCCAAGGACATGTCGAGTGTCCCGAGGGAGTTCACCGAGCACTCACTCCACGTGCGACCGGATGCCAAGCCGGTCAAGCAGCCCCTGTGCTGGTTCGTGAAAGAGAAGAGGAAGATCATTGGTGACGAGATCACCTGGCTCCTTGCAGCCGGGTTCATCATGGAAGTGTACCACCTGGACTGGCTAGCCAACCCAGTCCTGGTGTTGAAGAAAAACAAGACCTGGTGCATGTGTATCGACTACACTAGCCTGAACAAGGCGTGCTCGAAAGACCCCTTCGCTTTCCCCCGTATCGATCAGGTTATCGATTCCACGGCCAACTGTGACTTGTTGTCCTTCTTGGACTGTTATTCCGGTTACAATCAGATCCGGTTGAACCTGGTTGATCAAATTATGACGTCATCTATAACCCCATACGGGGCCTTCTGTTACGTAACCATGCCTTTTGGTCTGAAAAATGTAGGTGCTACCTATCAGTGTTGTACGCAGAAAGGCTTGCACTCACAACTCAGCTGAAATGTGCATGCTTACGTGGATGACATCATCATCAAGACGAAGGAGAAGCGCACCCTCCTCGGGGACTTGGGGGAAACGTTCGGCAACCTCCGTCGGTACAAGATGAAGCTGAAACCGGAGAAGTGCGTCTTCGGTGTCCCATCCGGCCAGCTACTCGGTTTTCTCGTTTCACAACAAGGGATCGAGGCAAATCTAGAGAAGAATGCAGCCATCAAGAGGATGCAGCCGCTCAAAAGCTTGCTCTGTGTCCAGAAGTTCACCGGATGCCTGGCCTCCCTTAGCCGTTTCGTCAGCCGGCTGGGGGAGAAGGCACTCCTACTGTACCAGCTGATGAAGAAGACAGACAAGTTCTCCTGGACCTCGCAAGCTGACGCCGCCTTTCACGACCTCAAGTGCATGCTATCCACAGTGCCAGTTCTAGCCACGTCGGCTAGCAAGGATCTAATGTTTCTCTATATAGCAGCCATCACCCGGGTCGTTAGCATCGTCTTGGTGGTGGAGCACCCCAAGGAAGGCAAGGCTAAGCCGGTTCAGAGGCCCGTCTACTACCTCAGCGAGGTTCTCTCCCTCTCCAAGCAGAACTACCCCCACTACCAGAAGATGTGCTACCTGGCGTGCAAGAAGCTCAAGCACTACTTCTAGGAGCATCCGATTAAGGTGGTGTGCACCGCACCCCTTTTGGAGATCAACGGCAATAGGGATGCCACCGGTCGAGTCGCCAAGTGGGCAATAGGGATGCCTACTCCATCCAGTACAAGATGAGGCTCATGATCAAGTCGCAGGCTCTGGCGGACTTCCTCGTCGACTAGGCCGAAACCTAGTATCTGCCACCGGTTCTCGACCCGGATAACTGGAGGATGCAGTTTGATGGCTGGAAGATGCTCAGGGGCTTGGGAGCCAACATCATCCTCACCTCGCCCAAGGGAGACTGGCTGGAGTACGTTCTCTAGATCCACTTCAAGGCCTCCAACAACGTCGCCGAGTATGAGGCACCGATGCACGGCCTTCGGCTAGCCAGGGAGACCGGCATCAACCGGATCCTTTGCTTCAGTGATTCGGATCTGGTGGTGCAGCAAGTGTCTGGTGAATGGGATGCCCGTGATGCGAACATGGCCCTCTACAATTCCACGTGCAGAATCTCAGTGCTTGTTTTGACGGATGGGAGTTCCATCACATCCCTTGCGTAAACCACGAGACAGCCGACTCGCTCGACCGAATCGGATCCACCAGGTAGACGATCCTGCCAGGGGTCTCCTTGGAGCATTTGTGAAAGCCCTCCATCACCACGTCTCCCGAGTCGGATTCCATCGTCTAGGCCGGACGCACACCAGCTGACGGCTCAGCGGACCCGGAACCCTTGGAACCGACAAATAAGAAGGCTCGCACCAACTTCGGCGTGTGTGCACCCTCCGGCTCGAAAGACCCGAGGGCTGCCGACTCATCAAGTGGCTCAGGGGCTATCGTCTCAGGTACCTCAGCTAGACGACCACTGACATCCCTCAGCCGGAGCACGAGAGCATCCTCACCATCCGGGAGATACCATCTTGGGTGCAGCCGTTCATGAACTACATCGCCAATGGGGAGCTTCCAGATGATGAGGTGGAGGCCAGGAAAATCCGATGACGCGCGCACACGTACACCATCATCAACAAGGAGTTGTACAAGCGCAGCATATCCGGCATTTTACAGTGATGTGTCGACGTGGACATGGGCTACCGGCTACTGAATGACATCCCCTAGGGTGAGTGCGGACACCACACTTCATCTCGGGCGATAGTCGCCAAGGCGTTTCGCCATGGCTTCTATTGGCCCACCACCCTCCACGATGCCGAGCAGCTGGTCCGTTCATCCAATGGATGCCAACACTTAGGACAGTTGAGGCACATGCCGGCTATAGTGCTCAAGACCATACCGATCACCTGGCCCTTTGTCGTCTGGGGGCTCGACATTGTTGGCCCCTTTAAGCGAGCGCACGCGGGCATGACCCATCTGATGGTGGCGGTGGACAAGTTCACGAAGTGGATAGAGGCCAAGCCTATCCAAAAGCTGGACGGGGCGATGGTCGTCACCTTCTTCACCGACATCATCAACCGGTTCAGCTACCACAACAGCATCATCACGGATAATGGCACGAACTTCACCAAAGGGGCCTTCACCCAGTTCTATAGCAACAAGGGTATCTGGCTGGACCTGTCATCCGTCGCCCACCTGCAATCCAATGGGAAAGTCGAAAGGACAAATAGCCTAGTGCTAGCCGGCATCAAGCCACGCCTCATCGAGCCTTTGGAGCGGTCACCCGGATGCTGGATCGAGGAACATCTTGCTGTGCTGTGGAGCCTCCACACCATGTCGAACCAGTCAACCGACTTCACCCCGTTCTTCCTCGTCTATGGCTCGGAAGCCATCCCCTCCACAGACATCGAGTTTGACTTTCCGCGTAAGCTCCTCTACGATGAAAAGGCCAATGAGGAGCCAAGGGAGGATGGCGTGGACCTCCTCGAGGAAGCCCGCGAGCTGGCACTCTCCAGATCAGCACTGTACCAACAGTGCCTACACCACTACCATCGAGCCGGATCTGACCTGTCACATTCCGCGAGGGTGATCTGGTTCTCCGGCTGGTGCAGGACAAGAAGGGCATGCACACACTGTCGCCACCTTGCGAGGGCCCCTTCATCATCAGCCAGGCGCTGCACAATAATTCCTACTACCTCATCGACATGTAGCAGCCGCGCAAGAACAAGATGGACAAGTCGAACGATGAGACGGAATGCCTTGCAACGCAGCCCTGCTCCGCCCGTGTTACACCTGGTTGTCTAATAGTGTATGTATCCCACGAACTCTATGAATGAAAAATGCGGAACCCCGAGAAATACTCGGGGGCTCCTTGCCAGAAATTTGTCTATGTTCGTTTCCGGTTCAATTATCCTGGCTCTGGCAACCCCTACCCGGTGGCTCGCCGGCTGGCTCAGCCTGCTAATTCTATAAACTGGCTGAGTAGTGTGCGGTGGTGTCAGAGGTCCACTCTTCGTCCTAGCTACAGAACGCAACCCGTCTATCCGGCTAGCAAGAGAAAAAGCCCTAGGCATCCCACTTGAAAAACGGCAGAAAGATATGATAGATCGAGCTGTCCGGCCTTGTTCCTAGTTTCAGATGATCCGGCTATTGAGCCTCCAGTACCGTGAACAATGTATTGTCAGCTCCCTTCGATTCCGGCTGTACATCGCAACCCGGCTGCCCGGCAAGGACGTAGCGTAAAGATCAGAGCGCACGGGAAAGCGACTAAGTGTCTAGAGAAGCACAAGTTAGTTTTCAAAAAAACCGATGCTATCCCCTGGCTAATAAGCAATACCTTAACCAACTAACATATTAACAATGAACCTATATGTGTGTTTGTTTTGTATGACTACAACTAGTCGGTCATCAAAAGGGGAGAAGATTCAAAGTCCTTGCCATCATCAAGCGCTTTGAATCTCGGGGGCTACACCCACTGCGTGCGCTCGCTCGCCCTAGTGGAATCATGTAGTTCCGACCGGCTAAAGGAGTTTAGCCGGATATTCAGGCCCAGGTGAGGGCAAGGGTAGGACAAGAAGAGAAGATTCGAAGCACTTGGCTTTTCCAACTGCTCCAAATCTCGGGGGCTACATGTAGTGGGTGCGCTGGCGCACCCCCACTGTTGGTTGTGGTTGACCGGCTGGTCCGAGCAAGGTCAGGATAGCCGGCTAGAGGCATCTAGCTGGAAAAAAACTAAGGGGTTAAAAAAAGTAGATTCGAAGTCCTTGGCTTTGCTAAGAACTCCGAATAATCCGGCTAATGGAGTTTAGCCAGACAAAGAGAGTCAGACGATGGTAACCGGCAAAAGAGAAAAACATTACCACACACACGATCACAAGGAAAAATACTAACAAGCAAATGACATGATTAAGTAAAGGGGAGTCGAAGATCCCATAGGTTCAACTAACATCAGAAATAGTCGGCACAAGCAACAAAGTTCAACAGAAAGACAAGTTATTACAAATCCACTCGGCATCCTAGGGATCAAATCTAAACGGCGGGGCCTTTGCGTGCGGGAGATCCTGGCTGGCGGCAGCTTCGGGAGGTGGAGGAGGCGTGCTGGAGGTTTCGACTCCAACATCTCCGACAGTTTGCTGCAATGATGCCTCGGCCTCCGTCTCTAGTGTCCTAGCGCACTCCGAGTCGGTGATGACCTCGTCAACATCGGTGTAACCGGCGATCTTGATTGTGAGGCGCAGAGCTCAGGATGGGCTTGGCGGATGGCGGCAAGGTCGGCACTGGAGCAGAAGCCCCCGTCGATCTTCCTGATGCGTGCGTCCTTGTACCAGGACATCATTAGCGCTAGGTCCATCTCCGCTCCGGCTCATGCCGCCAGGTCTCTCAGCCGGTCAATGGAAGCCGACACCTCCACGGCCTTGGTCTCTAGCTGGGCGATAGTCTCTAGCGCAGCCGCATCCGGCCACAGGAAATCCAAAACCACGTGAGTCGCTTTGCGCAGCTCAGCAGCCTCCTCGCCAAGAAGGGCAACCAGCTCCTAGGAAGTGGGCTGCTCCCCCGGTTAGTTCTCCTGGAGCCGGTTGTAGGCCAGCAGGTCTACGCTAGGATAAAACACTGTTAGAAAAGGGAAAGTCAGGTCCAGCTACCGGATCAGGACAGGAAAAGCTAGTCGGAAAAATACTCACTACTAGGAAACAACCTATAGATAGACAAGATGTTCAGTGGCGCATAGGCCAATCTATGCGCCACAGGAAGACATCAGTGGCGCACTGGAAAGCATGCGCCACAGAAGTTTGGAAGTTCTGTGGCGCATTTTCTAGAGCATGCGCCACAGAAGATTGGTGGGACCCGCCGGTGGGGGGGGGATGATCCAAGTTCTCTGGCGCATTCTGTAATATGCGCCACAAAAGAGGAAACTTCTGTGGCACATATTTCCTCATGCGCCACAGAACATGGAGGAGGGCCCCACCACGGAATCTAATTCAGCCAAGTTCTGTGGCGCACGTTGGCATATGCGCCACAGAAGTGTAACACTTCTGTGGCGCATATGCCAACGTGCGCCACAGAACTTGGGTGTGGGCCCCACAGAGGGAATCTTATTTAACCACTTCTGTGGCGCATATGGTAGAAATGCGCCACAGAAGTTTGAGAATCTGTGGCGCATTTCCTCCATATGCGCCACAGATGAGGGCGTCTAGATCCATATGTTAAAAAGGTGACATGAGCTAGCTTTCTTATCTATATATCCCACCACCACCCATTTCACATCTCTACCTCCTCCCAACTCATCTTCCTCCTCCCTCACACCCCATCTTGCCCATAGTTTCTCCATTTTCTTATATCTAAACCTACTTTAATCCATAGATTGGTAAGTAGAAGCTTCGCTCCAACTTCTAGATCTAAAAGTTCCTTACATCATGATCGATGTGTGCCTCTAGCATGATCCAGTGTGTGTATATTCTTGATGGACGCCTGCTGTATTAGTGTGTGTGTGTCATAAACTTTACTATCTCGTGGTCGAAACGGTCATTGTTGTTAGAATTAAACTACCTTGTGGTCGTGCTGTCTTTGAACTTATTGCTTCTATTATGATCTAACTTTTAGGTTTATGGATCCTTTGTTTTATATTCTATGAACATATATATATATGAATGTGAACCCTTTATTCATTATTTTTACTAATATGCCTTGTCGTCTATAGAGATGGTGACGAGGTGGTATGTGGTGTACATGGGTAGGGTTCCAGGAGTCTATGAGGAGTGGGAGGATTGCCACAAACAAGTGAACAAGTTCAGCGGCAACATCTACAAAGGATACGCGACTAGAGAGGAGGCGATAGCCAAGTGGAGGAACCACTTGTGGAAGAAGAACCGGTTGAAGATATTGGTCAGGCTAATGCTCTTGCTCACCATTATCACAGTTGTATTCTATTTGATCCTAGTGTAGTCGGCGGTGGCCACTTCATATTTGTAATGTGAGATGATATGAACTTTGTATTCGGCGCTTGTGTAAAAATTTGGCACTTGACACTATATATGTATCTCGATCGGGCTCTAAGTGTTTGTATTATATATATGTCGGTTTTCATGCATCTACTAGTTGTGCAATGTATTTTATACTCATCTAGATAAATCTTGTATAAATCCTGTATAAATACATGATTATACACCAGGAAAGTATTTTACTTCGAATACATGTTACACAATCAGTGGCACATATAATTATATAGTTAGTGGCGCATGGCATATCTGTAGCGCATACACGTAAATGCGCCACAGAAGTTCTTCTTGTGGCGCATATGAAGGAATGGGCCACACAAGTCTGGAACTTCTGTGGCGCATATCCATATGCGCCACAGGAAGTTGTTATCAGTGGCGAGGTAACAGTGGCGACAAAGATATGCACCACAGAAGTCCCCTTTTCATGCCCCATAGATAGGCTGTTTCCTAGTAGTGACTTACCCTTGGCGGTGCGGCCAACCTGCATCAACTCCTCAAGGAGGTCCTTCTCGCACTCCCTCAGCCATTTAATCTCCTTCTCCTGATCTTTGCTTTGGGTGTCGAGGAGATCGAAAGCTTGGGCCCGGCTGGCGAGGGCAGAGTCGCGCTCCTTGATGGTAGCCTCTAGCTAGTCTGTCTTGCAGTGGCACTCCCTGTTCTGTAGCCGTAGGTTGGAGTTTGACTTGGTCAGCTAGTCGTTCGCCTTGTTCAGGCGATCGATCTCCTGCTGGGCGCACACACTGATGGTTACAAAAAACCGGCTATCAGCAAAAAAGGAAGCCGACTATGAAAACTGACTAAAAGGACTTACTCTGGGAGGTGCCGTTGGCGGCGGCCAACTTCTGCTCCAGCGTCCGGTTTCTCCCAGTCGCAGCTTCGAGAAGCCAGATCTCCTTCACCGCCATCTCGAAGGTGGCGGCCAGATCTACCAGCGAAGTGGCGAGAGAGGCGTCGTTGTCGACGGTGTTGAGGGTCAGCAACTCCTTCGCCTCACGGACTGCCACTCGCCACTCCTCCCCCGGCTCGCCATCGGCGTTGTTGTCCTGGACCACAACCAGCTCCTTGCCGGCTGTAGCCCTCCTCGACCCTACGGAGGGGCCACCTCCACCTTGTGGGCTCAACACGGCGGCATCTGGCTGCACTACCGTAGCCGGCAGGGCACCCCCGACGTCGGCTATTGTAGCCGGATCCATGTGAGGCGGCGGCGGAGCCCTGAACATCGGTGTGGGGGCGGCAGTGGCAGTAGGAGGCAGTGCGGTAGGCGGTGCACGGGGCGGCGAGCTGGCTGACGCCTGCGTTAGGCTAGAGGCACCGAAGGAGACAAGCGTGCTGAAAAGACAAGGAAAAAGAGCCAGTAATAAAACAAAAAGAAGGAAAAATCGTGCAAGAAGAGATTGAGGAAGAAGTGCAGGTCACGGATAGCAGACACTTACCCCCTGCACTATCGACGGCGGCACCTTCTTGCGGCCGAACTGGCTCAGGGGGAGGGTGCTAGTCTGACTTCTTTTGGGCGCCGGCTCCTCCACTGCGGGCCGGCTGGACCCGCTCCCTCCGGCGCCCGGTCGACTGGACCCGCTTCCTCGGGCGCCTGACCGGCAGGAGTCGTCGTCTGTCGCGTGGCGCCAAGTAGGCTCGGGGGTTGGGCAACCTCCTCCTCTTCATCGAGTTGTGTCTGGGTGCCATGCGCCAGCTCGTCATTCCGGCTAGGAAAGACGTCGGCATTGTCATCCTACTCCTCGCAGGTCCAGCATGCGCGCGGCATGGGATGGTCGGGCGCGAAGTTTTGGAGGGGGTCTCACCCTCCTCCGGGATGATGCATGGGAAGTTCTGTCAGAAGGAAAGAAGACAAGGAGTCAACCGTATGGCAAGGTGGACCAAAAGACAGAAAGTATCCGGCTGATCAGAAAACTTACCCAGGGCGCGTGGTTGTCGCGGGTGTACGGGGCCTGCCCGAACTTCTAGCCTTCTAGCAGCTGCTCCTTGGTGATCGTCCACACCCACTCCTTGAGGTTAGAAGCGAAGATCACGGCGAGACAACCAGGTGGGGTCCAGCCGACCAGAGTAGTAGCACATCTTGTGGGCGCACTGCTGCAACGACATCATCAGCCAGGTCATCTAGCTAAGCATGCTGTCTAGGCTGGTTAAGATAGTAGTGACGAGGGAGCGCATCCGGTGCAACATGGCATCCGAATCCACCTTCTCGCCATGGATCTTCAAGTCCCAGTTCTACCGGCTGGACTCCATGTCCTGGAAAGTCGGCAGGTTGATCCGGTCAACATCGATGATGTTGCTAACGTAGAAGTACGACTGCTGCCATAGCTAGACCATATCCTGGAGCTTGAACTTGGGGTAGCCGCTCTGGGAGCGGGAGTAGATGGAGGCGCCACCAGCAGCCCCTGGGTGAACTGCACCTATGGTCGAACGCAGAAGAGCTGGTAGAAGAGCCCGAGATCCGGCTAGAGCCCGAGGTAGCACTCGCAGAAGGCCACGAAGTGCGCGAGGGTGCCGATAGCATTGGCACCGAGGTGGGGGAGGCTGAGGTCGAAGAAGACGAGGAAGGTGGGAAAGAAGGGGGTGCACGGTCAAGGCGAAGCCGCGTGCAAGGTGGGAGAGGAAGGTCGCCTGCTCCCCTCCGCTTGGTGCGGCGATTCCTCCTCCAGCGGCGCAAGCCTCACCTTCACCTCTGTCTCTAGCAGCAAGACTCAGGTGGCGCGATTTTTGGCAATGTGTTCTTCGGTGACGGAGGACCCGCACCACATGTCACGCTCCGAGGCCATCACAACTTCTTCCGCCATGGTGGTGGGATCTAAAACCGGTGGCCCATGTCGTTGGTGATGCTAAGTGGGTGGCGTGGCTAAGTCTAGCGGTGGGGAACGTCTCTCCCGGGCGACCTTTTAAGGACCGGGGAGGGCAACCATCTATAGTGCCACATCGCGTCCACTAGACCATGCCGCACCCCCAACACTGCTCCTAATCTCTGTGCTAGCGCTGAATGCGCAAAAGATCCCAGGCCAGAATCCGAAACGCCATATGGCGGTTCCTGAGGAGAGGTGCAACGCGATGTTACGCTGCACGTGGCAGCGCAATGATGTCACATGCATGCATGGCCGGCGTCAGCACTGACATCATAGGTAGCGCAACCGTTAGGCATAGCCTGACACAGATTTCAAATGCAAGAGGGAGCGCGTGCACATTTCACCTAAGGGCGAAATCTACACATGATCGGGGGCTAGTGTCGGGGGGATGACCGCCGGATACCCCAACCAGACATGAACTTGGGTAAGCACCTCACATCCAGCTAGCAGATCGTAGCTGGACACGATTACTTTGTACCGGCTACCAGCCCGTAGCCGGAACTAGGAAGGGCGGCAAGATTCGAGGACAGCCACCTGGACATACCTGGGTTCAATCAGGAGGATAGGGCGACATGTTGCACAGTGCATGCTACGCCCTGGTATAGCGACAAGACCCACAACTATGAATCCATACCAAAGACTTTGCTGGTGACGCGGGCATAGTGGACAGATGTTGACGACAGGCTCGCATGGCGTTCATTGTACCCACGACAACCCACACGACATGTACTTCGGTGGGACATACCGTACCGGATACTGTATATGACCAGCCGGCTGGGGCCCGCCTGTGGGACCCGCCAGCCGGATTGGCTAGTGAGACCGTTGCCCCTCTACCTATATAAGCAGGGGCAAGGATCTCGTAGCAAGGGTTGAACTAGGAGCATTTAAGAAGGTAGCTAGATTATACAACTCGAGGAGTGATCATACTCCATATTTTACCCATAGTCAGATCGGCAGGAGTAGGAGTTTTACCTTAGCACGAGGGCTCTAAACCTGGGTACTTCTTGTGTCTCTCTACACTAGCTTGTACCCAATCCCGCCTTCGGACATCGTTGATAGCTTCCCTGCTAGCCCTCACACCTCTCTCTAACCTTTGAAGGTACTGCCGTCACCATGGTTTGACACACTAATCCACTAGTGTCATTGCATGTGTATGATCACCTAGTGCCATTGCATGTATTCTTTCCCTAAACCACATGGATCCACATGAAAACTCACACTCCAGTGGATTCTGTGATGCAACTTCTGCCACGCTAGTGCAACATGCAATGTGGAAGGTGCTTTCCTATTTTTTATCTCTATGACCATGGTTTGACACACCGATCCACTAGTTCCATTGCATGTGTTCTTTTACTACACCACATGGATCTACATGACAACACACACTCCAGTAGATTCTGTGATGCAACTTCTGCCACACTGGTGCAACATGCACTGTGAAAGCTGTGTTCCTATGTGTTTTTTGTCTCTGTCACCATGGTTTAACACACTGCTCCACTAGTGTCATTGCATGTGTGTTCTTTTCATAAACCACAAGCATCCACATGACAACACACACTCTAGTGGAATCTATGATGCAACTTCTGCCTCACTGGTGCATCATGCAATGTTGAAGCTGCTTTCCTATTTGTTTTTTGTCTCTATCACCATGGTTTGACACACTGATCCACTAGTATCATTGCATGTGTTCTTTTCCTAGACCACTATGATCACCTAGTGCCATTGCATGTGTTCTTTCCCTAAACCACATGGATCCACATGACAACACACACTCCAGTGGATTCTGTAATGCAACTTCTACTACACTTGTGCAACATGCAATGTGGAAGCTGCTTTCCTATGTGTTTCTCGTATCTGTCACCATGGTTTGACACACTTTTCCAGTAGTGTCATTGCATGTGTTGTTTTCCTAAATCACATGGATCCACATGACAACACACACTCCAGTGGATTCTATGATGCAACTTCTGCCACACTGGTGCAACATGCAATATGGAAGCTGCTTTCCTATGTGTTTTTGGTCTCTGTGACCAAGGTTTGACACATTGATCCACTAATGTCATTGCATGTGTTATTTTCCTAGACCACATTGATCACCTAGTGTAATTTCATGTGTTCTTTCCCTAAACCACATGGATCCACCTGACGACACACACTCCAGTGGATTCTGGGATGCAACTTCTGCTAAACACTGATGCAACATGCAATGTGGAAGATGCTTTCCTATGTGTTTTTGGTCTCTATGAACAAGGTTTGACACACTGATCCACTAATTCCATTGCATGTGTTCTTTTCCTAGACCACATGGATCCACATGACAACACACACTCGAGTGGATTCTGTGATGCAACTTCTGCCACACTAGTGCAACATGCAATGTGGAAGCTACTACCCTATTTTTTTGTCTCTGTGTCACCATGGTTTGACACAATGATCCACTAGTGTTTTCCTAGACCACTGTGATCACCTAGTGCCATTCCATGTGTTCTTTCCGTAAATCACATGGATCCATGATACATTGCAAATGTATCTATAATTTTTCATGTTAGATGCTTGGCTTTATCTACTTTCTTATGTTTTGTTCCAACTTTGGAGTACTTTTCATAGACTTTCTTGGACTAACCTATTAACAAGATGCCACAGTGCCAGTCGCCTTTTTTCTGCTATTTTTGGTTCCAGGAAAGTGAGAAAATCAATATTCTCGGAATTGGACCGGACAAAAGCCAAAGTCAATATTTTACCGGAAGACTCACGGAGCCAAAAGACGAGACGGAGAGGGTCCAGGGGCCAGCCACACCATAGGGTGGCGCGGGTCCCCCTTGGCCGCGCCACCAGGTGGTGTGGGCCCCTCCGGCCTCCACCGACCTTGCCTCTTCGCCTATAAGAAGCCTCCCGATGTGAAAACCCTAAATCATCAAGCCTCCAGCCACGAAAAGTTCCACAACGCTGCTTCCACCAAAGGGGAGATTCGGGGGATAGAAAGTCTCTGTTCCGGTACCCTGCCACGATGGGGAAGTGCCCCCGGAGCTATTTTCTGGCGCCGTTGCCGGGAAGGTAAGGTAAAAGGAACTCACATCCTCCGGTGTGAGTGCTCGAAGTTATTTCCTTTAGATTCTGCAATTATATCTTTTTGTTTCTTGTTTCCACTAGTTAGGCTTAATGGAAAATAAGAAAAAATTAGAGAGCTTTATAGTATTTACCTTGAGTTAGGACATGAAGTGTTTGACAAGAAAATTAAAATACCTATGGAACTTTATTTGTGTGCTAATAGAAATGCTATTAGTATGCATTCTTTGAACACCATTATTGCTAATTCTATGGAAAATTCTAAGATTGGGGAAGCTGGTTTTGATGAGAATGATCTTTTTAGTCCCCCGAGCATGGAGGAGAAAATTTATTTTCATGATACTATGCCTCCAATATATGATGATTACAATGATGAATATGATATTCTCATTCCACCTACTATTGAGGAAGATATTATTTATGACTACAATATGCCTCCTATATTTGATGATTATGGTTATGAGAATGATAATGATAGCTATTTTGTTGAATTTGCTCCCACTACAATTAATAAGATTGACTATGTTTATGTGGGGAGTATTAATTCTTTTATGCAAGTGGCTCATGATAAGAATTTTTTATGTGATAGTTATATTTTTAATTTTATTCATGATGCTACTGAAAGTTATTATGAGAGAGAGAAGCATGGTTTTATGTGTCTCAACAATATTAAGTTTCCCCTCTTTATGTTGAAAGTATTGAAGTTGCACTTGTTTTGCTTTACTATGCTTGTTGATTTGTGCTTTCATGACTTATTTCTTTACAACATTCCTATGCATAGGAAGTGGGTTAGACTTAAATATGCTTTGAATTTGCTTCTTGATGCTCTCTTTTGTTTCAATTCATATTTCTTATGTGAGCATCTTCTCAAACTATCATGCCTAACATAAAGACATTAAAAAAAGTACTTATTGGGAGATAACCCAAAAGTTTTAGATGAGTCTTGGAAGTTATTACCTCTGTAATAACCACTCCTTATCCTTTTTATTTGCTTTCTGTGCCAAGAGTAACCTCTAATGAGAGAGAAGTAATGATTGGGAAAGTTGCTGTCCCGAAACAGATTTCTGTGCTTCACCATAACAATTCGTGTAACATCTATGAACGTCTTTTTGAGGCGTGAATTTTTTTGCTTCTGCCCCCAGGTTGTTATCTAGCTTTCGTTAGTTCAAAACTTTTTGATTTGAGCAACAGACAATCTTCTAAAAAATTCGTCTTTACCTGCTCGTCTGTTTTGACAGATTTCTGCCATTTTTATGCATTTGCTTTTTGTTGGTTCCTTTTTGAGTTCTTTTGGGGAATTGACATTTTTGAGGGAAGTTCTT
The DNA here is from genome assembly GCA_910589775.1 of Avena eriantha. Taxonomy (NCBI): domain Eukaryota; kingdom Viridiplantae; phylum Streptophyta; class Magnoliopsida; order Poales; family Poaceae; genus Avena; species Avena eriantha. The sequence goes on along the minus strand of OU342744.1, from coordinate 393,064,600 downwards.
CAGTAGCTATTGTACTAATGGAAGTTTATTGGTGTTAGAACTGAACCTTACGACTTATTTATCTTGAGTGCACTAATGTTGCTAATAAAGATTTTGTGAAGTTTTGTATGAAAGAAAAATTTTAGGTGTATGGAACGAATGATGTAATGAGATGAAGAATTGACTAAATCTCAAGCTTGGGGATGCCACACGTGTCACCTCAATCAATATCCAATAAGTACAAGCGTCAAAGCTTGGGGATGCCCAAGGCATCCCCTTCTTCATCAATAAAAATCCCAGGTTTCTTCCAAACACTTCATTTTTATTGTTTCATGCACAGTTGTGTTGTTCTTGGAGCGTCTTCTTTTTTGTTTTCTCTTTGGTTTTTCGTTTGCTTAGTTTGCTGAATAAATTGGTTGGACCCCCTCTTTCATGCATTGGTTTTCAAATAGTTTGGTTTGGTTTGGAAAAGAGTAGGAAAGCTCATGCTTAAGTGGTAAAGATAGCTTGTTTTTGACTGTGGCCTATGCTTTGTCATGCCATGCTTGATATTTTTTTGGCTTTATGCTTGGTATTCTTTGCTGTAGCATGACTTGTTATAAACAATTGAGATTTCTTAATGTGCCTTGGATGAATCATGCGTCGTTTTAGCATATTAAAGAATAGTATAGTGGTATTCACATTTGATGCTTTATTTGGGTTGACTTGGTGCATGCTCACACCATGTTATGACTATCCCAAGTCACCATAGCCTTTATGATCCTTTATTTTTCAACTTGTAGTATCACTTTATGCTTTGATCAATGATGTTTTGTCGCTCTACATGATTATGGCCATTATTGCTATCTTAGTTTGTCGCTCCCACTCTTTTGCTAGCCTCCACAACCAAGTATGAGTTCCACTCATGCATCCAACTCCTTAAACCAAGTTATTCCAAAGAGTCCACCATACCTACCTACTATATTTTGCTATTCCAAGTATATTCTTGTTTTTGTCTACCTTCTGAATTAAATTTGTTATGAGAAAACTAGTGATTAAAGCTCTCACGAACTTGATGGCACACTTTACTTTTCTTTCATTTAATAAACTTGAAACATTGGGCCCTTCTTTGTTGCGTATATGCTTGCGCTTTATAAGTTGAAATTAGTAGAACCATGTATCTTGGGGAACGCTTTCAACATTGCACTTGTACTTTCTACCCCGTTGATATCATGTACTTTTGCTTATGGATCCCGACGGTGTGAAATAAAAGTGGAAGTTGTAAGATCATGGAGTTTGTATGTGTGTTAGAGAAACGCCTGGGCTGCTAGCCTAAGCCATGCCTAATCATGGTGGAAACTTGCAGCATCACCATAATGAGCACTCTATGAAGCATCCTCAAAAAAAACCTATGCAAATAGAAAATAAAAAGATCGCTGAGATGCTCATTGTCTACTTGCCTTGTCATTTTGATTATGGGATAGCTCCTGTATCATGTGCAAGGGGTACCCAGTTGGCGGTTTTCTATGATACATATGTACTTACAATGACAAGATCTTACTCGTGACTAAAGTTGAGTAGCATGTGGTTCAGTCTTCGTAAGTAAGGGGCATGAGATTTCGGCTTATAACTTGTCAAGCATATCCTCTTAGTTGTGTCACTTTAACCTTAATCACCTAAAGATGCTTATGATAGGGGCAATGAGAGCTGAAAGCTAATAAGTACCATAATTTTTGGAAGCTCTTTATGAAACTTGAATCCCTGCTAACTTCTATGAAGGCCTTTTTTTTCTTTTATGTTGATTCTCCACCTTCTATCTTTATGCACCTACTTTGAGAGCATAGTGGCCATTATTAGTTATATGTGCATTGTCCCAAGATTTGTTGATTGATGCATACTTTGATATTACTTGTTTTAAACTATTTGTATCTAGTCACTCTTATGAATTTTGAAGGTGTCCTATGCATTTATAGTTGCTACTCTATGAGGGACAAGCTGAATGCTATTATGCTATGTTTTCTTTATGTAAAACAAACAAACGTCTTGCAAAGTATTGTTATTGATGAATCTTTTGTTTGTGCCTTTTCATGTTGCAACATAGGTTCTATGTCTTATTATTAGAACTTTGTCTTTCATGCTATGTTTAAGTACTATGATCCCAGCTATGAATGTTTTACAAATACTTTGATCAAGTTTACGATGGTGCATGTCACCTCAAAAATTATTCTTTCTTTTTATCACTTACCTACTCGAGGACGAGCAGGAGTTAAGCTTGGGGATGTTGATACATTGCAAATGTATCTATCATTTTTGATGTTCCATGCTTGGTTTTATCTACTTTCTTATGTTTTGTTCCAACTTAGGAGTACTTTTCATAGACTTTCTTGGACTAACCTATTAACAAGATGTCACAGTGCCAGTTGCCTGTTTTCTGCTGTTTTTGGTTCCAGGAAAGTCAGAAAATCAATATTCTCGGAATTGGACCGGACAAAAGCCAAATTCGATATTTTACCGGAAGACTCACGGAGCCAGAAGACGAGACAGAGAGGAGCTAGGGGCCAGCCACACCATAGGGTGAAGCGGTTCCCCCTTGGCCGCGCCACTAGGTGGTGTGGGCCCCTCCGGCCTCCACCGACCTTGCCTCTTCGCCTATGAGAAGCCTCCCGATGTGAAAACCCTAAATCATCAAGCCTCCAGCCACGGAAAGTTCTGCAGTGCCGCCGCCACTGAAGGGGAGATTCGCGGACAGAAAGTCTCTATTTCGGCACCCTGCCGGGACAGGGAAGTGCCCCCGGAGCCATCTCCATCGATCTCCACTGCCATCTCCATCACCGTTGCTGATTCCCATGATGAGGAGGGAGTAGTTCTTCCTCGAGGCTAAGGGTTCTACCAGTAGCTATGTATTCATCTCTCTCTCTATGCATGATCATATTGTGATCATGAGCTCTGTAATCTAGTAGGTCTACCTTGCTACTCAAGTTCTTTAATAGATCTCTACTCTCCCCATGTGTGTGAAAGTGACAGCGTGCACACCATGGTGGCACTTAGGCTAGAGATTACAAATAATTGTTATGAGTTATATTTGGAGTTGGATGTTTCTATGAAATTGTGGTGTTTGTTGGAACCATCTAGTGCTCAAGGTGACAGTGTGGGACCAGAGAGTAGTATCATAACGAGAAGATATTTATAGCCCTACCATCGATTAGAGTGTCCAACCGAAGAGTAGTTAAGAGTAGTATCATAAAGAGAAGACATTTATATAAGAGTGTTCACTAGTGAAAGTATGATCCCTAGCCCTTGTTTCTAAGCATTGATACACCATTTGCAATTAGATCTGTTACATGTTTGCTTGCTTCCATATTTGTTTCAGTTTGCCTTTAGTATTTTCCCACGTCAACCACACGCCAGCAAGCTATTTTCTGGCACCGTTACCATTTATAATTATCCATACCACTTGTATTTCACTATCTCTTCGCCGAACTAGTGCACCTATACACCTGGCAAGTGTATTGGGTGTGTTGGGGACATAAGAGACTTATTGCATCTTGATTGTAGGATTGCTTGAGAGGGAATACCTTTGACCACTTCCTCCCTGAGTTTGATAAACCTTGGGTGATCCACTTAAGGGAAAACTTGTTGATGTTCTACAAACCACTACACTTGGAGGCCCAACAACTGTCCACAAGAATAGAAGTGCGTAGACATCAATCCACATGACAACACACACTCTAGTAGATTCTGTGATGCAACTTCTGCCAGACTGGTAGAACATGCAATGTGGAATGTGCTTTCCTATTTGTTTTTGGTCTCTGTCACCATGGTTTCACAGACTGGTCCACTAGTGTCATTGCATGTGTTCTTTTTCTATACCACATTGATCCACTAGTGCCATTGCATGTGTTCTTTTCCTAAACCACATGGATCCACATGACAAGACACACTCCAGTGGATTCTATGATGACCCTTCTGCCACACTGGTGCAACATGCAATGTGGAAGCTACTTTCCTATCTGTTTTTGTCTCTGCTGCCATGGTTTGACACACTAATCCACTAGTGTCATTGCATGTGTTCATTTCCTAGACCATTATGATCACCTAGTGCCATTGCATGTGTTCTTTCCCTAAACCACATGGATCCACATGACAACACACACTCTAGTGGATTCTACGATGCAACTTCTGCCACACTGGTGCAACATGCAATGTGGAAGGTGCTTTCCTATGTGTTTTTTGTCTTTGTGACCATGGTTTGACACACTGATCCACTAGTGACATTGCATGTGTTGTTTTCCTAGACCACCTGGATCTACATGACAACACACACTCCAGTGGATTCTGTGATGCAACTTCTGCCACACTGGTGCAACATGCAATGTGGAAGTTGTGTTCCTATGTGTTTTTTGTATCTATCACCATGGTTCGACACACTGATCCACTAGTGTCATTTCATTTGTGTTCTTTTCATAAACCACAAAGACCCACAAGACAACACACACTCAAGTGGATTCTATGATGCAACTTCTGCCACACTAGTGCATCATGCAATGTGGAAGCTGCTTTCCTATCTATTTTTTATCTCGGTCACCAAGGTTTGACACACAGATCCACTAGTGTCATTGCATGTGTTGTTTTCCTATACCACTTTGATCACCTAGTGCCATTGCATATGTTTTTTCCTAAACCACATGGATCCACATGACAAGACACACTCTAGTGGATTCTATGATGCAACTTCTACCACACTGGTACAACATGCAATGTGGAAGTTGCTTTACTATGAGCACCATATTCGCATTCTTAATTAGGCTGAACGAAAGACAAGAAAAAAACCACATCACTCTGATAAAGAAGCAACTTGGGAGCGCGAAGATCGCTTGAGATCTGAGTATCCCGCTCTATTCACCTCTTCTTAGAATCTCGGGACGCAATTCCTTCAAGGAGGGGCGTGTTGTGACATCCCAAGGTTCCAATACCCACCTTTCATCATGTTTTGTGCATTTCTTGTCTTCATCATGAATGTATCATATTTATTTGTTGGCATTTGATTTCGTTCTTGATTTAATTGTATTTGTTTTTTACTAAATTGCTACAATGCCTAATTGGAGTTGAGGGCATCTCTCTTTGTTTACCTTCCTCCTGCTAACATGGTAACAATCTCATCATCATCTTCCTATTATATATGTGAGCTTCTTGTTGGATTATTCATATTTTAAATCTCGCCCATGCATTCATCTACATATGATCCACTCTCCCTTTTATTTGCATTTGGCTTGTTGTTATATTCGTGCTTTCGTCCCTCTCTATCCTTGATGATTTTTTTCTCTCTTTATCTTTCTTATATGTGCACACCCATATGTTGGGAATATGCCCTAGAGGCAATCATGGTTGGTGATATTTCCCAAAGTATTTATAAAGTAAAGTTGTCCTTGTATGAACATCAGATATGTATCACTGAATATGTGATTCAGTTGTGGAACTATATATTCATGATTGTTCATACTAGATTGTCCTTGGTCGTTGAGGTTGTGCTGGGCACACAACTTAGAGCAATGTGCAAGTCGGCTGATGACACAGTTCCACTTGTCATAGGCATTGTGATGCTATTCCGACTTACACTGATTCGGCTAAAGATTTTAGCGAGTCGGACTGACCCACAGTTGAGATGCAATGAGCATGTTGCCATTTGCAGTCTCAAGCAATGGAATCCCTTGACCTGAAGTGATTGCATGATCCGAGTTGTGGATCACCAACTTAGGTTCCATCAAACACTGTTCCGTAAATGGACAGTTATAAAGGTAGAGTTCGGGTTGGTCGTGAAGCAAGCTGCGTGACGTGGATTATCAAGATGGGATTTTCCCCTCCGTAATGGAGAGATATTATGTGGGACCTCTCGTGTGATATGATTCGGAAGCATGGACATGCTCTACTCAGTTAAGTGTTAACTGAGGAGTCGGACTAAGAGTTATTCCAGTGAATCACATATCATGGTACGAGAAGAGAGTTAAGCTATTAAAGGGATGGCAACTACTCGCCTATAGCTTAACAGATATATCGTGTGGCAAAGGGACTTGGACGAAAGTCACATTGAAGGTTCGTCTTCTGACTTTACGACACTTGGGTGTTGGCACGTCTTGCTAGAGGCCGCTACCATCTATCGACTTGAGACCGAGTGTTCATGGGAGTGAGTTGGACTCAAAGCCCTGACGAGATACTTGGAAGAGTAGCTCATGTCGTGTCCAGGTGTACGTGAACCTACAGGGTCACACACTTAAGGGTAAGGAGCCCATGTGGATTAAATCCATGTGGAGATTGGAGTACAGCCTAGATGTGCCTCAAGAGTTGAGCCCAACTAGGAGTGTATATAAGTGGAGTGACAAGGGATAGTCCCTGACCTAGCCGTCACTTTATCCACTTCCATTTCGGGCTAGACAGGATCTAGCAGACCTATGTCCGAAGCTCCTTCCTGTATGTGTGGATATAGGAAGAGGCGTTGCACGTGCGGCACTACAGACGGGGAAGCTCGTGGGGATCTGACGATGGAGTTCGTGGGATTCGGAGGGTTGCCCGTGGGATCATTCGGCACTGCATTGACGCGCTAGATTAACTTCCGCATCTGCGCGTCTAGCGGTAATCTCGTGGCCTATAACCTGAGCTGGATCTTCGGTGTACCACGTTAGGGAAAAAGTTTTGTTTATCTCTGCGTGGCCCAGCAGTGGTATCAGAGCGAAAGCTTATGGTTTTAGGCTCTAGATCTATGCGTATGTGATATGCACGAGGTAGTGGATGAGATCCACTTAGGGTTCCGGTGGTCGATCTATGAGATAGATCGGTTTTGTGCAAGATTGATTGGATCAATCGCACTCGGGGGTGCATGGAAGATCAGGTGCGGAGGGTCAATGAGAATGGTCAGATATGCATAGGGATCAGATTTGGATAAAAGTGTTTTATCCAATGAAGGAATCCATGGTTCGGAATGCAGATTAGATCTGCGATTTCGGAAAAATCGTCGGGACCGCCGGCTTTGCCCTGTTGTAGCGCATTAGATGTCGTTGCGAGGTTCAAAACGCCGGTAGATATCGTATGCATTACTTGTTTTTGCAGGAAGTTGTGAATGGTATAGCTTATGTGCATGTGATGTGTGTAATCCATACGTGATATGTGTATCACCAGTTTGTCAGCCGGCTGGAGCCAAAGTGTTGTCATTGTTATTGTATAACAACCCGCGTCTCGGCATGAGATGCCATCTTCTTGTATATTCCTTAGTGCTAGTGTAGCATGTTTGGAGGACTTGAAGGATACTGCAGCCAAAGGCATGATGAACAGGTTCATGGAGATGGAGATCGCCATGAAGGGAGCCATAACATTTCACATTATAATTGGATTATTTTGTGTGATTGTTATGTCTCTAGTTTTACCTCTATGAGATAGTTGGTAAACTTTAATCCCTCAAAGAAGGTCTAGTCGGTCTCCCCGGCAGTGCTGCACCATCACAAGTCGGACATTCTTGTTAGTGGGCTCATAAAATTGAGGTGCTACCAATTCTTTTCGACTAGATGGGTTCGAGTCGGACTCTTACATCGGAAGCACTTGGTAAGCTAGATGGGTCTATCACAACGGTTGTGGGGCTCGGGGAGAGGGCAGTCGGGAGCCGGGGCATGTGATGCCACCCGACCAACAGGAGTCGCATGAGATGCGATTGGCAAGGAGTTGCCTACCTATATCACTTGATGGCTAGCGGTGATGCTAAAGCTCACTAGTCGGCTTGCTTATTTAGGGTCTTGAATCACTAAGTAACCATCGGAGGGATGTTGGTTATAGTGGGAGCACAAGTATTAAAATGTTTTATACGCCTGCTCTTTTATGAATACTTGTCTTAAGTGTTTTGCATATTTCTGTTGTAGATAATGGCACCTAGTAGCAGTCTCCCTCATTTATCCAGTTCTGCTTTGAGGACCATCCTAGATAAAGATAAACTTAATGGAACAAACTTCACCAACTGGTATCGTAATCTAAGAATTGTTCTCAAACAAGAAAAAAGGGACCATGTTCTAGACAACCCGCTTCCAGATGTGCCGGATGAGAATGCGAGTGTCGCAGCAACCAATGCCTATCGTAGAACATGTGATGAGTCTACAAAAATTAGTTGTCTTATGCTTGCTCACATGGAACCAGACTTGCAGCAGCAGTTCGAGAATGTTGAGGCCTACGATATGATCGAAAGCCTCAAAAGCATGTTCTAGGCTCAGGCAAAGACCGAGAGGTGCCAAGTCTCTCAAGCTTTGCTGAGTTGTAAGCTTAAGGATGGTGATCCACTGAGTTCGCATGTAATCAAGATGGTTGGTTATGTGCAGTCTCTAGAAAGGCTTGGCTACCCCATTAGCGAAGAGTTTGCTATGGATATAATTATGAACTCTCTTCCTAGTGTGTTTGGTCAGTTCATATCGAACTATCAGATGCATGGTATGGATAAGAAGCTCACTAACTTACATGGGATGCTTAAGCAGGCAGAGGTTGATATCAAGAAAGGTACTAGCCAAGTGTTGGTGGTACAAAATAACGCTAAGTTTAAGAAGAGTTCTTGCACTAAGAAGAAGAAGACTAAGTCAGGAGGTAATGCTCAGGATGAGATCCCTAGCCTTTCCTCAGGGACTAAGTCATCTCCTTCAGCTAGATCCGCTTGGTTCTATTGCAAGATGGATGGCCACTTGAAGAGGAATTGCAGCAAGTATTTGGCGGATAAAGCCAGGAGTGGAGGTGTGACTTCCAACTCAGCTACACTTGTTTGCAATGTTATAGACCTTTATCTTGCTGATGCACTCGGTAGTTCTTGGGTATATGATACCGGATCAGTCATTCATATCTGCAACTGCTCATTGCAGGGACTAGTAAGAACTAGGGGCATAGCAAGAGGCGAGGTTGACATTCGGGTCGGCAAGAAAGCAAGAGTTGTTGCGTTGGAAGTCGGCCTGCTGCAACCTCATTTACCTTCAGGATTCTTAATGGAATTAAATAATTGTTATTATGTTACAGTGCTTAGTCGAAACATGAGTTCTGCCTCATGTTCGATGAGACAAGGCTATGAGTCTAATATTAAGAACAATGGTTGTTCTTTATATTTGAATGATATGTTTCACGACTTTACACCCATTGAGAACAGGTTATTTATTTTGAATCTTGATGGTGGGTTGGTCTATAACATAAATGTGAAAAGGTTGAAATAAAATGATTTGAATATGACTTACTATTGGCACTGTCAACTTGGTCATATAAGTGGGAAACTCATGAAGAAGCTCCATGATGATGGACTCCTAACTTCGTTCGACTTGGAGTCGTTCGAGACATGCGAATCCTGCCTTCTAGGCAAGATGACCAAGACACCTTTTGCAAGGAGTTGTGAAGGGCGTCTGACTTGTTGGGACTAGTACATAGTGATGTATGTGGTCCAATGATCTCGACAGACAGGGGTGGTTATGAGTACTTCATTACCTTCACTGATGATTTGAGTAGATATGGATATGTCTACTTGATGAAACATAAGTCGGAAGCCTTTGAAAAGTTCATAGAATTACAGAATGAAGTACAGAATCAACTCGGTAAGAAAATAAAGTTTCTTCGGTAAGACCGAGGAGGCGAGTACATGAGCCATGCGTTTGATGACCATCTGAAGAGTTGTGGAATAGTTCCTTAGCTCACTCCGCCGGGTACACCATAGAGGAACGGTGTGTCGGAACGGCGGAATCGGACCTTGTTGGACATGGTACGATCAATGATGAGTCGGACAGATCTACCTTTATCATTTTAGGGTTATTGTCTAGAAACAGCGGCGTTCACACTAAACAGAGTACCATCGAAATCGGTAGAAAAGACACCACATGAGATGTGGATAGGCAAGAAGCCAAGTTTGTCTTTTCTTAAGATTTGTGGTTGTGAAGCATTTGTCAAGCGACTTCAGTCGGACAAGCTTGCAGCCAAGTCGGATAAGTGCATTTTCGTTGGGTATCCAAGGGAAACCTTGGGTTACTACTTCTACAACCGAGAAGAGGGCAAAGTGTTTGTCGCTCGAAATGGTGTCTTCCTTCAGAAAGAGCTTCTCAGTCGGGAAGTCAGTGGGAGTATGGTGTGGCTCGAAGAAGTTCGAGAGGAACCGGTCAGTAGCGATTTGGTGAAAGCCTTGGAGGTTGAGCCAGTCGTGGTAGCTGAGCTGGGAGCTGCACCTACACTACGAAGATCGGAAAGATTGTGAAATGTTCGTGATATATTACTGTTGGACAGTGATGAACTGGCAACTTATTCGGAAGCGATGGTGGGTTCTACACCACCCCGCCACCTCACCCTGTCCATTCCCGGCTCGCCACCTCACCCCACCGGTCCCACCCCGCGGGAGACCGCGTCCACCACGCCCCGACCAACCCGCCCCCTGGGCACGCGCCCCACCTCCTCTCTACCTCGCACGCTGCCCTCCCGCATGCAGCCTCCCCCAGGCGCGCCTCCCCTAGCCCACCTTATAGTCCCTCCCCTTCTGCGAGCCCGAACCCCACCTAGCCCGCTAGTCTCGTGTTATTCCTTCCCATCGTAGCAGCGTGCCGCCCTGCTCGATCTCCTAGAGCGCTGCCATCGAGGCCGATCCACCCCGCCCTACTCCGTGCCCGCTAGTAGCCGCCTGCCCCGCTTCGGACCTCGGGCATGTCCGCCGCTTGGACCTCGCCGCCTACGCGTGCGCCAGGACCCACCCGTCGCTGACCCCACCACCGCTTCACACGCCTCGTGTCGCCTGGCTACCGCGAGCCCCGCCTCGCCCGGTCCCGAGCGCCTCCCTTGTCCTCTCTCTCTAGTCGCATCCAGGCGCTTCCCGTCTCCAGCGCCGGTCTCGCCGCTGCCTACCTCGACCGCCCTCGGGGCTGTCCGACCTCCTCCCTGCCTTGGCTCCTCTCAAGCAGTCGTCGCTGGCCTCGGTCCCCTCCACGAGGCTTGCAGCGCCATCTCCTCCTGCACGCGCCAGGGACGCAGAAATCCCCTGCACCTTCGTCCTTGCCGGAGCGCCTGTCCCGGCCATGGCCAGCATCTGCTTCAGCATCGTCCTACCTAGAGCCGTGATGCCTGGCCGCGTCCTCGTTGCCCTAGACGTTCCCTCGTCGCCCTGCAGCGTTGCCGGCCTAGACCCATGCGCCTCCCTCCTCCTGAGCCCCATCCTCATCCCCGGCGGTTCGAGCCATCTTTGCCCGCACCCGGCAGGCTCTCCGGGTTCCTATCCTCCTGCCCCACAAGCACGACGCCCACAAGGTGTTCGGGCCAGTTCCGCACAGCACATGCCTCCATAGTTTATTTTTTGTTTGTCTCCTGTCACGTGTCGTTGTTGGATGGTCCGTGTACCGAGATGGCCCATGGCGCTACAAGATCTGCCCCGACGATGCGCTTGTTTCTACAAGATCTCCTCACGGACAAGACCAACCCGATGCCGGCCACAAATGATCGAGATGGCACACCAAGGTCTTCATATGGACGACAAGATCTTCTCGGACCTGAAGACGCCAAGACCGTCATGTTCTCCTTTCGGAACCCGAAGACCCCGATCTCGAAGCTGAGAACCCCGAAAAGTTCTTCTAAGTGCGAACGACGCTGAATGGAACCCCGAAGCCTCGATCCGACATCGAGACTGCAACGTGGAGACATCGCCGAGTTCTTCCGATGACCGCCAAGATCGCCGACACAGAACGCCAAGTTCTTCATCTCGGACGCCATGACCGTCTAAACGGACCCGAAGACCACCGGTACCCGATCCATTCAAGTTCTCCATCGACGGCAGGATGGACAGCTTGGAACCCAAGTTCTCCGTCACGACACGACAAGTTCTCCATTGCGTATCCGAACCTCGCCGTTCCCGCCAACCCTGAGACCGAACCCCGAAACCCCAGAACCCAAGATCTTCCGAACCCAGATGTGTTCCCTAAGCCTCTATTTTTATAATATGACATATACCTGTCGCATCATTAAATCATCATGCTTGCACACATGTCATCTGGTGGGTTGGGTTAAATAGTCGATTCACCTAAATTAAATATGGAGTCTATATGCGGGTTATTCTAGTCTTATTCCGGACTCCATTTAAATTTGTGTAGCGAACCGATACCATGTTTTGCCTTGTTAAGACAACATTTAAAATGCGGGGTATCTAAATAAATTGAACCATTTAATTAATTGTCGAGACCCTGGTTCCACTTAATATTGCCTAATTGCATCACATCTTTGCTATGTCATACATCATACATGCATCATGCCCGATCTTCTGCCGTAGTATTAAATAGTGCATATGGTGTTTCTTTTAGTGTTTGCTTCTTCGCGGATTAGGACGTTGAGTTGATGCTAGTATCAACAAGTTCTTCGGATAATGAACCTTCGGCAGTGTTTCCCAGGCGAGCATTCTCCCCCTTTCTACGTATTTTGCATTTATAGTCTTTATTTCCTCCTGTTGATCTATTGCTATCCGTGTCGCGATGCTTAATGTTCCGTACCAGATATAATCCGTGCAGCTTTTATATTGCCTTGGACACCTCCTATTACCTGTTGTTTGGTAGATAGATGGCCTTGCGAGTCGTAGTTGCTTGCTCAGGTGCGATCCCGTGCCGTGAAGTACCACACAGTTGTTGGAATGTTGTCATATGCTTTATGGTGGAGAGGATCATGACTTTAAATACAACTATTAAATTGCTAGATATCACTAATGCAGAGGCATCGGTGGGCAATAGATGTTATTTGGTTCTTCCACGCTCACTTGTGTCCCGTAGGACCCCGAGTACTTGATACCTGTTCCTTGACTATCGCGCTATCCGCATGTGGGACCATGAATCCCCTTAGTCAGAACTTGCTTCATTTCTTATTTCTTGGGGCCAGAAACTAGTTTGGGGTTTTATTACTATCATGTACCTATGCCATGCTTTACCGCTTTATTTAAGATTGTGCGTGGAGCACCTGTACTGTTTTGGATCGCGACACGTTTTCGCTGTATCGACAATCCTAGTCACACTTTTGGGTTCCTAGTCGTTTAGCGCCGTCCACACAAACCCTGGGTCCGTCTCGGAGCCGGCCAACTTCGTCGTGGGTAGCTTAGTGGGGTGGCCCCCTAAAATATTTTATGAATCCTGTGATTGCTTTGTCGTGAAAGCATCGTTGGGTTTTGATTTGGTTTTTCCGAGGTTGATCGTGTGTGTGTTGCTATTTGTGCACCCCTGCAGGGGAAATCTTTCTGAAAGCTGTGTCCGCGGTTATGGACGACTTGGAGCACAGTATCTCGATCATACACAAGCATAACTAAAGTAGTGTTATAAATTAAACTTAATATATATGACTAGTAATCAGCTTCACTACAATGGAATGGATAATAAAAGTGCCAACAACTGGTGGAACTGGGGTGTATCGTGTCATGTTATACCTGCCTAGTAAGTATCGCAACTCCAATGGAATGAAATAAAAGTGCCAACAACTGCTGGGTTTGGGATGTCACATGCTAATTCTATCTGACTAGTAAGTGCTGCAACTACAAGTGAATGGTTAACTAAAACTGCCCACTACTTATGCTATCAGAATGACTCATGCTATCTCTATCTGACTAGTAAGTGCTTCAACTATAATGGAATGAATAAAACTACCAACTGTGTGAGTTCCTCGGTTTGACTTCCTCGTTTGGTCTCGAGGGGGAATACCATGATGGGTATGATTGGTGTTAGTATAAGGTTGGTTCCGAATAGGTCTTTCTTATCCCTCTCTAATAGCCGACAGTTGTACTGAGTATCTATAGGTTGTTTAGTGCATGCTTCGCTGCTGCTTCAGTCCACCATACCTATGTAAGCGAGAGCCGCCGAATTCTAGCCTCGCCGTGTACTGGCCTCAGTACTGATGCTCCTCTTTTTCCTTTGACCTTTGTCAGCGCCCCTTTTGTTTTAGCAGGTTTGAGATCGACGTCGTTAGCAGGGTTACCCTTCTGCCTTGGCCTGGGCAGGGTTATGGACGCTATTGGTTATTCTTCAGGGCTCTTAGCCCCATTTGCATCTTGTCCATAGTCGGACGCTCTATCGTTTTCAAGGTGATTTGGATCTTTGTATAGTATATCTGTATTCTTGACTCATGGAGTTGTTGTTGTATATATATGTTCTGTGGGTTCCATCGTGGACTAATGTGCAATGGTATTACTTCGTTTTCCACCCGCACGCGAGTTCCTGGTGGGCGTCCTTGAATCGTTTCTATGCGGGTTTGGCGGGAAGCACTAAAACTTGCATAGGGCCGATTCAAGGGTGTTACAGAGTGGTATTAGAGCTCAGAAGTTGCGATACCCCACTGGTCCAGCCTGTAGGATAACCTAGCTAACGGCCGATGTAGAGTGTTAAAACTATTTTCGCAAAATCGGTTGGACAGATATGATTAGGTCTTCTTTCACTCCTAACCCCTCTGCTATTCTCATCTTACCTCTGCGCATTTTAAATCTGATCTCTTCCCTTTCTCTGAGTCCAAGAATTCTCGTGGTTATGTTTCTGTCGTACCTCCAGGGTTTCTCTTCCTCCTTTGGTAATGGTGTTTCTACATTCGGTCTTCGTGCTATCTGAGGAATCCTTCATCTGTTGGACTTCTCTTTGTTCCTTGTTTGTGCCTTCCGGTGTTTTTCCACGCGACAACATCCTCTACGCCAGATCCGATGCAGAGCCTGCATCACTCCTTTGTTCCGAACCTCGCTTGTCGAAATCTTCAGTCCGAATTCCGAGAAGGGTTGCACGCTTTTTTACTGATTGTGCGGAGCAATAGTTTGGGTGCGTGATGGATTGGCCCCCATGCTGACTACGCACTCTATTTGCTTGTGTACATTGAAGTGGATGAGAATGCATCGGTTCTCTCTTTCTATCGAAGTTAGAGGTTGCTTTATTTTTGGATACCTTTACCTTCGTCCTTTGTTTCCCGGAGTGTTCTCTCGACGATCACGGACAACGACCTCTTGTTAGTGGTGTCGCGAGCATCGACACGAAGCGAGAAGATTTCAGATCGCCGACCTTCTTCCCGATACCACGAGGCGGATCTCGAGGGCGAGATCCCTTGTTAGTGGTGTCGAATTGTGGCATCCCGCTAAAACCACTACTAGAAAATCGCTGTGTTTTTGTGCATTGCATCATCATGACCGCATGCTCATGTCATCATGCCACATTGCATTTGAGCATCGTCATCATCATGCATGGCTTTGTCTAAAACTATTTTCAAAAAAAAACCTGGTTTTGTTTTCTAAATGCCTCGTCTCTATTTCAAATCAAAACCCGGGCTTGGCCGGAATATTTTGTTTCATCTACAATCGAAATTCAAAAGCCCTGTTTTAAACAGATACAATATTTATATTATTTTAGGGGGCAGCCGAACCGGGCCAAACCAACCCAGCCGGCCACCCCCAAAAACATGCAAAACCCAAATCCTATCTAACCCAACCTATCTCTAACCACCCCTACCCTATCCACACCACCTGCAACTCCAATTTCCCTCCCAGCCGCCACCTGCGCGCCTCCCCACCTCCGTTTCCCGCTCCCGCCTGCTGCTACCGCCCACGCACACCATCCCGCCACCTCACCCCGTCCACTCCCGGCTCGCCACCTCACCCCACCGGTCCCACCCTGCGGGAGACCGCGTCCACCACGCCCCGACCACCTCACCACCTAGGCACGCGCCCGAACTCCTCTCCCGCTTGCACGCCGCCCTCCCGCATGCAGCCTTCCCCAGGCGTGCCTCCCTAGCCCACCTTGCAGTCCTTCCCCTTCTGTGAGCCTGAACCCCACCTAGCCCGCTAGTCTCGCGTTCTTCCTTCCCATGGTAGCAGCGCGCCGCCCTGCTCGATCTCCTGGAGCGCTGCCGCCGAGGCCGATCCACCCCGCCCTACTCCGCGCCCGCCAGCAGCCGCTTGCCCCGCTTCCGACCTCGGGAATGTCCACCGCTTGGACCTCGCCGCCTGCGCATACGCTAAGACCCGCCCGTCGCCGACCCCACCGCCGCTACACACTCCTCGCGCCGCCTAGCCGCCGCGGGCCCCACCTCGCCTGGTCCCGAGCGCCTCCCTTGTCCTCTCTCCGGTCGCATCCAGGTGCTTCCCGTCTCCAGCGCTAGTCTCGCTGCTTACTACCTCGACTGCCCTCGCCGCTGTCCGACCCCCTCCCTGCCTTGGCTCCTCTCAAGCAGTCGCCGCTGGCCTCGGTCCCCTCCACCAGGCTCGCCCCGCCATCTCCTCCTGCACGCACCAGGGACGCTGAAATCCCCTGCACCTTCGTCCTTGCCGGAGCGCCTGTCTCGGCCGTGGCCAACATCTGCTTCAGCGTCGTGCTACCTAGAGCCATGATGCCTGGCCGCGTCCTCGTTTCCCTGGACGTTCCCTCGTCGCCCTGTAGCATTGCCAGCCTCGACCCAGGTGCCGCCCCTCCTCCCGAGCCCCATACTCATCCCCGGCGGTTCGAGCCGTCTTTGCCCGCACACGGCAGGTTCTCCGGGTTCCTCTCCTCCTGCCCCGCAAGCACGACGCCCACAAGGTGTTGGGGCCAGTTCCGCACAGCACACGCCACCATAGTTTTTTTTGTTTGTCTCCTGTCACGTGCCGTTGTTGGATGATCCGTGTACCGAGATGGCCCATGGCGCTACAAGATCTGCCCCGGCGATGCACTTGTTTCTACAAGATCTCCTCACGGACAAGACCAACCTGATGCCGGCCACAGATGATCGAGATGGCACTCCAAGGTATTCATATGGATGACAAGATCTTCTCAGACCTGAAGACGCTGAGACCGCCATGTTCTCCTTTCGGAACCCGAAGACCCCGATCCCGAAACCGAGAACCCCGACAAGTTCTTCCGAGTGCCAATGGCGCCGTATGGAACCCCGAAGCCTTGATCTGAAGTCGAGACTGCAACATGGAGACATCGCCGAGTTCTTCCGATGACCATCAAGATCGCCGACATGGAACGCCAAGTTCTTCATCACGGACGCCATGACCGTCTACACGGACCCGAAGACCACCGGTACCCGATCCATTCAAGTTCGCCATCGACGGCAAGATCGACCACTTGGAACCCAAGTTCTCCGTCACGAAACGACTGGTTCTCCATCGCGTATCCGAACCTCGCCGTTCCCGTCAACCCTGAGACCGAACCCCGAAACCCTGGAACCCAAGATCTAGATAACTTGAACCAGTGGGTATCTAAATAACTTGAACCATTTAATTAATTGTCGGGACCCTGGTTCCGCTTAATATTGCCTAATTGCATCGCATCTTTGCTATGTCATACATCATACATGCATCATGTCCGATCTTCTGCCGTAGTATTAAATAGTGCATCCGATGTTTCTTTTAGTGTTTGCTTCTTCGCGGATTAGGCCGTTGAGTTGATGCGAGTATCGACAAGTTCTTTGGATAATGAACCTTCGGCAGTGTTTCCCAGGCGAGCATTCTCCCCCTTTCTACGTATTTTGCATTTATAGTCTTTATTTCCTCCTGTTGATCTATTGTTATCTGTGTCGCGATGCTTAGTGTTCCATACCAGATATAATCCGTGCAGCCTTTATATTGCCTAGGACACCTCCTATTACCTGTTGTTTGGTAGATAGATGGCCTTGCGAGTCTAGTCGCTTGCTCAGGTGCGATCCCGTGTCGTGAAGTACCACAAAGTTGTTGGAATGTTGTCATATTCTTTACGGTGGAGATGATCATTACTTTAAATAAAACTATTAAATTGCTAGATATCACTAATGCAGAGGCATCGGTGGGCAATAGATGTTATTTGGTTCTTCCACGCTCACTTGTGTCCCATAGGACCCCGAGTACTTCATACCTGTTCCTTGACTATCGCACTATCCGCATGTGGGACCATGAATCCCCTTAGTCAGAACATGCTTCATTTCCTATTTCTTGGGGCCACAATCTAGTTTGGGGTTTTATTACTATCCTGTACCTATGCCATGCTTTACCACTTTATTTAAGATTGTGTGTGGAGCACATGTACTGTTTTGGATCGTGACACGTTTTCGCTGTATCGACAAGCCCAGTCACACTTTCAGGTTCCCACTCGTTTACCGCCGTCCACACAAACCCTGGGTCCGTCTCGGAGCCGGCCAACTTCGTCGCGGGTAGCTTAGTGGGGTGGCCCCCTGAAATATTTTATGAATCCTATGATTGCTTTGTCGTGAAAGCCTTGTTGGAATTTGATTTGGTTTTTCCGAGGTTGATCGTGTGTGTGTTGCTATTTGTGCACCCATGGAGGGTAAATCTTTCTGAAAGCCGTGTCCGCGGTTATGGACGACTTGGAGCACAGTATCTCGATCATAGACAAGCATAACTAAAGTAGTGCTATAAATTTGACTTAATATATATGACTAGTAATAAGCTTCACTACAATGGAATGGATAATAAAAGTGCCAACAACTGGTGGAACTGGGGTGTATCGTGTCATGTTATACCTGCCTAGTAAGTATCGCAACTCCAATGGAATGAAATAAAAGTGCCAACAACTGCTGGGTTTGGGATGTCACATGCTAATTCTATCTGACTAGTAAGTACTGCAACTACAAGTGAATGGTTAACTAAAACTGCCCACTACTTATGCTATCAGAATGACTCATGCTATCTCTATCTGACTAGTAAGTGCTTCAACTATAATGGAATGAATAAAACTACCAACTGTGTGAGTTCCTCGGTTTGACTTCCTCGTTTGGTCTCGAGGGGGAATACCATGATGGGTATGATTGGTGTTAGTATAAGGTTGGTTCCGAATAGGTCTTTCTTATCCCTCTCTAATAGCCGACAGTTGTACTGAGTCTCTATAGGTTGTTTAGTGCATGCTTCGCTGCTGCTTCAGTCCACCATACCTATGTAGGCGAGAGCCGCTGAATTCTAGCCTCGCCGTGTACTGGCCTCAGTACTGATGCTCCTCTTGTCCTTTGACCTTTGTCGGCGCCCCTTTTGTTTTAGCAGGTTTGAGATCGACGTCGTTAGCAGGGTTACCCTTCTGCCTTGGCCTGGGCAGGGTTATGGACGCTATTGGTTATTCTTCAGGGCTCTTAGCCCCATTTGCATCTTGTCCGTAGTCGGACGCTCTATCGTTTTCAAGGTGATTTGGATCTTTGTATAGTATATCTGTATTCTTGACTCATGGAGTCGTTGTTGTATATATATGTTCTGTGGGTTCCATCGTGGACTAATGTGTAATGGTATTACTTCGTTTTCCACCCGCACACGAGTTCCTGGTGGGCGTCCTTGAATCGTTTCTATGCGGGTTTGGCGGGAAGCGCTAAAACTTGCATAGGGCCGATTCAAGGGTGTTACACTTGGAGCCATGAGATACAAGTTAAAGTCCATGGATGATAATCAAGTTTGGAACTTGATTGATATGCCAGACGGTGCAAGACCCGTCGAGTGCAAATGGGTCTTTAAAAGGAAAATTGATATCGATGGAAACATTTCTATCTATAAAGCATGGCTTGTCGCGAAGGGGTTCCGACAGGTTCAAGGAGTTGACTACAATGAGACTTTCTCACCCGTAGCGATGCTTAAATCAGTTCAGATCATGTTAGCGATAACGGCCTATTTCGACTATGAGATATGGCAGATGGATGTCAAAATGGCTTTCCTTAATGGAAAATTAACCGAGGACGTGTATATCATACATCCCGAGGGTTTTGTCGATCCGGCTAATGCTGACAAGGTATGCAAACTTCAGAAATCTATTTATGGGTTGACGCAAGCATCTCGGAGTTGGAACATTCCCTTTGATGAGGTAGTCAAATCGTTTGGCTTCATCAAGAGTGATCATGATTCTTGTTTATACAAGAAGTTTAGTGGGAGCAAAGTAAATTTTCTGATCTTATATGTGGATGACATATTATTGATTGGAAATGATGTCCAGATTTTGCAAGAAACCAAGAAGTCATTGGAAAGGAGTTTCTCAATGAAGGACTTGGGTGAGGCAACTTACATACTAGGAATCAGGATCTATAGAGATAGATCCTGGCGGCTCATTGGATTGAGCCAAAGTACATATTTGGACAAAGTGTTGAAGGAATTCAACATGGAATCGTCTAAGAAGGGGTTCTTACCGATGTCCCATGGCATAAAACTTAGCAAGACTCATTGTCCTTCGACAACTGATGAGCGAAGTAGAATGAGTGGGATTCCGTATGCTTTGGCAGTCTGGTCCATCATATATGCCATGATTTGTACTAGGCCAGATGTTTCCTATGCCCTAAGTGTTGTGAGAAGATACCAGGCTGACCCTGGAGAAATCCACTGGGCAGCAGTTAAAAAACATTCTTAAGTACTTGAGAAGGACTAAGGATGTGTTCCTAGTTTATGGAGGTGAGGTTGAACTCAGTGTAAGGGGTTACACGGATGCGAGTTACCTTATTGACTCTGATGATTCTCGTTCGCAATCTAGATACGTGTTCATAATGAACAGAGGGGCTGTGAGCTGGAAGAGTTCCAAGCTAGAGACTGTGTCCGCATCTACAACAGAAGCTGAGTATATTGCTGCCTCGGAGGCAGCAAAGGAAGCTGTTTGGATCAGGAACTTCCTGATTGATCTTGGTGTGGTTCAGGGCTTGTCCAATCCATTAGACGTGTATTGTGACAACAATGGTGCTATTGCACAAGCCAAGGAACCGAGACAACACCAGAAGAACAAACATATACTCATGCGATTCCACCTGATTCGCCAGTTCGTGGATCATGGTGATATCAAGTTATGCAAGGGTCACACGGATGCAAATGTTGCAGATCCGTTGACAAAGCCACTTCCATAGCCTAAGCATGAGGCACACATAAGAGCCATGGGCATTAGATGCCTAGACATGTGATGTCGGGATGATTGACTCTAGTGCAAGTGGGAGACTATTGGGAATATGCCCTAGAGGCAATCATGGTTGATGATATTTCCCAAAGTATTCATAAAGTAAAGTTGTCCTTGTATGAACATCAGATATGTATCACTGAATACGTGATTCAATTTTGGAACTATATATTCATGATTGTTCATACTAGATTGTCCTTGGTCGTTGAGGTTGTGCTGGGCACACAACTTAGACCAATGTGCAAGTCGGCTGATGACACGGTTCCACTTTTCATGGGCATGGTGATGCTATTTCGACTTACACTGATCCGGCTAAAGAGTTTAGCGAGTCGGACTGACCCACAATTGAGATGCAACGATCATGTTGTCATTTGCAGTCTCAAGCAATGGAATCCTTTGACCTAAGGTGATTGCATGATCCGAGTTGTGGATCGCCAACTTAGGTTCCATCAAACGCTGTTCCGTAAATGGGCAGTTATAAAGATAGAGTTCGGGTTGGTCGTGAAGCAAGCTCCGTGACGTGGATTACCAAGATGGGATTTTCCCCTCCGTAATGGAGAGATATTCTTTGGGCCCTCTCGTGTGATATGATTCGGAAGCATGGCCATGCGCTACCAGTTAAGTGTTAGCTGAGGAGTTGGACTAAGAGTTAGTCCAGTGAATCACATATCATGGTACGAGAAGAGAGTTAAGCTATTAAAGGGATGGCAACTACTCACCTATAGCTTAACAAATATATCGTGTGGCAAAGGGACTTGGACGAAAGTCACATTGAAGGTTCGTCTTCAGACTTTACGACACTTGGGAGTTGGCGCGTCTTGTTAGAGGCCGCTACCATCTATTGACTTGAGACCGAGTGTTCATGGGAGTGAGTTGGACTCAAAGCCATGACGAGATACTTGGAGGAGTAGCTCATGTCGTGTCAAGGTGTACGTGAACCTATAGGATCACACACTTAAGGGTAAGGAGCCCATGTGGATTAGATCCATGTGGAGATTGGAGTACAACCTAGATGGGCCTCAAGAGTTGAGCCCAACTAGGAGTGTATATAAGTGGAGTGACAAGGGATAGTCCCTGACCTAGCCTTCACTTTCTCCACTTCCATTTTGGGCTACACAGGATCTAGCAGTCCACTGCCCGAAGCTCCTTCCTGTATGTGTGGATACCGGTCGAGGCGTTGCACGTGCGACGCTAGAGACGGCAAAGCTCGTGGGGATCTGACGAAGGAGTTCGTGGGATTCGGAGGGCTGTCCGTGGGATCGTTCGGCACTGCTTTGACGCGCTACATCAAGTTCCGCATCTGCTCGTCTAGCGGTAATCTCGTGGCCTATAACCTAAGCTGAATCTTGGGTGTACTGCGTTGGGGAAAAAGTTTTGTTTATCTCGGCGTGGCCCAGCACCATATACACATAATACCCCTTTTATATTCCATTTAAACGTACATCTATCTAAAACCTCTCTTTTATTTTCTACACCTTTCTCTACCTCTTTTGCCTACCCTTTTAATCTTTCTAAACACCCTGTTTTAATTTCTAGCCTAAATCTAATTTTTTTTAAATCCCACCTAAAAGCCTAAATATCTAAACTACCTAATCTAACCTATCCAGCCAGCCACACCTAATCTACCCAGCGCGCAGCAGCAACACAAGGCACCACACACGCACTAGAGCACGCACACGCGCAATAGCAGCTAGCAGCTAGCAGCAACAGGTAAGGATGCACCTGAGTCTGCATCACACGCACACGCGCAGCAGCAGCCCTGCAACTGCGATTGCGGCAAGCCACTACCGCACCTAGCTCACGCGCACCGCGACCGCCACCCTCACGTGTCTTGCGTGCACCTGCCGGTATCTCTCTATCTGCAATAAAGTGAGCAGCAGCGCCTCGTCCCCTCACCATCTCGTCCTCACCTTTCCCTCCCGCAATCAAAGACCAGACCGCCGCCGCCTCCACCCCATGTCCGCCTCGCCGGGTTTTCCTTCCCCATCTATCTAGCCACCACCGCCAAGCCTTCGTCACCGTCTTCCTACGGAGTCCGTGGAGCTCGCCATCTAGTACGTGAGCAAGGAGGAGGAGAAGGACAATGTCCACCGCAGCTCGCCGCACTCACTGTCGCCACCGTCTCCCTCCCGTCGTCATCCTGCCGCCGCACCATCTTCTTCGGCACCCCCACTGTGAGGCCGACCTCCCTCACCTCTCTCTCATTCTCCTTGGCTTCCCTCAGCTTCATCCCGTTCGACGTCACTCCGCGCCGCGCCCAGCCGCTGTAGTTTGGAACGCGCTTAGCATAAATAGCTCCAGCACGTACATCTCTCAGGTCGTCACTTCCCGATTTATTGCAGGCGCATACATTGATCGTTTTCGAAAACTTCCCGAACAAACCTTGAAGCCCTACCTCCCAGCTACCTCCAGGATCACACGACGCTCAATTTGGAGCTCTACAGGCGAAGAAATCTTCCAACGAATTCGAGAACTTCTTCTGTTTTCTTAAATTCCGTCAGATCCAAACTGAACCCGCTCTGTTCATCCATGTTGTCCGGCTCGTACGTTGCTCCTATGAAAAAGTTTTCTTCTGCAAAGTTGTAGACTTTTGCAAGATCTACAACTTTTATTTTCACGGCGTTGCCAAATTCTCTACGGATTCGTCGCCATCTTCATCCGAACTCGGACCGATACACTGGGAAACGCCCAGATCTGAATTTCAGTGCAACGATCTGATCTTATCGACTTGCAATAAGGCCTCTGGCCAAAATTGATTCTTAAATTGCACTCCCTTCCTGAACCTCTTGTTGGGCCGGCCCAGTGCCTCCCTTTTGCCCGCGAGCATCGGCCAGATTGGCGCTGCCGGCCCAAATCATCCTCTGGCCCGATTCCTCCTTTTCCTTTTTCAAAATTCTTTCAAATACTTTTTTCTTCTAACTTCAAATCTTCTTGGAATTTAAATAAATCTCCAACACGGGATGTTCATGAAACTTGTTTATGAATCTGCATGTAAATTCAGAACTTTGCCAATACCACCCTAATCATGTAAACAACGACATATTGCCCTTTTGGTCCTAAAAATATAATTTAATAACTTTTAACCCGTAACTCTGAATTTGACAAATGATATGTGCAAATCGACCAGCTCGACGACATGAATCCAACCGTGGTATTCGTTTATTCTTTTTCAGCATGCATGCATCATTTCCTAATGAAATTTTCACCCGTACACCTAAGTAACATGTGGCTGATTTACTTTATTACTATGCCCTTGTCCCTCGGCCACTTAAACTTGAATCATTAAACATATCGCATTATATGCTACCATGCTACATTATTGATTGCATCGCATCGTTCCTGTGTTTATTGCGTTATTTCCTTTTATGTATGGCATTTGGTTCTTCTCGGTAGAAGGCGAGCTCGACGAGTACCAGCAGGAGTTTGAACAGTCTTACGAGTACCCTCTCGAGCTTGAACCAACTCTGTCATTTGATCAGTCAGGCGAGCATCTCCCCCTCTTCTATCTATTTTGTATTTATAGACTTTACTTCCTCCTATTGATCTATTGCTATCTTTATTGTCGATGCTTTAATGCCGTTCCTTTAATTTACCTGTTCAACTATATTGCCTTGGTTATCCTATTGTCTTGTTTGTTTAGATAGCTTTGCCCTTTAGAGTCGTAGGCATGCTTAGTACTGCTCTCATAGAGGTGGAATTTGATACCTGGATAGTGTTGTTGATATGTTTATTAATCTGATGTGGTTATGGTTATGGTTTCACCTAATGATAAGGCCCCGGCAGCGACAACCTTTGGGGACTGCTTGAGTCGACCTAGGAACCGTTTGTTCTATGATACCAGTTCTGAGTTGATCGCGCTAACCAAACGTGGGGTCCCTGGGATCCCCCCTCCACTACCGGCGCTATTCATATATCCAGGGGGTTACAAAATTTGTTTTCTATTTGGTGCATATGCATAATATGTCCTCGGACATGGGTTGAGTTGTGATATGATTTTTGGTGCATTGCCATGGCTTGCATTGCATAAATCGGTATACCGTGTTGGAGGTGGGATGGATATCTACAATTTATCTTCCGATCATCGACCGACCGTAGACTCAAACATTGTGCCACCTAGAGAATCAGTTGTATCTCTAGTGTGGGTCAAACTCAGTAGGTGATACCCCTGGATGTGCGCGTAGGTATGGGACAGTACTTGTTGTGAGACTTGGATGGCACGTCTATTTGCGTTTTAGTGCTTGAAGGGTTGAACATGCGTTTGGGTATAGTTGTGCACCCCTGTAGGGTAAATCTTTTCGAGAAGCCGTGTGTCCACGGTTATGGAGGCCTCAGAAGTACAGTGTCATGATCATAGACAACGCCACTAATGATTTTCCTAACGACATGACTAGTAATTAGTCTTACCAACTAAACAACTACTTAATTAAAATTGTAAAGTGTGTGTTTCGTGGGACTATTTCCTCGATTAGATTTCAAGGGGGAAAGCCTCAGATGGGTTATGCCTGGAGTTATACTGCTATTACCTATTAGCGCTCTCTTCTCCCGCTCTAATAGCGGAAGTTGTAGCACGTCTCTATAAGGTAGCTAGTCGCAAGCTTTGTCGCTGCTCAGCACACCATATATCCCCGTAGGCGAGGACTGCTGAATTCTAGTCTCTCCGTGTACTGGCATCAGTATTGACGCTCCTGTTTTTCTTGGATGTTCTTTCGTGTTGGGTCTTTACTGCCGTACAGGTACATGTGACCCGGTGGACGAGTCTGGCTCTTAATACATTGATTATGCTGATGAGGACTACTACGAGCAGTAGCCGGGATCCTACCAGGAAATCCTGAGACGTGTGGGCATGGAAGTCACTTGCTTATTTCTTAGCATCTTATGCCATTTGGTTCTTATCCGTACTCGGATGTTATATCACGTTTTCCGCTTGATGTGTGATGTATTGTTGGGACCTCTGTCCTCTATGTGCTACCAATCTATATATTTGGATCTTGTTGACTATATATTTCCTTTTTTGTACATGGTGTGCTCTGATATGTGGCTTGTATGTCGTCGGCGTACATACCCACTTTTGTACGCTGAGGCGCGATTAACGGGACAGCGCGTGCTCACTCTAGAAGCTATAACCTTGTAGTGGGGTTATACCGGCTAGGGGTTTAGGCGCGTCGTATGGCCGAGCTCTACAACTTGGTATCAGAGGATGGTCGACCTGCTAGGATCCCTTGCAGTGGACGTTGTTGAGTCTAGAAAAATATTTTGGTAGCTATATATTAGGAAAATACTAATCGGAGAGTAGGACTTCTTGCTCTTTATTTTTTTCTCACCCTCCCACCCTTTTTCTGGTAAGGAAGTGCAACGTTTTATCTATTCTCATCACCTGCTTTAGGTTCGAACGTCTTTGGCTATCCGTAGTACCGTCGTAAGTTTGTTGTTGATGTCAGAGTAAAGTTGCTTCAAATCAAAAACCTTTGTATCTACAAATCTGTTGTTTCTTCTAGATCCTTTGAAACCTCTGAAATAGCCTGCTTTTATTCAAAGTGTTTTCATCAAATCCATTTGTTTTAATCAAAAAATTTAAACCTTTGAACTTTTTGGTATGGTCTTGCTGACTTGTTCGTTGCTACCGACGCATGAACCAAAAGTTTTACTTCGTCTTCAATTGTTCTCTAATACATGCATAACTTGAGTTGTTTTAGACTCTAGCGATTGTAATGTTTTAGTATAGCTATATGACACTTATCATGAGTGAAACATGTTGACGCTATCAAATCTAATCTCCTAAAATACATAACTTGGGTCATTCCGACACTCGTAATTGTAATTTGGTTTCTATAGCAATATGACACTTATAATGGGTTAAATATGTTAAATGCTATCATTCAATTCTACATGTGGTTATGGTTAATTCTTGTGTACTTTAATTGTACCTTGATGATATCTATGGCCCATTCATGTTCTAACTGTATATATACTTGCATTTATGTTGGATTTTATTATCCTGAACATGTGTTAACTCGTGTCTTGATGTTGTCATCAGGATGGCACCTAGAAGATATCCTTCCCCACCACCTCCCCCGACTCACCCTCAGTTGGCTGAAGCGATGTTGACAATGTCAAACTTGTTGGGGCAGCTTATTCATGGTTAGCAGCAGACTGAGGCTCGTTTTGCTTAGCAGGACTTTGTTCCAAGGGTGACGCTCAGGGATTTTCTCAGTCTCAACCAGAAGAACTTTACACTCCAAAGAAACCTCTGGACGCAGATGATTGGCTCCGTAGTATCAATCTCACACTAGTTAATCCTAAAGTCGCTGATGAAATCAAAGTGTCTTTTGCTTCCTATATGCTTACTGGTGAATCAGCAGCCTGGTGGGAAATTGTCCAGAATGTCAGAAATCCAAATGTTCCTTTCTCTTGGGAAGAATTCCAAAAATTGTTCCGAGCTCATCACATACCTCAAGGTGAATTGGACAAAATGAAAAAAGAGTTCATGAAATTGACTCTGGGCTCTAATGTTGTCTCGACTTATAGCAAGCAATTCACCCTTTTGGCTCGCTATGCTAGTGATGAAATTTCAACTGATGAAAAGAAGCAAGCTCGATTCAGAAATGGTCTTGAGCCTTTTATCAAGTTCAGCTTAAACCTCACAAGTTGCAAGAACTTTGAAGAGTTGGTTAATTTGGCAATCAAGGCTGAAACTGGCAGACGTGAGTATGAAAGAACCCTGAAACATGCTCGTGAGAGTGGCTCAGCCTCTCACACTGGCCCGTCTCAAAGGCGCCATGGCTACCAACAGGAAACTCCCCAACCTGCTAGGAGCTTCTATCAACAGAGGCGACCGCAAGCTTCTCCTCGTCCTCAGATTATTCAGCAAAGGCCTCCTCAAGGTTATATCAGGTAGGGCTCTCACCCACAGCAGCAACAGTACAAGCAACAACAACCTCATGCTCCTTTTGGTGCTTCTCAGAGGCTGTATGCACCTCGAACTGTAACTTGCTTCAAGTGTGGAGAACCTGGTCACAAGTCTCCAGCGTGCCCAAACCAAGAGAGGCTTCCTCCTCCCCCTCCTCATGCTTCCAAAGCTTTGGTGAGAGTTCCTCCCCCACAGCAAAAGGCCTCCAACGGTAACAATAGGCCTACTCAAAGAAATGTCATGGTGAACAATGTCCTTGCAGAAGAAATAGAGCAGGCGCCTGATGTTGTCATCGGTACACTACATGTTAACTCTACTCTTGCAAAAGTTCTTTTTGATACTGGTGCATCTCATTCGTTTGTTTCGCAAATTTTTGCACAAATGCATGATCTTCCATTGGAAATTCTTCAAATGAACCTTTGGGTTAAATCTCCCGGTGCCAAGATGATGTCCTCTATGATGAGTTATGGGAATCAAATTCTCATTGGAGGTCGTCAATTCCTTGCTGATCTAATTGTTCTTGGTCCATCTGGCATTGATGTCATTCTGGGCATGGATTGGCTCAATACTAATGGTGCAACTATCGACTGTGTGAACAAGTCGGTATCTCTTTCACATCCAAGTGGCCACATAATCTATTCTCCAAGTGCAACTCCTTCAACACAAGTCTTTGCCCTCAATGTTGATCCTTTGCCAACACTAGAAAATGTACCTGTGGTGTGTGAATTTCTTGAGGAGATCGGTAAGAGGCTTCGCAATCTTTGAGAAGTTTTGAACGAAGCGACGGTAGTAACTGGCCAAACCAAGGAAACTTCGGACTTCTTTGACATTAATGGGTGGAAGCCAGTCCATAATTGTCTTAATAGTTTCTGGGTTGACGGCAATGCCCTTGGCAGAGATGACGTGACCAAGGTAGGTGACTTGAGGCAGCCAAAACTCACACTTGGAGAACTTTGCATACAGGCGGTTCTCACAAAGCTTGTTTAGGACAAACCGAAGGTTTTCTTCATGTTCCTCCTTCGACTTAGAATAGACTAGAATGTCATCCAGATAGACCACAACGAACTTATCAAGATACTCCATGAAAACCGAATTCATAAGCCTCGAGAAGGTGGCAGGTGCATTGGTGAGACCGAAAGACATGACCGTGTACTCATACAGGCCATAGCGGGTGGTGAAAGTTGTTTTGGGAACATCTTCCTTGCGAATCTTGATTTGATGATAACCACTTCTCAAATCAAGCTTAGAAAATACCACAGCTCTAGCTAGCTGATCGAAGAGATCATTAATCCGCAGAAGGAGATATTTATTCTTGATGGTTTTAGCATTGAGTGCCCAATAGTCAACACAAAGTCTATCAGTCTTGTCTCGCTTCTTCACAAAGATGGTTTGACTACCCCAAGAAGAAGTACTGTGCTGAATGAAACCCAACTTCTCTTGTTCATCCAACTGACGCTTAAGTTCAGCCAACTCAGCAGGACCCATTTTATAAGGCCGCTTGGAGATAGGAGCGGTGCCAGGTTCAAGTTCAATGACAAACTCAACCTCACGATCCGGAGGCATACCTGGCAACTCTTCAGGAAAAACATCTGGAAACTCACAAACTACAGGAACACTCTGAATACCTTCCATAGCGTCATCATTCAGAGCCGCCAAAGAATAAAGCTGAATTGCAGGAGTCAGACTTGGAGAATAGACTATATGGCCTTCAGAAATTTTCAGAGAAACCGAACGTTTAGCACAATCAATCACAGCTGCATTTGCTGTCAACCAATCCATGCCCAAGATAACATCAATATCATAATTGCCCAGAATAATTAAGGAAGCCGGAAACGAAGAGCCACCAATCTCAATTTGATTGCCATGGCTGATATGAGCAGCCCTCATGTTTGACCCAGGAGATTGTACCACAAGACGATGCAATAAAGGAACCATAGCCAGATCTTGCTCATGAGCAAACTTGTGAGGAACAAAAGAATGCGAAGCACCAGAATCAAACAAAACTCATGCAGGAACTGAGTTAATAGAAAGCATACCCATGACAACTCCAGGTGCATGCTCAGCTTGAGCGGCGTTGACACAGTTGGCACGAGCAACCGTAGACCCCGGCTTAGTGTTGATGTTGAGAGCCCGAGGTGGAGGTGCACGAATCATAGGAGCACTTGCCGCAGGTCTTGGAGGTGGTGGTGGAAGAGCTTTGTTGTTCATTGGACAATTCCAGTGCTGATGCCCAGTGTTTCCACAAGTATAGAAAGCACCAGGTGGACGTGGAGCAACGTAGCCAGGGACTCCGCCAGGCGCTCCAGGGTAGTTGTGGTTGTAGCCCCTGGGAGCTGCAGTGAAGGAGTTTGGTGGCCTTGGTGCGTAGCTTGACGGTCTTGGTGGAGCAGGGAGCGACGGTGGGGTGTTAGGAACCCAGACACGACGCTTAGAAGGAGCTGTCATAGCAGAAGAGCTTGCTGTATCACGGCTGTGTTTCTTTGACTCCTCAAACACTTGCCTACTTGCTTCTTCCTGCAGAGCTGTGTGTTGAAGTTCCAGGAAAGATGCTGGCCTTGCATGAGTGATTGCATATTTGATGGAAGCATTGAGGCCTTGCCGAAACCTCTTTTGCTTCTTCTTGTCATCAGAGATATCATCGCCACCATAACGAGAAAGGTTCATGAATTTTCTGATGTAGGTGTCGACATTGTCAGTGCCCTGCTTGAGGTTGAGAAACACTTCCTTCATCCTTTCCATGACAATTTCTGACAGATATTGCTCTTTGAAAGTAGTAGTGAACCGCTCCCAAGTAGGCTGAAAACCAGAAAGATCTGCCTTGAGGTAATTTTCCCACCAGAGAGCTGCATCTCCCTTCAGAAGGTGAGTAGCACACTTGACCCATTCTTGCTCGGGAACATCTGCAGTCATCAGCAACCTTGACACTTCACGAAGCCAATCGTCCGCATGAAGTGGCTGATCAGACACCTCAAATCGGCGTGGGTTGAACTTGAGAAAACTCTTGATGTCTCCTCGCTTGGGAGGTGGAGGTAGCGGAGCAAACTCATTCCTCCTCACACTTTCCTCGAACCGCAGCTGGTTCTGCTGCATAGTGCCCAAAGCATTTGCAATACTTGCCAAAGCGGCCCCAAGTTCAGGTGGTATATCATCCTCAGAACGGCGTGGTGGTGCCATCCTGTGATTGGTATAAAAGACAAGTCAGTACTATAGTGGAGAATGATAATAATCCAAAATAGTACCAACATGGAATTAATCAAGATTAAAGAATGCAATTCACTGACATGATATTAAAATATCAACAAAGTTCCAGGCAACTAGAAGATATTAAGCATAACACACACGACTGAACAAGGAGTGTGGTATACAAACTAACAAAGAAAAATTTTCCACAAATTTCGGCATTAAAATACCACTATATGCACAACACCACTTAACGAATCCAGATTAGTAACTCTACTAGTTCAACATACAAGAGCAAATGATAACAGTAGTGGTATGGTCGTGACTCCATCCCGCACTCAAATCATTACTCCGCACATGAATCAGTAAAACACATATCCCAACAACTTCTTCTTAAGATGAACCTAAAGATTGGTAACTACGAAAAAGAACACCCCAACAAGATAACGTCGGATAACAAAGAGTAAGATAGATCGCATCGGTATACAACGAATCAGAATAGATCGCGTCGGTTTACAAAGGACTGTCGGAAGGGAATGTACCAACAGTTGATAACCAAAAGGCAGATAGTGATAACATTTGGATGCAACAGATAGACAAGGAATTCACACACACACCCACACACACAAACACAAACACAACCTATGGTACTACGGAACCCAGAACACGTGAATCCTAGTTTAAATTTTAGAAGAGGATTGAAAACTTTACACTTCCTTACCAGAAAAGGGTGGGTGGGTGGGTAAGAAGAAAAATGGAAGCAGTCCTACTCTCACGTTTGCTTTTCCCTAGTATACATAACTACCAAAATATTTGCTAGACTGACAACGACCATTTTGGCTGAGACCCTGAAGGGCGGGATGGCTCTGATACCAATTGTAACTACCTCGGTGAATTACACTCTTAGTTAATGCCTGGATGAACGAAAGTGGTTAAAATAGTACGGTGGGGCCCAGGGCCACTCACGGTAGACCTTTCGGCCGTCCTAACCACTTTCAGACAACGGGACAAGAACGAGCGGCGTAATCGGCAGGGGAAGGGATCAACTACATACACAAATGAGTATGTATGCAAGCCACATACAACAGTCCTCAGAGCCATTCCATCTAAAAGAAATAGAAATATAGCAACGCCATACGGCAAGATCCAAATTTCCTAGATAGATATAATAATTTAGGATAGCTCCTCATACATCACACATCAGAGTATCAGGCGGAAGCGGAGAACAAGATCCGAGTACGGATAAGAAGCAAATTGGCATAAGATACCCCATAAATAAACACATCCCGCCCACAGATCACAAGGATCCCTGTTCCCGGAATCTCTACACCGAATGATCATTGCCAACATCATCTGTCTCTTCCACCCAGTATCCATCTTGCGGGTACACCTGTTCATCTGAATCAAACAATTTATTGTGTGAGACCCTAGGGGTACTCAGCAAGTCTTTATGCCACTAAAGGGGACACAACCTGGGGTGACGCAATTGCAGCAAAAGATAATACCTAACAATTCTACAGATACCCGCTAACCTTCCGCCTAACCACGGATAGACGGAAGTCCGTGAATTAAGAACAACAGTTATAACAGTATAATTAACAGATCCATCCTCCTCCTCGCTTACCAACGAGGAAGCGGACGAACAACCCCCATCATCCATTGGCAGTTTTATTAACCATTCCATGAGTATTGCACTATTTACTAGTCAAGTACTTAGTCAATTTAAAAGCGGTACTTTAATTATACTTGTCTATGATCGAGAAACTGTGCTCCAAGTCGTCCATAACCGCGGACACGGCTTTCAGAAAGATTTACTCTGCAGGGGTGCACGAATAGCAACACACACTCGATCAACCTCGGAAAAACCAAATCAAAACCAACGAGGCATTCACGACAAAGCAATCACAGGATTCAGAAACATTTCAAGGGGCCACCCCATTAAGCTACCCGCAACGAAGTTGGCCGGCTCCGAGACGGACCCAAGGTTTGTGTGGACGGCGGTAAACGACTGGGAACCCGAAAATGTGACTGGGCTTGTCGATACAGCGAAAACGTGTCACGATCCAAAACATTACAGGTGCTCCTCGCACAATCTTAAATAAAGCAGTAACATGGCATAAGTACAAAATAGTAATAATGCCCCAAACTAATTGTGGCCCCAAAAAATAAGAATGAATCAAGCTCTGGCTCAGGGGGGTCCATAAGGCGTCCCGGATGTGGATAGTGCGAATAGTCAAGGAACAGGAATCAAGTACTCGGGGTCCTACGGGACACAAGTGAGCAGGAAAAACCAAATAGCAGATATTGCTCACCGGTGCCTCTTTCATTAGTTATCCCATTACTACTCAGGTTATGTTGTTTAGGTACATCATTATCCATCAGACACTCACATACCCTACTCATTGTTTTCTACGACTCGCATGGCTCAAACAACTCCTGTGGTAATGGCTCATGCGACCGGAACAAGCTTGGTGTGGTTTAAAAGTAAAGGCCATGCAGTACTTGGGATTCAATTTAATGCAATCGTGACTCAATGATTCAAGAATAAGATAGAGGCAATAGGTACTGCATGTATGCAAGCATGTGGTAGTGCTTTCCTGACAGCTCAGTTGAAGCGAGAGATGGATCTGGGTAATACTCCTGTGATTCCTGGTAATTCTACTGCTGGGCGTCTATTCGAAGAAGAACCAAACAAACAAGGGCCAACATAAATACAGTGCACAAGCATATGAATTAAAATGCGACAAGCAATCAAGCATGCCATGATGAATGATGCACAATTTACATGGCATTAAAGTAGCATGGCAAAGGTGAGGTGTGGATACAAGAAATAAAGCATTTTATTATTTATTTAACCAAGTTTTATTGTCATAAACAGTTCAGATTTTTAATAAAAACATGATGCATGCTTCAACTCAGAACAAGGACTGCATAAATAGAACGGGCTCGTCGCGCTGATCGATTTAGACATATTATTCGTCGAAATTGGAGTTATAAAACAAAAGTTATTAATTAATTAAGGAAAAGGGCATTTTA
The DNA here is from genome assembly GCA_910589775.1 of Avena eriantha. Classification (NCBI taxonomy): domain Eukaryota; kingdom Viridiplantae; phylum Streptophyta; class Magnoliopsida; order Poales; family Poaceae; genus Avena; species Avena eriantha. The sequence continues at coordinate 393,030,673 of OU342744.1, read as the reverse complement.
TGTAATTTTAATCATCTCGAAATTTTAAAGTGTTCAAACATTATTTTGATGGGAATATTTTAATTCCTCACATTTTTATGATTCCAAAACATATATTACTTGTATTATTTGGATTTGTATTTTAAAAAATATTTGAATCTGAATTGAATTTGAATTTAAATCAATTTGGAAAATGTTTAAATAAAACAGACAGCCCGTAAATACTTTTCTTACCCAGGCAATTCTAGCCAGAGCCACTAACGGGTGGGCCTTTGTGCTGACTGGACCACGCGCGGGGAAAATCTTTTTGTCACCGCGGGTTGGGCTAGCCACTGTGACTGCGGGGTGGGCCAACTGGCGCAGGCCCACGTGACAGCGGTGAGGAAGACAGGGGCTGACAGGTGGGCTGGGGCTGGAGCACGGGTTACGGCCGGGAAAAGCAGAGGGGTTTTCTGCAATTCTACCAGAGCGGCTGACAGGTGGGGTCTCTAGGAGCGCGGGTTGCAGGAATCAAAAAGGTGGGGGGCTTAATGAAAATTACCACAGGCCTGGGTTACTGTTTTTCTTCTTCTCTGTCTGACGGCGTGTGTGCACGCGGCGCGGAGCGGGGATTCGATCCCGGGTCGCGGGAGTGCGCGCTGAGGGGGCTAACCAGTGCGGCGGGCTAGGGGAGCTGTCAGGAGGGTGGCGGGGGCCTAGTTAGGGTTTCTGCGCGGCGCGGGAAAGCTGCAGACTCCGGCGAGCAGCGTGCACGGAGAGCGCTCGGCAAAAGTAACGGTGGGGCTAGGGTGGTACGGCAAGGCGGAGCATGTCAGAGGGGAAGAAGTGCTCACCGCGGGCTCGGCGGTGGTGTTGGATCGGGCGGGGAGGCGCTGGTACGGCGAGGACGCTGGCGCACTGGCGGCTAGGGTTTGGCGTTGGGCAGCGAGGTACTGGCGGTGCTGGGGCTCCCTCCTTCGCGCTGACGGCCACGGGGCGACGCAGAGGGACGTCCTCGATCTTCTCAGCCACTCCCACGACAAGCACGCCGGCTGGAACGTCGGGGGCGAGGTGGTGCTGGCGGCGACCGGCGTCGGTCGTGGAGGTCGGAGAGGAAGAAGGAGAAGAAGGGGGCGGCTCGGGCAGATCTAGGAGAGGCCAGAGAGGCGTGAGAAAGGAGGGAAAAAGGAGAGGGAGAGAGGAGGAAGGTAGGCGGGGCACGGCAGAGATAAGGTGGACTCAGTGCCACCTTTCTCTCCTTTCTCCTCGAGCACGTGCAGGTCGGGGTGGGCAGGTAGGCACGGCAGGGGAGGCTGCAAGTGGGGCCGAGGACGAGAGAGGCCAGGGTGGGGTTAGCCTGGCGGTAGAGAAAGAAATAAAGAAGAGGGAGTAGATCAGGCTAGGGTAGATGGTGGCCTCGGTTAGGGTTTAGCTAGGGTTAGGGAGAGGGTTAGGGTGGATGGGTGTGGGCCAGGGAGAGGGTGGCCAGGGTGGTGCCCATGGTAGAGAGAGAGGGGTGTGAGAGAGAGAGGTAAGTGGAGTTAGGGATTAGGAGAATTTAGAGAGATAGAGAGAACCTAGGTTAGGTTTTATTAGGTAATTAGATTTTAATTTGGTTTATGAGGCCAAACCAAGAAGAACCATAGGGCTTGATCTTGCATGAGCTAATGTGGATGAGAAACAAGAAAGAAAGAGGAAGAAAAGAATTAGGTGGAAAAAGGCTCATATGATCATGCTTGAAGAAATAAATAAAAGAAAAAATATATGGTTGAGACTATGGAGAGGTGGAATGGTAGGAGATGGTTTTCCTAGATAGGATCCACTAAATCCAAAGAAAAACCAATGGAGGAAAAAGGTGGTGGAGAAGCTTGCATGGCCCATGCAAAAATAATAATGCCATTATTTATTTTGTGACAACAATAATAATATGATGGCATTATTCTTATGCATTTCCAACAAATGGAATAAAGCCAAGCAAAGGAATTTTAAAGGACTAGATCCACCCCATCCCACATGAGCTAGAACAAAAATAGTAAACGAAAGAGAAACAAGCTCATGGTTAATGGGATGGTGGGATTATAAAGTGGTGGAAGAGAAAGATGGTGGAATGGAAATAAAAGATATGCCCCCAACCCAACTTGGGCATTTAGAAAACATATCAATAACCAAATACAATATCAAGAGGCAAACACAATTAATAATGCATGTGAGAGAAGAACCAAAAGAAAAGGAGTTTTATATGATGCTCAAATGCAAGGTGGCATGATGACATGAGCATGATATCATTATGATGCAACACTAATATATATGAAGTAGCCAAAGTCTTACTAGGACAAGTAGCATTACAATTGTTAGACAATTGGGATGCTACAATTACACTCTAGGGAAAGCTAATGTAATGGTTGATGCCCTTAGTCGAAAAGTCTATTGCAATAACCTCATGATCAAGGACAACAATAAGCATCTCTTCAAGGAAATTCAGATCTACAATCTTGAGATTGGTCCTCAGGGGCATCTTGCAAATTTATGCTTGGCTCCTAATCTTTAAGAGAAAATTCGTGAGGCCCAGTTGACCGATGCTATGGTCTTCAAAGTCAAGAAAAATCTGAATTGGGTGTTTCCAAGTACAAATCCTATTCCATTGATGCTAAGGGCACTCTCAGATTCGAAGGGCGCATTGTTGTACCAAAAGTGCAAGCACTCAAGAATCTAATTCTCAAAGAAGCTCATGAAACTCTTCTTCCTATTCACCCTGGTAGCTCAAAGATGAACCATGATCTGAAGCCTTACTATTGGTGGACGCGCATGAAGCATGAAATTGCCAAGTATGTTGCTGAGTGTGATGTTTGCAGAAGAGTGAAAGCAGAACATCAGAGAGCCGCTGGTCTCCTTCAACCTCTCTAGATTCCTGAGTGGAAGTGGGATAAAATTGAGATGGACTTTATCACCGGTTTTCTGAAACTCACAAGGGCAACAATGCCATCTTTGTGGTGATTGATCAATTCTCTAAAGTGGCTTACTTCATGCCTGTCAAAGAAACTATTACAGCTAGTCAATTGGCAGAACTCTATGTTGCGAGGATTGTAGGCCTCCATGGTGTTCCTAAAGAAATCACAAATGATCATGGAAGCATGTTCACTTCCAGATTCTAGGAATCCTTCTAGCAATACATGGGAACTAACATCAAGTTCAGGACCATGTATCACCCTCAGTCTTAAGGCCAAGTTGAAAGAGTAAATCAAATTCTTGAAGATATGCTCAGAGCTTGTGTCATCCCATTTGGCATGAAATGGGAAGAATTCCTTCCTTTTGCCGAATTCTCTTACAACAACAGTCATCAATCAAGTCTGGATATGTCCCTGTTTGAAGTTCTCTATGGCCGCAAGTGTTGTACTCCTCTTTACTGGTCAGAAGCTGGTGAAAGGAAGATCTTGAGAAATAAAGATCCTCTAGATCCTAAAATGCGTCCGGATATCATCAAAGAAGCAGAAGAAAAGTGTCAGATTGTTCGTGACAACTTGAAAATTGCTCAAAATCGGCAGAAACCCTACTATGATGGAAAGCACCGTGATATGGTGTACAAAGTGGGTGATCTTGCTTATCTCCATGAGACCCCAATGAGAGGCACACACCTCTTTGGTACCAAAGGGAAGCTGGCCCCGCGATACATCGGTCACTTCAAAGTTCTCTCAAGATCAGGTCCTCTTGCTTATGTCTTGGAGTTACCTGAGAATCTCAAAAATGATCACCCCACCTTCCACGCAGTTGAGGCAGTGTTTCAAGGATCCGGGTAGAGCCGTGGATCATTCCTGTATTGATCTCAAGGAAGACCTTTCTTACCATGGGCATCCTATTCGCATTTTTGATGAGGCTGAACGGAAGACAAGAAACAAAACCACAAAGTTCTTCAAAGTTCAATGGTCACAACACTCAGATAAAGAAGCAACTTGGGAGCACGAAGATCACTTTAGATCTGAGTATCCCACTCTATTCACCTCTTCTTAGAATCTCGGGACGCGATTCCTTCAAGGAGGGGCATGTTGTCACATCCCAAGGTTCCAATCCCCACTTTTCATCATGTTTTGTGCATTTCTTGTCTTCATCATGCATGCATCATATTTATTTGTTGGCATTTAATTTGGTTCTTGATTTAATTGTATTTGGATTTTACTAAATTACTACAATGCCTAATTGGAGTTGAGGGCATCTCTCTTTGTTTCCCTTCCTCTTGATAACATGGTAACAATCTCATCATCATCTTCCTATTATATATGTGAGCTTCTTGTTGGATTATTCGTATTTTAAATCTTGCCCATGTATTCATCTACATATGATCCACTCTCCCTTTTATTTGCATTTGGCTTGTTGTTATATTCGTGCTTTCGTCCCTCTTTACCCTTGATGATTGTTTTCTCTTTATCTTTCTTATATGTGCACACTCATATACACATAATACCCCTTTTATCTTCCATTTAAACATACATCTATCTAAAACCTCTCTTTTATTTTCTACACATTTCTCTACCTCTTTTGCCTACCCTTTTAATCTTTCTAAACACCCGGTTCTAATTCCTAGTCTAAATATAATTTTTTTTAAATCCCATCTAAAATCCTAAATATCCAAAATACCTAATCTAACCTACACAGCCAGCCACACCTAATCTACCCAGCGCGCAGCAGCAACACAAGGCACCATGCACGCACTAGCGCACGCACACGCGCAACAGCAGCTAGCATCTAGCAGCAACAGGTGCGGCTCCACCTGAAACTCTACATCGCACGCACACGCACAGTAGCAGCCCCACAACTGGCAGCGCGGCAAGCTAGTACCGCACCTAGCTCAGGGGCACCGCGACCGCCACCCTCACGCGTCTCGCGTGCGCCTGCCGCTGTCTCTCTATCTGCAATAAAGTGAGCAGTAGCGCCTCGTCACCTCACCATCTCGTTCTCACCTTCCCCTCCCGCAAGCAAAGACCAGACCGCTGCCGCCTCCACGCCATGTCTACCTCGCCGGCGTTTCCTTCCCCATCTATCTAGCCACCACCGCCTAGCCATTGTCACCGTCTTCCTTCGGAGTCCGTGGAGCTCGCCATCCAGTATGTGAGCGAGGAGGAGGAGACGGACAACGTCCACCGCAGCTCGCCGCGCTCACCGACGCCACGAACACCATTGGCACCGTCTCCGTCCCGCCGTCATCCTACCGCCGCACCATCTTCTCCGGCACCCCACTGTGAGGCCGACCTCCCTCACCTCTCTCTCCTTCTCCCTGGCTTCCCTCAGCTTCATCTCTTTCCACGTCGCTCCGCGCTGCGCCCAGCCGCTGTACTCTGGAACGCGCTAGGCATGAACAGCTCCAGCACTTACATCTTTTAGGTTGTCCCTACCGGATTTATTGCAGGCGTATACGTTGAGCGTTTTTGAAAACTTCCTGAACAAACCTTGAAGCCCTACCTCCCAGCTACCTCCAGGATCAAACGGCGCTCAATTTGGAGCTCTATAGGCGAAGAAATCTTCCGACGAATTCGAGAACTTTTTCTATTTTCTGAAATTCCGTCAGATCCAAACTGAACCCGCTATGTTCATCCATGTTGTCCGGCTCGTACGTTGCTCCTATGGAAAAGTTTTCTCCTGCCAAGTTGTAGATATTTGCAAGATCTACAACTTTCATTTTTACGGTGTTGCTAAATTCTCTATGGATTCGTCGCCATCTTCATCCGAAGTCGGACCGATACACTAGGAAACGCCCAGATCTGAATTTCAGTGCAACGGTCTGATCTTGTCGACTTGCAATAAGGCCCCTGGCAAAAATTTATTCTTAAATCACACTCCCTTCCTGAACCTCTTGTTGGGCCGGCCTAGTGGCTCCCTTTTGCCCACGAGCATCGGCCAGATTGGCGCTGCCGGCCCAAATCATCCTCTGGCCCGATTACTCCTTTTCCTTTTTCAAAATTCTTTCAAATACTTTTTGCTTCTAACTTCAAATCTGCTTGGAATTTAAATAAACCTCCAACACGGAATGTTTATAAAACTTGTTTATGAATCTGCATGTAAATTCAAAACTTCGCAAATACCATCCTAATCATCTAAACAACGACATATTGCCCTTTTGACCCTAAAAATATAATTTAATAACTTTTAACTCATAACTCCGAATTTGACAAATGATATGTCCAAATCGACCAGCTCGACGATAGGAATCCAACACCTATTCTTTGTTCTTTTGCAGCATGCATCATAATTTCCTAATGAAATATGAACCCGTACACCTAAGTAACATGTGGCTGATTTACTTTATTACTATGCCCTTGTCCCTCGGCCACTTAAACTTGAATCGTTAAACATATCGCATCATATGCTTCCATGCTATATTATTGATTGCATCGCATCGTTCATGTGTTGATTGCGTTATTTCCTTTTATGTATGACATTTGGTTCTTCTCGCTAGAAGGGGAGCCTGACGAGTACTAGCAGGAGTTTGAATAGTCTTACGAGTACCCTCTCGAGCTTGAACCGACTCCATCCTTTGATCAGTCAGGCGAGAATCTCCCCCTCTTCTACCTATTTTGCATTTATAGACTTTACTTCCTCCTATTTATCTATTTCTATCCTTATTGTCGGTGCTTTAGTACCATTCCTTTAATTTACCTATTCAACTACTACCTTGGTTATCCTATTGCCTTGTTTGTTTAGATAGTTTTGTCCTTGCGAGTCGTTGGCATGCTTAGTACTGCTCTCTTACAGGTGGAATTTGATACCTGGATAGTGTTGTTGATATGTTTATTAATCTGATGTGGTTATGGTTATGGTTTCACCCAATGATAAGGCCCCGGCAGCGACCACCTTTGGGGACTGATTGAGTCGACCTAGGTACCGTTCGTTCTATGCTACCAGTTCTGAGTTGATCGCACTAACCAAACGTGGGGCCCCTGGGATCCCCCCTCAACTACCGGCGCTATTCATATATCCAGGGGGTTACAAAATTGGTTTTTCATTTGGTGCCTATGCATAGTATGTCCTCAGACATGGGTTGAGTTATGATATGATTTTTGGTGGATTGTCATGGCTTGCATTGCATAAATCGGGATACCATGTCGGAGGTGGGATGGAGCTCTACAAGTTATCTTCCGATCATCGATCGACCGTAGACTCAAACGCTGTGCCACCTAGAGAATCAGCTGTATCTCTAGTGTGGGTCAAACTCAGTAGGTGATACCCCTGGATGTGCGCGTAGTTATGTGACAGTTCTTGTTGTGAGACTTGGATGGAACATCTATTTGCGTTTTAGTGCTTGAAGGGTTAAACATGCGTTTGGGTACAATTGTGCACCCATGCAGGGTAAATCTTTACGAGAAGCTGTGTGTCCACGGTTATGGACGCCTCAGGAGTACAGTGTCATGATCATAGACAACGCCACTAATGATTTGCCTAATGATATGACTAGTAATTAGTCTTACCAACTAAACAACTGCTTAATTAAAATTGTAACGTGTGTGTTCCGCGAGACTACTTCCTCGACCGGATTTCGAGGGGGAAAGCCCCGGATGGGTTATGCCTGGAGTTATACTGCTATTACCGATTAGCGCTCTCTTCTCCCACTCTAATAGCCGAAGCTGTATCGCGTCTCTATAAGGTAGCTAGTCGCAAGCTTTGCCGCCGCTCAGCACACTATATATCCCCGTAGGCAAGGACCGCTGAATTCTAGTCTCGCCGTTTACTAGCATCAGTACTGACGCTCCTAATTTTCTTGTTTGTTTTTTCATGTTGGGTCTTTACTACCGTACAGGTACGTGTGACCCGGTGGACGAGTCTAGATCTTACTATGTTGAATATGCTGATGAGGACTACTACGAGCACTAGCCGGGGTCCTACCAGGAAATCCTGAGACGTGTGGGCATGGATCTCACTTGCTTATTTCTTGGCATCTTATGCCCATTTGGTTCTTATCCGTACTCGGATGTTATATCATGTTTTCCGCTTGATGTATGATATATTGTTAGGACCTCTGTCCTCTATGTGCTACCTATCTATATATTTGGATCTTGTTGACTATATATTTCCTTTCTTTGTACATGGAGTGCTATGATATGTGGCTTGTATGTCGTCGGCGTACATACCCACTTTTGTACGCTGAGGCGCGATTACCGGGACGACGCATGCTCACTCTAGAACCTTTAACCTTGTAGTGGGGTTATACCGGCTAGGGGTTTAGGCGCGTCGTATGGCCGAGCTCTACCCAGGTGCATCATGCACTGTGGAAGCTGCTTTCCTATTTTGTCTCTATCACCATGGTTTGACACACTGATCCACTAGTGTCATTGCATGTGTTCTTTTCCTAGACCATTGTGATCACCTAGTGCCATTGCATGTGTTCTTTCCCTAAACCACATGATCCACATGACAACACACACTCAAGTGGATTCTGCGATGCTACTTCTGCTACACTTGTGCAATATGCAATGTGGAAGCTGCTTTCCTATGGGTTTCTCATCTCTATCACCATGGTTTGACAGACTTTTTCACTAGTTTCATTGCATGTGTTGTTTTCCTAAACCACATGGATCCACATGACAACACACACTCTAGTGGATTCTATGGTGCAACTTCTGCCACACTGGTGCAACATGCAATATGGAAGCTGCGTTCCTATGTATTTTTGGTCTGTATGACCAAGGTTTGACATACTGATCCACTAATGTCATTGCATGTGTTCTTTTCCTAGACAACATTGATCACCTAATGCCATTGCATGTGTTCTTTCCCTAAACCACATGGATCCACATGACAACACACACTCTAGTGGATTCTGTGATTCACCTTCTGCCACACTGGTGCAACACGCAATGTGGAAGATGCTTTCCTATGTGTTTTTGGTCTCTATGCCCAAGGTTTGACACAATCATCCACTAGTGTCATTGCATGTGTTCTTTTCCTAGACCACATTGATCCACTAGTGTTATTGCATCTGTTATTTTCCTAAACCACAAGGATCCAAATGAGAACACAAACTCTAGTGGATTCTGTGATGCAACTACTGCCACATTGGTGCAACATGCAATGTGGAGGTTGCTTTCCTATCTGTTTTTGTCTCTTTAACCATTTTTTGACACACTTATCCTCTAGTGTCATTGCATATGTTCTTTTCCTAGACCACATTCATCACCTACTATCATTGCATGTGTTGTTTTCCTAAACCATAGGGATCCACATAACAACACAAACTCCAGCGGATTTAGGATGCAATTTCTACCACACAGATGCAACATGCAATGTGGAAGGTGCTTTCCTATGTGTTTTTGGTCTCTATGACCAAGGTTTGACACACTGATCCACTTGCGTCATTGCATGTGTTCTTATCCTAAACTTCATAGATCCAAATGACAACAGACACTCCAGTGGATTCCATGATGCAACTTCTGCCACACCAGGGCAACATGCAATGTGGATGCTGCTTTCGTATCTATTTTTGTCTATGTTACCATGGTTTGACACACTGATCCATTAGTGTCATTCATGTGTTCTTTTCCTAGACCATTGTGATCACCTAGTGTCATTTCATGTGTTATTTCCCTAAACCACATGGATCCACATGACAACACACACTCTAGTGGATTCTCTGATCCAATTTCTGCCACACTAGTTTAACATGCAACGTGGAAGCTGATTTCCTATGAGTTTTTGGTCTCTGTGACAAAGGTTTGACATAGTGCTCCACTAGTGTCATTGCATGTGTTCTTTTCCTAGACCACATGGATCCACATAACAACACACACTCTAGTGGAATCTATTATGCAACTTCTACCACACTGGTGCAACATGCAATGTGGAAGGTGCTTTCCTATGTGTTTTTTGTCTTTGTGACCATGGTTTGACACACTGATCCACTAGTGCCGTTGCATGTGTTGTTTTCCTAGACCACATGGATCTACATGATAACACACACTCCAGTGGATTCTGTGATGCAACTCCTGCCACACTGGTGCAACATGTAATATGAAAGCTACGCTCCTATGTCTTTTTTGTATCTATCACCATTGTTTGACACACTGATCCACTAGTGTCATTTCATTTGTGTTATTTTCATAAATCACAAGGACCCATATGACAACACGCACTCTAGTGGATCCTGTGATGCAACTTCTGCTACACTGGTTCAACATGCAATGTGGAAGGAGCTTTCGTATGTGTTTTTGGTCTCTATGACCAAGGTTTGACACAATGATCCACTAGTGTCATTGCATGTGTTCTTTTCCTAGACCACATTGATCCACTAGTGTTATTGCATCTGTTATTTTCCTAAACCACATGGATCCACATGAGAACACAAACTCCAGCGGATTCGGTGATGCAACTACTGCCACACTAGTGCAACATGCAATGTGGAAGGTGCTTTCCTATCTGTTTTTGTCTCTTTAACCATTTGGGCACACTTATCCACTAGTGTCATTGCATATGTTCTTTTCCTAGACCACATTCATCACCTGCTGTCATTGCATGTGTTCTTTTCCTAAACCACATGGATCCACATAACAACACAAACTCCAGCGGATTCTATGATGCAATTTCTACCACACTGATGCAACATGCAATGTGGAAGGTGCTTTCCTATGTGTTTTTGGTCTCTATGACCAGGGCTTGACATACTAATCCACTAGTGTCATTGCATGTCTTATTTTCCTAAACCACATGGATCCACATGACAACAGACACTCTAGTGGATTTCATGATGCAACTTCTGCCACACCAGTGCAACATGCAATGTGGATCCTGCTTTCCTATCTATTTTTCCCTATGTTACCATGGTTTGACGCACTGATCCAATAGTGTCATTCATGTGTTCTTTTCCTAGACCACTGTGATCACCTAGTGTCATTGCATGTGTTATTTCCCTAAACCACATGGATCCACATGACAACACACACTCCAGTGGATTCTGTGATGCAATTCCTGCCACACTGGTGCAACATGCAACGCGGAAGCTACTTTCCTATGAGTTTTTGGTCTTTGTGACAAAGGTTTGACATAGTGATTCACTAGTGTCATTGCATGTGTTCTTTTCCAATACCACATGGATCCACATGACAACACACACTCTAGTGGATTCTATTATGCAACTTCTGCCACACTAGTGCAACATGCAATGTGGAAGGTGTTTTCCTATGTGTTTTTTGTCGTTGTGACCATGGTTTGACACACTGATCCACTAGTGCCATTGCATGTGTTGTTTTCGTCGACCACATTGTTGGGGATATACTTTCCGGGTATCCTCACAGTTCCTCACTGACAAGGGTGGCCCACTTCGGGTTAGAGCTTTGCTTCACGGGCGACCCAGTTAGGGAGAGAAGACGGAGTCCAATCTGGCTACGGGAAGGCCCAGAAGACTTACCGACTTAGGCACATAATGTTACTTGTAGTTCAAGATGTACTCTGTAACCAACTCTTAGTCGTAGTCGGATTGATCTCTCCTGTAAACCCTAGGCCGGATATCTATATAAGCCGTCCTAGGGAGAGCCTTTAGGGCACTACCCAATACTTTAGACCCTCAACTTGCACAGGCGATACCCTTGTAACCCATATTCCGGCTCTGCCGTATTACTGGATTGCTAGCAGGAGTAGGATTCGTCCTAAGCCGGCGGATTCGAACCTGGGTAAACTTGTGTGCTCACCGTCCCGGAATACCGTACGTCTCACACCCCTCTCTTCCGCACGCCTCGAGGACCCCCTCATGGCGTACTTGTCCTCAATCCGACGACAGTTGGCGCCCACCGTGGGGCATGTGAGCTTCGGATCTGCGTTCCGAGCGGAATCTGCAAGAATCAGAATTTGCGAGACCATCGCCGTCGGTCGCATCCTCTATGCCAGCGATGTCCCTCTCATCGTTCTCGACGAGACTTGTATTCCGGCTAGAGAGGCTGTGACTACCTATACGATCATGTCTTTTGGCGAGATCGATGTTTACATCGGTTTCACTGAATCTGCCCAACCCACCCCAGCGGTGATGATAGAGGCAGAAGAATCTTCTAGGTCCCCTTTGTCCACGGAGGCGGCAGAGTTCCGGATCTCAGAAAACCCTAAACCCACCCAGCCCGCACTAGTTGCGAAGATAGTGAAGAAATCTGAGCCTGAAGAAGACCTCACGGTCCAAGTCGAATCTGGAGTGGATCTCCCTAGAGAAGCCAGATCCTAGATCGACCCACCCGCAGAAGTCAAAATCCAGGAGGAGCATATCAATGACACTGATTCCAGCTCTGATGATGCCGGGACAGACAGGCCTTTCCTGAGGTACACACTAAGACGTATGATACTGCAAGGCGAAAGCGCAGATGCAATCCTCGAAACCATCAAAAGTTTTGACATGGCTGATCGCGAAAGCCGCAGGTACCTCAGGAAGCACGCGTCGCACTTTGTCGGATACGTGGGATCCGTATCCGGCTTTGCCGATGCTGGAAAAAATACCGACTCTATGCTAGAGGAAATTGGAACAAACACCGATGTTCCCGCATCCTCGGATGAATCTATGACGTCGGCAAATTTCCGAAAGTTCTCCGTGGAATATGAAGAGGAGTACAACTCCAAAGCTACAGAAGAAGGAGAAGCCATGGATGAAGGATCCGTGGAACACTCTCCCAGAGCGCGAGATGACATGGACGTCGGAGATAATCCCGAAATCCAGATGTCCGAAAGAACCGATCAGAGCTTGACTCCGGGAAACGGACCCAAAGCCGTCTTTGCTACCGGTGCTGCCAAGAAGGCAAAGAAGAAGAACAAGACCCCGGCAAAATACCCTCTCACAGAAGAGGTGATTGCCGAGGAATACGAGGAAGACTCGGATGGAGCACCTATCCTAGACGACCCGAAAAAAGAAGCATCGGTGGATGGACACATGATCACAGAAGGTGCGCGTAAACTCATCGATGCCGCATTAACCACACCTATCCAGGACCAGAGGAGATCCATTTGGGTATCAAGCTACTCAACAAGGGACTAGAGCAGCAGAAGTTTGCCCTGTCCGGAAGTCAAAAACTGGTCTCGGATTCTGACCAATGTTGCACAGATCCGGCATGGGCTGACGTAAGATCCTATTACGTTCGGGTGCAGTACCATCACCCCGAACGCAGGGAAGACAATTATTCAAGAACTGGATCGTCGGGACAGCATCACAGAACTACACATAACTGGAGCAATGTCGCTCCAGCGGCCGAGAAAGACGCGATCGCTGCAATGAATCCGAGGAATCCTCCCCCACGAGAGTTCAACGATCGAAAGGGAGAAGATAAGGAGAAACGTCGGGAGGAGGATCGTCAGAGAATGCCACCTCCTAGACATGAGAGCCGTCCGGCTGAGCCTCACCATGGTGGGAACGACGGACGAAGGAACGATGGAAACCATGCTGGAACAAGCCGGTAGGGGGCTCGGCGTAGTCAAGAACCTCCCCGGAACCGGAATAATGACGCTCCGGACGGAGGCCGGCGATCAGCCAGAAACAATTCAGCTGCCCCACCCCCTCCACTAGGCAGTTATCACAACGGCCCCCAAGTAGGTCAAGGAGGACGACATGGGGGAGGAGGTGGTGGCTGAAGCCGTAGTCCGGCTCCAAGGCACCGCAGCCATTGTCGACATTCAAGACGATCTCTATCCCCGAATGACGCGAGGCACAGGATCGACTCCAATATAGAGGCACAGCGCTACGAAAACGGTGATTTCTACGTGGGCCCAAAGTGTTTTGGACCACGCGTCAAAGCTACAAAATTCCCGGAAGGATTTGCTATCTCAAGGCACATCGAAGCCTACGACGCCATTGCTCGGCCAGATACCTGGCTACAGGATTTCTTCCAAGCTTGCTGCATCGCCAAAGGCAGAAACAGCCTGGTCGCAACCCGATATCTCCCACTTATGTTGCGGAAGACGGCGTGATCATGGCTCAATGAACTTCCGGAGAACACCATCCACAACTGGTATGACATGCAAAGTGCGTTCTTTCGGAATTTCGAAGGCACATATCGGAGGCCCTATACGGTTGGAGACCTACAGCGTTGCACCCAGAAAGCCGGAGAAACTTGCCGAGATTACCTCGGACGATGGATCGACACCAAGAACTCCTGTGAAGGAGTAAACGATCAAACCGCGATTAAAGCCTTCATCGCAGGACTCCCAATTGGTCTACTACGTCAGCGCTTGAAGTGTGATAAGGTCACTGATCTGGGAGAGATGATAGAAACAGCGAGCAAGTATGCAGATGCTGTCGACGATGCAGAGGGATTACGCAACGTCCTGGCTGTGCCTCAGTTGGCAAAACAACCAAAACAATAAGCTCATAAATGCAAAAATACCTCGAAAGAAAAACCCAGCGCGGAGACAGCCGTGGTCACTATTGTTTCCGGGTCTGGAGGACGAGGAGGATGTGGAGGAGGCCGCGGGCGTGGCCGTGGGACATCAAGGGTCCAAGGTAGAGGAGAGCAACAACCAGGCAAAACCTACACTTGGGCCGACATTGCCAATAACCCATGTGTTCATCACTTGGACGCCAATGGGGGCTCGTCCCACACCAACGCTGAGTGTCGTTTTAACAACGACATCAAGAGAGATGATATCGTGGGCTACAAAGCTAAGAGGAAGAAGGGAAAGAAAAATCCCGAAAAGGACAAGGAGACCAAGGAAGATTCCGATATGGAGGAAGCCGATGCTTCAAATCCCAAGTCGGAAGGGAAGAAAACTTTTCCCACCAAGAAGGACACTTACGTCACCTTCCTCGGATCTCAACCAGCAAAGGTCAAGAAAGCAGTTCTCCACGAGCTTAATGCAATAGTTCCGGCTGTGCCTTAGTATCTAGACTGGTCGGAAGTGGCAATCACATTTGACCACGTTGATCATCCGCCTAAGCTACACAGGCGAGGAAAATACGCCTTAATCGTCAACGCACTTATTGATGGTTATGGTTTCTCCAAGACCCTCATAGACGGTGGTAGCAGTATCAATACTCTCTATGTCGAAACGCTACGCCGGATGAAGATCTCGGAAACACAGTTGAACCATAGCTCTGTGATCTTTCACGGAGTTGTCCCAGGAAGACAAGCTAATTCCCTAGGAGAGATTACTTTGGATGTTACCTTTGGAACACCAAAGAATTATCGGACGCAGGCACTTTCCTTCGAAGTGGTCCCATTCAAGAGCGCATACCACGCTATATTCGGACGTCTGGCTTATTGGGCTTTTATGGCTCGTCCGTGTTACATTTACAATATGAGGAAAATTCCAGGTCCCAACGGCGTGATCACCATCAGGGGATACCCGAAGAAAGTGCGAGAGTGTGAGGATGGAAATGCTGCCTTTGCCGAAGCCGTGCTACACGCCCATGAGTACCAGGAGATCAAGAAGAGCATAGATCCGTCCGAGATTCCCACGACGAATAAGGAGGTGACAAAGCCAAATCCGGAGTTCAAGGCATCAGAAGAGACGAAGACGACGCCATTGAAGGATGATGACCCCTCCAAGGTGACCTAGATAGGCGTAGGCCTAAGTAGCGCATAGGAAAGCGCGCTCGTCAAGGTCCTCCAAGCAAATCAAGATATCTTCGCATGGCAGCCATCTGACATGACCGGAGTACCTAGGGAACTTGCCGAGCACTCTCTAAATGTAAACCCGAACGCTAAACTCGTCAAACAGTCCTTGCGATGGTTTGGCGATGAAAAGCGTAAGGCAATAGCTAAGGAACTAGCACGGCTCGAGTTAGCCGGATTCATAGAAGAGGTGATCCACACTGAGTGGTCGGCTAATCCTATAATGGTCCCTAAAAAGGACACCACTGATTTAAGGATGTGTGTTGATTATACTGCCTTGAACAAGGCTTGTCCAAAAGATCCGTTCGCTCTGCCTAGAATTGATCAAGTCATCGATTCTACAGCAGGCTCGGAACTCCTCTGTTTTCTCGAGGAATATTCCGGTTATCACCAAATCTGGATGAAGGAATCTGACAAAGTCAAAACTTCATTCATAACCCCCTTTGGAACCTTCTGTTTTGTTACAATGCCCTTTGGGCTGAAGAACGCAGGAGCTACGTACCAGCGCATGATGCAGCGTTGCCTCCATGACCAACTCAGACACAATGTACATGCATACGTGGATGATATCGCGGTGATGTCCAAAAAGAAGGAAACACTGATTTCCGACTTGGAGGAGACGTTCGCCAATCTACGAAAATACAACATCATGCTTAACCCGAAGAAATGCTTCTTTGGAATACCAGCCGGAAAATTGTTAGGTTTCATCATGTCTCAAAGAGGCATAGAGGTGAATCGAGACAAAATTAAGGCTATACTCAACATTTCCGGGCCAACTCGCATGAGCGACGTACAAAGACTAACTGGTTGCATTGCTGCGGTCAGTCGATTTGTAAGCCGGCTTGGTGAAAGAGCCGCGCCAATATATAAACTCCTGAAAAAGACCAAGGATTTTGTCTAGACGTACGAAGTTGAAGCTGCACTACAAGATCTGAAAAGAGTACTCACATCTGCTCCTATCCTTGCAGCGCCGGAACCTCAGGAACCGATGTTGCTTTACATTGCTGCGACAAATAAGGTTGTCAGTATCGTCATGGTGGAGAGACCAGAGGAAAATCAGGAACACCTGGTGTAGCGTCCGACGTACTTTGTTAGCGAGGTCCTGACAGAATCAAAGCAGCGGTATCCGCACTATCAAAAATTAGCTTACGGTGTTTTTCTAGCATCTCATAAGTTACGACACTATTTTCAGGAGCATCCAATTACCATGGGGAGCAAAGCTCCCATGAGAGACATAATCAACAATAGTGACGCCACAGGACGCGTCGCCAAATGGGGAATAGAGCTCTCAGCTTTCGACATTGAGTATAAACCTCGAACATCAATCAAATCCTAGATCCTTGCTGACTTTGTCGTTGACTGGACAGAGACGAAGGAGAACATGGTCCTCACTGATTCGGAATATTGGACCCTCTTCTTCGATGGGTCCAAGGCTTGAGGGGGCTCAGGGGCTGGCGTGGTGCTCAAATCACCCAGGGAGATAAACTTTTATACATGTTGCAGATCCACTTCACAGCGACAAACAACATTGCCTAGTATGAAGCACTGCTGCATGGAATCCGGATTGCTAAGGATATTGGCATCCGACGTTTGATGTGTTACGGATATTCGGATCTTGTTGCTCAGCAAGTATCGGATATTTGTAATGCAAATAAACACATGGCAGCATATAAAGCTGTCGTGGATGATCTATCTAAATCGTTCAAAGGGTTTGAAGTTCAACACATCCCTCGAGCAGAAAATGAGGAAGCAGATGCACTATCTCGCATAGGCTCTACACGAAAAGAGGTCCCGGATGGCGCTTTTTTAGAGCACCTCTAAGTCCCCTCGATAAAGGGAGTAGATGAGGAATATCTGACCAAATCCGAATCACCTTTGATAGCAGTTCTGGCTATAATTCCCAGCTGGACTCAACCCTACCTCGATTATTTGGTAGATGGCAAATTACCTGAAGACGAGGTGTCTATTATTAAAGGTGATCTCCATAAAAGGAGTGTTTCTAGGGGTTTTCAGCGTTGTGTATCTCCGGAAGAAGGAGTGGAAATCTTAAGGGAAATCCACGAAGGCGAGTGTGGTCACCACGCTGCATTTTAGACACAGATTTTTATGGCTTACAGCTCAGGCAGATGCCGAACGATTAGTCAAGACGTGCAAAGGCTGCCAAAAGTACGCCAAGCAAGCTCATGTTCCGGCTGATCAGCTACGAACAATACCTATAACATGGCCCTTTGCGGTCTGGGGGCTTGATATGGTAGGACCATTTAAACGAGCTCCAAGTGCATTTACTCACCTCTTAGTGATGGTGGATAAATTCACCAAATGGATTGAGGCTAAACCGGTCACTAGTTGTGATGGAGCAACAGCCAAAAGATTTGTCGAGGATGTTATAATCCGGTATGATTATCCGCATAGCATTATCACGGACAACGGGAGTAACTTATCTATGGGAGAATTGGCTGAATTCTGTGACGAGCAAAATATCCGGCTTGACATTGCGTCAGTCACACATCCACAGGATAATGAACAAGTTGAAAGGGCAAATGGTCTAATCTTACAAGGCCTGAAACCAAGACTCGAAGCACCACTATGACGTGCTGTGGGGGCTTGGGCAGAGGAATTACCCTCTGTAATTTGGAGTTTACGAACAACTCCGAACAACTCAACAGGATACACACCTTTCTTCTTGGTCTATGGCGCAGAAGCAATTCTTCCTAGTGATTTAATTCATACTTCTCCTAGAGTGGCTGCGTATATCGAAGAGGATGCCGAGATTTCTCGACAATCGACCTAGTCGAAGAAGTTCGCGTCATTGCTGAAATGAGATCTCCAGCCTATCAGCAGAAGTTACGCAAGTATCATAGCCAGAGAGTCCGAAACAGATCTTTTAATAAAGGTGATTTGGTTCTCCGGCTTGTGCAACAAAGAAAGCACAAACTTTCCCAGTATGGGAAGGGCCCTTTTTAGTTAGTCGAGTATTGCACAATGGATCGTACTACTTAACTGACATGAGGCCAGTCAAAGAAAGACCTGCTACTAAGAAGAGAAAGAGAGCTGGAGGCAGTACAAATCCGGATGAGTTAGCCAGACCGTGGAATATTGCTCAGCTACGTCCCTTTTATTCTTAGTTTATCCTTCTTTGTAATCATATATATGTACATGTTCTTTGAGAAATAAAAGTTTTGGTTGCCTCAAGTTTTTCTGAAAAGTTTTTGCCATCTTATTTCCAAATGATCATGTTATAGTCGAAAATCCCAGAATGCTTGAAAGTACTTTATGCGCATGTTCGTTCTGGTCTAGATTTCTGATTCTAAGACTGCTACCTTCGGGTATAACTCTAAAATTTCTAGTCTTTACTTTAGTTATTTGTCTGATTGCTGGATGCGGGGATTTTCTCAGTAGTGAATTGTTGGTACTGGAAGCCGCCTTTCTTTCCGAGTTTAAACTGGTTTAGCAAGTGAGCTCCGTTGCTTGGCAAAGTTTCCGGCTGAGGGTTTAGCCGGCTCACGAAAGGGATGAGGCAGAAAGATAGATAAACGGTAAGTAGAGACGAAAAAATTCAAGTGCTTATGAAAATATTTCAAGCACACAAAAAAAAGCCAAAAGTGCTGAATAGATCACAAGCTTAGCACTAGCAAAATCAATAGTACTTAATATTTACAAACGCGTCAAGTTCTTTTCGGAATAATACATAATTTTCTGGTCTATGATGCAGGAGGAGATGAAGGAGCTGCCGGCTCGCTGGTTACTCCGCCTTGATATCGTTCCGAGATGTCCGGATCTGAGGTGGTCCGTTCATCGTCGGAAACTTCTTCGGTTTCTTCTGGAGGAGGAGGCGGAGTAGTTACGTGGGTGAAGAAGGGGATTTCGTAGCTGGTCAGATCAACCACATGACACCCGTATCCGGCGCTAGAGTGCATGATAGCTTGAAGGTCCTGCTCCTGGCCGTCTTCGTCTACTTTGCAGTACCCTCTGGTCACTTGCCATATCTCCATGTTCCCATGGTGGCTCATGACCATGGTGAGAGCGTTCTGCGTAGAAGTCCGCGTGTAGGACATATTCTAGTCCCGAACAAGCTGCGACATCTCCTTGGCCTTGTCCCGCACCTGAAAATCTGACATGCTTGGCATGTCCGGAATCCTGAGAGACTCGCCAATGTCCTCAAGGGACTGGTGGAAGTCATGAAGAAGAGTCTATCAAGTTCAGAGGACCTATACACAAAACAAGTCAAGAAAAATCCGACATTGATAAAAGTCGAAGAAAAGATAAGTCAGACAGATGGAACATACCGAGAATGACATTTTCAATCTTGGTCTTCTCCTCCTGGAGACTCTAGAGTTCAGCCCGGAGCACCTGGGAGATGTCCTTCTCTCTGCCAAGCTCATTCTGGAGGTCCGAGATTATTTTATCCTGAGCAGCAATCTTGCGATCATGCTCTTCAGTGGCCATGGAGGAGGATTCAAGGACTTGAGCTATGCTCCTTTCATGATCCGCCTTGAGCTTATCCAGCTCTTGGCGAAGTCCCTTGTTCTCAACCACCAGGGTCTTGAGGTTCTCGGCCTCTTCAATCATAGCGATGGATTGTTTCAACAGCGCTGTAAGTCAAAAAAGAACAACAGTTCAGAAAAATTCAACATTGAAAAAGCAAAAAACAAGGTTTGAATCTCGTAATGTTTACCTTCAGCTTCATCCTTGGCTACTTTAAGTTCAGCATTGTTAAGCCGGAGAGCTTTGATCTCTCTCCGCTTATTGGAGACATTGGTCAGTAATTCCTGGTTATAGGAACATACTTTCTGTAAGTCAGAATACCCAAAGTCAGAAAGCTACTTAAGACTCGGGCTAATATTTTTTGCTAAATATCAGCACGAGCCTTGGGGGCTACACTAGTTCGTTCATTGGCATCCTAATGAAGCATAAACCCGGATTATGTATCCTACTTCATGCTTGGGGGCTAGAGGATATGATATAACATAATGTAAAAACAAGAGTTGGAATTCCGACTCACATATTTCTCGGGGGTGAGTTTATCCAAACCCGCGTTCACTTCAGCTGCCACCTTCTCGGCAAGAGTAAGAGGGATTAGTGGGGCTATTGGAAGCTCGCCAGTCCTAATACTCTCGTCGCGAAGGCGGACTTGAGCGAGAAGGTCAGAGAACTTGACGTCCTCTGCCTCTTGCGCTTCTTCTTCAGGGGATAAATGACTTTTGTCCAGGACTTTCCTGGCTAGCCGCTGGATTTCCTCTGCAGATTTCTGGGACATGCCAAACTTGGCAAATCCCGGATTGCTGAGGAGGTTTTCGGCGAAGATTTCAGCCGAGGGATCATTACCCGAAGAGGGTTCACCCTTATCTTGATCTGACGCACCCACGGTGACGTCAGTTTGCGACCCAAGGATCGCAGGCTCTGTGGGAGGAGCCGGATCTTCTGCAACCACCGAAGAAGGAATGATCGCCGGAGTTGCAGAAAGTTGAGGGGCAGGAGTCGGAGGAGCCACAGCAGGGGAAGCTATGGAGAGCTTCGTCTGTCGCAGGGGATTCGAAGGAATCCCTTTCCCCTTACCCTTGATGAGAGGCTTTGCTCTGAGAATGTAGTAAAGTCGGAAACATTACATCTTAGAAAGAAATTTGAGAAAGGTACAAAGGCGGAAATTGTGAATGAAAGTTACCTCTTCACTACAGGCACCTCCTTTGTGCCAACAACCACTGTCAGAGCTTTGCGCTTCTTGAGCGCAAGGTCCAGC
Organism: Avena eriantha; assembly: GCA_910589775.1. Taxonomy (NCBI): domain Eukaryota; kingdom Viridiplantae; phylum Streptophyta; class Magnoliopsida; order Poales; family Poaceae; genus Avena; species Avena eriantha. Next base: position 393,009,424 of record OU342744.1, on the reverse strand, counting down.
AATGGGACCACTTCTGTCTCCTGAGAAAACTTAGGAGGATATCCTTCGAGCGGAGCAAGTTCCGACTCGGGGAGATCAGCAAGCTGAAAACAAGAAAGCATATTAGTATTGTAGTATAACTTCAAGATTGAAACACATAAAAGGTGTACTGATGGAAGCTTACTGGCACCACGGGGTTTTCCACCGTGTGCATATCCAGAGAAATCTCCGGAATTCTCCTCTCGATCCGCTCCTTGATCTGGCTGATGTAGCCTTGAGTGGTGTAGGCTTTGGGGCTGATGCAGAGGAAGTCTTTTTTGGATGACGTGATGGAGTGTATCAATCTATCCCCGTGATACTGAAGTGGATGGATCCAACGTGAGACCCAGCACTAGGCCAAGTCGGATCCCTTCAGATCCTTGTGTTTGATCAAATATTCAATCCGCCTCTTAGCGAGGATTAGATCATCGGTGCGAGCCGGAGCAGCCTCGTCCCAAGAAGGTTTGGCCGTGGCAGCTCTGTCAACAAAAGCCGGCAAAGCAGTAGCTTTGCCGGGAGCTAGAATATTCCTATGATAGAAAAAGTGGCTGGCCATTGTTTGACCGAGTCACTGGCTAAAATTTTGGGATATGCCCGATCACGTCTAAGTGAAAAACTAATAGTGCCGGTGATGTAAGGAACACCGGCAGTGATGGAATTTCTTCGGACATGAAAGTAGTACCGGAAGAGAAGCAAACTCGGCCGAATGCCGAGAAAGCCCTCGCAAAGCGATGCATACGCGCTCATCTCTAAGAGAGAATTGGGACGAAGATTGTGGAGTTGAACTCCATAATGATCTATCACCTCGAAGAAGAACTCCGAGGGAGGAAAAGACAGACCTCGGTCGAGATGGGTGCCGAAGTGGACCCGCTCGTCGTCGCGCGGGTTGGGGACGGTTTCGCCGGAGCCGCTCCGCCAGTCGCCGGCGATGAGAAGACCCTCCTTCTCCACGTTCTTGAGGCCCTCCTCGGTGAGGGCGCAGGGGATCCAGATTCCTTGGAAGCTCTCCTTCTCTGCTACAGCTTCTGCCATCGCCAGCGCCGCTGCTGCCGCCAAACCGGAAGAAGATGATGAAGCCATTTCTCCGGTGAGAAGATGACCTGAAAGGGGCGGCGTTGGGAGTTCTGTGGGGGAAGGATGAGGGAGCTCTATGCGCGCAGGAAGATTGGGAGGAAAGGAAACGGCAAAGGACCGGTGGCAGGGAGAAGGAGAAATCCAAACCCCTTATATCCATGTAACTGCGCCAAGATTCGTGCAAATGCTACAGTGTAACTGCCACGCGTCGTTGAAAGAACTAGGAAGGATCCACGCGATGATTGCGTCTCCTCGATCTCCACACATGCATTGAAATGGCGCCTCGGTTCCGCGACCCGTGGGCCCACCAACGGTCGTCCTGACGACACGCCTGTCAGATGACGTGACTTGACCATGCTTGTGTCAGGTGGCGTTAGAGACCAAGTTCCGGCTTAAGTTTGAAATCAAGCTGGAAAATCCGAGTAACCTATTGATAGGTCCGACTTGTTTTTTAAGACCCGGATCGTATTTATGTTGTGAAGTTTCAGGAACCCTTCAAGATTCTGCAAGCCGAAGATCAAGCTAGACGATGATAAAATCCGACTTTGGACCTTGGAGGCCGCCGGGGGCTACTATTGGGGATATACTTTCCGGGTATCCTCACAGTTCCTCACTGACCAGGGTGGCCCACTTCGGGTTAGAGCTTTGCTTCACGGGCGGCCCAGTCAGGGAGAGAAGACGGAGTCCAATCCGGCTACGGGAAGGCCCAGAAGACTTACCGACTTAGGCCGATAATGTTACTTGTAGTTCAAGATGTACTCTGTAATCAACTCTTAGTCGTAGCCGGATAGATCTCTCCTATAAACCTAGGCTGGATATCTATGTAAGCCGTCCTTGGGAGAGCCTTTAGGGCACTACCCAATACTTTAGACCCTCAACTCGCACACGCGATACCCTTGTAACCCATATTCCGGCTCTGCCGTATTACTGGATTGCTAGCAGGAGTAGGATTCGTCCAAAGCCAGCTGACTCGAAACTGGGTAAACTTGTGTGCTCACCGTCCCGGAATACCGTACGTCTCACACCCCTCTCTTCCGCACGCCTCGAGGACCCCCTCATGGCGTACTTGTCCTCAATCCGACGACACACATGGATCTACATGACAACACACACTCCCGTGGATTATGCGATGCCACTTTTTCCACACTGGTGCAACATGCAATTAGGAAGCTGCGTTCCTATGTGTTTTTTGTATCTATCACCATGGTTTGACACACTGATCCACTAGTGTCATTTCATTTGTGTTATTTTCATAAACCACAAGGACCCACATGACAACACAGACTCCAGTAGATTATGTGATGCTACTTCTACCACACTAATGCAACATGCAATGTGGAAGCTGCTTTCCTATCTTTTTTTTGTCTCTATCACCATGGTTTGACACACTGATCCACTAGTGTCATTCCATGTGTACTTTTCCTATACCACTGTGATCACTTAGTGCCATTGCATGTGTTCTTTCCCTAAACCACATGGATCCACATGACAACACACACTCTAGTGGATTCTGTGATGCAACTTGTGCCACACTGGTGCAACATGCAATGTGGAAGTTGCTTTCCTATGTATTTTTGGTCTCTATTACTAAGGTTTGACACACTGATCCACTAGTGTCATTGCATGTGTTCTTTTCCTAGACCACATTGATCCACTAGTGTTATTGCATCTGTTCTTTTCCCAAACCACATGGATCCACATGAGATAACATACTCCAGTGGATACAGTGATGCAACTACTGCCACACTGGTGCAACATGCAATGTGGAAGGTGCTTTCCTATCTGTTTTTATCTCTTTAACCATTGTTTGACACACTTATCCACTAGTGTCATTGCATATGTTCTTTACCTATACCACATTGATCACCTAGTGTCATTGCATGTGATCTTTTCCTAAACCACTTGGATCCACATAACAACACAAACTCCAGCGGATTCTGTGATGCAATTTCTACCACACTGGCGCAACATGCAATGTGGAAGGTCCTTTCCTATGTGTTTTTGGTCTCTATGACTAAGGTTTGACACACTGATCCACTAGTGTCATTGCATGTCTTCTTTTCCTAAACCACATGGATCCACATGACAACAGACACTCCAGTGGATTCCATGATACAACTTCTGCCGCACTGGTGCAACATGCAATGTGGATGCTGCTTTCCTATTTGTTTTTGTCTCCGTTAGCATGGTTTGACACACTGATCCAATAGTGTCATTCATGTGTTCTTTTCCTAGAGCACTATGATCACCTAGTGTCATTGCATGTGTTATTTCCCTAAACCACATGGATCCACATGACAACACACACTCAAGTGGATTCTGTGATGCAATTTCTGCCACACTAGTGCAACATGCAACATGACAACTGCTTTCCTATGAGTTTTTGGTCTCTGTGACCAAGGTTTGACATAGTGATCCACTAGTGTCATTGCATGTGTTCTTTTCCTAGACCACATGGATCCACATGACAACACACAGTCTAGTGGATTCTATGATGCAACTTATGCCACACTAGTGCAACATGCAATGTGGAAGGTGCTTTCCTATGTGTTTTTTGTCTTTGTGACCACGGTTTGACACACTGATCCACTAGTGCCATTGCATGTGTTGTTTTCCTAGACCACATGGATCTACATGACAACACACACTCCAGTGGATTCTGTTATGCAACTTCTGCACACTGGTCCAACATGCAATGTGGAAGCAGCGTTCCTATGTGTTTTTTTGTATATATCACCATGGTTTGACACACTGATCCACTAGTGACATTTCATTTGTGTTATTTTCAGAAACCATAAGGACCCACATGACAACACACACTCTAGTGGATTCTGTGATGCAACTTCTGCCACACTAGTGCATCATGCAATGTGGAAGCTGCTTTCCTATCTATTTTTTATCTGTATCACCAAGGTTTGACACACTGATCCACTAGTGTCATTGCATGTCTTCTTATCCTAGACAACTTTGATCACCTAGTGCCATTACATGTGTTATTTCCCAAAACCACATGGAACGAAATGACAACATACAATCCAGTAGATTATACGATGCAACTTCTGCCACACTAATGCAACATGCAATGTGGAAGCTGCTTTCCTATCTGTTTTTTGTCTCTGTCACCATGGTTTGACACACTAATCCACTAGTGTCATTCCATGTGTTCCTTTCCTATACCACTTTGATCACTTAGTGCCATTGCATGTGTTCTTTCCCTAAACCACATGGATCCACATGACAACACACACTCTAGTGGATTCTGTGATGCAACTTGTGCCACACTGGTGCAACATGCAATGTGGAAGGTGCTTTCCTATGTGTTTTTGGTCTCTATGACCAAGGTTTGACACACTGATCCACTAGTGTCATTACATGTGTTCTTTTCCAAGACCACATTGATCCACTAGTGTTATTAAATCTGTTCTTTTCCCAAACCACATGGATCCAGATGATAACACACACTCCAGTGGATACTGTGATGCAACTACTGCCACACTGGCGCAACATGCAATGTGGAAGGTGCATTCCTATCTATTTTTGTCTCTTTAACCATTGTTTGACACACTTATCCACTAGTGTCATTGCATATGTTCTTTTCCTAGACCACATTGATCACCTAGTGTCATTACATGTGTTCTTTTCCTAAACCACATGGATCCACATAACAACACAAACTCCAGTGGATTCTGTGATGCAATTTCTACCACACTGGCGCAACATGCAATGTGGAAGGTCCTTTCCTATGTGTTTTTGGTCTCTATGACTAAGGTTTGACACACTGATCCACTAGTGTCATTGCATGTCTTGTTTTCCTAAACCACATGGATCCACATGACAACAGACAGTCTAGTGGATTCCATGATACAACTTCTGCCACACTGGTGGAACATGCAATGTGGATGCTGCTTTCCTATCTGTTTTTGTCTCTGTTACCATGGTTTGACACACTGATCCAATAGTGTCATTCATGTGTTCTTTTCCTAGACCACTATGATCACCTAGTATCATTGCATGTGTGATTTCCCTAAACCACATGGATCCACATGACAACACACACTCTAGTGGAATCTCTGATGCAATTTCTGCCACACTAGTGCAACATGCAACATGGAAACTACTTTCCTATGAGTTTTTCGTCTCTGCGACCAAGGTTTTACACAGTGATCCACTAGTGTCATTGCATGTGTTCTTTTCCTAGACCACATTAATCCAAATGACAACACACAATCTAGTAGATTATGTGATGCAACTTCTGCCACAATAGTGCAACATGCAATGTGGAAGGTGCAATCCTATGTGTTCTTTATCTCTGTCACCATGGCTTGACACACTGATCCACTAGTGTGATTGCATTTGTGCTCTTTTCATAGACCACAAGGAACCACATGACAACACAGACTCTAGTGGAATCTGTGATGCAACTTCTGCCACACTAGTGCATCATGCAATGTGGAAGTTGGTTTCCTATCTATTTTTTATCTTTGTCACCAAGGTTTGACACACTGATCCACTAGTGTCATTGCATGTGTTCTTTTCCTAGACCACTGTGATCACCTAGTGCCATTGCAAGTATTCTTTCCCTAAACAACATGGATCCAAATGACAACACGGACTCCAGTAGATTATGTGATGCAATTTCTGCCACACTAGTGCAACATGCAATGTGGAAGATGCTTTCCAATCTATTTTTTGTCTCCGTCACCATGGTTTGACACATTGATCCTCTAGTATCGTTCTATGTGTTCTTTTCCTAGACCACTGTGATCACCTATTGCCATTGCATGTGTTCTTTCCGTAAATCACATGGATCCACATGACGACACACACTCTAGTGGAATCTGTGTTGCAACTTCTGCCACACTAGTGCAACATGCAATGTGGAAGGTCCTTTCCTATGTGTTTTTGTCTCTATGACCAAGGTTTGACACATTGATCCACTAGTGTTATTGCATGTGTTCTTTTCCTGGACCACATTGATCCACTAGTTTTATTGCATCTGTTCTTTTCCTAAACCACATGGATCCACATGAGAACACAAACTACAGTGGATTCTATGATGCAACTACTACCACACTAGTGCAACATGCGATGTGGAGGATGCTTTCCTATCTGTTTTTGTCTCTTTAACCATTTTTTGACACACTTATCCACTAGTGTCATTGAATATGTTCTTTTCCTAGACCACATTCATCACCTACTGTCATTGCATGTGTTCTTTTCCTAAACCACATGGATCCACATAATAACACAAACTCCAGCGGATTCTATGATGCAATTTCTACCGCACTGATGCAACATGCAATGTGGAAGGTGCTTTCCTATCTGTTTTTTGGTCACTATGACCAAGGTTTGACACACTGATCCACTGGTGTCATTGCATGTGTTCTTATCCGACACTCCATGGATCCACATGACAAAATACACTCCAGTGGATTCCATGGTGCAACTTCTGCCACACTAGTGCAACATGCAATGTGGATGCTGCTTTCCTATCTTTTTTTGTCTATGTTAACATTGGTTTGACGCACTGATCATACTGTCATTCATGTGTTATTTTACTAGACCACTGTGATCACCTAGTGTCATTGCATGTGTTATTTCCCTAAACCACATGGATTCACATAACAACACACACTCCAGCAAATTCTGTGATGCAATTTCTGCCACACTGGTGCAACATGCAACGTGGAAGATGCTTTCCTTTGTGTTTTTGGTCTCTGTGACAAAGGTTTGACATAGTGATACACTAGTTCCCTTTCATGTGTTCTTTTCCTAGACCACATTAGTCCAAATGAAAACACAAAATCTAGTGGATTATGTGATGCAACTTCTGCCACACTGGTGCAACATGCAATGTGGAATGTGCTTTCTGATGTCTACGCACTTCTATTCTTGTAGATAGTTGTTGGGCCTCCAAGTGCAGAGGTTTGTAGAACAACAGCAAGTATTCCCTTAAGTGGATCACCCAAGGTTTATCGAACTCAGGGAAGAAGTGGTCAAAGGTATCCCCTCTCAAGCAATCCTCCAATCAAGATACAAGAAGTCTCTTGTGTCCCCAACACACCCAATACACTTGTCAGGTGTATATGTGCACTAGTTCGGCGAAGAGATAGTGAAATACAAGTGGTATGGATAATTATAAGTGGTAACCGTGCCAGAAAATAGCTTGCTCGCGTGTGGTTGACGTGGGAAATGACTAAAGGAAAACTGAATTAAAGATGGAAGCAAGCAAACATGTAATAGATCTAATTTCAAACGGTGTATTAATGCTTAGAACAAATCCTAGGGATCATACTTTCACTAGTGAACACTCTCATATAAATATCTTCTCTTTATGATACTACTCTTAACTACTCTCCGGTTGGACACTCTAATCATTGGTAGGGCTATAACAGCACTCCGCAAAGTTTTCTTTCCGCATCTAGATAACCCCACACTGTCACCTTGAGCACTAGATGGTTCCAACAAACACCACAATTTCATAAAGACATCCAACTCCAAATATAACTCATAACAAGTATTTGTAATCTATAGCCCAAGTGCCGCCATGGTGTGCACACTGTCAACTTCACACACATGGGGAGAGCAGAGAACTATTAAAGCACTTGAGTTGCAAGGTAGATCTACTTGATTTCAAAGCTCATGATCACAATATGATCATGCATAGAGAGAGAGATGAACACATAGCTACCGGTAGAACCCTTAGCCTCGAGGAAGAACTACTCCCTCATCATCATGGGAATTAGCAACGGCGATGGAGATGGTGGTGGAGATTGATGGAGATGGCTCCGGGGGCACTTCCCTGTCCCGGCAGGGTGCCGGAACAGAGACTTTCTATACCCTGAATCTCCCCTTCGGTGGCGTCGGCGCTGCGGAACTTTTTGTGGCTGGAGGCTTGACGATTTAGGGTTTTTACATCGGGAGGCATATTATAGGTGAAGAGGCAAGGTTGGTGGCCGGCCAGGGGGCCCACACCATGCCCTGGTGCGACCAAGGGGGACCCGCGCCTAGGGGTGGTGTGTCCACCCTGTGTCCCCTCTCCGTCTCTCCTTCTGGCTCCATGAGTCTTCCGGGAAAAAATCGACTTTGGCTTTTCTCCGGTCCAATTCCGAGAATATTGATTTTCTGACTTTCCTAGAACCAAAATCAGTAGAAAATAGGCAACTGGCACTGTGGCATCTTGTTAATAGGTTAGTCCAAGAAAGTGTATAAAACGTACTCCAAAGTGTGGACAAAAAATAAGAAAGTAGATAAAACCAAGCATGGAACATCAAAAATTATAGATACGTTAGCAACGTATCACTTTCCTAAGTGTTTTTGGTTTCTGTGACCAAGGTTTGACACACTAATCCACTAGTGTCATTGCATGTGTTCTTTCCCTAAACCATATGGATCCACATGACAACACACACTCCAGTTGATTCTATGATGCAACTTCTGCCACACTGGTGCAACATGCAATGTGGAAGCTGTGTTCCTATGTGTTTTATGTCTCTGTCACCATGGTTTGACACACTGATCCACTAGTATCATTGCATTTGTGTTCTTTTCATAAACCAGAAGGATCCACATGACAACACACACTCAAGTGGATTCTGTGATGCAACTTCTGCCACACTAGTGCATCAAGCAATGTGGAAGTTGCTTTCTATCTATTTTTTGCCTCTATCACCATGGTTCGACACACTGATCCACTAGTGTCATTGCATTTGTTCTTTTCCTAGACCACTATGATCACCTAGTGCCATTTCAAGTGTTCTTTCCCTAAACCACATGGATCCATATGACAACACACACTCTAGTAGATTATGTGATGCAACTTCTGCCACACTGGTGCAACATGCAATGTCGAAGCTGCTTTCCTATCTATTTTTTGTCTCTGTCACCATGGTTTGACACACTAATCCACTAATGTCATTACATGTGTTCTTTTCCTAGACCACCGTGATCTCCTAGTGCCATTGCATGTGTTCTTTCCCAAAACCACATGAATCCACATGAGAGGACAGACTCAAGTGGTTTCTATGTTGCAACTTCTGCCAGACTCGTGCAACATGCAATGTGAAAGGTGCTTTCCTATGTGTTTTTGGTCTCTATGACCAAGGTTTGACACACTGATCCACTAGTGTCATTGCATGTGTTCTTTTGTTAAACCACATGGATCCACATTAGAACACACACTCCAGTGGATTCTGTGATGCAACTACTGCCACACTGGTGCAACCTGCAAGGTGGAAGATGCTTTCCTATCTGTTATTGTCTCTTTAACCATTGTATGACACACTTATCCACTATTGTCATTGCATGTATTCTTTTCTAGACCACATTGATCACCTAGTGTCATTGCATGTGTTCTTTTCCTAAACCACATGGATCCACATAACAACACAAACTCGAGTGGATTCTGTGATGCAACTTATGCCACACTAGTGCAACATGCAATGTGGAAGGTCCTTTCCTATGTGTTTTTGGTCTCTATGACCAAAGTTTGAGACACTGATCCACTAGTGTCATGTCATGTATTCTTCTCCTAAACCACATGGATCCACATGACAACAGACACTCCATTGGATTCTATGATGCAACTTCTGCCACATTGGTGCAACATGCAATGTGGATGCTGCTTTCCTATCTGTTTTTGTCTCTATTACCATGATTTGACACACTGATCCAATAGTGTCATTCATGTGTTCTTTTCCTAGACCACTATGATCACCTAGTGTCTTTGCATGTGTTATTTCCCTAAACCAAATGGATCCACATGACAACACACACTCTAGTGGATTTTGTGATGTAATTTCTGCCACACTGGTGCAACATGTAATGTGGAAGGTGATTTTCTATGTGTTTTTTGGTCTCTATGACCAAGGTTTGACACACTGATCCACTAGTGTCATTGCATGTGTTCTTTCCCTAAACCACATGGATCCACATGACAATACACACTCTAGTGGATTCCATGATGCAACTTCTGCCACACCAGTGCAACATGAAATCTGGATCCTGCTTCCTATCTATTTTTGTCTATGTTACCATGGTTTGACACACTGATCCAATAGTGTCATTCATGTGTTCTTTTCCTAGACCACTGTGATCACCTAGTGTCATTTCATGTGTTATTTCCCTAAACCACATGGGTCCACATGACAACACACACTCAAGTGGATTCTGTGATTGTCGTCAGATTGATGACAAGTACGCATGAGGGGGTCCTCGAGGCGTGCGGAAGAGAGGGGTGTGAGACGTATGGTGTTCTGGGACGGTGAGGACACAAGTTTACCCAGGTTCGCCTGTGCGAGTTGAGATTGTGATTATAAGGGGTGCCCTAAAGGCTCTCCCTAGGACGGCTTATATAGATATCCAGCCTAGGGTTTACAGGAGAGATCTGTCCGGCTACGACTATGAGTCGGTTATAGAGTACATCTTGAACTACAAGTAACACTATGGGCCTATGTCGGTAAGTCTTCTGGGCCTTCCTATAGCCGGATTGGACTCCTCTTCTCTCTGATTGGGTCGCCCGTGAAGCAAAGATATAACCTGAAGTGGGCCACCCTGTTCAGCGAGGAACTGTGAGGATACCCGGAAAGTATATCCCCAACAGCATCCCCCTGAAGTCTCCAAGATCTAGAGTTGGATTCATCATCGTCTAGCTTGATCTTCGTCTTGCAGAATGTTGAAGGGTTCCTGAAACTTCCAAACAAAAGATACGATCCGGGTCTCAAAAATTAGCCGGACCTATCAATACGTTATTCGGATTTTCTAGCTTGATATTCAAACTAAGCAGGAACTTGGTCTCTGACGTCATCTGACACTGGTCATGGTCAAGTCAAGTCATCTGACAAACATCCTTTCAGCATGACCGTTGGTGGCTCCGCAGTTCGTGGAACTGAGGCGCCATTTCAATGCATATGCGGAGATCGAGGTGACGTAATCATCGCGTGGGACCTTCCCAGTTACTTCCACGACGCGTGGCGGTTACAATGTGCATTTGCACGAATCTTGGCGTGGTTAGGTGGTTATAAGGGGTGTGGATTTCCTTTTCCTCATCTTTCCCTATTCCCTTGCCGTTTCCTGTCCTCCACTTCTTCATCACACATAGAGCACCTCTGCTTCCCAGATTCCCAGCGCCGCCCATCCAAGGTCATCGGCGCACCGGAGAAATGGCTTCATATTCATCCTCCTGCTTGGCTGGCTTCATAGCGGCGGCGACGGCGGTTGCAGCGGCGGAGAAAGAAAGCAACCGGGGGGTTTGGATCTCGTGTCTCCTCGATGACGAGAAGATCCACGTCGTGGAGAATGAACGGCTCCTCCGCACCGACGACTGGTGGAGCGGTTTCGGGGAAACCATCCCCAACCCGCACGCTGACAAGCAGGTACACTTCGGCACTCACCTCGACAGAGGTTTTTCTTTCCCTCCCTCGGAAATCTTTTCCGAGGTGACAGATCACTACGGTGTTCAGCTTCACCATCTTCCTCCCAACTCCATCTTAGAGATGAGATCTTATGCAGCTTTGTGTGAGGGATACATCGGCATCAGGCCGAGTCTCACTTTTTTCCGGTTTTACTTTCATGTCCGGAGAAATTCCATCACTGCCGGTAATCCTTATTTTACCGGCACGATTAACCTTTCAGTTAGACACGAGCATGTTTATCCTCGCATTTTACCTAGTGAGTCGGTCAAACAGTGGTCGGCCACCTTCTTTTACCATAAGGATATCCCTGCTCCCGGCAAAGCTACTCCTTTGCCGGCTTTCATCGATGGACCCGCCACAGCCCTAGCGTCCTGGGACGAGGCTCCTCCAGCTCTCAGTGACGATCTGATCCTCACCAAGAGGCGGATCGAATACCTAATGAAGCACAAGGGCTTGAGAGGATCCGACCTAGTCCAGTGTTGGGTGGCACGCCGGATCCAGCCTCTCTAGCACCACGGCGACCGACTGATGCATTCCATCACGGCGTCGAAACAAGACTCCCTCCGCATCAGCCCCAAGTCCCTAAAGCCACATGACTACATTAGCCAGATTAAATGGCTGATTAAGGGTCAGATTGAGAGAAAGATTTCGGACTTGTCTCTAGACATGCACATAGTCGAAGACCCTTTAGTACTGGTAAGCTTTTGAATAGTAAACCCTTTTTATGTGTTTCACCTTTAAGCTATTTCACAACACTGAGATATTATCTTCTTTTCAGCTTGCCGACCTCCCTGAGTCGGAACTGGCTCCCATGGAGGGATATCCTCCGGAGTTTTCTCAGGAGGTGGAACTGGTCCCACTGCCGAACGTTGTGCCCAAAAAGCGCAAAGCTCCGACAGTGGCTGTCGGCACAAAGGAAGTGCCAGTTGTGAAGAGGTAACTTTCAACAAAACTTCCTCCTTTGTACTTTATTCGTATTTTCTTCTGAGATGTAATGTTTTCTACTATATCACATTCTCGGAGCTAAACATCTCATCAAGGGCAAGGGAAAGGGAACTTCTTCGAAGCCTCTGCGGCAGACAAAGCTGACTATGGCTTCTACTGCCATGGCTCCTCCGACTCCTGCCCCACAACCTTCTGCAACACCGGTAATTACTACATCGCCGGTTGTCGCATAAGATCCGGCTCCTTCAACGGGGCCAGCGACCCTTGAGTCGCAAACTGACGCCACCATGGGTGGCTCAGGTTTAGATAAGGGTGAACCCTCTTCGGGTAATGATCCCTCGGCAGATACCTTCGTTGAGAACCTCCTGAAAAATCCGGGACTTGCCAAATTTGGCTTGTCTCGGAAATCTATAGAGGAAATCCAGTGGTTGGCCTGGCAATGCCTGGAAAGCCGTAATCTCTCTGCTGAAGAAGTAGCACAAGAAGCGGAGGACGTCAAGTACTCCGACCTTCTTGAAAAAGTCCTCCTTCACAACGAGGGACTAAGAGCTGGTGTGCTTCTACTACCTCCGGTTATTCCACTCACCCTCGCCGAGAAGGTTACCACCGAGGTGAACATGTGCCTGAGCAAGCTCACACATGAACATCATGTAAGTCGGAATTCCAACTCAGGTTTTTCTTTATTGTACTTTATATCATATCTCCTAGCCCCCAAGCATGAAGTTGGATATACAATCCGGGTTTATGCTTCCTTAGGATGCTAAAGAACAAACTAGTGTAGCCCCCAAGGCTCGTGCTGATATTAGTAACAATTTTAGACCGAGTCTTCAGTAGACTTCTGACTCTGGGTATTCTGACTTACAGAAAGTTAATTCATATAACCAGGATTTGTTGAAGAATATCTGCAACAAGCGGAGAGAGATCAAAGATCTCTGACTTCAAAATGTTGAGCTTAAGGTTTCCAAGGATAAGGCCAAAGGTAAACATTTCGAGACTCAAACCTTGTCTTGTGTTTTCGTAGTCAAATAATTTTTCTTAAACTGTTGTTCTTTTTGACTTACAACACTAGTAAAGCAGTCATGTGCTATGATCAAAGAGGCCGAGAATTTGAAGACCTTGGTGCTGGAAAACAAGGATCTCCGCCAAGAGCGAGACCATCTTAAGGCAGATCATGAGAAGAGCATAGCTCAAGTTCTCGAATCCTCCTCCATGGCCACCGTGGAGCGTGATCGCAAGATTGCACTCCACGAGAAGAAAATGTCGTATCTCAATGAAGAGCTTTGTAGAGAGAGGGACCTTTCCGAGGCTCTCTGGGCTGAACTCCGGAGTCTTCAGGAAGAGAAGACCAAACTAGATGACGTCATCTTTGGTATGTTTCCATCTTTCTGACTTATCTACATTCTTTGATTCTTTCGAAGTCGGATTTACTTAACCGTTTTTTGTGTTATATGTATAGGTCCTCTGAACTTGACGGATTCCACTTCTGCCGAGCCTCGCACCCACCGGCTTACCCAAGTCGGTGATTTGCTTCATGACTTCTGCCAATCCATTAAGGATATTGGCGAAGCTCTCAAGGTTCTAGACATGCATAGCATGTCCGACTTTTAGGTGCGGGACAAGGCAAAGGAGATGCCACAGCTTGTCCGGGACTGGAACATATCCTACGCATGAACCGCAGCGTAAAACGCTCTCACCATGGTCATGAGCCACCATGGAAGCATGGAAATCTGGCAAGTGACCAGAGGGTACTGAAAGGTGGACGAAGACGGACAGGAGCAAGACATTAAGGCCATCATGGACTCCTGCGCTGGATATGGGTGTCATGTAGCTGACTTAACCAGCTATGACACTCCCTTCTTCACCCGCGTGGACATGCCGCCTCCGCCTCCCGAAGAAGAAACCGAAGTTCCCGATGATGACCACACCATGTCGGATGTGGATATCTCGGAACGATATCAAGGCGATGTATCTAGCGAGCCGGCAGCTCCTTCCTCTCCTCCTGCATCATAGATTACTAGAAACAAATGTATTATTCTGAGAAACATTATGGGACTTTAAATAAGTAGTATGATACTTTTGCTAGTGCCAAGTTTTAATCTATTCAGCACTTTTGACTTTAAATTTTTGTGTGCCTGAAATGTTTGCATAAGCACTTGAACTTTTTCGTCTATACTTATCATTTATCTAGATTTCCGCCTCATCCCTTTCGTGAGCCAGCTAAACATTCTGCACGGAAACTTTGCCGAGCAACGGAGCTCAATTGCTAAACCAGTTTAAACTGGGAAACAAAGCCGGCTACCAGTACCAAAAATTCACTACTCGGAAAATGCCCGCATCCGGCAATCAGAATAATAACCAAAGTATAGAGTAGAAACTTTAGAGTTATACCCGAAGGTAGCATTTTTAGAATCGGAAATCTAGACCAGAACAAACATGAGCATAAAGTTCTTTCAAGTATTCTGGGATTTTCGACTATGACATGATCATTTGGAAATAAGATGGTAAAAACTTCTCAGAAAAAACTTGAGGCACCCAAAAAATTTATTTCTCATAGAACATGTACATATATATGATTACAAAGAAGAATTAAACTAAGAATAAAAGGGACGTAGCTGAGTAATATTCCACGGTCTGTCTAATTCATCCGCATTTGTACTGCCTCCATCTCTCTTTCTCTTCTTAGTAGCATGTCTTTCTTTGACTGGCCTCACATTAGTTAAGTAGTACGAACCATTGTGCAATACTCGACTAACTAAAAAGGGCCCTTCCCATACCGGGGAAAGTTTATGCTTTCTTTGTTGCACAAGCCGGAGAACCAAATCGCCTTTATTGAAAGATCTGTTTTTGACTCTCTGGCTATGATACTTGCGTAACTTCTGCTGAAAGGCTGTTGATCTCATTTCAGCAACGACGCGAACTTCTTCAACTAAGTCGAGATCATTTTGTCGAGAAATCTCGACATCCTCTTCAATATTGCGGCCACTCTAGGAGAAGTGTGAATCAAATCACTAGGAAGAACTGCTTCCGCGCCATAGACCAAGAAGACAGGTGTGTATCCGGTTGACCTGTTCAGAGTTGTTCGTAAACTCCATATTACAGAGGGTAATTCCTCCACCCAAACCCCCGCAGCACGTCGTAGTGGTGCTTCGAGTCTCGGTTTTAGGCCTAGTAGGATTAAACCATTTGCTCTTTCGACTTGTCCATTAGCTTGTGGATGTGCGACTGACGCAATGTCGAGCCAGATATTTTGTTCGTTGCAGAATTCGGCTAGTTCTCCCATAGAGAAATTACTCCTGCTGTCTGTGATAATACTATGCGCATAACCATACCGGATTATAACATCCTCCACAAATATTTTGGCTATTGCTCCATCACAACTAGTGATGGGTTTAGCCTCAATCCATTTGGTTTATTTATCCACCATCACTAAGAGGTGAGTAAATCCATTTGGAGCCCGTTTAAACGGTCCTACCATGTCAAGCCTCCAGACCGTGAAAGGCCATATAATATGTATCGGTCGCAGCTGATCAGTCAGAACATGAGCTTGTTTGGCGTATTTGTGGCAGCCCTTGCACGTCTTGACTAGCCGTTCGGCATCTGCCTAGGCTGTAAGCCAGAAAAAAACGGGTCTAAAAGCTTTTGCCACTAAAGATTTGGGTGCAGCGTGGTGACCACACTCTCCTTCGTGGATTTCTCTTATGATTTCCACTCCTTCTTCCGGAGATACGCAGTGCTGAAAAACCCTAGACACACTCTGCTTATAGATCTCACCACTAACCACAGTGTCGGTTTTTGCTCGTCGGACGATCTGCTGGCTCAGAACTTCGTCTTCGGGTAATTTGCCGTCTACCAAATAATCATGTAGGGTTGAGTCCAGCAGGGAATTACAACCAGAACTGCTATCAAAGGTGAGTCGGATTTGGTCGGATATTCCTTGTCTACTCCCTTTATTGAGGGAACTTTGAGGTGCTCTAAAAAAGCGCCATGCGGGACCTCTTTCCGTGCAGAGCCTATTCGAGATAGTGCATCTGCTTCCTCATTTTCTGCTCGAGGGATGTGTTGAACCTCAAACCCGTCGAACGATTTAGATAAATCATCCAAAAACAGCTTTATATGCTGCCATGTGTTTATTTGCATTACAAATATCCGACACTTGCTGAGAAACAAGATCCGAATCTTCGTAACACATCAAACGTCAGATGCCGATATCCTTAGCAATCCAGATTCCATGCAATAGTGCTTCATACTCGGCAATATTATTTGTCTCTGTGAAGTGGATCTGCAACACGTATAAGAGTTTATCTCTTGGGGTGATTTGAGCACCACGCCAGCCCCCGAGCCCCCGCGAGCCTTAGACCCAGCAAAATATAGGGTCCAATATTGCGACTCAGGGAGGGTCATATTTTCCTTCGTCTCTGTCCAGTCAGCAACAAAGTCAGCAAGGATTTGGAATTTGATTGATGTCCGAGGTTTGTACTCAATATCGAAAGCTGAGAGCTCTATGCCCATTTGGCGACGCGTCCTGTTGCGTCACTTTTGTTGATTATATCTCTCATGGGAGCTGTGCTCACCACGGTATTTGGATGCTCCTGAAAATAATTTCGTAGCTTACGAGATGCTAAGAACACACCATAAGCCATCTTTTGATAGTGCGGATACCGCTGTTTCGATTCTGTCAGGACCTCGCTGACAAAGTAAGTCAGATGTTGCACCAAGTGTTCCTGATTTTCCTCCGGTCTCTCCACTACCATAACAATACTAACGACTTTGTTTGTAGAAGCAAGATAGAGCAACATCAGTTCCTGTGGAACCGACGCAGCAAGGATAGGAGCAAATGAGAGTACTTTCTTCAGGTCTTGTAGTGCGGCTTCATCTTCGTCGGTTCACACAAAATCCTTAGTCTTTTTCAGGAGTTTGTATAATGGTGCGGCTCTTTCACCGAGCCAGCTTACGAACCGACTGACTACAGCAATGCAACCAGTTAGTCTTTGTACGTCCTTTAGGCGAGTTGGCCTGGAAATATTGAGTATAGCCTTGACTTTGTCCCGGTTCACCTCTATGCCTCTTTGAGACACGATGAAACCTAACAATTTCCCGGCCGGGATTCCAAAGAAAATTTTCTTAGGATTAAGCATTATGTTGTATTTTCGTAGATTGGCGAACGTTTCCTCCAAGTCGAAAATCAATGTTTCCTTCTTTTTGGACATCACCACAATATCATCCACATATGCGTGTACATTGTGTCTGATTTGATCGTGGAGGCAACGCTGCATTGTGCGTTGGTACGTAGGTCCTGCGTTCTTCAGCCCAAAAGGCATCGTAACAAAACAGAAGGTTCCAAAGGGGGTTATGAATGAAGTTTTGACTTTGTCAGATTCCTTCATCCGAATTTGGTGATAACCGGAATATGTGTCGAGAAAACAAAGGAGTTCCAAGCCTGCCGTAGAATCGATAACTTCATCAATCCTAGGCGGAGCGAATGGATCTTTGGGACAAGCCTTGTTCAAGGCAGTATAATCAACACACATCCTTAAATAAGTGGTGTCCTTTTTAGGGACCATTACAGGATTAGCCGACCACTCAGTTGGATGACCTCTTCTATGAATCCAGCTAACTCGAGTCGTGCTAGTTCCTTAGCTATTGCCTTACACTTTTCATTGCTGAAACGTTGTAAGGACTGTTTGACGGGTTTAGCGTTCTTGTTTACATTTAAAGAGTGCTCGGAAAGTTCCCTAGGTACTCCGGTCATGTCAGATGGATGCCATGCGAAGATATCTTGATTTGCTTGGAGGAACTTGACGAGCGCGCTTTCCTATCCCCTATATAGGCCTACGCCTATCTAGGTCACCTTGGAGGGGTCATCATCCTTCAACAACGTCTTCTTCGTTTCCTCCGATGCCTTGAACTCCGTATTTGGCTTTGTCACCTCCTTCTTCGTTGCTGGCATCTCGGATGGATCTATGCTCTTCTTGATCTCCTAGTACTCCTGGGCATGTAGCATGGCTTCAGCAAAGGCGGCATTTCCATCCTCGCACTCTCGCGCTTTCTTCGGATTTCCCCTGATAGTGATCACGCCGTTGGGACCTAGAATTTTCATCATATTGTAAATGTAACACAGACGTGCTATAAAAGCCCAGTAAGCCGGATGTCCGAATATAGCGTGGTATACGCTCTTGAACGGGACCACTTCGAAGGAAAGTGCCTCCGTCCGATAGTTCTTTGGAGTTCCAAAAGTAACATCCAAAGTGATTTCTCCCAGGGAATTTGCTTGTCTTCCTGGTAAAACCCCGTGAAAAATCACAGAGCTATGGTTCAGCTGGGTCTCCAAGATCTTCATCCGGCGTAGCATTTCGACATACAGAATATTGATACTACGAGAGTCTTTGAGAAACCATAACCGGCAATAAGTGGATTAACGATTAAGGCGTATTTCCTCGCCTGTGTAGCTTAGGCAGATGATCAGCGCAGTCAAATGTGATTGCCACTTCCGACCAGTCCAAGAATTGAGAGACAGCCGGAACTGTTGCATTGAGCTCATGTAGCACTGCCTTTTTGACCTTTGCTAGCTGAGATCCGAGGAAGGTGACATAAGTGTCTTTCTTGGTCGGAAATTTTTTCTTCCCTTCCGACTTGGGATTTGAAGTGTCAGCGTCCTCCATGTCAGAATCTTCCTTGGTCTCTTTATCCTTTTTGGGATTCTTCTTTCCCTTCTTCCGCTTAGCTTTGTAGCCAGCGGTATCATCTCTCTTGATGTCGTCGTCGAAACGACACTCGGCGTTTGTGTGGGACGAGCCCCCATTGGCATCTAGGTGATGCACACATGGGTTATTGGCAATGTCGGCCCAAGAGTAGGTTTTTCCTGGTTGTTGGTCTCCTCTACTTTGAACTCTCGAAGTCCCACGACCGCGTCCGCGGCCTCCACAATGTCCTCCTCGTCTTCTAGACCCAAAAGTAGCAGTGACCACTGCCGTTTCCGCGTTGGGTTTTTCTTCCGAGGTATTTTTGCGCTTCTGAGCTTATTGCTTTGGTTGTTTTGTCGACCGTGGCACAGCTAAGGCATTGAGTAATCCCTCTATGTCGTCATCAGCATTTGCATACTTGCTCGCTGTTTCTATCATTTCTCCCAAATCAGTGACCTTGTCACACTTCAAGCGATGACGTAGTAAACCAATTGGGAGCCCTGCGATGAAATCTTCAATCACAGTTTGGTCATTTACTCCTTCGCAGGAGTTCTTGGTGTCGATCCATCGTCCGAGGTAATCCCGGCAAGTTTCACCGACTTTAGGGGTGCAACGCTATAGGTCTCTGACTGTACATGGCCGCCGGTATGTGCCTTCGAAATTCCGAAAGAACGCACTTTGCATGTCATACCAGTTGTGGATGGTGTTCTCCGGAAGTTCATTGAGCCATGATCATGCCGTCTTCCGAAACATGAGTGGAGATATCGGGTTGTGACCAGCATGTTTCCGCCTTTGGCAATGCAGCAAGCTTGGAAGAAATCCTGTAGCCAAGTATCTGGCGAATCTATACCGTCGTAGGCTTGGATATGTCTTGAGATAGCAAATCCTTCCGGGAATCTTGTAGCTCTTATGCGTGGTCCGAAGCACTTTATATGTCATCATTTTCATAGAGCTGTGCCTCTATATTGGAGTTGATCCTCTGGCTTGCGTCATTTGGGGATAAAAATCGTCCCGAGTGACGGCTATGGCTATAGTGCCTTCGAGCCGGACTTCGGCTTCTGCCACCACCTCCTCCACCACGAAGTCATCCTTTGCCTCCTTGGGAGCCATTGTGATGGCTACTTGGCGGAGAGGGTGGAGCAGCTGGGTTATTTCTGGCTGATCGCCAGCCTCCATCCGGAGCGTCATTATTCCGGTTCCGGGAAGGTTCTTCATTGCAACGAGCCCCCTGCCAGCTTGACTTGGTGTGGTTTCCGTCGTTCCTTTGTCCGTTACTCCCACCATGGTGGGGCTCAGCCGGACGGTTTGTAGGTCTAGGAGGTGGTATCCTTTGACGGTCCTCCTCCCAACATTTTTCTTTGTCTTCTCCCCTACGATCGTTCGAATCGCACCGGGGAGGGTTTCTCGGATACAGTGCAGCAATTGCTTCTTGCTCGGTGGCTGGAGCGACATTGTGCCAGTCACGTGCAGCTCTGTGGTGCTGTCCTGATGATCCGGTTCTTGAGTAGGTGTCTTCCCGTTTGTCGGAATAGTGATGCTGTTCCGGAACATGCTGGGGCCTTATATCATTCCAGGCTGAGTCCGTGCGACATTGGTCGGATTTGGAGACCAGTTTCCGCTTCCGGATTTTGCAGTCCTTTGCTATTCCAGACCCTTGGTGAGTAGCTTAATGCCCAATCGAACCTGCTCTAGGCCTAGATTATTTGACAGGATATCCCGTGCCGCAACAGTGTTTTGTACCGGTGTTGGATACACCAGATATCCTTTGCTGTCGCGACGAGGCATCCCTGGGTCTCCTTCGAAGAGAACCTTGTTTATTTCTGGAAATTGATCGTCACGTGTGTGACATTTTCGGGTCTTCTGATGCTGCCGAGAGATGCACTTCTCTGCAGTTGCCATGCGCTTCTTCTCCTCCTCGATGTTTTTGGCTTCATCCAGGAGTTGTTGACGACGCGCCCCTAGGGCATGGACCGTTTCATCCAGCTCTTCGGCAGTAAGTTCTATAGTTGTAGGGATAGGTGTGGTTAATGCAGAATCGATGAATTTATGCGCACCTTCAGTGATCACGAGTCCATCAACCGATTCTTCTTTTTTGGGCTCGTCTGGGATAAGTGCTCCATCCGAGTCTTCTTCGTATTCCTCGGCAATCACCTCCTCTGCCGGAGGATCTTTTGCCGGGGTCTTGTTCTTCTTGTTCTTCTTCTTTGCCTTCTTGACAGCGCCGGTAGCAAAGACGGCTTTGGGTCCATTTCTCGGAGTCAAACTCTGATCGGTACTTTTGGACATCTAGACCTCGGGATAATCTCTGATTTCCATGTCATCCTGTGCTTTGGGAGAGTTTCCCCGGATCCTTCATCCATGGCTTCTTCTTCCTCTACAGCTTTGGAGTTACACTCTTCTTCATACTCCGCGGAGAACTTTCGGAAATCTGCTGACATCATCGATTCATCCGAGGATGCGGGTACGTCAGCGTTTGTTCCGATTGCCTCTAGAACTGAGTCAGTGTTTTCTCCACCATCGGCAGAGCTGGATCCGGATCCAACATACCCGACGAAGTGTGATGCGCCCCTCCTAAGATAACTATGGTCTTCATATTAGGCGTCATCGAAACGTTTGATGGTCTCGAGGATTTCATCTGCGCCCGAGTTCTGCATCATCATATGCCTTAGTGTGCATCTCAGGAAAGGCATGTCCGTCCCGACATCATCAGAGCCGGGACCATCGTTGTTGTTATGCTCCTCCTGGATTTCAACTTCAGCGGGTGGGTCGATCTGGGATTCGGTCTCTCTAGGGAGATCCACTCCAGATTCAACTTGGACCACCACGTCTGCCTCAGGCTCAGATTTCTCCACTATCTCCGCAATTAGTGCCGGCTGGGTGGGATTAGCGTTTTCTGAGATTCGGAACTCTGCCGCCTCCGCGGACAAAGGGGACCCAGAAATTTCTTCTGCCTATATCATCACCGCTGCTGTGGGTGGGATAGGTTCAGCAAAACCGATGTAAACATCGATCTTGCCAAAAGACATGATGGTGTAGGCAGTCACAGCCTCCCTAGCCGGAACCCAGGTCTTGTTGAGAACGATGAGAGGGACGTCGCTGGCATAGAGGATGCGACCGACAGTGATAGTCTTGTCGATTCCGATTCTTGCAGATTCCGCTCAGAACGTAGATCTGAAGCTCACTTGCCCCACGGTGGGCGCCAACTATCGTCGGACTGATGACAGTACGCCATGAGGGTGTCCTCGAGGCGTGCGGAAGAGAGGGGTGTGAGACGTACGGTGTTCCGGGACGGTCAGCACACAAGTTTACCCAGGTTCGAATCCGCCGGCTTTGGACGGATCCTACTCCTACTAGCAATCCAGTAATATGGCAGAGCCAGAATATGGGTTACAAGGGTTCGCCTGTGTGAGTTGAGATTGTGATTGTAAGGGGTGCCCTAAACGCTCTCCCTAGGACAGCTTATATAGATATCTGACCTAGGGTTTACAGGAGAGATCTATCCGGCTACGACTAAGAGTCGGTTACAGAGTACATATTGAACTACAAGTAACACTATGGGCCTTTGTCGGTAAGTCTTCTAGGCCTTCCAGTAGGCGGATTAGACGCCGCCTCTTCTCTCTGACTGGGCCGCCCATGAAGCAAAGCTCTAACCTGAAGTGGGCCACCCTGGTCAGCGAGGAACTGTGAGGATACCCGGAAAGTATATCCCAAACGGTGATGCAATTTCTACCACACTGGTGCAACATGCAACGTGGAAGCTGCTTTCCTATGAGTTGTTGGTCTCTATGACAAAGGTTTGACATAGTGATCCACTAGTGTCATTACATGTGTTGTTTTCCTAGACCACATTAATCCAAATGAAAAAACACAATCTAGTGGATTTTGTGATGCAACTTCTGCCACACTGGTGCAACATGCATTGTGGAAGGTGCTTTCCTAAGTTTTTTTGGTTTATGTGACCAAGGTTTGACACACTGATCCACTAGTGGCATTGCATGTGTTCTCTCCCTAAACCACATGGATCCGCATGACAACACACACTCCAGTGGATTCTGTGATGCAACTTCTACCACATTGGTGCAACATGCAATGTGGAAGCTGCGTTC
Organism: Avena eriantha; assembly: GCA_910589775.1. Classification (NCBI taxonomy): domain Eukaryota; kingdom Viridiplantae; phylum Streptophyta; class Magnoliopsida; order Poales; family Poaceae; genus Avena; species Avena eriantha. Next base: position 392,986,189 of record OU342744.1, on the reverse strand, counting down.
CTATCTGTTTTTTGTCTCTATCACCATGGTTTGACACACTGATCCACTAGTGTCATTGAATTTGTGTTCTTTTCATAAACCACAAGGATCCACTTAACAACACACACTCCAGTGGATTCTGTGATGCAAGTTCTACCACACTGGTGGAGCATGCAATGTAGAAGGTTCTTTCCTATCTGTTTTTGGTCTCTATCACCATGGTTTGACACACTTATCCACTAGTGTCATTGCATGTGTTCTTTTCCTAGAACACTATGATCAGCTAGTGCCATTGCATGTGTTCTTTTCCTAAACTACATGGATCCGCATAACAACACACACTCAAGTGGATTCTGTGAGGCGAATTCTGCCACACTGGTGCAAGATGCAATGTGGAAGCTGCTTTCCTATCTGTTTATTGTTTTTGTCACCATGGTTTGACACACTGATCCACTATTGTCATTGCATGTGTTCTTTTCCTAGACTACTATGATCACCTAGTGTCATTGCACGTGTTCTTTCCCTAAACCACATGGATCCAAATGACAACACACACTCTAGTGGATTCTGTGATATAACTTCTGCCCCACTAGTGCAACTTGCAATGTGGAAGGTGCTTTGCTATGTGTTTTTTGTCTCTGTGACCATGGTTCGACACACTAATACACTAGTGCCATTGCATGTGTTCTTTTCCTATACCACATCGATCTACATGACAACACACACTCCAGTGGCTTCTCTGATGCAACTTTTGCCACACTAGTGCAACATGCAATGTAGAAGTTGTGTTCCTATGTGCTTTTTGTCTCTGCCACCATGGTTTCACACACTGATCCACTAGTGTCATTGCATGTGTGTTCTTTTCATAAAGCACATGGACCCATATGACAACACACACTCCAGTGGATTCTTTGATGCAATTTATACCACACTATAACATCATGCAATGTGGAAGCTGCTTTACTGTCTGTTTTTTGTCTCTGTCACCATGGTTTGACGCACTGATCCACTAGTGTCATTGCATGCGTTATTTACCTAGACCACTGTGATCACCTAGTGCCATTGCATGTGTTCTTTCCCTAAACCACATCGATTCACATGACAGCATACACTCTAGTGGATTCTGTGATGCAACTTCAGCCACACTGGTGCAACATGCAATGTGGATGATGCTTTCCTATCTGTTTTTTGTCTTTGTCACCATGGTTTTACACCCTGATCCACTAGTGTCATTCATGTGTTCTTTTCCTATAACCATGTGATCACCTAGTGTCATTGCATGTGTTATTTCCCTAAAACACATGGATCCACATGACAACACACACTCCTGTGGATTCTTTAATGCAATTTCTACCACACTGGTGCAACATGCAATGTGGAAGTTTCTTTCTTATGTGTTTTGTTCTCTATGACCAATGTTTGACACACTCATCACCTAGTTCCATTGCATGTGTTCTTTCCCTAAGGCACCTGGATCCACATAACAACACACACACTAGTGGATTATGTGATGCAACTTCTACCACACTGGTGCAACAAGCAATGTGGAAGGTGGTTTCCTATATGTTTTTGGTCTCTCTACCAAAGTTTGATACACTGATCCACTAGTGTCATTTCATGTGTTATTTTCCTAAACAACATGGATCCACATGACAACGCACACTCTAGTGGATTCTGTGATGCAACTACTACCACACTAGTGCAACATGCAATGCGGAAGCTGCTTTCCTATCTGTTTTTGTCTCTGTAACCATTGTTTGACACACTAATCCACTAGTATCATTGCATGTGTTCGTTTACTAGACTACATTAATCACCTAGTGTCATTGCATGTGTTATTTTCCTAAACAACATGGATCCACATGACAACACACACTCCAGTGGATTCTATGATGCATCTTCTACCACACTGGTGCAACATGCAATGTGGATGTTGCTTTCCTATCTGTTTTTTGTCTCTGTCACCATGCTTTGACACACTAATCCACTAGTGTTATTTAAGTGTTCTTTTCCTAGACCATTGTGATCACCAAGTGTCATTGCATGTGTTATTTTCCTAACCTACATGGATCCACATGACAACGCACACTCTAGTGGATTCTGTGATGCAATTTCTCCCACACTAGTGCAACATGCAATGTGGAAGCTACTTTCCTATGAGTTTTTGGTCTCTGTGACCAAGGTTTGACACACTGATCCATTAGTGTCATTGAATGTGTTCTTTTCCTATACCGCATTAATCCAAATGACAACACACAATCTACTGGATTCAGTGAAGAAACTTCTGCCACACTGGTGCAACATGCAATGTGGAAGGTACTTTCCTTTGTGTTTTTGGTCTGTATGACCAACGTTCGACACACTGATCCACTAGTGTCATTGCATGTGTTCTTTTGCTAGGACACATTGATCTACTAGTGTTATTCCATATGTTCTATTCCGGAAACACCTGGATCCACATGACAACACACACTCTAGTGGATTCTATGACGCAACTACTGCCACACTAGTGCAACATGAAATGCGGAAGGTACTTTCGTATCTATTTTTTTGTATCTATAACCATTGTTTGACACACTGAACCACTAGTTTCATTGCATGTGTTCTTTTCCTTGACCACATTGATCACCTAGTTCCATTGCATGTGTTCTTTTCCTAAACAACATGGATCCACATGACAACACACACTCTAGTGGATGTTGTGATACAATTTCTGCCACACTAGTGCAACATGCAATGTGGAAGGTGCTTTCCTATGTGCTTTTGGTCCCTGTGACCAAGGTTTGACACACTGATCCACAAGTGTCATCGCATGTGTTCTTTTCCTAATCCACATGGATCCACATGACAACACACACTCCAATGGATTCTGTGATGCAATTTCTGCAACACTGGTGTAACATGCAATGTGGAAGGTGCTTTCCTATGTGTTTTTCGTCTCTGTGACCAAGGTTTGACACACTGATCTACTAGTGGCATTGCATGTGTCCTTTTTCTAAACCACGTGGATCCACATGACAACACACACTCTAGTGGATTCTATGATGCAACTTCTGCCACCCTGGTGCAACATGCAATGTGGAAGGTGCTTTCCTATGTGTTTTTGGTCTTTGTGACCAAGGTTTGACATACTGATCCACTAGTTTCATCACATGTGTTCTTTTCCTAAACCATATGGATCCACATGACAACACACACTCTAGTGGATTCTGTGATGCAACTTCTGTCAGACTGGTACAACATGCAATGTGGAAGGTGCTTTCCTATGTGTTTTTGGTCTCTGTGACCAAGGTTTGACACACGGATCCACTAGTGTCATTGGATGTGTTCTTTGCTAGACCACATGGATGCACATGATAACACACACTCTAGTGGATTCTTTAATGCAACTCCTGCCATACTGGTGCAACTTTCAATGTGCAAGGTGCTTTCGTATGTGTTTTTGGTCTCTGTGACCAAGGTTTGACACACTGATCCATTAGTGTCATTGAATGTGTTCTGTTCCTATACAGCATTAATCCAAATGACAACACACAATCTAGTGGATTCTATGAAGAAACTTCTGCCACACTGGTGCAACATGCAATGTGGAAGGTACTTTCCTTTGTGTTTTTGGTCTGCATGACCAAGGTTTGACACACTGATCCACTAGTGTCATTGCATGTGTTCTTTTCCTAGGACACATTGATCTACTAGTGTTATTCCATACGTTCTATTCCTAAAACATCTGGATCCACATGACAACACACACTCTAGTGGATTCTGTGATGCAACTACTGCCACACTAGTGCAACATGAAATGCAGAAGGTGCTTTCTTATCTATTTTTTGTATCTATAACCATTGTTTGACACACTGAACCACTAGTCTCATTGCATGTGTTCTTTTCCTTGACCACATTGATCACCTAGTTTCATTGCATGTGTTCTTTTCCTGAACCACATGGATCCACATGACAACACACACTCTAGTGGATTCTGTGATGCAATTTCTGCCACACTAGTGCAACATGCAATGTGGAAGGTGCTTTCATATGTGCTTTTGGTCTCTGTGACCAAGGTTTGACACACTGATCCACTAGTTTCATCGCATGTGTTCTTTTCCTAATCCACATGGATCCACATGACAACACACACTCCAATGGATTCTGTGATGCAATTTCTGCCACACTGGTGCAACATGCAAAGTGGAAGGTGCTTTCCTATGTGTTTTTGGTCTCTGTGACCAAGGTTCGACACACTCATCTACTAGTGGCATTGCATGTGTCCTTTTTCTAAACGACATGGATCCACATGACAACACACACTCCAGTGGATTATGTGATGCAACTTCTGCCACACTGGTGCAACATGCAATGTTGAAGGTGCTTTCCTATGTATTTTTGGTCTTTGTGACCAAGGTTTGACATACTGATCCACTAGTTTCATCACATGTGTTCTTTTCCTAAACCATATGGATCCACATGACAACACACACTCCAGTGGATTCTGTGATGCAACTTCTGCCACACTGGTACAACAAGCAATGTGGAAGGTGCTTTCCTATGTGTTTTTGGTCTCTGTGACCAAGGTTTGACACACGGATCCACTAGTGTCATTGCATGTGTTCTTTTCCTAGACCACATGGATGCACATGATAACACACACTCTAGTGGATTCTTTAATGCAACTCCTACCATACTGGTGCAACTTTCAATGTGCAAGGTGCTTTCGTATGTGTTTTTGGTCTTTGTGACCAAGGTTTGACACACTGATCCACTAGTGTCATTGCATGTGTTCTTTACCTAAACCACATGGATCCACATGACAACACACACTCCAGTGGATTTTGTGATGCAACTTCTGCCACACTAGTGCAACATGCAATTTGGAAGGTTCTTTCCTATGTGTTTTTGGTCTCCGTGACCAAGGATTGACAAACTGATCCACTACTGTCATTGCATTTGTGATGTCTACACTCTTGTATTCTTATAGACAGTTGTTGGGCCTCCAAGTGCAGAGGTTTGTAGAACAGCAACAAGTTTTCTCTTAAGTGGATCACCTAAGGTTTATCGAACTCAGGGAGGAAGTGGTCAAAGGTATTCCCTCTCAATCAACCCTGCAATCAAGATACAAGAAGTCTCTTGTGTCCCCAACACACCCAATACACTTATCAGGTGTATAGGTGCACTAGTTCGGCAAAGAGATAGTGAAATAAAAGTGATATAGATAATTATAAGTGGTAACTGTGCCAGAAAATAGCTTGCTGGCATGTGGTTGACGTGGGAAAAGACTAAAGGCAAACTGAAATAAAGATGGAAGCAAGCAAACATGTAACAGATCTAATTGCAAACGGTGTATCAATGCTTAGAAACAAGGCCTAGGGATCATACTTTCACTAGTGAACACTCTGATATAAATATATTATCTTCATGATACTACGTTGAACTACTCTCCGGTTGGACACTCTAATTGTTGGTAGGGCCATAACAACATACCTCAAAGTAAGCCTTTCCCATCTAGATAACCCCACACTATCACCTTGAGCACTAGATGGTTCCAACAAACACCATGTCACATCCCAAAATTCTCCTAATTTTGGAATGTAAAGTTAATAAAATAACTTGGTTGAATTGTTTGACTTTGTTGAAATTTCTCAAAGAAAAGAAACTTTCTGTTATGATTTTCCTTCCTTGAATTCAGAAACTTGTATGAGATTGGATTAACATGGCTATCCAACTTGTTTTCATTTTCTTTTCAACTATTTGATTCTTTAAATATCCAACCATGCTTAGATGATTAAAGAGAGGAAATAAAATGACTTTCCCAATTATGGTGGGGTGATGTTCTAATTTCCCTATTTGACCCTTAAAGTCTCTACTTCGATTTATGAAACCATTCTAGATGCTTTTCACCACTTGCTTGAAAAGAGAGAAGATAACATGACATCTTCATTTTCATTGGATGTTAAGAATGTGTTCCTTCATGTTACATGATTGAACTTTTTGTTTTGGGTATTTGTGGCATTGTGTGTTTTGGTTGAGTGGTCCCTAAGAAGCTATTTAGAAATATTGCATAGTAGCCATATAAGGCCAAATGCATAAAACCCTATATCCTTTTGATAATACCTAAGTAGCCATATAGGAAAAAAGGCATGAATTGAGTTTTAGCTTTAGGATTTGTGTGAATGTTTGCAAAAATGAAAATCATGAAGCATTCATAAGCATTCCTTTGCATCCATGCAAGTTCCCAAAATTTGAATCCAAATCCTAATATCTAGATCCGATAGTTGATTTGCCCAAATGTTCCTATAAGGAATATATAGACATTTATAAATAAATCATCTCCAAACTAGTGAAAATGTTACAAATATAATCTTATAATGATCTATGGAATTTTAGAAAAATTTAAAAACAAGAATCATGTCATTTCGAGTTCGTATACAAAAGATATAAAGAAAATACCAAAATAGAAAAAGAAAAAAAACCTGAAATGGGCCACCGGACGGCCCACTTCAGCCGACCGAACAGAGCCAGGCGCACGGGATCGATCCCACCTCTGCTTTAAAAAGCGTGCGAAAATCTGATTTATAAACCTATCTCTATTCAAACACTTATAACTTTTTATCTACAACTCCGAATTGACTTCCGTTTGTTTCTACTTGTTTCCTACTCCAAGATCTATCTTCCCATCATCATAAAAGCCTAAATAATCCATCGGAGCCACAGCTATAACACTTCTCCTTCCCGAAATCCTGAATCTACACCCTACCGAATCGTATTTCGCTTCTAAACCCATCTAAACTTCGTCGGCTGCCTTCGGCTTCAACACGAAAGCTGTAGATCTCGACGAAATCTTTCAATTCCGACAAACCTCACCTCTTTTCATCCACCACTGCCGGAGAATTTCGCAACGTAATATTTCAGATCTAATGGCGTAATTCCAAGATCTACTCGCGCTCGTTTCTTAAAATCCAAATTCCTTTGGTGAAAAGGTAGATCTAATCATCCTCCACAACTTTTATGTTCAAAGTTTTTCGATTTGACCTACGGATTTATCTCTCTAACACACATCTACTTCTAGTCCTTTGTTAGGCAAAATCGGGTCTATTTTGAGCGAACTTCTCTTTTACCCACCGGATCTCATCCCGACGGTCGAGATCCAATCGTCCCGATCAGTTGCCTCGTCACCGCCACGTCATCGTCAGGTCAGCATCTAGTCCCAGTCAGCCTGCACGGTCAACCTGTCCAGTCAGCGGAATATTCTCTGGAATATTCCGTTCGAATTTAAAATTGCAGATTATAGATCTAACTTGTAAAATCCATATAAAATTTATACTATGTCTAAACATCGCAAATAATATACCGTTGGAATCACAAAATCGTGTAGAGTATTAATATATAATTGTATTAGACATTTACTGTAAGTATTTGTCGTGATTATTTAAATAGTTTAATATACTTTTTGGAATAATTAATTCACAGAAAATAAAATACAACTCAGAGAAATACAAATGATATACCGCTGGATTCACAAAATTATATAGAACATGGTTCTGGAATAAAATTACAAGTTTACTTTGTAGATTACTAGCGAATAATTAATTAGTATTATTGGCCTTTTAAATCATTAAATTCATAGTAAATAATCTACATATCCGAAAAATATGAGTAATATGTCCCTGAGTTCATAATCTTGCGTAGTTTTCAGATCTGTAATTAGTTTTGTTTGTTGTCAGTACGATCTGTTCAGATTTATTAAACTCCTTTAAACACTAAATAAATCCTAGAAAAAGATCTATAACTCTGATTAAGATGAATCCAATTCCTCCTGGTCAGTGTTAATGTCCTCTATCCAGTAAAATGAATAACCAAATTTAATTAGACAATTAGGACAGAAGTTGCAACAGAACTACTAAAGCCTTTTTTTTGGTCATCAAGATTTAATAACAAATACCCTATTGCATTAAATGATCTCCTACATGCATCATATGATCTAATACCATTCAAAGAACTAATATTAAATCATCATGCATGCTTGTGTTCATCATTGTTGCGGTTGTTATGTTTGTAATTGTGTTGATTGGAATTGTTTTGTCCTCGCGTTAGATTATTCCGAGAGTGCGATTGCTGCAGAAGAATTCAATCATCATCCATAACACAAACATAAGGCAACTTACACCACTTGTTCATGTTATGTCCCAGTTTTTGACTATGCATGTTTTACTCTTCAAATCTTATAGTATGCATGTGTAGGTTTTTAGTAGCTTTCTTATTACTATTTTTGCAAGTGCGGTTTTGTAGTATGCCATGAGTAGCTATACTTAGGATTTTCCGTCCTAATAGGTTCCCCTTGTTTTTGCTAAGTATTGCTTGCTATTCTATATATATCAAATACCGTTGGGAGGGTTCGAAAGACTCAAGATTCCAAGTATGGTAGCTCTCTCGAGCGAACTTTTCTTCTCCAAAACCCCTTCAAAATAAAAACTAAGTTTTCTTCTGGCCGGAATGGTTGTCGGGACAACGAGTGAGATTTTGGTGGAGGACGGCCGCCCAGGAATCAAAGAAGTCTGCCATGTTTCAGAATTCAGAAGCTTCCCGTGCAACCACAATACATATGGGCTCTGTCTTGGCTTAGTACTTAGTGGGAAACCTCACCGGGGTACCAACATTTGGAGGTTCTTGGAACGGTTGGATCCAGCTGGTAGAGGGGCTACTAAGGGAAGGCTTCGCCATGGTCTTGTCTGTAAAGGGACTTGATCGTGGATTGTGGGGAAAGTGCACAACCTCTCGAGAGTATTGCAATCTGATCGATCAGCCTAGTTCACGAAAAAGAACATTTTGAGCATCTGAAGGATGGAGCCTCTGAATGATCTTCGTCTCTCTTTTCAAACAAAAGTTTTTCAAACCCTATGGCGTGCGTAATATCGCTAATAGGTGGGAATTTGGGAACTTTGTGTGTCATATCCAAGTAACTTGGTGCGTAATATCCAAGTGTCACCTGGTGTGTAATATCCAAGTGTTAGGTTGATTGGGCACTTGGTGAGTAATATCCTCGTGTTCCATTTGACCATATACTATTTATCAAATTTTACAAAGTAGGGAAAACTTTCTTCCTCTTTTCTTATTACATTGAAAAATTGGCTTTATGCAAATGAACCCCAGAGCCTACTCTAGCCTTGCATGTAGAGTTAGTCTTGTTCTTTCCTTGGTGTCATTTGCCAATACATTCAAAGTATTGACCAACTCGTTTGGCTGCACGTTTCATGTGCAGAATTTGGAGGTCGTTGAAAGGTGCGCTAGGATCACGAGTCTTCACTCAACCTGCCTGTGGCATTGATGGGACTCCAAGTTGTATATTTTTTGCTTCTGTTGTAATAATGTAAACTCTGGATTATTCGATTCATGTAATAAAGACTTGTGTTTTACATGATATTTCATCGACTGTGAGTGCTAGCTAATGATCCAGGGACTAGCATGTTAATCACAGGGACTTAGGATCTTTATTGATCCGAGGTCACTACACACCACAATTTCATAGAAACATCCAACTCCAAATATAATTCATGACAAGTATTTGTAATCTCTAGCCTAAGTGCCACCATGGTGTGCACACTGTCAACTTCACACACATGGGGAGAGCAGAGATCTATTAAAGCACTTGAGTAGCAAGGTAGATCTATAGATTACAAGCTCATGATTTCAATAAGATCACGCATAGAGAGAGATGAACACATAGCTACCGGTAGAACCCTAAGCCTCGAGAGAGAACTACTCCCTCCTCATCATGGGAATCAGCAACAGCGATGGAGATGGTGGTGGAGATCAATGGAGATGGCTCCGGGGGCACTTCCCCGTCCCGGTAGGGTGCTGGAACAGAGACTTTCTGTCCCCCGAATCTCCCCTTCGGTGGCGGTAGCGCTGCGGAAATTTTCGTGGATTTCTGATTGACGACTTAGGGTTTTTGCATCGGGGGAGATATATAGGCGAAAGAGGCAAGGTCGGTGGCCGCCCAGGGGGCCCACACCATGCGCTGGCATGGCTAGGGGGACCCAGGCCTAGGGGTGGTGTGGCCACCCTATGGCCCCTCTCCGTCTCGTCTTCTGGCTTCGTGAGTCTTCCGGTAAAATATCAACTTCGGCTTTTGTCCTATCCAATTCCGAGAATATTCATTTTCTGACTTCCTAGAACCAAAAACAACAGAAAACAGGCAGTTGGCACTGTGGCTCTTGTTAATAGGTTAGTCCAAGAAATCATATGAAAAGTACTCCAAAGTTGGAACAAAACATAAGAAAGTAGATAAAACCAAGCATGAAACATCAAAAATTATAGATACGTTAGCAACATATCAATGTGTTCTTTTCCTAGACCACTGTGATCACCTAGTACCATTGCATTTGTTCTTTTCCTAGACCACATGGATCCACATGAAATCACTGTGTCACCAAGGTTTGACACATTGATCCACTAGTGTCATTGCATGTGTTCTTTTCCTAGACCACATTAATCCAAATGACAACACACAATCTAGTGGATTCTATGGTGCAACTTCTGCCACACTAGTGCAACTTGCAATGTGGAAGGTGCTTTCCTATTTGTTTTTTAGCGTCTATGACCAAGGTTTGACACACTGATCCACTAATGTCATTGCATGTATTCTTTTCCTCGAACACATTGATCTACTAGTGTTATTGCATGTGTTATTTCCCTAAACCACATGGATGCACATGACAACACACACTCCAAGTGGATTCAATGATGCAACTTACGCCACACTGGTGCAACATGCAATGTGGAAGCTGCTTTCCTATTTTTTTTTTGTCTCTGTCACCATCGTTTGATGCACTGATCCACTAGTGTCATTGCATGTGTTCTTTTCCTAGACCACTTTGATCACCTAGTACCATTGCATGTGTTCTTTCCCTAAACCACATGGATCCACATGACAACACATACTCTAGTGGATTCTATGATGTAACTTCTGCCACGCTAGTGCAACATGCAATGTGGAACCTACTTTCCTTTGTGTTTTGGCCTTTGTGACCAAGGTTTGACACACTGATCCACTAGTGTCATTGCATGTGTTCTTTTACTAGACCACATTGATCACCTAGTGTTATTGCATCCATTCTTTTCCAAAACCACATGGATCTCTATGTCAACACACACTCCAGTGGATTCTGTGATGCAAGTTCTGCCACACTGGTGCAATATGCAATGTGGAAGGTGCTTACCTATGTGTTTTTGGTCTCTATCACCAAGGTTTGACACATTGATCCACTAGTGTCATTGCGTGTGTATTTTCCTAGACCACATGGATCCACATGACAACACACACTCTAGTGGATTAGGTGATGCAACGTCTGCCACACTAGCACAACATGCAATGTTAAAGGTGCTTTCCTATCTGTTTTGGTCTCTATCACCATGGTTTGACAAACTGATCCACTAATGTTATTGGATGTGTTCTTTTTCCTCTACCACATTGATCCACTAGTGACATTGCATGTGTTCTTTTCCTAAACCACATGGAACCACATGACAAGACACACTTCAGTGGATTCTATGATGCAACTTCTGCCACACTAGTGCAACATGCAATGTGGAAGCTGCTTGCCTATCTATTTTTTGTCTCTATCACCATGGTTTGACACACTGATCCACTAGTGTCATTGCATGTGTTCTTTTCCTAGACCACTATGGTCACCTAGTGCTATTGCATGTGTTATTTCCCCAAACCACTTGGAACCACATGACAACACACACTCTAGTGGATTCTGTGATGCAACTTCTGCCACACTAGTTCAACATGCAATGTGGAAGGTGCTTTCCTATGTGTTTTTTTGTCTCTATGACCATGGTTTGACACACTGATCCACTACTGCCATTATATGTGTTCTTTTCCTAGACCACATGGATCTACATGACAAGACGCACTCTAGTGGATTCTATGATGCAATTTCTTCCACACTAGTGCAACATGCAATGTGGAAGCTACATTGCTATGTGTTTTTTGTCTCTCTCACCATGGTTTGAAACACTGATCCACTAGTGTCATTGCATTGTGTTCTTTTCATAAACCACAAGGATCCACATGACAAGACACACTTCAGTGGATTCTGTGATGCTACTTCTGCCAACTGGTGCATCATGCCATGTGGAAGCTGCTTTCCTATCTATTTTATGTCTCTGTCACCATGGTTTGATACACTAATCCCACTAGTGTCATTGCATGTGTTCTTTTCCTAGACCACTTTGATCACCTAGTGCCATTGCATGTGTTGTTTCCCTAAACCACATGGATCCCAATGACAACACAGACTCCAGTGGATTCTGTGATGCAATGTCTGCCACACTGGTGCAACATGCAATGTGGAAGCTGATTTCCTATGAGTTTTTGGTCTCTGTGACCAAGGTTTGACACACCGATCCACTAGTGTCATTGCATGTTCTCTTTTCCTAGACCACATGGATCCAAATGACAACACACAATCTAGTGGATTCTGTGATGCAACTTCTGCCACACTGGTGCAACATGCAATGTGGAAGGTGCTTTACTATGTGTTTTTTGTCTCTATGACCAAGGTTTGACAGACTGATCCACTAGTGTCATTTCATATGTTCTTTTCCTAGGCCACATTGATCCACTAGTGTTATTGCGTGTGTTCTATTCCTAAACCACATGGATCCACATGACAACACACACTCAAGTGGATTCTATAATGCAACTAGTTCCACACTTGTGCAACATGCAATGCGGAAGCTCCTTTCCTATCTGTTTTTGTCTCTGTAACCATTGTTTGACACACTGGTCCACTAGTGTCATTGTATGTGTTTTTTTGCTTGACCACATTGATCACCTAGTGTCATTGCATGTGTTCTTTTCCTAAACGACATGGATCCACATGACAACACACACTCTAGTGGATGCTGTGATGCAACTTCTGCCACAGTAGTGCAACATGCAATGTGGAAGGTGTTTTCCTATGTGCTTTTCGTCTCTATGACCAAAATTGGACACACCGATCCACTAGAGTCATCGCATGTGTTCTTTTACTAAACCACATGGATCCACATGACAACACACACTCCAGCGGATTCTGTCATGCAACTTCTGCCACACTGGTGCAATATATGTTTTTGGTCTTTGTGAGCAATGTTTGACACATTGATCCACTAGTGTCATTGCATGTGTTCTTTTCTTAGACCACATGGATTCACATGACAACACACACTCAAGTGGATTCTGTGTTGCAACTACTGCCACACCCGTGCAATATGCAATGCAGAAGATGATTGCCTATATGTCTTTTGTCTCTGTAACCATTGTTTGACACACTGATCCACTAGTGTCATTTCATTTTTTGTTTTGCTTGACCACATTAATCACCTAGTGTCATTGCATGTGTTATTTTCCTAAAACACATGGATCCACGTGACAACACACAATCTAGTGGATTATGTGATGTAACTTCTGCCATACTATTGCAACATGAAATGTGGAAGGTGCTTTCCTATGTGTTTTTGGTCTCTATGACCAAGGTTGGACTCACTTATCCACTAGTGTCATTGCATGTGTTCTTTTCCTAGGCCACATTGATCCACTAGTGTTATTTCATGTGTTTTGTTCCTAAACAACATCGATCCAATGACTACACACACTCTAGTGGATTCTGTGATGCAACTACTGCCACACTGGTGCAACATGCAATGCGGAAGTTGCTTTCCTATCTGGTTTTGTCTCCGTAACCATTGTTTCACACACTGATTCACCTAGTGGCATTGCATGTGTTCTTTTCCTAGGCCGCGTTGATCCACTAGTGTCATTGCATGTGTTCTTTTCCTAAACCACATGGATCCATATGACAACACAAACTCTAGTGGATTCTGTGATGCAACTTCTGCCACACTGGTGCAACAGGTGATGTGGAAGGTGCTTTCCTATATGTTTTTTGTCTCTGTAACCATTGTTTGACACACTGATCCACTAGTGTCATTGCATGTGTTGTTTTCCTTGACCACATTAATCACCTAGTGTCATTGCATGTGTTCTCTTCCTAGACCACATGGATCCACATGACAACACACAATTTAGTGGATTCTATGATGCAACTTCAGCCACACTGGTGCAACATGAAATGTGGAAGGTGCTTTCCTATGTGTCTTTGGTCTCTATGACCAAGGTTTGACACACTGATCCACTAGTGTCATTCCATGTGTTCTTTTCCTAGGCCACATTGGTCCACTAGTGTTATTTCATGTGTTCTATTCCTAAACCACATGGATCCACATGACAACACACACTCAAGTGGATTCTGTGATGCAACTTCTACAACACTGGTGCAACATGCATTGTGGAAGGTGCTTTCATATGTGTTTTTGGTATCTAAGACCATGTTTTGACACACTGATCCACTAGTGTCATTTTTATGTGTTCTATTCCTAAACCACATGGATCCACATGACAGCACACACTCAAGTAGATTCTGTGATGCAACTATTTCCACACCGGTGCAACATGCAATGCGGAAGCTGATTTCCTATCTGTTTTTTTGTCTCTGTAACCATTGTTTGACACACTGATCTAGTAGTGTCATTGCATGTGTTATTTTCCTTGGACACATTAATCACCTAGTGTCATTTCAAGTGTTCTTTTCCTAGACCACATGGATTCAAATGACAACACACAATCTAGTGGATTTTATGATGCAACTTCTGCCACACTCGTGCAACATGAAATGTGGAAGGTGCTTTCCTATGTGTCTTTGGTCTCTATGACCAAGGTCTGACACACTGATCAAGTAGTGTCATTGCATGTGTTCTTTTCCTAGGCCACATTGATCCACTAGTGTTATTTCATGTGTTCTATTCGTAAACCACATGGATCCACATGACAACACACACTCATGTGGATTTTATGATGCAACTACTGCCACACTTGTGCAACATGCAATCCGGAAGTTGCTTTCCTATCTAGGTTTTTCTCTGTAACCATTGTTTGACACATTGATCCACTAGTGTCATTTCATGTATTCTTTTCCCTGACCACATTGATCACATACTGTCATTGCATGTGTTCTTTTCCTAAACAACATGGATCCACATGACAACACAAACTCTAGTGGATTCTGTGATGCAACTTCTACCACAATGGTGTAACATGGAATGTGGAAGGTGCTTTCCTATGTGATTTTGGTCTCTGTGACCAAGGTTGGACACACTGATCCACTAGTGTCATTGCATGTGTTCTTTTCCTAAACTACATGGATCCACATGACAACACACACTCCAGCGGATTCTATGATGCAACTTATACCACACTGGTGCAACATGCAATGTGGGAGGTGCTTTCCTTTGTGTTTTTGGTCTTTGTGGCCAAGGTTTGATATATTGATCCAATAATGGCATTGCATGTGTTCTTTTCCTAAACCACATGGATCCACATGACAACACACTCTCCAGTGGATTCTATGATGCAACTTCTTCCACACTAGTGCAACATGCATTGTGGAAGGTGCTTTCCTATGTGCTTTTGGTCTCTATGACCAAGGTTGGACACACTGATCCACTAGTGTCATCGCATGTGTTGTTTTCCTAAACCACATGGATCCACATGACAACACACACTCCAGTGGATTCTATGCTGCAACTACTGCCACACCGGTGCAATATGCAATTCGGAAGATGAGTTCCTATATGTCTTTTGTCCATGTAACCATTGTTTGACACACTGATCCACTAATGGCATTGCATGTATTGTTTTCCTTGACCACATTAATCACCTAGTTTCATTATATGTGTTATTTTCCTAGACCACATGGATCCACGTGACAATACACAATCTAGTGGATTATGTGATGTAACTTCTGCCATACTAGTGCAACATGAAATGTGGAAGGTGCTTTCCTATGTGTTTTTCGTCTCTATGACCAAGGTTTGACACACTGATCCACTAGTGTCACTCCATGTGTTCTTTTCCTAGGCCACATTGATCCACTAGTGTTATTTCATGTGTTTTATTCCTAAACAACATGGATTCAATGACAACACACACTCTAGTGGATTCTGTGATGCAACTACTGCCACACTGGTGCAACATGCAATGCGGAAGTTGCTTTCCTATCTGGTTTTTGTCTCCGTAACCATTGTTTCACACACGGATTCACCAAGTGTCATTGCATGTGTTCTTTTCCTAGGCTGCGTTGATCCACTAGTGTCATTGCATGTGTTCTTTTCCTAAACCACATGGATCCATAAGACAACACAAACTCTAGTGGATTCTGTGATGGAACTTCTGCCACACTAGTACAACATGCAATGTGGAAGGTGCTTTCCTATATGTTTTTTGTCTCTGTAACCATTGTTTGACACACTGATCCACTAGTGTCATTGCATGTGTTGTTTTCCTTGACCACATTAATCACCTAGTTTCATCGCATGTGTTCTTTTCCTAGACCACACGGATCCACATGACAACACACAATCTAGTGGATTCTATGATGCAACTTTTGCCATACTGGTGCAACATGAAATGTGGAAGGTGCTTTCCTATGTGTCTTTTGTCTCTATGACCAAGGTTTGACACACTGATCCACTAGTGTCATTGCATGTGTTCTTTTCCTAGGCCACATTGGTCCACTAGTGTTATTTCATGTGTTCTATTCCTAAACCACATGGATCCACATGACAACACACACTCAAGTGGATTCTGTGATGCAACTTCTGCAACACTGGTGCAACATGCAATGTGGAAGGTGCTTTCATATGTGTTTTTGGTATCTATGACCATGTTTTGTAACACTGATCCACTAGTGTCATTTTTATGTGTTCTATTCCTAAACCACATGGATCCACATGACAACACACACTCAAGTGGTTTCTGTGATGCAACTGTTTCCACACCGGTGCAACATGCAATGCGGAAGCTGATTTCCTATCTATTTTTTTGTCTCTGTAACCATTGTTTGACACACTGATCTAGTAGTGTCATTGCATGTGTTATTTTCCTTGGCCACATTAATCACCTAGTGTCATTGCATGTGTTCTTTTTCTAGACCACATTAATCACCTAGTGTCATTGCATGTGTTCTTTTCCTAGACCACATGGATCCACATGACAACACGCAATCTAGTGGATTCTATGATGCAACTTCTGCCACACTTGTGCAACATGAAATGTGGAAGGTGCTTTCCTATGTGTCTTTGGTCTCTATGACCAAGGTTTGACACACTGATCTAGTAGTGTTAGTGCATGTGTTCTTTTCCTAGGCCACATTGATCCACTAGTGTTATTACATGTGTTCTATTTGTAAACCACATGGATCCACATGATAACACACACTCGAGTGGATTCTATGATGCAACTACTGCCACACTTGTGCAACATGCAATCCGGAAGTTGCTTTCCTATCTAGGTTTTTCTCTGTAACCATTGTTTGACACATTGATCCACTAGTGTTATTGCATGTATTCTTTTCCTTGAGCACTTTGATCACCTAGTGTCATTGCATGTGTTCTTTTCCTAAACCACATGGATCCACATGACAACACAAACTCTAGTGGATTCTGTGATGCAACTTCTACCACAATGGTGCAACATGGAATGTGGAACGTGCTTTCCTATGTGATTTTGGTCTCTGTGACCAAGGTTGGACACACTGATCCACTAGTGTCATTGCATGTATTCTTTTCCTAAACTACATGGATCCACATGACAACACACACTCCAGCGGATTCTGTGATGCAACTTTTACCATACTTGTGCAACATGTAATGTGGAAGGTGCTTTCCTTTGTGTTTTTGGTCTTTGTGGCCAAGGTTTGATACATTGATCCAATAATGGCATTGCATGTGTTCTTTTCCTAAACCAGATGGATCCACATGACAACACGCTCTCCAGTGGATTCTGTGATGCAACTTCTGCCACACTAGTGCAACATGCAATGTGGAAGGTGCTTTCCTATGTGCTTTTCGTCTCTATGACCAAGGTTGGACACACTGATCCACTAGTGTCATCACATGTGTTGTCTTCCTAAACCACATGGATACACATGACAACACACACTTCAGTGGATTATGTGATGCAACTTCTGCCACACTGGTGCAACATGCAATGTGGAAGGTTCTTTCCTATGTGTTTTTGGTCTTTGTGACCAAGGTTTCACACACTGATGCACTAGTGTCATCGCATGTGTTCTTTTCCTAAACCATATGTATCCACATGACAACACACACTCTAGTGCATTCTGTGATGCAACTTCTGCCACACTGGTGCAACATGCAATGTGGAAGGTGCTTTCTTATGTATTTTTGGTCTCTCTAATCAAGGTTTGACACACTGATCCACTACTGTCATTGCATGTGTTCTTTTCCGAGACCACATGGATCCACATGACAACACACACTCCAGTGGATTCTTTGATGCAACTTCTGCCACACTGGTGCAACATGCAATGTGGAAGGTGCTTTCGTATGTGTTTTTGGTCTCAATAACCAAGGTTTGACACACTTATCCACTAGTGGCATTGCATGTGTTTGTTTCCTAAACCACATGGATCCACATGACAACACACACTCCACTAGATTCTGTGATGCAACTCCTGCCACACTGGTGCAACATGCATTGTGGAAGGTTATTTCCTATCTGTTTTTGTCTCTATCACCATGATTTGACACAATGGTCCACTAGTGTCATAGCATGCGTTCCTTTCCTAGACCACTGTGATCACCTAGTGCCATTGCATGTGTTCTTTCCATAAACCACATGGATTCACATGACAACACACACTCTAGTGGATTCTGTGATGCAACTTCTGCCACACTGGTGCAACACGCAATGTGGAAGCTGCTTTCCTAGTTTTTGGTCTCTGTGACCAAGCTTTGACACGCTGATCCACTAGTGTCATTGCATGTGTTGTTTTCCTAGACCACATGGATCCAAATGACAACACACAATCTAGTGGATTCTGTGATGCAACTTCTGCCACACTGGTGCAACATGCAATGTGGAAGGTGCTTTCCTATGTGTCTTTGGTCTCTATGACCAAGGTCTGACACACTGATCAAGTAGTGTCATTGCATGTGTTCTTTTCCTAGGCCACATTGATCCACTAGTGTTATTTCATGTGTTCTATTCGTAAACCACATGGATCCACATGACAACACACACTCAAGTGGATTTTATGATGCAACTACTGCCACACTTGTGCAACATGCAATCCGGAAGTTGCTTTCCTATCTAGGTTTTTCTCTGTAACCATTGTTTGACACATTGATCCACTAGTGTCATTGCATGTATTCTTTTCCCTGACCACATTGATCACCTACTGTCATTGCATGTGTTCTTTTCCTAAACAACATGGATCCACATGACAACACAAACTCTAGTGGATTCTGTGATGCAACTTCTACCACAATGGTGTAACATGGAATGTGGAAGGTGCTTTCCTATGTGATTTTGGTCTCTGTGACCAAGGTTGGACACACTGATCCACTAGTGTCATTGCATGTGTTCTTTTCCTAAACTACATGGATCCACATGACAACACACACTCCAGCGGATTCTATGATGCAACTTATACCACACTGGTGCAACATGCAATGTGGGAGGTGCTTTCCTTTGTGTTTTTGGTCTTTGTGGCCAAGGTTTGATATATTGATCCAATAATGGCATTGCATGTGTTCTTTTCCTAAACCACATGGATCCACATGACAACACACTCTCCAGTGGATTCTATGATGCAACTTCTTCCACACTAGTGCAACATGCATTGTGGAAGGTGCTTTCCTATGTGCTTTTGGTCTCTATGACCAAGGTTGGACACACTGATCCACTAGTGTCATCGCATGTGTTGTTTTCCTAAACCACATGGATCCACATGACAACACACACTCCAGTGGATTCTATGCTGCAACTACTGCCACACCGGTGCAATATGCAATTCGGAAGATGAGTTCCTATATGTCTTTTGTCCATTTAACCATTGTTTGACACACTGATCCACTAATGGCATTGCATGTATTGTTTTCCTTGACCACATTAATCACCTAGTTTCATTATATGTGTTATTTTCCTAGACCACATGGATCCACGTGACAATACACAATCTAGTGGATTATGTGATGTAACTTCTGCCATACTAGTGCAACATGAAATGTGGAAGGTGCTTTCCTATGTGTTTTTCGTCTCTATGACCAAGGTTTGACACACTGATCCACTAGTGTCACTCCATGTGTTCTTTTCCTAGGCCACATTGATCCACTAGTGTTATTTCATGTGTTTTATTCCTAAACAACATGGATTCAATGACAACACACACTCTAGTGGATTCTGTGATGCAACTACTGCCACACTGGTGCAACATGCAATGCGGAAGTTGCTTTCCTATCTGGTTTTTGTCTCCGTAACCATTGTTTCACACACGGATTCACCAAATGTCATTGCATGTGTTCTTTTCCTAGGCTGCGTTGATCCACTAGTGTCATTGCATGTGTTCTTTTCCTAAACCACATGGATCCATAAGACAACACAAACTCTAGTGGATTCTGTGATGGAACTTCTGCCACACTAGTACAACATGCAATGTGGAAGGTGCTTTCCTATATGTTTTTTGTCTCTGTAACCATTGTTTGACACACTGATCCACTAGTGTCATTGCATGTGTTGTTTTCCTTGACCACATTAATCACCTAGTGTCATCGCATGTGTTCTTTTCCTAGACCACACGGATCCACATGACAACACACAATCTAGTGGATTCTATGATGCAACTTTTGCCATACTGGTGCAACATGAAATGTGGAAGGTGCTTTCCTATGTGTCTTTTGTCTCTATGACCAAGGTTTGACACACTGATCCACTAGTGTCATTGCATGTGTTCTTTTCCTAGGCCACATTGGTCCACTAGTGTTATTTCATGTGTTCTATTCCTAAACCACATGGATCCACATGACAACACACACTCAAGTGGATTCTGTGATGCAACTTCTGCAACACTGGTGCAACATGCAATGTGGAAGGTGCTTTCATATGTGTTTTTGGTATCTATGACCATGTTTTGACACACTGATCCACTAGTGTCATTTTTATGTGTTCTATTCCTAATCCACATGGATCCACATGACAACACACACTCAAGTGGATTCTGTGATGCAACTGTTTCCACACCGGTGCAACATGCAATGCGGAAGCTGATTTCCTATCTGTTTTTTTGTCTTTGTAACCATTGTTTGACACACTGATCTAGTAGTGTCATTGCATGTGTTATTTTCCTTGGCCACATTAATCACCTAGTGTCATTGCATGTGTTCTTTTTCTAGACCACATTAATCACCTAGTGTCATTGCATGTGTTCTTTTCCTAGACCACATGGCTCCACATGACAACACGCAATCTAGTGGATTCTATGATGCAACTTCTGCCACACTTGTGCAACATGAAATGTGGAAGGTGCTTTCCTATGTGTCTTTGGTCTCTATGACCAAGGTTTGACACACTGATCTAGTAGTGTTAGTGCATGTGTTCTTTTCCTAGGCCACATTGATCCACTAGTGTTATTTCATGTGTTCTATTTGTAAACCACATGGATCCACATGATAACACACACTCGAGTGGATTCTATGATGCAACTACTGCCACACTTGTGCAACATGCAATCCGGAAGTTGCTTTCCTATCTAGGTTTTTCTCTGTAACCATTGTTTGACACATTGATCCACTAGTGTTATTGCATGTATTCTTTTCCTTGAGCACTTTGATCACCTAGTGTCATTGCATGTGTTCTTTTCCTAAACCACATGGATCCACATGACAACACAAACTCTAGTGGATTCTGTGATGCAACTTCTACCACAATGGTGCAACATGGAATGTGGAACGTGCTTTCCTATGTGATTTGGTCTCTGTGACCAAGGTTGGACACACTGATCCACTAGTGTCATTGCATGTATTCTTTTCCTAAACTACATGGATCCACATGACAACACACACTCCAGCGGATTCTGTGATGCAACTTTTACCATACTTGTGCAACATGTAATGTGGAAGGTGCTTTCCTTTGTGTTTTTGGTCTTTGTGGCCAAGGTTTGATACATTGATCCAATAATGGCATTGCATGTGTTCTTTTCCTAAACCACATGGATCCACATGACAACACGCTCTCCAATGGATTCTGTGATGCAACTTCTGCCACACTAGTGCAACATGCAATGTGGAAGGTGCTTTCCTATGTGCTTTTCGTCTCTATGACCAAGGTTGGACACACTGATCCACTAGTGTCATCACATGTGTTGTCTTCCTAAACCACATGGATACACATGACAACACACACTCCAGTGGATTCTTTGATGCAACTTCTGCCACACTGGTGCAACATGCAATGTGGAAGGTTCTTTCCTATGTGTTTTTGGTCTTTGTGACCAAGGTTTCACACACTGATGCACTAGTGTCATCGCATGTGTTCTTTTCCTAAACCATATGTATCCACATGACAACACACACTCTAGTGCATTCTGTGATGCAACTTCTGCCACACTGGTGCAACATGCAATGTGGAAGGTGCTTTCTTATGTATTTTTGGTCTCTCTAATCAAGGTTTGACACACTGATCCACTACTGTCATTGCATGTGTTCTTTTCCGAGACCACATGGATCCACATAACAACACACACTCCAGTGGATTCTTTGATGCAACTTCTGCCACACTGGTGCAACATGCAATGTGGAAGGTGCTTTCATATGTGTTTTTGGTCTCAATGACCAAGGTTTGACACACTTATCCACTAGTGGCATTGCATGTGTTTGTTTCCTAAACCACATGGATCCACATGACAACACACACTCCACTAGATTCTGTGATGCAACTCCTGCCACACTGGTGCAACATGCATTGTGGAAGGTTATTTCCTATCTGTTTTTGTCTCTATCACCATGATTTGACACAATGGTCCACTAGTGTCATAGCATGCGTTCCTTTCCTAGACCACTATGATCACCTAGTGCCATTGCATGTGTTCTTTCCATAAACCACATGGATTCACATGACAACACACACTCTAGTGGATTCTGTGATGCAACTTCTGCCACACTGGTGCAACACGCAATGTGGAAGCTGCTTTCCTAGTTTTTGGTCTCTGTGACCAAGCTTTGACACGCTGATCCACTAGTGTCATTGCATGTGTTGTTTTCCTAGACCACATGGATCCAAATGACAACACACAATCTAGTGGATTCTGTGATGCAATTTCTGCCACACTGGTGCAACATGCAATGTGGAAGGTGCTTTCCTATGTGTTTTTGGTATCTATGACCAAGGTTTGACACACTGATCCACTAGTGTCATTGCATGTGTTCTTCTCTTAGGCCACATTGATCCACTAGTGTTATTCGATCTGTTCTATTCCTAGACCACATGGATCCACATGACAATACACAATTAAACGGATTCTGTGATGCAACTACTGCCACACCGGTGCAACATGCAATGTGGAAACTGATTTCCTATCTTTTTTGTCTCTGTAACCATTGTTTGACACACTGATCTAGTAGTGTCATTGCATGTGTTATTTTCCTTGGCCACATTAATCACCTAGTGTCATTGCATGTGTTCTTTTCCTAGACCACATGGATCCACATGACAACACACAATCTAGTGGATTCTATGATGCAACTTCTGCCACACTGGTGCAACATGAAATGTGGAAGGTGCTCCTATGTGTCTTTTGTCTCTATGACCAAGGTTTGACACACTGATCTAGTAGTGTCATTGCATGTGTTCTTTTCCTAGGCCACATTGATCCACTAGTGATATTTCATGTGTTCTATTCGTAAACCACATGGATCCACATGACAACACACACTCGAGTGGATTCTATGATGCAACTACTGCCACACTTGTGCAACATGCAATGCGGAAGTTCCTTTGCTATCTAGTTTTTTCTCTTCAACTATTTTTTGGCACATTGATCCACTAGTGTTATTGCATGTATTCTTTTCCTTGACCACATTGATCACCTAGTGTCATTGCATGTATTCTTTTCCTAAACCACATGGATCCACATGATAACACAAACTCTAGTGGATTCTGTGATGCAACTTCTACCACAATGGTGCAACATGGAATGTGGAAGGTGCTTTCCTATGTGATTTTGGTCTCTGTGACCAAGGTTGGACACACTGATCCACTAGTGTCATTGCATGTGTTCTTTTCCTAAACTACATGGATCCACATGACAACACACACTCTAGTGGATGTTGTGATACAATTTCTGCCACACTAGTGCAGCATGCAATGTGGAAGGTGCTTTCCTATGTGCTTTTGGTCCCTGTGACCAAGGTTTGACACACTGATCCACAAGTGTCATCGCATGTGTTATTTTCCTAATCCACATGGATCCACATGACAACACACACTCCAATGGATTATGTGATGCAACTTCTGCCACACTAGTGCAACATGCAATGTGGAAAGTGTTTTCCTATGTGCTTTTGGTCTCTATGACCAAGGTTGGACACAATGATCCACTAGTGTCATCGCATGTGATGTTTTCCTAAACCACATGGATCCACATGACAACACACACTCCAGTGGATTCTGTGCTGCAACTACTGCCACACCAGTGCAATATGCAATGCGGAAGATGAGTTCCTATATGTATTTTGTCTCTATAACCATTGTTTGACACACTGATACACTAATGTCATTGCATGTATTGTTTTCCTTGACCACATTAATCACCTTGTGTCATTGCATGTGTTATTTTCCTAGACCACATGGATCCACATGACAACACACAATCTAGTGGATTATGTGATGTAATTTCTGCCATACAAGTGCAACATGAAATGTGGAAGGTGCTTCCCTATGTGTTTTTGGTCTCTATGACCAAGGTTTGACACACTGATCCACTAGTGTCACTGCATGTGTTCTTTTCCTAGGCCACATTGATCCACTAGTGTTATTTCATGTATTTTATTCCTAAACAACATGGATCCAATGACAACACACACTCTAGTGGATTCTGTGATGCAACTACTGCCACACTGGTGCAACATGCAATGCAAAAGTTGCTTTCCTATCTGGTTTTTGTCTCTGTAACCATTGTTTCACACATGGATTCACCTAGTGTCATTGCATGTGTTCTTTTCCTAGGCCGCGTTGATCCACTAGTGTCATTGCATGTGTTCTTTTCCTAAACCACATGGATCCATATGACAACACAAACTCTAGTGGATTCTGTGATGCAACTTCTTCCACACTGGTACAACATGCAATGTGGAAGGTGCTTTCCTATATGTTTCTTCTCTGTAACCATTGTTTGACACACTGATCCACTAGTGTCATTGCTTGTGTTGTTTTCCTTGACCACATTAATCACCTAGTGTCATCGCATGTGTTCTTTTCCTAGACCACAAGGATCCACATGACAACACACAATCTAGTGGATTCTATGATGCAACTTTTGCCACACTGGTGCAACATGAAATGTGGAAGGTGCTTTCCTATGTGTCTTTTGTCTCTGTGACCAAGGTTTGACACACTGATCCACTAGTGTCATTGCATGTGTTCTTTTCCTAGGCCACATTGGTCCACTAGTGTTATTTCATGTGTTCTATTCCTAAACCACATGGATCCACATGACAACACACAATCAAGGGGATTCTGTGATGCAACTTCTACAACACTGGTGCAACATGCAATGTGGAAGGTGCTTTCATATGTGTTTTTGGTATCTATGACCATGTTTTGACACACTGATCCACAAGTGTCATTGTATGTGTTCTATTCCTAAACCACATGGATCCACATGACAACACACACTCAAGTGGATTCTGTGATACAACTAGTTCCACAACCGTGCAACATGCAATGCGGAAGCTGATTTCCTATCTGTTTTTTTGTCTATGTAACCATTATTTGACACACTGATCTAGTAGTGTCATCGCATGTGTTATTTTCCTTGGCCACATTAATCACCTAGTGTCATTGCATGTGTTCTTTTCCTAGACCACATGGATCCACATGACAACACACAATCTAGTGGATTCTATGATGCAACTTCTACCACACTGGTGCAACATGAAATGTGGAAGGTGCTTTCCTATGTGTCTTTGGTCTCTATGACCAAGGTTTGACACACTGATCTAGTAGTGTCAGTGCATGTGTTCTTTTCCTAGGCCACATTGATCCACTAGTGTTATTTCATGTGTTCTATTCGTAAACCACTTGGATCCACATGACAACACACACTCGAGTGGATTCTATGATGCAACTACTGCCACACTTGTGCAACATGCAATCCGGAAGTTGCTTTCCTATCTAGGTTTTTCTCTGTAACCATTGTTTGACACATTGATCCACTAGTATTATTGCATGTATTCTTTTCCTTGAGCACATTGATCACCTAGTGTCATTGCATGTGTTCTTTTCCTAAACCACATGGATCCACATGACAACACAAACTCTAGTGGATTCTGTGATGCAACTTCTACCACAATGGTGCAACATGGAATATGGAACGTGCTTTCCTCTGTGATTTTGGTCTCTATGACCAAGGTTGGACACACTGATCCACTAGTGTCATTGCATGTATTCGTTTCCTAAACTACATGGATCCACATGATAACACACACTCCAGCGGATTCTGTGATGCAACTTTTACCACACTTGTGCAACATGTAATGTGTAAGGTGCTTTCCTTTGTGTTTTTGGTCTTTATGGCCAAGGTTTGATACATTGATCCAATAATGGCATTTCATGTGTTCTTTTCCTAAACCACATGGATCCACATGACAACACACTCTCCAGTGGATTCTGTGATGCAACTTCTGCCACACTAGTGCAACATGCAATGTTGAAGGTGATTTCCTATGTGCTTTTGGTCTCTATGACCAAGGTTGGACACACTGATCCACTAGTGTCATCGCATGTGTTGTTTTCCTAAACCACATGGATCCACATGACAACACAAACTCTAGTGGATTCTGTGATGCAACTTCTACCACAATGGTGCAACATGGAATATGGAACGTGCTTTCCTCTGTGATTTTGGTCTCTATGACCAAGGTTGGACACACTGATCCACAAGTGTCATCGCATGTGTTCTTTTCCTAATCCACATGGATCCACATGACAACACACACTCCAATGGATTCTGTGATGCAATTTCTGCCACACTGGTGTAACATGCAATGTGGAAGGTGCTTTCCTATGTGTTTTTGTCTCTGTGACCAAGGTTTGACACACTGATCTACTAGTGGCATTGCATGTGTCCTTTTTCTAAACCACGTGGATCCACATGACAACACACACTCTAGTGGATTCTATGATGCAACTTCTGCCACCCTGGTGCAACATGCAATGTGGAAGGTGCTTTCCTATGTGTTTTTGGTCTTTATGACCAAGGTTTGACATACTGATCCACTAGTTTCATCACATGTGTTCTTTTCCTAAACCATATGGATCCACATGACAACACACACTCTAGTGGATTCTGTGATGCAACTTCTGCCACACTGGTGCAACATGCAATGTGGAAGGTTCTTTCCTATGTGTTTTTGGTCTTTGTGACCAAGGTTTCACACACTGATCCAATAGTGTCATCGCATGTGTCATTTTCCTAAACCATATGTATCCACATGACAACACACACTCTAGTGCATTATGTGATGTAACTTCTGCCACACTGGTGCAACATGCAATGTGGAAGGTGCTTTCTTATGTATTTTTGGTCTCTCTAATCAAGGTTTGACACACTGATCCACTAGCGTCATTGCATGTGTTCTTTTCCGAGACCACATGGATCCACATGACAACACACACTCCAGTGGATTCTTTGATGCAACTTCTGCCACACTGGTGCAACATGCAATGTGGAAGGTGCTTTATTATGTGTTTTTGGTCTCTGTGACCAAGGTTTGACACACTTATCCACTAGTGTCATTGCATGTGTTTGTTTCCTAAACCACATGGATCCACATGACAACACACACTCCACTAGATTCTGTGATGCAACTCCTGCCACACTGGTGCAACATGCATTGTGGAAGGTTATTTCCTATCTGTTTTTGTCTCTATCACCATGGTTTGACACAATGGTCCACTAGTGTCATAGCATGTGTTCCTTTCCTAGACCACTGTGATCACCTAGTGCCATTGCATGTGTTCTTTTCATAAACCACATGGATCCACATGACAACACACACTCTAGTGGATTCTGTGATGCAACTTCTGCCACACTGGTGCAACATGCAATGTGGAAGCTGCTTTCCTATGAGTTTTTGGTCTCTGTGACCAAGGTTTGACACGCTGATCCACTAGTGTCATTGCATGTGTTGTTTTCCTATACCACATGGATCCAAATGACAACACACAATCTAGTGGATTCTGTGATGCAACTTCTACCACACTAGTGCAACGTGCAATGTGGAAGGTGCTTTCCTGTGTGTTTTTGGTATCTATGACCAAGGTTTGACACACTAATCCACTAGTGTCATTGCATGTGTTCTTCTCCTAGGCCACATTGATCCACTAGTGTTATTGCATGTGTTCTATTCCTAGACCACATGGATCCACATGACAATACACACTTAAACGGATTCTGTGATGCAACTACTGCCACACCGGTGCAACATGCAATGCGGAAACTAATTTCCTATCTTTTTTGTCACTGTAACCATTGTTTGACACACGGATCTAGTAGTGTCATTGCATGTGTTATTTTTCTTGGCCACATTAATCACCTAGTGTCATTGCATGTGTTCTTTTCCTAGACAACATGGATCCACATGACAACACACAATCTAGTGGATTCTATGATGCAACTTCTGCCACACTGTTGCAACATGAAAGGTGGAAGGTGCTTTCCTATGTGTCTTTGGTCTCTATGACCAAGGTTTGACACACTGATCTAGTAGTGTCATTGCATGTGTTCTTTTCCTAGGCCACATTGATCCACTAGTGATATTTCATGTGTTCTATTCGTAAACCACATGGATCCACATGACAACACACACTCGAGTGGATTCTATGATGCAACTACTGCCACACTTGTGCAACATGCAATGCGGAAGTTCCTTTGCTATCTAGTTTTTTCTCTTCAACCATTTTTTGGCACATTGATCCACTAGTGTTATTGCATGTATTCTTTTCCTTGACCACATTGATCACCTAGTGTCATTGCATGTATTCTTTTCCTAAACCACATGGATCCACATGACAACACAAACTCTAGTGGATTCTGTGATGCAACTTCTTCCACAATGGTGCAACATGGAATGTGGAAGGTGCTTTCCTATGTGATTTTGGTCTCTGTGACCAAGATTGGACACACTGATCCACTAGTGTCATTGCATGTGTTCTTTTCCTAAACTACATGGATCCACATGACAACACACACTCCATCTGATTCTGTGATGCAACTTCTACCACACTGGTGCAACATGCAATGTGGAAGGTGCTTTCCTTTGTGTTTTTGGTCTTTGTGGCCAAGGTTTGATACATTGATCCAATAATGGCATTGCATGTGTTCTTTTCCTAAACCACATGGATCCACATGACCACACACTCTCTAGTGGATTATGTGATGCAACTTTTGCCACACTAGTGAAACATGCAATGTGGAAGGTGCTTTCCTATGTGCTTTTGGTCTCTATCACCAAGGTTGGACACACCGATCCACTAGTGTCATCGCATGTGTTATTTTCCTAAACCACATGGATCCACATGAGAACACACACTCCAGTGGATTCTGTGATGCAACTTCTGCCACACTGGTGCAACATGCAATGTGGAAGGTTCTTTCCTATGTGTTTTTGGTATTTGTGACCAAGGTTTCACACACTGATCCACTAGTGTCATCGCATGTGTTCTTTTCCTAAACCATATGTATCCACATGACAACACACACTCTAGTGCATTCTATGATGCAACTTCTGCCACACTTGTGCAACATGCAATGTGGAAGGTGCTTTCTTATGTATTTTTGGTCTCCCTAATCAAGGTTTGACACACTGATCCACTAGTGTCATTGCATGTGTTCTTTTCCGAGACCACATGGATCCACATGAAAACACACACTCCAGTGGATTCTTTGATGCAACTTCTGCCACACTGGTGCAACTTGCAATGTGGAAGGTGCTTTCGTATGTGTTTTTGGTCTCTGTGACCAAGGTTTGACACACTTATCCACTAGTGTCATTTCATGTGTTTGTTTCCTAAACCACATGGATCCACATGACAACACACACTCCACTAGATTCTGTGATGCAACTCCTGCCACACTGGTGCAACATGCAATGTGGAAGGTTATTTCCTATCTGTTTTTGTCTCTATCACCATGGTTTGACACAATGGTCCACTAGTGTCATAGCATGTGTTCCTTTCCTAGACCACTATGATCACCTAGTGCCATTGCATGTGTTCTTTCCATAAACCACATGGATCCACATGACAACACACACTCTAGTGGATTTTGTGATGCAACTTCTGCCACACTAGTGCAACATGCAATGTGGAAGCTGCTTTCCTATGAGTTTTTGGTCTCTATGACCAAGGTTTGACACACTAATCCACTAGTGTCATTGCATGTGTTGTTTTCCTAGACCACATGGATGAAAATGAACACACACAATCTAGTGGATTCTATGATGCAACTTCTGCCACACTTGTGCAACATGCAATGTGGAAGGTGCTTTCCTATGTGTTTTTGGTCTTTGTGACCAAGGTTTGACACAATGATCCACTAGTGTTATTGCATGTGTTCTTTTCCTAACCCATATGGATCCACATGACAAGACACACTCCAGTGGATTCTATGATGCAACTTATGCCACACTTGTGCAATATGCAACGTGGAAGGCTCCTTCCTATGTGTTTTGGTCTCTGTGACTAAGGATTGACACATACATCCACTAATGTCATTGCATGTGTTCTTTTCCTAGACCACTGTGATCACCTAGTGCCATTGCATGTGTTCCTTACCTAAACCATGTGGATCCAAATGACAACACACAATCCAGTGGATTTCGTGATGCAACTTCTGCCAAACTGGTGCAACATGCAATGTGGAAGCTGCTTTCCTATTTGTTTTTGGTCTCTGTCACCATGGTTTGACACACTGATCCACTAGTGTCATTGCATGTGTTGTTTTCCTAGACCACATGGATCCACATGACAACACACACTCTAATGGATTCTATGATGCAATTTCTGCCATGCTGGTGGAACATGCAATGTGGATGGTGCTTTCATATCTATTTTTGGTCTCTATCGCCATGGTTTCACACACTGATCCACTAGTGTCCTTCATGTGTTTTTTTCCTAGACCATTGTGATCACCTAGTGTCATTGCATGTGTTATTTCCCTAAACCACATGCATCCAATGGATTCTGTGATGCAATTTCTACGGCACTGGTGCAACATGCAATGTGGAAGCTGCTTTCCTATGAGTTTTTTTTGTGTGTCACCAAGGTTTGACACACTGATCCACTAGTGTCATTGCATGTGTTCATTTCCTAGAACACATCAATCCAAATGACAACACACAATCTAGTGGATTCTGTGATGGAACTTCTCCCACACTGGTGCAACATGCAATGTGGAAGGTGCTTTCCTATGTGTTTTTGGTCTTTGTGACCAAGGTTTGACACACTGATCCAATAGTGTCATTGAATGTGTTCTTTTCCTAGACCATGTTGATCCACTAGTGTTATTGCATGTGTTCTTTTCCTAAACCACATGGATCGAGATGACAACACACACTCCAGCAGATTCTGTGATGCAACTACTGCCACACTGGTGCAACATGCAATGCAAAAGCTGCTATCCTATATGTGTTTGTCTCTGTAACCATTGTTTGACACACTGATCCAGTAGTGTTCTTTTCCTAGACCACATTCCTCACCTAGTGTCATAGCATGTGTTCTTTTCCTAGACCACATTGCTCACCTAGTGTCATTGCATGTGTTGTTTTCCTAGACCACATGGATACACATGACAACAAGCACTCCAGTGGATTCTTTGATGCAACTTCTGCCACACTAGTGCAACATGCAATTTGGAAGGTGCTTTTGTATGTGTTTTTTGTCTCTGTAACCAAGGTTTGACACACTAGTCCACTAGTGCCATCACATGTGTTCTTTTCCTAAACCACATGGATCCACATGGCAACACACACTCCAGCGGATTCTGTGATGCAACTTCTTCCACACTGGTGTAACATGCAATGTGGAAGCTCCTTTCCTATCTATTTTTTGTCTCTGTCACAATGGTTTGACAAACCAATCCACTACTGTCATAGCATGTTGTCGTGGTGGTGTCACGGCAGATGCCATGGATAGTCTAAAGGTGGGGCCAATATGCACTAGAGGAATCCAGGGAGGGATAGTGTGGTGATTCCACACACAGATGCCTTGTATTCTCCAAGTTCACCGAGTTTACAGATGCTCCTTGAGCTGTGTTGGGGAGAGGAGGAAGAAGAAGCTCTCTTACTCTCACCACTACTTTCTCCCAATGATCATTCCACTCGCCGCGTGCCCTTCTACAGAGGTCCTAGAGCTCCTTATAAACGGGAGGCTAGGTTACCAGTTAGTGCATACGTGGAGGCATATTCCTGGGAATATACCTCTCCCAAAATAGCAAACCGACCGGGTCACCTTTTCCCTTCGTAAGCCATGTAGAGGCTATGTAACCCTCCGCGGTGCCAGCGTCAGCCGACATAGGCTACGTCACCTTTGTCGGCCACGCCATGCTGGTCCTTCCCTCTGTCCGCTTCGCTCACGCTCCAGCGCACAGAGACCACCTTTTGACCAGCGGGATACCTTCCTTCTCTTGCAAGCCTGATATAACCCAGCTCAGGCCTGGTTAATCCGGCCCTATGGGTACCTGCAGTCAAGTTACAAAGAGCCTGCCCACATACGATATACGTCGGCCGGGACACGGTGAGGCGGACACCCTCCGATCCGGGTTACTCCGTAAGTTGGCCTGCCTTGAGGTGACCCGGCCAGCTTGCGCTTTGACCTTGCCATTCCTCGGCTGACTCGGGCTCTATACCCCGGCGTGACCCTACCCGGGGATATCCCCCAACATTAGTCCCCGAAGCTGGTGCGGTTTTAGCAACTTCAGCTGCTAAGGCCACGACAAGTTCAATCTACCAAGCTTTTTGCTCCCCTTTCCGAGTTACCCTGTAGTTCGGATCTCGTGGCCCAGCTTTCTCTTGGCACATTCCAAGTTATTACTCGCTGGCCAGGTTACTCTTCAGTTTCCCGTGTTAGCCTTCCTTCTCTCGTACACTTCCCCACGTCCTACGTGGAGGGTAATCATCATTTTTCCTCATTTTAAGGGCATGCGCTAGTTACTGTACCACGTCAGTTACTGCACTCATTGTCAGGGATTACTGCTACAAATGTCGTGCCGTGGATGCCTCCTCGTTAACTGTATCACCACGTCACGTCGCGGGATCCCTGTTCCCTGTGGCCCTTCCTGTGGCTTGCTTCTGATTGGCTGACCCGACAGATACATGGCCACACCCTCAGATACATGGCCACACCCTGTGGCTACGATGCACTGTCTGATCCCACTATCCTTCGCTAGGGCGTGGTTAAATAGGGGAGAGGGCGCGCCCCTTGGCTGTTTTTCCCCTTCGCGCGCCCCTCTGCCCATCTGCTCTTTCTTCTTCCTTGCGACAGCGCGTCCGCCACCGCTTCTGCTTAGCAATGCCACCGCCGCGCCTTGCTTCCGTGATTCTTCGCATTAGCCTTGTTGCCGCTCCCGCGCTGCTTTACCGCCATGGGGCCATGCCAATCCAAACCACCGTCGCCCACCTCTGATTGGGCTGGTGATGACAGCGATTTGGAGATGACAGAGGAGGAGCTTGCCGTTGTCGAGGAAGAGGATATGGAGGAGGAAGGTGAGGTGCAGGAGCGCGGTGCCTGGGCCGGCTCGTGGGTGTGCCAAGATGACCTTGATTGGATTTATCGCACCCGCCGCATCCCCGAAGGCGTAATCTCCCGCCTTGACTCCGAAGAAATTGCTCCCTCGCCCAATCCGGGTGAGTTCGTCATCTTCCTCTCCCACATCCAGCGCGGCTTCAGCCTGCCAGTCAGCGATATCTTTCATGATCTTACCAACACATATGAGCTCCAACCTCATCATCTTCCGGCGAACGCCATTACTTCCCTCTCCTCCTTCGCATCTGCCATAGAAGGATACCACGCCTTGTGGCCCACTAAGGAGCTTTGGATCCGATTCTTCGCTCTTCGGAAGAACGTCATTCCGTATAAGACTATTGCTCCTGCCAACAAGTTGCTCACCCAGTGCGGCACCGCTTCCATCTCTCCCTGGGTTACCGGTCTCGAGTCTTGCAAGGGCTGGGCCCGACCTTCTTTTATGTGAGGAATGGATCGGATGA
Source organism: Avena eriantha (assembly GCA_910589775.1). Classification (NCBI taxonomy): domain Eukaryota; kingdom Viridiplantae; phylum Streptophyta; class Magnoliopsida; order Poales; family Poaceae; genus Avena; species Avena eriantha. Next base: position 392,951,830 of record OU342744.1, on the reverse strand, counting down.
AGATCTGATCCGGCTGTGCCCCTTTGCGATGGGTACTCCAAATCCAGCTCTGTGGGACCGGATCCCCAAGAAGCCAACTGCCTTGGCGAATCAGGTGAATAACCGATTCAGGGAAATGAAGAAGCTGGGGCTACACAACGAGGATGTGATGATCACATTTGTCCGCAGCCGGATTTCCCCCCTGTAGAGGCGCACACACAAGCTCTGCCATATGAGCGGGCATCTCGACCCCAACTGGACCTGCTCCTTCGAGCTGAACAACACCGAGATCTTCCACCGGGTAAAGGCTATCTTCACGACCGACAAAGACTTCAATGCGGATTGGGATTGGGGTTTGGAGCACTACTGCAGGAACAAGCCTCCTCCTGTGGTAAATTTTCTTACCCAATCCATCTCCGAGTTACACCCTACGTCGGAACATGTCATTTATTTGATCCCCTTGCATTTTCTTTTAGTTGTTTCTCTAGTAGACCATCGAAGATGGCATCGAGCCTTCCCTCAAATGGCGGAAGGATCGGCTGGTCTTAGACGAGGAGGAGCCGGATTAGGAAATGTTCTTGCCTGCCCCGGATGGATCCAAGCGAACATCTGGAACCTTTTTTTCCTTAAGGGATTGGCCTGACAATGAGGATGATTCCGATATTGAGATGTTGGAGGTATTTAACCCTGTGCCCATTTCTTACGCATTTCTAGCTTCAGCTAATCCGGCTGGGCTGATCCACGAGGATCCCCCTCTTGCTACAGGTGAGCCGGTTCCAGTCATGTCTAAAAAGCTGGCCGCCACTTCGGTTGCTTCTTCCGAGCCACCGCAAATAACCAAAAGGCAGAAGAAGTCTGCAGACAAGGCCGCCAGCAAGCCTCTGACTAAGGCCATAGTTCGGAGAGCTCGAAAGCCCAGGGAGCCTCTGACTTCTGACGAGTGAGTCTCTTTTTCCTTGTCCAACTTTCTACTTCATGCTTCTTTGTCTCCATGCCTCTGTTTCTTTTTTATAACTTCTTATTCATTGTTTGATTCGGCAGGGCTACCAAGGAAGTTCCCTAGAGCGGCTGCAGCATCGCCTCGTCTTTCCGGCGCACCCCATCTCCCCCACGCAATGACGACACGCGCCCAACTGATCCTAGTTTGGGAAGGTTCGGCGGCTGCTCCGGATCTTAGCCCATCTCAGCCAAAGGAGGGCAACCTTGGTGTAGGGGGAACTGGTGCGGCCGAGGACACGCTAGTGTCGGGTGCTCCCACCCTTTCATCGGCTCAGCCGCAAACCATCGTTTCCGAGGTTCCAGCAGCAGTAGCAGCACCCACACCAGCACCAGCAACAACACAAACACTAGCACCTAAAGCAGCACAAGCGCCAGCGCCAGTACCTCCAGCAGCACCAGCATCTGCGACAGTACCAACACCAACTCCTCCTGCCTCGTCCGAGTCTTCCAAGACTCGGCGAGAAGACCCAACTATTACCGAGGCTGCGCCCAAGTCCAAATCCGCAGCTCAAGCCTCAGCCTCCCAACAACAACCCAATGCCAGCAGTCAGGCCGCGAAAGTTTCTGGTGCCACCAAGGCATCATTCATCGAGGCTGGTCAGCGCACCCTTGCGTCCATACTGCCGAAGGGAGATGCCTCCTCTGGGTCAGCTGGCAACAAGCAACTTGCATTGCATATCAGCCTCGCGGCCGCCCTAGTTGCGAGGAGAGAGGCCCACGCCAAAGGCCTAGTTGCGCCCCACATTCTTAGTGGAGAGAGTTATCCTCCGGCTTTGGTTGAATATGTCAACAATTGGAACAACGCGGAGTTCACCAATCCAAACGATGATCTCCCGGAGAAATTTGGGCCTGCCGTGTTCAGCACACAGATGAATACGGCAACCAAGGCTATCAACCTCGCTAGCCAGATGATGGAGGTACGCTACATTGTATTTTCCTTAATATGCACAAGTGCTTAGAGATATATCCATTAGTCCCCGAGCCTCTAGGGCAGTAACTTGTTATTCAGCCGGATGCTCCTTAGAGAACTAGCGTAGCTCCTTAGTACACTTCGAATATGCACACACCCAAAGTCGGGTTAAGTTCCACTTGGCCCGGATTTTTTACACCTCGAATATGCACACACCTAGAGCCGGGTTGAGTTCCACTTGGCCCAGATTTTGTACACTTCAAATATGCACACACCTAGAGTCGGGTTAAGTTCCACTTGGCCTGGATTTTGTACACTTTGAATATGCACACACCTAGAGTCGGGTTAAGTTCCACTTGGCCCAGATTTTGTACACTTCGAATATGCACACACCTAGAGCCGGGTTAAGTTCCACTTGGCCCGGATTTTGTACACTTCGAATATGCACACACCTAGGGCCAGGTTAAGTTCCACTTGGCCTGGATTTTGTACACTTTGAATATCCATATAGCTGAGCTAACACTGCTCTTTTCAGATCACTACCAATCGCCGGACTGCTGAGTTTCAGCGCCTTTTGGACTCACACAAGGGGCTGCGCTCGAAACATGTTGCACTTCTTGCTGAGTGCGAGAAAAAGGGTAAGTTTTCTCTTTGATTTTTCCCCCATCCTTCTTTGCCTTGTCCTGCCGAACTAATCTGTGATTCGGATTGCGCAGCCGAAGTGGAGGCTGAAAATACAATCATGAGAAAAAATCTAGACGAGATAAAAGGTAATTCGATTTGGTTACCCATTTTCTGTGCTCTTTCTCCTTTCTCCTTAACCCGGCAGATATTTATACCTCGGCTCTGCCGGGTCAACAAACTGTTGCAGCATCCCTTGAAGATAGTGTGCCCCTCCCTGATATGATGTTGCATTTTCTCGAACAAGCAGGGTAACATCAGGCCGAACTTAAGAAGAAGGACGACGAGCTTGCCAAGCTCTGAGCCAAGGATGATGAACTTGCCAAGCTCAAGGATGAGATGAAAAAGCTCAGAGAGCTCCACAAGGCTGACATGGACAAGGCTGTCGAAGAATTTACCAAAGAGCGAGAACGTCTTAGCCTCCAACTTGCAAAGAATCCAGAATTGCTGAAGGAGGCTGACGTCAAGCTTGAGTCGGCTAGTGGAGAACTTGAGAAGCTCCGGAAGAGGCGTGATGATTGCACCGTAGAGCTGACCCGGATCCATAGTCATATCTCCCGTAAGCTCTTTTCCTTCCGCCGACGTGTATTTCTCCGGGTTAAACTCCTTTACTTGTTTCACTTGTTTTGTTTTCAGGCAAATTCCCAAAGGGCGATGCCATTGCGGCTACTGCCATTGCCAAGTTCCGCCGGTAGAGGGGTACCCCAACTAGTCCTGGCTCTGAAACCATTCCTTATGACATGGAGGACCTGCTGGTCAGCCTATCCTCTCGAATTGAAATTGTGAAGAACTATGGTTCGGGTATCCTAGATTCAGTCGTCCGGATCTTCCGTGCACTTTGGCCTGGTGAGGATCCTCCAGAGGGATCCATTGCTTTGATCAACATGCTGATGGATTGCGAGACCTAGCTCGACCTCTGGAGGGAATTCACCGCACATGCCAGAGCTGATATTATCCTCCACTTCGTCCTCACTTGGTATGAAAAGCTAGATTTGAAGGTTCTTGAGAGCTTGCGCACCGGGTCGAGGTGGTCGAATGATCCGTATTGGGTCGCTCGGTGCAAGGCTTGTGCCCACAACCTTATCCAGTATGGCCATCTCCATCAATGGAACGAAGGACCAAGCTTCATCGGCATTGTTGACGATGAATACGTCGAAGATGGTTCGGATGCCTAGGAACAGGATGAAGCCTCGGATCTTGAAGAGAATGAAGATGGAGACGAGGCTGAGGCTAATCCGGATAACAATGCTGAAGCCGGAGCTCCAACCGCTGGCGCCGAGTTACACCCTCCTGCTGCTGCTCCTTGAGCACCAAAAATGCTTTGAAGTTTATCATATCCCCGGTAAGCCAGGTGCAAATGTATCAAGCATACTGATTATATTTTGCTACTAAGTTATTCACATCGGATTAACTTGGGCGTAGTCCCCGAGTTTCATTTTCTTATTTGTTCGATTTCATGGCTCGGCTCATGTTGACTCGGTTTTGTGACCTACGAGTCCGAGTTTAAAAATTGACTTAATAATACTTGGAAACTTTAGGAGTAGCTCAAAATAATCAGCATTGTAAAAGTAAAGTAAACATAGGGTTAGTCCGAATAATAAATGTCGGCTCGATTACATTCTTTTCCTTAGCCGTTTTTTGTGTGCTACACAATTCCAAACTTGTTCTCTTGCTTGCCATGAAGCCAATTCTTGTTGGATAGCAGCAAGTCGAAGAGTTGAGTTTTTGGTGCTCACACATTACTAATCCGGCTTAGGCAGAAGGAATTTAAGCTAGCCAACATAAAAATAAATAGTAAACACATAAAACAACAAACATTACTAAGGCAGCCCCCGAGTTACTGCTCGAGGTTCCAATATTTCATTGATAAACTCACTTCCGGTATACATATCGACATATGAGAGACTCGGATACACACTTTTTCTTTGCTAAGTGTAGAACAGACGAAGTAGGGCTACATTCCATGGACGCTTAGATTCCTCGTCGGACCTATCCGCCTTGTTCTTCTCCTGTGGTTGTGCGTCAATGAGATAATAAGAGTCATTGTGCAATGCTTTGCTTACAATGAATGGCCCTTCCCATGGGGGGATAACTTATGCATGCCAGCAGTACGTTGTACCAGCCGGAGTACCAGATCACCTTCCCGGAAGACTCGGGGGTTTACTTTTCGGCTATGATAGCGTCGGAGATTTTGCTGATATATGGCGGATCTGGACAATGCCAATTCTCTCGCTTCTTCCAGCATATCAACATCATTTTGTCGGGCTTCTCGCACTTCGGCTTCTGTGTATTGGGTGACCCTAGGCGAATCATGCTCTACGTCGGCTGGTAGTACAGCTTCTGCACCATATACCAGAAAAAATGGTGTATAGCATGTTGATCGATTCGAAGTTGTTCTTAAACTCCACAGTACCACTGGTAATTCTTCTATCTAGCACCCCGCTGATCTTTGCAGTGGCTCCATGAGCCAGGGTTTTATCCTGAATAATACTAATATGTTGGATCTTTCCACTTGTCCATTCGATGCGGGGTGGGCTACTGAGGCAATGTCCAGCCAGATCTTTTTATCCTGGCAGAATAGCGCAAATGCTCCTTCAGCAAAATTGGTGTTGTTATCCGTTATGATACTGTGAGGATAGCCATATCTCAGAATGATATCTTTGAGGAATGACACGGATGTAGCTCCATCACATTTTCTTATTGGCTTTACTTCAATCCATTTTATAAACTTGTCAACCATAACCAAGATGTGGGTCATGTTTCCTTTTGCCAGCTTAAATGGGCCGACCATATCGAAACACCACACGGCAAATGGCTAGGTAATTGGTATGGTCTTGAGCTCCGACATTGGCATGTGTGTCTTGGTAGCATACCTCTGACAACCATTGCATTTCCTTACTAGATCCTCTACTTGCTCCAAGGCACTTGGCCAGTAAAATCCATGCCGGAAAGCTTTTCCCACTAAGGCTCTGGATGAGGCTTGATGCCCACATTCCCCTTGATGTATATCTCGGAGGATGTCAAGCCCTTCTTCCGGGTCAACAAACCATTGCAGGACATTCGTGACACTCCTCTTGTATAGCTCGCCATTGATAATCGTGTATGCCTTTGCCCTCCTCTGAATTTTCCTTGAAAGCACTTCCTCATTGGGAAAAGTTCCATCCTTCAGGAACTGGAATATGGGCAGTGCCCAAGCTGGTATAGCTCGCACCGGAAACACATCCTCGTCAATTTCCATTTGATCCGCCGACATAACCTCTGCCGGGTCACGTTGCGCAGTCCCCGGGTTCTGCGAAGCAGTCCCCGGGTTTCCTGAACCACTTCCCACATCAATTTCCATGGGCACAACTTCAGACTCCGGATTGGCCGGGATATGGATTGACTCGGATTCTGGGGATGGCCTAATAGATGGCTTTCTGAGGTGCTCTAGTGCTAAACCCGGTGGGATCGCTTGTCAGGTTGATCCGAGCTTCGACAGTACGTCGGCAGCCTCATTTTCCAACCGAGGTACATGGTGAAACTCGCATCCCTCAAAGTATCCTGATATCTTCTGCACATGAAATCTGTACGATGCCATGTTTTCATCCAAAGCATCCCATTTCCCTATGACTTGCTGAACTACCAAATCCGAGTCACCGAAGCACTGGATCTGACATATTCCAGTTTCTTTTGCCACTTTGAGTCCATGGACAAGTGCTTCATATTCGGCAACATTGTTCGATGCTGTGAAGTGTATCTGCAGCACATACTTCAGCTGGTCTTTCTTGGGAGAGGTAAGCACAACTCCGGCGCCTAACCCAGTTTTTGTTTTTGATCCGTCCAAATGCATTCTCCAGTAATTCGGATATAGCAACGGTGGCTCATATTGCATCTCGGCCCAATCTACGAAAAAGTTGGCCACAACCTGAGACTTGATCGCATCTCTCCTGTCGAATTGTGGAGCATAAGGGGCTAGCTCTATTGCCTATTTTGCAATCCGGCCACTTGTATCCTTGTTTCCCATTATTTCAGATATGGGGGCTTCACATGTCACTTTGATGGGGTGCTCTTCAGAATAGTGCTTCAGCTTCTTAGCTTCCATATACACACCATATGCCATCTTCTAATAGTGAGGATTGTTTTGATTTGACGCTGATAATACCTCGCTCAGGTAATAGACTAGCCTTTGCACTGACTTACCCTCTTCGTCGCGCTTTACCACTATTACTGCACTTACAACTCGGTTGGTTGCGGCTATGTAGAGCAACATTGGCTCTTTTGATAGTGGAGAGGCTAACACCGGTGCAGCGGCTAACATCTTCTTTAACTCGATGAATGCTTCATTGGCCTGCTGCATCCGTATGAACTTGTCCGACTTTCTCATTAACTGATAGAGAGGCAATGCCTTTTCTCCCAACCGACATACAAACCAACTTAAGGATGCCAGGAAACCAGTGAACTTCTCGACATCGTTAAGGTACTTCGGAAATTCTATTCGCTCTATGGCTCGGATTTTAGTTGGGTTAGCTTTTATACCTCGGCTAGAGACAAGAAATCCGAGTAATTTTCTAGCCGGGACACTGAAGGTACACTTCTCCGGGTTAAGCTTCATTCGGAACCTCCTTAGGTTCGCGAATGTTTGCCGGATATCATCAAGGAGGGTTTTGCTTTCCTTGGTCTTTATAACCACATCATCAACATACACTTGCACATTTCGACCAATTTGGCTGTATAAGCATTTTTGCATACATGTTTGGTACGTTGCCCCTGCATTACGTAAACCAAAAGGCATAATGCGATAGCAATAAGCCCTGTATGGGGTAATAAACATAGTCTTTATTTGATCATCCGGGTTCAGAGGTATCTGGTGGAAACCAGAATATGCGTCCATGAATCACAACAATTCACACCCAGCAGTAGAATCTATGACCTGATCTATCCTAGGCAGCGGGAATGGATATTTTGGGCACGCCTTATTCAGGTTCGTGTAATCGATGCACATACGCCAAACCACTGCCACATTCGGATCATCTTTCTTCTTTTCCGCAAGCACCGGATTAGATAGCCAGTCCGGGTAAAGCACTTCCAAGATGAACCCGGCTGCGAGGAGCCGAGCTATCTCATCTCCAATGAATTTTCTCCTATCTTCGGCCAAGCAGCGTAGAGGTTGCTTCACCGGCTTTGGTCCGGATCTCACATTCAAAGAGTGCTCAACCAACTCCCTCGGAACACCTTGCAAGTCCTGTGTGGACCAAGCAAAGATATCCCGATTCTCATGGAGGAAATTGACGAGCTCGCTTTCCTATTTCTCAATCAACCCGACACCAATTGTTACGGTGCGCTCTAGGAACAGATCATCAACCGGCACTTTCTTTGTATCCTTTGTTGATTGAAATGAGACACTTCCATGTGGGTTACTCAGCGCCGAGATATATTGTTGCGCGGACTGAGCCAATGCCGGTACTTCCTTGATCTTTCTCATTTCTTGTGCAATCACGAGTGACTCGTCCAGGTTAGACCCGGCTGATGCACACTCAATGGAACGTCAGAAATCCCCAGCTATGGTAATTACTCCATTTGACCTAGGCAACTTCATCTTCAGGTACCTGATGTGAGTACTTGCTATGAATTTGTTCAGGTTTGGTCTGCCGAGTAACACGTGATATGCGCTTTCTAAGTTCACAACCTCAAACTCCAAATTATCAGTTCGGCAGTTATCTCTTGTGCCGAATAACACGTCAACCCGGACTTTGCCAATGGGTTCACAGGAGATACCTGGCACAATGCCATGGAAAGTTGTCCTTGTAGCTTGGAGCATGTTCTCCGAGATACCCAACTTGCGCATTGTATCCATGTACATTATATTGATGCTGCTGCCATTGTCAATCAGCACCTTGGAGAACCTCATATTGATACTTGGCCTGATGAACATTGGGTCCAGCACTAATGCATACGAACCAGGACTCGGCATGAGCCTAGAATGATCCTTGATACTCCAGGTAATTTCCTGATCGGACCAAGGCATATACCTCGTCACTGCCGGCGTAACCACATTTACCTCCATATGTCGACGTTGCAAGCTCTTTCTGGCCGTTTCCTCTTTGGTAAACACACAGTAACTCTGGTGATGCTCCCTGTATTCATTTCTCCCCTCATTGTTGGGGTACCTTTGATCTAGTTGATGCTGATTTTCCACCTGACACACTGCATCCCTTCTCTCATGGTTCTCATACCTCAGCGGAGGTGGTGGCAACATTAACTATTGCGCATTTGCTCCGGAGAGTAGTTGTGGTCGAGGTAACTCCTGTCGTGGTTGATCGCTCCAAGGTGCCTGAGCATTCCCCGAACCATTTTGCTCTATCTTCCTCATCCACTCACACTGCCGAGTTGTATGACCCGCCGGGTTACTCGGATTTGGCGTGTGAACTTGCACGGCTGATCCAGCATTGCCTCATACGTATACCTCGGTCGGTCTTTCTTTTCCTGCCACTGTCTCTTTTGCTCCGGCGTCCAAGTTTTCTTGCCATCATTTCTTGGAGTCCACTGCTGCCCTCCAGTTTTCTGACGCTGATTACTCCCTGCTTCGGGTTGATCTTGGTTTACAACGGCGACTTGTTGGGAACTGTACCTGTAGTCTGGTCTATCATCTCTTCTCTTACCCCGGTAGTCATTTTGCCAGGATGATCTGGCTCCGTCTCGTTGGTAGTACTCCTCAGTTGACTCGTTTGACACAAGCCGGGGTTGAGTCGGATCACCTAAAGCATATGAATTAGCAATCCAGATTGTTTCCGCCAGCGTAGTTGGCATATCCCTTTGTAACCTTTGCCATAGCATGCATGCATATCTACATCCTTGTGCAAACCAAGCTATGGCCCGTGACTCAATCACGCCTTCACATGAGTTTCGCACATTGCACCAGCGAGTTAGGAACTCCTGGTCTGTCTCATTTGATCTCTGCTTGCACATTGCTAGGGTATGTGGCCTATTCAGCCTCTGATATGTGCTTGAGAAGTTACTAACGAATATTTCCTCAAAATCCAGCCAGCAGTTGATACTACCGGGTGGTAAATTCTTTAGCCATACCCTCGCTGGCCCCTCCAACATCTGAGGTACATATCTCACTGCCCATCTCAAATTGCCTGTATTAATTTTTACTGTTGTTGCGTAGTTAATCAACCAATCCTCCGGCTTAGTGCTGCCGTCATATGTTTCCGTGCCTCTGGGCAACTGGAAGTTACGTACCAGAGGCTCTTTCATGATCCGGGGCCCAAAACATGCTGGACCCGGAGGACCTTGCCCCTCAATTTGTTCCGACCTATAGAGCCGATCCAGGTTTAGCCTGGCGTCATCCGGTAGCAAGTTCCTCGTCCCCAACCTTGACCCTATCACATGATGATCCGGCCTATGGTATCTTGCATTCGCCATTTCCGAATCACCGTCGTTGTAACTGTCTTGCTCTCGCTGAGCACATTTCTTTTGCATACCTTGGCCGGCACTTTGCTCTTGCCGAGGTATACTCCGTTGTTGCTGTTGACGAGGTAGGTTTTGCCCGGCACCCTCCGAGTTATGCTGTCCGACATTGTCGTTTCTAGCGTTTCTCTGACCGGCATTGCCTTGGTTGCGGTTACCTTGGCCAGCTTCACTACCTTTCCTCATTACCTTGCACTGCCTTTCCTTTCCTTGCCCTTGCCGGGTCATACGGGACTATCTGTTTATTTCTCCTTGCCGGGGTTACCACTTCCTCTCTTCTAGGGCCATCAAGCGGGGATGATGCAGCCCCAGCGGATTTCTCCGGGTTTCCAATGGCCGAACAAACGACCTTTGAAGCCCCAGCTCTTGCCGGATTAGCCCTGAGCAACTCCTCATTCTGTCTATTAGCAATACGAACTAACTCATTGACCCTCTCCTGCTGTCTTTGCCGGGCTTCACCCGGCAAACCTTCTAATTCGGATGCAGCCGCATCCGCTGCCCTGAGGTTCTTTGCCGGGGTGCTGTACTTCGGCAGCCCCATGGACAAAAGGTTCTCTGATTCTTTGACTCTAGTCTCACCCTCTTTGTTCATTTCACTAATGAGGTTTTTCCCTTTTACTTTTACAGCATCTACCTTATTTGCTCTTGTGTACTCGCGCAGCGTCATGTTCAATGACTACTGAGCCGCAGCTATCTTCTTCGCACCCTATAATATTTTCTGCCAAGTTTCCTCTAACTCGGCTTGTGCCTGTGCCGGATCGACCACAGGTGCTATGGGGGTTGTCAAGCTATCTATTGCCTAATGCAGCACATTTTCTGGCCTCTCTAGCGGAGGACCTCTACTTTTCCTAGGTGCCTTTGGTGTTACCTCCGGATCTGGTGCCGGATCTTTGCTCGCGTCAGCATTAGGCACTGTCATCATCACCTCAACGCGGTCAGGGGAGCGAGTGATATGCGCACCGTGAGCCGCGCTAAGGGGTGGCTCCCCTCCCTCAACGACGTGCTGCGGGTGAACGCAAGACACATCGACGCTGACGTAGATCTTGTGGGCACCAAGCTTGATGAAGAGGCCATTGCATGGTGGAGGTCGCCTACCGAAACTACCATCATTGTCGGTGACGTAGTCTAGCGCTCCAAAGTGCTGAACGAGCCTAGAGACAATGCGCTCACCGTTGCCGATGATGCTTCCCGTCCGGATCTTCTCTCCTGCTAGCGCCGCTAGCCCCACGATGGGCGCCAACTGTCGTGGTGGTGTCACGGCAGATGCCATAGATAGGCTAAAGGTGGGGCCAATATGCACTAGAGGAATCCAGGGAGCGATAGTGTGGTGATTCCACACACATATGCTTTGTATTCTCCAAGTTCACCAAGTTTACAGATGCTCCTTGAGCTGTGTTGGGGAGAGGAGGAAGAAGAAGCTCTCTTACTCTCACCACTACTTTCTCCCAATGATCATTCCACTCGCCGCGTGCCCCTTCTATAGAGGTCCTAGCGCTCCTTATAAAGGGGAGGCTAGGTTACCAGTTAGGGCATACATGGAGGCATATTCCTAGGAATATGCCTCTCCCAAAATAGCAAACCGACCGGGTCACATTTTCCCTTCGTAAGCCATGCATAGGCTACGTAACCCTCTACGGTGCCAGCGTCAGCCGACATAGGCTACATCACCTTTGTCGGCCACGCCATGCTGGTCCTTCCCTCTGTCCGCTTCTCTCACGCTCCAGCGCAAAAAGACCACCTTTTGACCAGCGGGATACCTTCCTTCTCTTGCAAGCCTGATATAACCCGGCTCAGGCCTGGTTAATCTGGCCCCGTGGGTACCTGCACTCAAGTTACAAAGAGCCTGCCGACATACGATATACATCGGCCGGGACGCGGTGAGGCGAACACCCTCTGGGTCAGGTTACTCCATAAGTCGGCCTGCCTTGAGGTGACCCGGCTATCTTGTGCTTTGACCTTGCCATACCTCGGCTAACTCGGCCTCTATACCCTGGCGTGACCCTACTCGGGGGTATCCCCCCAACACATGTATTCTTTTCTGAGACCACTGTGAGCACCTAGTGCCATTGCATGTGTTCTTTCCCTAAACCACATGGATCCTGATACGTCCAAAACGTATCTACTTTCCCGAACACTTTTGCTATTGTTTCTCCTCTAAACTTATGTGATTTGGACACAACTAACACGAATTGACATTGTTTTCAGTAGAACTACCTTGGTGTCTAGTTTTTGTGCAGAAAATCAACTATCAGGAAAAATCCCGGGAAATATGCCAAAAAGCCAATTTCACCAGAAGACTCACGGAGCCAGAAGACGAGACGGAGGAGGGCCACGAGGGGCCCACACCACCCTGCTGTGCGGGCCAGGCTTGGCCGCGCCAGGGTGTGGTGTGGCTGCCTCGATTACCCCCTTGGCCTCCCTCTTTGCCTATAAGATGCCTCTTGACCTAAAAACCAAGGGGGGTTCGAAGTTTTTCCAGAAAGAGTTCTGTTACGCACCCACCACCAGATTCCGCAAATCAGAACCAGAAACTCCGTTCTGGCACCCTGTCGGGACGGAGAATTGGAGGAGATCATTGCCATCATCGTCACCATCGCTTCTCCATCGACCATCCATGATTCCCCCATCTATGAGTGAGTAATCCTGCAAGTTGTATACACATATTGTTGTCCGGAACCAAAGGCCCCGAAGAGACAATAATCGGGATAACCGGAGGGAATGGCTTTGCTGTGAGGATAACATGTGTTCCTGGAGTGTTAATGCTTTGCTCCGGTGCTCTAATAAAAGAAGCACCTTAATTTCTAGTAGTTCCCTTGAGGCCTCGCTACAAACGGGCAGGCGGGACAAAAGATGTTGTGCAAGTTCTCATTGCGAGCACATATGACTATATATGGAACACATTCCTATGATTATTTAGTACTTGGATGCTTTACCTTATTTATCTACAAATGCCCTATGTCTTGATTGCTATATGAATTGCCTTGTCCATACAACGCCCGTCCATCCATCCCTATGCCTACAGCGCTTCAATCCTACTGTTTACTGCAATTGTTACTACTATCTTTACTTTACTACTGCTATTACTTTGCTATTTGCGATTACAAAACTGTTGCTACTGATAAACTGCTGTGATCAAGATTGTTTCCAGGTGCAGCTGAATTGACAACTCAGTTGTTAAAGCTTATAAATATTCTTTGGCTCCCCTTGTGTCGAATCAATAAATTGGGTTTCACTTCCCTCGAAAATACTGTGATACACCCCCTATACTTGTGGGTCATCAAGACTATTTTCTAGCATTGTTGCCGAGGAGCATAGCTATATTTATCAAGTTCACTTGGAATCACTATTGTTCACTGCTATCCATCCATCATAGGTAAGTCTCATGATGGAAAGGGTCCTATTTTACCATCCACTACAAGGAGAGGTACAGTTTTGAACACCTCTGTTGCTCTTGATTCACCATCTGTGATGAGTAAGCTCCTTAGACCACCCCATACACATGCTACACATAATCCTACTACCGCTGAATCTGAAACTTTTGATACTTATGATGCTGCTTCTACTGTGCTGGATAAGAGTGGTTCATTAGGTCCTTTCCTAGATGCTATGATTGCTAGAACTATAGCTGGAAATACTGAAACTCCTAATGAAGACACTACTACACCTGTTAGTTCACCTGAGTCTATAGAGAGCTATGATATTGAAGACGAATATATAGAAATGAATGATGAATTTATTAAAGAATGTCAAAATACTCATGGTAAAAGTTCTATTAAGAGTCTCCTTGAGAGGCATACTATAAAACCCAAATTATCCCCTAATGATAAGTTTGCTACATCTCCCATAAACATTAAAGATAAGGATTATGATTTCTCTCTCGATTTATCTTACATAACTATTGTTCAGAAGAACCTTTTTGTGGAACTAAGAATGAAAGTGCTGTAGCACATATGACTAAGCTTTCTACCATGAGTGGCCTATTTTCTGATGATATTAAGATGCGCACCTACTTTGTTGCAAAAATTTCCCTTTTTCGCTGAAAGAAGAAGCTAAAACTTGGTTTAAATAATTTACCTCCTAGATCTATTGATAGCCCTGATTGCTTGATTAGTACTTTCCTTTATAAATATTTCTCTCCTAGTGCTAGACATGCCATTTTGCAGGAACTTTTTGATTTTAAACAGGGAGAAAAAGAGGTATTGCGTGAATCATGGCGAAGATTTTGTGCTTTGATTCATCCACAAGCTGGATGTCCATTACCTAAGAATGAGCTTCTTGATATATACTATAATGGACTACTTGAAGAATCTAGGACATACCTAGATAGTTGTGTTGATTGTGTTTTCAGGAATAGAACTCCTAAAGAAGCCGAGGAATTAATGGCTAAACTAAGCAAGAATTATGATGACTGGACTCCACCTGAGCCAATTATGCCTGAGATAGTTACAACTGAGTCAATTATGCCTGATCTGACACCAACGTCAAAGAAGAGGGGAGTTATTGAACAAAATGATGAAGTGATGAAGGAAGCTAAGAAATTTCTTAAGGAAAAAGGTATTAAAGCTAAAGACATGAAGAATTTACCTCCTATAGAAGAATTATATAAGCCAATCTCCCACTCATCCATTATTGAGGTACACTCTCTCCAACATTTTGATGAAGGTGATATTCCTTACTCTAAAGCTCCTAATTAATGCTTGGAAGAATTTGATGTTTTTATTGTTAAGAAAGATAATTTTAATAAAAGGGTGCAAAATCATCTAATGGAAAACTCTAGAGCTATTATTGAGTTAAAAGATATTGTGGAAAGAACATCGAATGATGTTAAAATGCTTGTTAAACATTTCCAAATGGTTCAAACTCAAATTTATCATCTTATTAAAGTACAAAAAGACTTGATAGTTAATGCTGCTAAAGAAAAACATGCTTATGAAATTAGAACTAGAAGTGGTGCTGCCACCCAAGATCCTCTATATCCTGAGGGGCATCCTAAAAGAGTTGAGCAAGATTCTCAACAAATTGAAAATAGTGGTGCTTCTCCTAAGAAAAGGAAAAAGAAACATAAAACTATTGTATAATCTTCTGAACCTGCTAAAGATCATAATAGTATATCTATCTCTGATGCTGAAACTGAAAGTGGTAATGAGGAAAATAATGCTCGGGATAAAGAAAAAATTGAAGAAGAACCTGAAAGGCACACTAAGAATACTAAATACACTGAAGAAGATTTTGTTGTTAATAAACAT
This sequence comes from Avena eriantha, assembly GCA_910589775.1. Lineage (NCBI taxonomy): Eukaryota > Viridiplantae > Streptophyta > Magnoliopsida > Poales > Poaceae > Avena > Avena eriantha. Next base: position 392,936,566 of record OU342744.1, on the reverse strand, counting down.
GGTAGTGAAAGAGAGCCTTGGGTCCAAAACCTATGCCTTTCCCTGATAAGAAACACAAGTCAAAAGAAGATGAACACTATAATAAGTTTTGTGAGTGGATGAAACCTTTATGTTTGCAAATTTCTTTGACTGATGCTATTAAATTGCCTCCTTATTCAAAATATATGAAGGATATTGTCTCTAATAAAAGAAAGATCCCTAATGAGGAAATTTCTACTTTGCTTGCTAATTATTCCTTTAATGGTAAAGTTCCAAAGAAACTTGGAGACCCTGGGATTCCAACTATTTCGTGCTCTATTAAAAACAATTATGTTAGAACTACCTTGTGTGATTTAGGGGCAGGAGTCAGTGTTATGCCTTTTCTACAAGAGACTTCAATTGGAAAAACTAATACCAACTGATATATCTTTGCAAATGGATGATAAATCTACTACTATTCCTGTTGGTATATGTGAAGATGTACCTATTCAAGTGGCTCATAGTTGCTTGATATTAACTGACTTTGGTGTGCTTGAAATGCCTGAAGATGACAATATGTATTTATTCTTGGGAGACCTTTTCTTAATACTCTAGGAGTTGTTATTAATTGCACAAGGAAAGGTAACTTTTAATGTTAATGACAAGGAGCATACCATCTATTTCCCCAAGAAGATTGATAGGAAATGTCTTAAATTCAATTGAAAATATTGAGGGCATTCAAGTTGGAGAAATATATTGTCCCATAACAAGAGAAAAATATGAAATTATTATGATTGGGACCATTACTATCAAGGTTGAGGTAACATGATCATTGAGTGGAATACAAAGTTTTGTTTCATATAAAAATTGTTTTGGTAACAAGACCTGATCAACCTTGTTAACAAAGGGATTTTAATGAACAAAACAATGTTTTCACCATGATTATCTTCGCTTACTTTTATTTTATCCATTTTAGTTTTTGATGTCGCTTAGTTTACTTTTCTATTGCTTGTTGCTTGCATATTAGAGTGTCTTAGAACTTCTGAAGTTTTAGTTTTGTTTTGAATTTGCATCTTTCAAAAAAACATCTTTCTGCCAGAAATTCATTCATCATCACCTGAAAATTGCTCAAAAATAAAGTGTCTCGAAAAATTCTAGAAAATTCATATTAAATTTTTACGTGAAAAAGGGGCAGAGGAGTACCTGGAGTGACCCAGGGGGGCACCAGGAAGGCACACCACCTGGTGGCACGGCCACACCAGGGGCACACCTGGCCATGGTGTGGGCCACCCCTAGCCCTCCACTTACTCTCTTACTTGCCACTTCTTTCTCTCTCCCGAGAAAACACTAGTTCATTGCTCAAACTCGTGTTCCTGCTGTTCTTGCTCGCGATTTTCGTTCTCCTTGCTCAGCCCATCTTTGCTACTGAGATTTGGAGCATTTGTTCTCCGGTATGTGACTCCTCCACTTGTCCAAGTAGATTTATGTTTAGTGGATTATATCTTGAGTATTTTGCTACTATAGGCGACAGGTTTTGTGAGCTTGTAAGCTTGTTCAAATCTTAGAAAAATTGTTTTGATGCAAGTTTAGGCCTCTTACAAGTCCCTATAAGTAGTTCATTTCATTATGTAATCACCTTGCAATCACTTGTATGATGGATGTTTAAATTTCAGAATAGCAAGGATGAACAACCACACTTTTGGAGAAGTATTTGAGAGGGACACACCTAGGAGGGCAAGGCCTTCAAGATCGGCTTCTCAATTTAGGTGATCATATAATGAAGATCTTATTACACCACACTTTGGCAATGAAGGAGATGAGGGAGATGCTCATCCATCTACTTTCCCTTGTTTTACCTTTTTGCAAGCTGTAGGGATCCTCGATGAGTTTTTACTCCTTGTTCAGAGGGTTGGTCTGACCACTTACATGGAGGATGATATTGAGAAATACGTTGTGCTCACCAAAACTTTCGTTGAAAGTTTCATTTTCACTAACACCCCTTATTAGTCAATTGTTTTGTTCAAAATTTATAATCTGCCTATTACCATGCCATTGGAAAGATTTTGCAGCATTATAGGCATAGGCATGACTAGGACAATGAAGAAGATCCAAGGTCGACTTGCCGACTGCTGGAGCTCTACCGAAGTGTGACAAATTATGCTGACCGCGCAGCTTAGCGCGGGAAGATAAGGAACATTCAACTCCTAGCTCTTAGATATTTTGCCTATTATCTTGCCACTAGCATTCTTGGTAGGGAGAACACTAGTAATATTTCTAATTATCATTTAGCCTTCCTCACTGATGCACTTAATAATGATACCAAGTATAATCTTGGTTCTCTCATTGCTCGCTGCCTAGCCGCTAAAGGACCTATTTATGGGGGCATTATTGCCTTACGCATGGTGGCTGCTTTAGAACTTTTTGTGGATCCTAATGACACTATGTTGACTCCAAAAAGGCTTGATCTTGCTACTATGAAAACGCATCACTTTGTTACTACTGACGCTAGTACCGAGAGTTTAGTTTACAGGATGTTGTTCACTGACGGAGATGAGAGGGAAATTCCCTTGCCACAACCTTCTTTGTTCAGTATTTGCAGGATGCCATGGTCGCGCTCCAAGGAGGAGGTGGACGAGCAACTCCGCCTGCTGGGTTTCCATAAGCAGCACCATGAGGAAGTGCCCTCTTACGACTATTCTACGCACTACGCTTTGGCGTCCTTGAGCTCGTATCAGGACGAGGTCACCTCTTCACCGTACTACGGAGGCGCTCCATCTTGGCCAGCTTGGGATTGATACCCACTTAAGCCAAAAGCCTAAGCTTGGGGGGAGGTATACCGACATCACGCTCATCTACTTATCATGTTCAGTTGGTACTTTGTATATCCATCCTTCGATTTCTTTTTATTTTTTGTTCTTGCTTTGTTTCTGCTTTCCAAAACACAAAAAGACCAAAAAAAATTCATTATTTCTCTTTGCTTGCTTCTTTTTTGTTAGCCCTCGTTTGCCTTTTTCCTTTTAGCTTTGTTTTGATTATTCGAAAAACCCAAAAAGATTTTGCTTTGTTTGTTCTTCCTTTTGGTTCTTGCCTTTAAAAATCGAAAACCCAAAAATATTTGTTGTTCTTCTTTGGTATTGTGAAATTCATTGCAGGGTTCAGCAGTCCTCAGTGAATTTGGTTTCATGTTATTATTGAAGCCACAAAAGTGAAGGGCAATAATGAAGATTAATGACAACTTGAGATGTGGTAAGAGGCTGGTAACGAACTCTATTTGTTTTCATTTTTGTACATATACTCATCATTGTGGGCATGCTAATTCTGTTCATGTAAGGTGTATGTTATTTATGGATGCTTAGTAGTTCTTGCTCTCTTATGATCAGCTCCAGCTTGCTAATGGTTTGTAGCATGTCATATGAATGTGTACGTACATTGTTCTATTCATAACTTGGTATGACACTGTGGTATCCTCTGAATGTTTCGCTTGAATTCACTTGGCACATGCTCACGCATGCATATGACTGAAACAATCGGCTAAGCCTCGATGAATTATTTTGCCTCAGGGTTCTTGAATCAGTTTCATGCCATATTCAGTCATGTTTTGCTGCAATCATGATTATGACAGTTATTGCTCTCTCGTTTGTTGCTCCCTTACTATTGCTAGCCTTCAATTATGCTTCGTATAAGCTTTACTCGTGCATCAAATTCCTCAAAACCAAAGTTGCCCAAAAGAGTTCACCATATCTACCTATTAGCATCATTGCTACTCCTTGCATATTTATTATGCTCTGTTTTCTTCCGAATAAAATGTTTCCTTGTTATGAGAAAGTTAGTTAGTAAATCTCTCCCGAACTTGATGGCACACTTTATTTCTTGCACCTAATAAACCTGAACCATTTAAAGATGCTTATGATAGGGGCAATCAGATATCCAAGCTAATGAGTACCATACTTTTAGCATTTGGAAGCCTTTCAAACTTTTCAAAACCTTTTCATTTCCTTGTTGAGTCTCCACATATTCTATGAGCACTTTCTTGAGAGCATAGTTGTCATTCTTAGTGTAATATGCTTGTTTCAAAACTTGGTTAATTGTGTCATGACCTTGATGCTTGTATCTTTGATATCTTTATTTCTAGTCTTCACTTGAACTTCAGAGGTGCCTTGGCATTTATGTTTGCTCTAGAATCAAAGGCAAGCGAGATACCAGTCTATCATACCTTGTTATGAGCATTGCGATGTTGCTTATGTTTATGTTCCATGCTACTTACTATTTTTGAGCTAGAATCTCCTCATAGCTTGCAATGACTATTGAGTAACCTTATTTGCATACTCCTTATTATGAATTTTCCAAGTACTTGATCATATGCTAATAATATATACATCTTATGAAGCAAATGTGTTCATGAAAGTTTCTTTTATCGCACTCGGTTTTCAACTGAATTGCTTGAGGACAAGCAATAAGCTAAGCTTGGGGGGAGTTGATACGTCCAAAACGTATCTACTTTCCCGAACACTTTTGCTATTGTTTCTCCTCTAAACTTGTGTGATTTGGATACAACTAACACGGACTGACGCTGTTTTCAGCAGAATTACCTTGGTGTCTAGTTTTTGTGCAGAAAATCAACTATCAGGAAAACTCTTGGAAAATATGCCAAAAATCCTATTTCACCAGAAGACTCATGGAGCTAGAAGACGAGACGGAGGAGGGCCACGAGGGGCCCACACCACCTGGCCGCGTGGGTCAGGCCTGGCTATGCTAGGGGTGGTGTGGCCGCCTCGATTACCCCCTCGGCCTCCCTCTTCGCCTATAAGATGCCTCTTGACCTAAAAACCAAGGGGGGTTGATGTTTTTCTAGAAAGAGTTCCTCTACGCCGCCACTACCAGATTCCACGAATCAGAACCAGAAACTTCGTTCTGGCACCCTGTCGGGACAGGGAATTGGAGGAGATCATCGCCATCATCGTCACCATCGCTTCTCCATCTACCATCCATGATTCCCCCATCTATGAGTGAGTAATCCCTCGTCGTAGGCTATGGGGATGGTAGGGATTGGATGCGATCATTCATGTAGTGGCATCAGTTTATTAAGGCATGGTGCCTAGTATCTCTTATTAGTGCTTTTTGACTTTGTTGCAACTTGTTATGCTTAATGCTTGTCACTTGGGCCCGAGTGCCATGATTTTAGATCTGAACATGTTATTGATTCATGATGATAGTGTTGTTTATGGTCTTACCTGCAAGTTGTATACACACATTGTTGTCCGAAACCAAAGGCCCCAAAGTGACAATAATCGGGATAACCGGAGGGGATGGCTTTGATGTGAGGATCACATGTGTTCACGGAGTGTTAATGCTTTGCCCCGATGCTCTATTAAAAGGAGCACCTTAATTGCCAGTAGATCCCTTGAGGACCCGCTGCAAATGGGCTGGCAGGACAAAAGATGTTGTGCAATTTATCATTGCGAGCACGTATGACTATATATGGAACACATGCCTATGATTATTTAGTACTCGGATGCTTTATCTTATTTATCTACAAATGCCCTATGTCTTGATTATGTATGAATTGTCTTGTCCATGCAACGCCTGTCCATCCAACCCTATGCCTACCGTGCTTCAATCCTACGGCTTACTACAATTCTTACTACTATCTTTACTTTACTACTGCTATTACTTTGTTATTTTCTATTACAAAACTGTTGCTACTGATAAACTGTTGTGACCAAGATAGTTTCCAAGTGCAGGTGAATTCACAACTCAGTTGTTAAGGCTTATAAATATTCTTTGGCTCCCCTTTTGTCGAATCAATAAATTGGGTTTCACTTCCCCTAAAAATATTGCGATACACCCACTATACTTGTGGGTCATCAGATCCAGATGACAACACACACTCTAGTGGATTCTGTGATGCAACTTCTGCCACAATGGTGCAACAAGCAATGTGGAAGGTGCTTTCTTATGTGTTTTGGTCTCTGTGACCAAGGTTTGACGCACTGATCCACTAGTGTCATTGCATGTATTCTTTTCTTAGACCACATTGATCACATAGTGTCATTGCATGTGTTCTTTTCCTGAACCACATGGATATATATGACAACACACACTCCAGTGGATTATGTGATGCAACTTTTACCACACTGGCGCAACATGCAATGTGGAAAGTGCTTTCCTATGTGTTTTTGGTCTCTATGACCAAGGTTTGACACACCGATCCACTAGTGTCATTGCATGTGTTCTTTTCCTGGACCACATGGCTCCACATGACAACACACACTCTAGTGGATTCTGTGATGCAATTTTGGCCACACTGGTGCAACATGCAATGTGGAAGCTGCTTTCCTATGTGTTTTTGGTCTTTGTGACCAAGGTTTGATACACTGGTCCACTAGTGTCATTGCACGCGTTCTTTTCCTAGACCACATTGATCCACTAGTGTTATTGCATGTGTTCTTTTCCTAAACCACATGGATCCACATGACAACACACACTCCAGTGGATTCTGCGATGCAACTTCTGCCACACTTGTGTAACATGCAATGTGGAAGCTGCTTTCCTATCTGTTTTTTGTTTGTAACCATTGTTTGACACACCGATGCACTAGTGTCATTGCATGTGTTCTTTTCCTAGATCAATGTGATCACCTAGTGCCATTGCATGTGTTCTTTCCCTAAACCACATGGATCCACATGACAACACACACTCCAGTGGATTCTGTGATGCAACTTCTACCACACTGGTGCAACATGCAATGTAGAAGGTGCTTTCCTATGTGTTTTTGGTCTCTGTGACCAAGGTTTGACACACTGATCCACTAGTATCATTGCATGTATTCTTTTCCTAGACCACATTGATCACCTAGTGTCATTGCATGTGTTCTTATCCTGAACCACATGGATCTATTATGACAACACACACTCTAGTGTATTCTGTGATGCAACTTTTGCCAATATGCAACGTGGAAGCTTCTTTCCTATCTGTTTTTTGTCTATGTCACCATGGTTTGACACACTGATCCACTAGTGTCATTGCATGTGTTCTTTTCCTAGACCGTTGTGATCACCTAGTCCCATTGCATGTGTTCTTTCCCTAAATCACATGGATCCACATGGCAACACTCACTCTAGTGGATTTTGTGATGCAACTTCTGCCACGCTAGTGCAACGTGCAATGTGGAAGCTTCTTTCCTATGTGTATTTGGTCTTTGTGACCAAGTTTTCAAACACTAATCCACTAGTGTCATTGCATGTATTCTTTTCCTATACCACATTGATCACCTAGTGTTATTGCATGTGTTCTTTTCCTAAACCACATGGATCTATATGACAACACACACTCTAGTGGATTCTGTGATGCACCTTGTGCCACACTGGTGCAACATGCAATGTAGAAGGTGCTTTCATATGTGTTTTTGGTCTCTATGACCAAGGTTTGACACACTGATCCACCACTATCTTTGCATGTGATCTTTTCCTAAACCACATGGATCTATATGACCACACGCATTCTAGTGGATTCTTTGATGCAACTTCTACCACACTAGTGCAACATGCAATGTGGAAGCTGCTTTCCTATGTGTTTTTGCTCTCTATGACCAAGGTTTGACACACTGATCCACTAGTATCATTGTATGTGTTCTTTTCCTAAACCACATGGATGCACATAACAACACACACTCCAGTGGGTTTCGTGATGCAACTTCTGCCACACTGGTGCACTATGCAATGTGGAAGCTCCTTTTCTATTTTTTTATCTCTGTCACCATGGTTTGACACACTGATACACTAGTGTGTGATGTCTATGCACTTCTATTCTTGTGGACAGTTTTTGGGCCTCCAAGTGCAGAGGTTTGTAGAACAGCAGCAAGTTTTCCCTTGAGTGGATCACCCAAGGTTTATCGAACTCAGGGAGGAAGTGGTCAAACGTATTCCCTCTTAAGCAATCCTGCAATCAAGATACAAGAAGTCTCTTGTGTCCCCAACGCACCCAATACACTTGTCAGGTGTATAGGTGCACTAGTTCGGCAAAGATATAGTGAAATACAAGTGGTATGGATAATTATCAGCGGTAACGGTGATAGAAAATAACTTGATGGTGTGGATGATAGGTTCGTAGCAGGGAAAACAAAAAATTTCTACCGCAAGAATGAACAAAACCCAGATCTAATCTAGATAAAAGCCAAGATCTAATCTATTAGACATGTGCAACGAGATAGATCTGTACTAACCCTTGTAGATCCGAAAGCGTTACGAGATTGGATCTCGTGGTTGATGTAGTCGATCACTTGCTGATCTCAAGATCGAGTGGACGATCCTTCCGGCGCCGCGTTCCGGCAGCGCTTCCGCAGTCGGTCACACGTGTGGAGTCGAAGCAGACCTTCCTCTCCTCGTTCCAGCGAGTAACGGAGGTAGTAGATCTTCTCCACGGAATCCCAGCAGCACGACGGCGTGGTGGTGGTGGTGGAGTAGAGAATTCTGCAGGGCTTCGCCTAAGCCTGAGCAGAAGAAAGGAGGAGGAGAGAGGCGGCTAGGCAAGAGTGGAGGGGGGCCAAGGGGGTGGCGCCTCCACCCCTCTATTTAAAGGAGGGAGGCGCCATGGGAGGGGGAGTCCTAGTAGGACTCCCCTCCCTTCCTTGCCCGGCGGATTGGGAGGGGGGAGGAGTGCTCCTCCCCCACGACTCCTTGTCTTGCCCCACAAGGATTCCTTGATCCTTTCTTGGTTTTCAAGCAAACTCCAAGAAATCTTCCAGAACCTTCTGGAACATTCCGAAACCTTCTAGAATCCCCATACAAATACTACGGAACATTTCCTAACTTAGGAAATGATCCCCAATATATGAATCTTATTCTCCAGACAATTCCGGATCTCCTCGTGATGTCCCGGATCCAATCCGAGACTCCAAACAACATTCGGTCTCCAATGCACATTCCATATCTACTTAAAACAACTTCGAACCTTAAGTGAGTCACCCTACGGTTCATGAATATGTAGACATGATGAAGACACCTCTCCGATCAATAACCATCAGGGGGATCTGGAGATCCATAACGGCTCCCACATACTCAACGATGACTTCGTGATCGATAGAACCATTAACATACGAAACCAATTCCCTTTGTCACGCGATACTATACTTATCCGAGGTTTGATCGTCGGTATCTCCATACCTAGTTCTACCTCGTTACTGACAAGTACTCTTTACTCGTTCCATGTTATGTCATCCCTTGTGACCTAGTCACATGCTTGCAAGCTAACTAGATGACATTCCACCGAGAGGGCCCAGAGCATATCTATCCGTCATATGGATGGACAAATCCCAATCTTGGTCCATGCGCTTCAACACATACTTTTAGAATACCCAATGACACCTTTATAACCACCTAGTTACGCCGGTGTTTGATGTCATCAACGTATCCATCCGGTGATGGTGATTAACATAACCTCATGGTCCAAGGATTAGGTTACTATGCATTTGAAAGGTTATAGCAATACGAACTTAATGACTTGATCTTATGCTACGCTTACTATAGGTGTGTGTCCATCACATCATTCTCCTAATGATATAACCTTGTTATTAATCACATCCAATGTCCATGATCAGGAAACCATGATCATCAATTAATCAACAAGCTAGTTCAACAAGAGGCTTACTAGGGACTCTTTTATGTTTACAAAACACACATGTATTAGTGTTTCCTTATAATACAATTATAGCATGGGAGGTAAACATTCATCATAAACACAAAGATATAATAATAACCACTTTTATTATTGCCTCTTGGGCATATCTCCAACAGTCTCCCACTTGCACTAGAGTCAATAATCTACATTACATGGTAATATACCTAACACCCATGGCGTTCTGGTGTTGGTCATGCTTTGCCCTAGGGAGAGGTTTAGTCAACGGATCTGCCACATTCAGATTAGTGTGTACTTTGCAAATCTTTATGTCACCATCTTGGACATACTCGCGAATAGCATGGAAACGTAGCTTGATGTGCTTCATCTTGCTATGTGACCTTGGCTCCTATGCATTAGCTATGGCACCTGTGTTTTCACAGTAGATGGCCATCGGGTCCAACGCACTGGGAACCACGCCAAGTTCAGTAATGAACTCCTTCATCCATATGGCTTCTTGTGCAGCCTCCGAAGCAGTTATGTATTCCGATTCAGTTGAAGATTTCGCCACAACGCTTTGCTTGGCACTCCTCCAGCTCACTACAGCACCATTCAAAATAAATACGTACCCAGACTGTGACTTCGAGTCATCTGGATCGGTGTTCCAACTAGCATCAGTGTAACCGTTTACAACAAGCTGTTCATCACCTCCATAAGAAAGAACCATATCCTTAGTCCTATTCAGGTACTTTAGGATATTCTTGACCGCTGTCTAGTGCTCCATTCCAGGATCACTTTGATATCTGCTAGTCAAACTAACAGCATGTGCTATATCCGGTCTTGTACACAACATGGCATACATGATAGAACCTATGGCCGAGGCATAGGGAATATTATTCATCTTCTCTCTATCTTTTGCCGTAGCTGGACTTTGAGTCTTACTCAAGGTCTTACCTGACAACATGGGCACAAACCCTTTCTTGCTCTCTTCCATTCTAAATTTCTTTAGAACTTTGTCCAAGTATGTACTTTGTGAAAGCGCTATTAGGCGTCTTGATCTATCTCTATAAATCTTGATGCCTAGAATATATGCCGCTTCGCCAAGATCCTTCATTGAAAAACTATTATTCAAATAGGCTTTGACACTATTAAGAAGTTCTATATCATTCCCAATCAACAATATGTCATCTACATATAATACTAGGAATGCTACAGAGCTCCCACTCACTTTCTTGTAAATACAAGCTTCTCCATAAGTTTGTATAAATCCAAAGTTTTTGATTACTTTATCAAAACGTTGATTCCAACTCCGGGATGCTTGCTTCAGTCCATAAATGGAGCGCTGAAGTTTGCATACCTTGTCAGCATCTTTAGGATCGACAAAACCCTTGGGTTGTACCATATACAACTCTTCCTCAATGTCACCATTAAGGAACGCCGTTTTGACATCCATCTACCAAATCTCATAATCGAAATATGCAGCAATTGCTAACAAAATCCTCACAGACTTTAGCTTCGCTACTGGTGAGAAAGTCTCATCGTAGTCAACTCCTTGAATTTGACGGAACCCTTTCACGACAAGTCGAGCTTTATAGACGGTAACATTACCATCAGCATCTGTTTTTCTTTTGAAAATCCATTTGTTCTCGACAGCCTTACGACCATCCGGTAAGTCCACCAAAGTCCATACTTGGTTTTCGTACATGGATCCCATTTCGGATTTCATGGCTTCTAGCCATTTGTCGGAATCGGGGCTCACCATAGCTTCTTCATACGTCGCAGGGTCATCAATGTTGTCCACCAACATGACGTTCAAGGCAGCGTCATACCAACTAGGAGTGGTACGAACCCTCGTTGACCTGCGAGGTTCAGCAGCAACTTTGTTCGAAGTCTCATGATCAGCATCATTAGCTTCCTCTCCAATTGGTGCAGGCGACACAAAAACATCTTCCGGTGCTGCGCTACTCTCCAATCCGAGAGAAGGTTCAACAACCTCGTCGAGTTCTACTTTCCTTCCAGTCACTTCCTTCGAGAGAAACTCCTTCTCAAGAAAGGATCCATTCTTGGCAACGAAAACTTTGCCTTCGGATCTATGATAGAAGGTATACCCAATTGTTTCTTTAGGGTATCCTATGAAGACGCATTTCTCCGCTTTGGGTTCAAGCTTATCAGGTTGTAACTTATTTACATATGCTTAGCAACCCCAAACTTTAAGGAACGACAACTTAGGTTTCTTACCAGACAACAATTCGTACGGTGTCGTTTCAACGGATTTAGATGGTGCCCTATTTAAAGTGAATGCAGCTGTCTCTAATGCATAGCCCCAAAACGATAGCGGTAAATCTGTAAGAGACATCATAGACCGAACCATATCTAAGAGAGTTCAATTACGACGTTCGGACACACCATTACGTTGTGGTGTTCCCGGCGGTGTCAACTGCGAAAGTATTCCACATTTCTTTAAATGCATGCCAAACTCATAACTTAGATATTCACCTCCGCGGTCAGAACGCAGAAACTTAATTTTCTTGTTACGATGATTTTCCACTTCACTTTGAAATTCCTTAAACTTCTCGAAAGTTTCGGACTTATGTTTCATAAAGTAGACATACCCATATCTACTTAAGTCATCCGTGAAAGTGAGAACATAACGATATCCACCACGCGATGCTACACTCATTAGACCGCACACATCGGTATGTATTATTTCCAATAAGTCTGTAACTCGCTCCATTGTACCAGAGAATGGAGTCTTAGTCATTTTTCCCATTAGACATGCTTTGCATCCTTCAAGTGATTTAAAATCAAGTGATTCAAGAAGTCCATCAGAATGGAGTTTCTTCATACGCTTCACTCCAATGTGACCAAGACGATAGTGCCACATGTATGTAGGACTATCATTTAATTTTGTTTGTTTAGCATCTATGTTGTGAACATGTGTATCACTACTATTGAGATTCAGTAAGAATAAACCATTCATCTCAGGTGCATTACCATAAAAGATATTACTCATATAAATCGAACAACTTTTATTCTCAGACTTAAAAGAGTAACCGTCTCGCAATAAACAAGATCCAGATATAATATTCATGCTTAACGCAGGCACCAAATAACAATTATTCAAATTTAAAACTAATCCCAAAGGTAGATGTAGAGGGAGCGTGCCGATGGCGATCACATCAACCTTGGAGCCATTTCCAACGCGCATCGTCACCTCGTCTCTCGCCAGTCTTCGCTTATTCCGCAGCTCCTGTTTCGAGTTACAAATATGAGCAACCAAACCAGTATCAAATACCCAGGCACTACTACGATTACTAGTAAGATACACATCAATAACATGTATATCGAATATGCCTTTCTTCTTGATGTTGTCGTTCTTCAGATCCACCAGGTACTTGGGGCAGTTACGCTTCTAGTGACCAGCACCCTTGCAGTAGAAGCATTCAGTTTCAGGTTTAGGACCAGCCTTGGGCTTCTTAGCAGGTGCGGCAGCTTTCTTGCCGTCCTTCTTGAAGTTGCCCTTTTTCTTAGGCTTGCCGTGTTTCTTGAAATTGGTGGTCTTATTGACCATCAACACTTGGTGCTCCTTCTTGATCTCCACTTCAGCAGTTTTCAGCATGGACGATAGTTCAGGGAACGTCTTGTTCATGCAGTGCATATTGTAGTTCATCACAAAGTTCTTGTAACTTGGTGGCAATGATTGGAGGACACGGTGAATCCCTAACTCATTAGGAATCGTTATCCCCAACTCTTGGAGCTTGTTTGCGTGCCCAGACATGGTGAGCACGTGCTCGCTAACGGAGCTACCCTCTTCCATCTTACAGATAAAGAACTTTTCGGAGGCCTCATAGCTCTCCACGGCCGCGTGAGTCTCAAAAATCAGAGTGAGCTCCTTAATGATCTCAAACGGGTCGTGGTGCTCAAACCGCTTCTGAAGCTCCGCTTCTAAACCGTACAGGATGGCACACTGAACTGTGGAGTAATGATTTTTCCAAGTGGCGTAAACACTCTTTACGTCATCAGTGGCATCTTCTGCAGGTGGGTCACCCAGCGGTGCTTCGAGCACATAGGTCAACTGACCAGCCCTGAGGACGATCTTCAGTCCACGGAACCAGTCCGTGAAGTTTCTTCCATTGTTCTTAAGCTTTTCTTTCTCTAGGAACGCATTGAAATTGATGGAGAGGTTCGCCATAATCTACAACAATTTGCAAGTAGTTTAGACTAAGTTGATGATAAATTGAGTTCAAATTTAATTCTTAAATTAACTAGGTGAACTCCCACTCAAAACAACATCCCTCACGTTGTCTTAGTGATTACACGAACCAAATCCACTACACCAAGTCCGATCTTCACGAGAGAAGATGTAGTTTCATCGGCGAACAATCTTCATGTTCATCATATCATTTATATGACTCATGCTCTACCTTTCGGTATTCCGTGTTCCGAGACCATGTCTGTACATGCTAGGCTCGTCAAGATTAACCTTAGTTTCCGCATGTGCAAATCTGGCTTGCACCCGTTGTATGCACACGTGGAATCTATCACATCCGATCATCACGAGATGATTCAAAACGACTAGTCTTAGCAACGGTGCCAACTAAGGGGGAACACTTTATTACTTGATATTTAGTGAGAGGGATCATCTTATAATGCTACCGTCGCAATCTAAGAAATACAAGATGCATAAAGGATTAACATCACAGGCAATTCATAATTAGTGTGATATGATATGGCCCTTTCTTCTTATGCCTTTGATCTCCATCTCCAAAGCACGGACATGATCTCCATCATCACCAACATTGCGTCAAGGTCAGTGGCGCCGCTTCATGGTTGTCCATCGTCACTAGCAACTATTACAACTACATGGAATAAAGCTATTACAAGATGAATAGACACGCAGGTCTTAACAGAATTAAAGACAACCATTAGGCTCCTACTGGTTGCCATATTACAACAAGGATCATTGCATACATCAAATATAATCACAATCACATGATGGCCATATCACATCACAAAAACCCTGCAAAAACAAGTTAGACGCCTCTAATTTTCTTTGCATGTTTTACGTGGTTTGGGGCTTTCGAATAAGAACGGATCTTACCTACGAAACTGAACCACAACGTTGATACAAGTGCTATCAAGTGCAAAGTGTAAATTGGATCTATACTATGGTGGGAGAGACAGACACCTGCAAAGCCACTTGTGCAAAGCAAGTTACACGTCAAGCATGGAGCAAGTCTCATGTGCGATGACATGTAAGGTTAGCCCGAGCCGCTTCATCCCACCATACCGCAAGATGCAAAGTACACACAGCAAAAAGACGACACGAGCACCAACGCCCACAAAACCATTGTGTTCTACTCGTGCAACAGATCTACGCATAGACCTAGCTCTGATACCACTGATGGTGTTCGTAGCAGGGAAAACAAAAAAATTCTACCGCAAGAATGAACAAAACCCAGATCTAATCTAGATAAAAGCCAAGATCTAATTTATTAGACATGTGCAACGAGATAGATCTGTACTAACCCTTGTAGATCCAAAAGCGTTACGAGATTGGATCTCGTGGTTGATGTAGTCGATCACTTGCCGATCTCAAGATTGAGTGGACGATCCTTCCGGCGCCGCGTTCCGGCAGCGCTTCCGTAGTCGGTCACACGTGCGGAGTCGAAGTAGACCTTCCTCTCCTCGTTCCAGCGAGTAGCGGAGGTAGTAGATCTTCTCCACGAAATCCCAGCAGCCCGACGGCGTGGTGGTGGTGGTGGAGTAGAGAATTCTGCAGGGCTTCGCCTAAGCCTGAGCAGAAGAAAGGAGGGGGAGAGAGGCGGCTAGGGCAAGAGTGGAGGGGGCAAGGGGGTGGCTCCTCCACCCCTCTATTTAAAGGAGGGAGGCGTAGGACTCCCCTCCCTTCGTTGGCCGGCGGATTGGGAGAGGGGGAGGATTCCTCCTCCCCCACGACTCCTTGTCTTGCCCCACAAGGATTCCTTGATCCTTTCTTGGTTTTCAAGCAAACTCCAAGAAATCTTCTAGAACCTTCTGGAACATTCCGAAACCTTTTAGAATCCTCATACAAATACTCCGGAACATTTCCTAACTTAGAAAATGATCCCCAATATAAGAATCTTATTCTCCGAACAATTCCGGATCTCCTCGTGATGTCCCGGATCCAATCCGAGACTCTGAACAACATTCGGTCTCCAACGCACATTCCATATCTACTTAAAACAACTTCGAACCTTAAGTGTGTCACCCTACGGTTCGTGAATATGCAGACATGATGGAGACACCTCTCCGATCAATAACCATCAGCGGGATCTGGAGATCCATAACGGCTCCCACATACTCAACGATGACTTCGTGATCGATAGAACCATTAACATACGAAACCAATTCCCTTTGTAACGCGATACTCTACTTATCTGAGGTTTGATCGTCGGTATCTCCATACCTAGTTCTACCTCGTTGCTGATAAGTACTCTTAACTCATTCCATATTATGTCATCCCTTGTGACCCAGTCACATGCTTGCAAGCTAACTAGATGGCATTCCACCGAGAGGGCCCAGAGCATATCTATCCGTCGTATGGATGGACAAATCCCAATCTTGGTCCATGCGCTTCAACACATACTTTCAGAATACCCAATGACACCTTTATAACCACCCAGTTACGAAGCGGTGTTTGATGTCATCAAAGTATCCATCCGGTGATGGTGATTAACATAACCTCATGGTCGAAGGATTAGGTTACTATGCATTTGAAATCTTATAGCAATACGAACTTAATGACTTGATCTTATGCTACGCTTACTATGGGTGTGTGTCCATCACATCATTCTCCTAATGATATAACCTTGTTATTAATCACATCCAATGTCCATGATCAGGAAACCATGATCATCAATTAATCAACAAGCTAGTTCAACAAGAGGCTTACTAGGGACTCTTTTATGTTTACAAAACACACATGTATTAGTGTTTCCTTATAATACAATTATAGCATGGGATATAATACAAAGATATAATAATAACCACTTTTATTATTGCCTCTTGGGCATATCTCCAACACAAGCATATACGCAACAAAGAAGGACCCAGTGGTTCAAGTTTATTAGATGCAAAAAGTAAAGTGTGCCATCAAGTTTGTGAGAGCTTTAATCACTTGTATTCTCATAACAAGTTTAATTTGGAAGGTAAACAAAATCATGAATATACTTGGAATAGCATAAGATAATAGGTAGGTATGGTGGACTCTTTGGAATACCTTGGTTTAGGGAGTTGGATGCATGAGTGGAACTCATACTTGGTTGTGGAGGCTAGCAAAAGAATGGGAGCGACAAACTAAGAGAGCAATAATGGCCATAATCATGCAGAGCGACAAAACATCATTGATCAAAGAATAAAGTGATACTACAAGTTGAAAACTAAAGGATCATAAAGGCTAAGGTGACTTGGGATAGTCATAACATGGTGTGAGCATGCGCCAAGTCAGCCCAAATAAAGCATCAAAGGAGAATACCACTATACTATGCTTTAATATGCTAAAACAACGCATGATCCTTCCAAGGCACATTAAGCAATCTCAATTGTTTATAACAAGTCATTCTACAGCAAAGAATATTAAGCATAAAGCCAAAACAATATCAAGCATGGCATGACAAAGGATAGGCCACAGTCAAAAACAAACTCTCTTTACCACTTAAGCATGAACTTTTCCTACTCTTTTCCAAACCAAACCAAACTATTTGAAAACCAATGTATGAAAGAGGGGGTCCATCCAATTAATTCAGAAAACTAAGCAAACCAAATAAAACGAAAAACTAAAAAGAAAACGAAAAAGAAGACTCTCCAAGAACAATACAACTGTGCATGAAACAATAAAAATGTAGCGTTTGGAAAAACCTAGGATTTTTATTGATGAAGGAGGGGGATGCCTTGGGCATCCCCAAGCTTTGACGCTTGTACTTATTGGATATTTCTTGGGGTGACACACGTGGCATCCCCAAGCTTAATCTTTAGTCCATCCTTCATCTCATTACTCATTCCTTCCATACAACTGAAATTTTTCCTTCATACAAAACTTCACACAATCTTTATTAGCAACATTAGTGCACTCAAGATAATAAGGCTTTAGGTTCAGTTTAAACACAAAATAAACTTCCATTAGAACACTAGATACTGTAGCACTTCTCTTAAAAAGCTCAATTCCCCAAAAGAACTCAAAAAGGAACCAACAAGAAGCAAATGCAAATAATGGCAGAAATCTGTCAAAACAGACCAGCAGGTAAAGAGGAATTTTTTCGAAGACCTTCTATTGCTCAAATCAAGAAGTATTGAACTTACGAAAGTTAGATAACAACCTGGGCAAGAAGCACAAAAATTCATGCCTCAAAAATACGTTCATAGATTTTACACGAATTTTTACGGTGAAGCACAGAAATCTGTTCCAGGACAGCAACTTTCCCAATCATTACTTCTCTCTTATTAGAGGTTACTATTGGCACAAAAGCAAATAAAAAGGATAAGGAGTGGTTATTACAGAGGTAATAACTTACAAGACTCAACTAAAACTTTTGGGTTATCTCCCAATCAGTACTTTTCTTTAATGCCTTTAAGTTAGGCATGATAGTTTGAGAAGATGCTCACATAAGAAATGTAAATTGAAGTAAAAGAGAGCATCAAGAAGCAAATTCAAAACACATTTAAGTCTAACCCACTTCCTATGCATAGGAATCTTGTAAATAAACAAGTCATGAAAGCACAAAGCAACAAGCATAGGAAAACAAAACAAGTGCAACTTCAAGACTTTTAACATAAAGAGGGGAAACTTAATATTATTGAGATGCATACAACCATGTTTCCCTCTCTCATAATAACTTTCAGTAGAATTATGAATAAAATTAACAATATAACTATCACAAGAAACATTCTTATCATGAGTCACATGCATAAAAGAATTAATACTCCCCACATAAACATAGTCATTCTTATTGATTGTAGTGGGAGCAAATTCAACAAGATAACTATCATTATTATTCTCATCACCCTAATCATCAAATATAGGAGGCATATTGTAATCATAATTAATTTCCTCCTCAATACTAGGTGGACTGAAAATATCATATTCATCAGTGCAATCATCATAAATTGCAGGTATAGTATCATCATAAGCAATAGAATAGTTATCTCCCAGAGTCTGTTCATTTGTAAACATATCATCATTAGAAGGAGCAAGGATATCACTAATAGTATATCAATTATTAATATCATCATTTTCAGAATTGGTACCGAAGATATTTTCAATATCAAAATTAGCGTGCTTTTCCCAATCATGATCACTACTATAGGTAATAGGCATAGGAACATCATCGAGTTCAGACTCATCAAAAACTATAATAGGAGCAACATGCTTAGGGGAAAATACCGTTTCCTCTCTCCTTTTACTCCTCCTCTTCTTATTTTTCTTCTTATCTTCAAGAGGGATAGGCTTGAAAGTAAGCTTCCCCATATACCCTGGTTCATTGTTAGAGACAATAGAAGAAACTTTGGAGGATTCCTCCTTTTTATTAATAAGATCAAAACACATATTAGTCCTATCATATTTTGGTAAAATCTCATCTTCTATAATATTTTGTATGTAAGTATTTGTGTGACAATTATCAACACAATAAAGATGACAACCATGCATGGCACTATTCATATCAAAATCACCCATATCTACCAAAGAGGTTTTTCTTGATAACTCTTCACAGCCCAAATATAATGTAAGTTCATCATGCTAATTAGGAGTGATCATGTCATCACAATACAAACTTGCAGTACTCATTGGATTTGAAGGGCTATTATAATGGCCTGAGCATTGAAAATTTAAATGACCCACTTCAAAGCAAAGTTCACAAATAAAAGGATAAAGGGCACAAACTTTTTTAACAATATCATTTAAAGCCCTATACCACATTCTAGATTTTTCATTCCTGTGGGTGATACAATATTCTTCTTCAATTTGATTATTCTCACAGGGTCTATGTATTCCACAAAAATTAACATGCTTATAAGAAATAGTACTTTCATAGGTTTGAGCATGTTTATTGCTATCATTAATAACAATTTCATTTTCCATGCAAGTGTCTTTAAAAGGCTCATGATACATGTCCCATTTTTCTTTAGGAGCATTAATATGAGAAGCAAAGGTTCTATAACAACCAACAAGAATTTGAGGATCAAGACCATATTTAGCACTAAGCTCTTGAAAATCAACAGTTTCAATGAAAGACTTAATGCAATCATACTCATAGTTCATACCTGGTTCTTTACCTTTGTTGTTATCCCAATCTTCGGTATTGCTTTGAATTGTTTCAAGCAGATCCCACTTAGATTTGACCTCCTTACTCGTGAAGGATCCCTCTAAACAAGTATCTAGATAGTCCTTGTAATGTCCTGAAAGCCTTGCATAGAAATTATTAATAACAATGGGACATTTGAGCATTAGTGACTTCAATCTCCCCCATGCTTGGGCAATACTTTCTCCATCATGAGGATGCAAATTATAAATGTAATTCCTATCTTTATGAACTTCATGAGGAGGATAAAATTTGGAGTAAAAGAGAGATTCAAGTTCCTTCCACTCCAAATGATGAGGATCATCTAGTAGCTCATACCACTCCCTTGCTTTACTCTTAAGTGAAATTGGGAATAGCTTCCTCTTAACTTGGTTCATTGAAATACCTGCACACTTGAACAACTCGCATAATTCATGTATAAAGAGCAAATGATCACCAGGATGGACAGTTCCATCTCCAAAATAGCAGTTATTCATAATACGTTCAACAATTTTTATAGGTATTTTAAAAGGGATGCTTTCAGTATGTGGATTTGAAATATCACAAGTATCATTAGAATTACCACATATGGGAGATAAAGTATCTTCAGAGCAAATTTTCTTATTTAAAGCTGGGGAACTAAAAAGATCATTTTCATAAAAACCAACTTCCCCAAGCTTAGACATTTCCATAGCATTAGTAACAAAGGTGTTCAAAAGATTCATACTAATAACATTGCTATTAGCATGCAAAGAAGGTTCCAAGGGTTTTTTAATTTTCTTTTCAAAGAATTCAACTTCTAAATTAGGAAAAATAATAAAAAGCTCTCTAATTTTGTTGTTGTTTTCCATTAAGCCTAACTAGTGAAAACAAGAAACAAAAAGACAAAATTGCAGAATATAAAGGAAATAACTTTGAGCACTCACACCGGAGGATGTGAGTACCTTTTACCTTACCTCCCCCGCAACGGCACCAGAAAATAGGCGTTCGCCGTGGGAGGTTCTTCTTCTTTAATCCTCCGGTGTGAAAATAGCTTGATGTCTACGCACTTCTATTCTTGTAGACATCAATGTGATGCAACTTCTGCCACACTGGTGCAACATGCAATGTGGAATGTGCTTTCTGATGTCTACGCACTTCTATTCTTGTAGATAGTTGTTGGGCCTCCAAGTGTAGAGATTTGTAGAACAGCAGCAAGTTTTCCCTTAAGTGGATCACCCAAGGTTTATCGAACTCAGGGAGGAAGTGGTCAAAGGTATCCCCTCTCAAGCAACCCTGCAATCAAGATACAAAAAGTCTCTTGTGTCCCCAACACACCCAATACACTTGTCAGGTGTATATGTGCACTAGTTCAGCGAAGAGATAGTGAAATACAAGTGGTATGGATAATTATAAGTGGTAACGGTGATAGAAGATAGCGTGATGGCGTGGAAAAGACTAAAGGCAAACTGAAATAAAGATGGAAGCAAGCAAACATGTAACAGATCTAGTTGAAAATGGTGTATCAATGCTTAGAAACAAGGCCTAGGGATCATACTTTCACTAGTGAACACTCTCATATGAATATCTTCTCTTTATGATACTACTCTTAACTACTCTCCGGTTGAACACTCTAATCGATGGTAGGGCTATAACAGCACACCTCAAAGTAAGCCTTTCCCATCTAGATAACCCCACACTGTCACCTTGAGTACTAGATGAGTCCAACAAACACCACAATTCCATAAAGACATCCAACTCCAAATATAACTCATAACAAGTATTTGTAATCTCTAGCCTAAGTGCCACCATGGTGTGCACACTGTCACTTTCACACAGATGGGGAGAGCAGAGATCTATTAAAGCACTTGAGTAGCAAGGTAGATCTATAGATTACAAGCTCATGATCACAATATAATCATGCATAGAGAGAGATGAACATATAGCTACCGGTAGAACCCCTTAGCCTCGAGAGAGAACTACTCCCTCCTTATCATGGGAATCAGCAATGGTGATGGAGATGGTGGTGGAGATCGATGGAGATGGCTCCGGGGGTAATTCCCCGTCCCGGTAGGGTGCCGGAACAGAGACTTTCTGTCCCCCGAATCTCCCCTTTGGTGGCGGCGGCGCTGCGGAACTTTTCATGGCTGGAGGCTTTTCGATTTAGGGTTTATGCCTCGGGAGGCTTCTTATAGGCCATAGGGCAAGGTCGGTGGGCGGCCAGGGGGCCCACAACACCTGGTGGCACGGCCAGGGCTAGCCCGTGCCACCACATGGTGTGGCCGCCCTGTGGCCCCTCTCCGTCTCGTCTTCTGGCTCCGTGAGTCTTCCGGTAAAATATCAACTTTGGCTTTTGTCCGGTCCAATTCCGAGAATATTGATTTTCCGAGTTTCTTGGAACCAAAAACAGTAGAAACCAGGCAACTGGCACTGTGGCTCTTGTTAATAGGTTAGTCCAAGAATCATATGAAAAGTACTCCAAAGTGTGGACAAAACATAAGAAAGTAGATAAAACCAAGCATGGAACATCAAAAATTACAGATACATTTGCAATGTATCAGTACCTTGCTAGTCAAACTAACAGCATGTGCCACATCTGGTCTTGTACATAGCATACCATACATAAGAGAACCTATGGCTGAGGCATAGGGGACATGGTCCATCATTTCTATATCTATTGTGGTAGTCGGACTTTGAGTCTTACTCAAAATAGTACCTCGCAACATAGGTAAGAACCCCTTCTTACTTCCGTCCAGTTTGAACATCTTCAAAATCTTGTCAAGGTATGTACTTTGTGACAATCCTATTAAGTATCTTGATCTATCTCTATGGATCTTGATGCCTAATATGTATGTAGCTTCACCAAGATCCTTCATCGAAACATACCATTTAAGTAATCCTTTACGCTTTCCAATCAACAATATGTCATCCACATATAATATTAGAAATGCTAGAGAGATCCCACTCACTTACTTGTAAATACAAGCTTCTCCAATGGGTTGGACAAATCCAAAACCTTTGATTACTTCATCAAATTGGAGATTCCAACTTCAAGATGCTTACTTCAGTCCATAAATGGATCGTTGAAGTTTGCATACCTTGTTAGCATCCTTATGATCGAGAAAACCTTTAGGTTGCATCATATACAACTCTTCCTCAATGTTTCCATTAAGGAACATTGTCTTGACATCCATCCGCCATATTTCATAATCGAAAAATGCAGCAATTGCTAACATAATCCAAACAGACTTTAGCATCGCTACCAGTGAGAAAGTCTCATCGTAGTTAATTTTCTTGAATTTGTCGGAACCCCTTCACAACAAGTCGTGCTTTATAGAAGGTCACAATACCGTCAGCTTTTGTTTTCTTTTTGAAAATACATTTATTCTCAACGGCCTTTCGGTCGTGAGGTAAGTCCACCAAAGTCCAAACTTGGTTTTCGTGCATGGATTCCATCTCGGATTGCATGGCTTCAAGCCATTTGTTGGAATCTGGGCTCATCATCACGTCATCATACGTCATAGGGTCATCACTTCCATCTACCATGAAATTTAGGACTGGATCACCGTACAGTTCACGATTTGTACGTATCCTGCCTAACCTACGAGGTTCGGTAGTACTCTCCATCGGAGATTCATGAGAAGGGGGAGGTACGTCATCATCATTTCCTTCTTCCATTGGTGGAGTCAACACTGGAATAGATTATGGCGCTGTGCTACTTGCCACTTTAGGAAGAGAAGGTTCAATAACCTCCTTGATTTCTACCTTCCTACTACTCACACCTTTCGAGAGAAACTCTTTTTCAAGAAATTATCCATTTTTGGCAAAAAAAACTTTGCCTTCGGATCGGTGATAGAAGGTGTACCCAATTGTTTCTTTTGGGCATCCTATGAAGACGCATTTTTCCACTTTGGGTTCAAGCTTATCAGGCTGAAGTTTCTTCACATAAGCATCGCAGCCCCAAACTTTTAGAAATGACATCTTAGGTTTGTTTCCAAACCATAATTCATATGGTGTCATTTCAACGGATTTTGATGGTGCCCTATTTAAAGTGAATGCAGCTGTCTCTAATGCGTGACCCCAAAATGACAGTGGTAAATCGGTAAGGGACATCATAGATCATACCATATATAATAAAGTTCAATTACGATGTTCGGATGCACCATTACTAACGAGGTGTTAACTCGTCAATGCCCATCGTTGATGGACTTATCTTTGAGGAAGTGGGGAGCGCTGGAGGCATCGATCGGCTAGCAAACAAGCACACAAGTGACACGAGGTTTTACCCAGGTTCTGGCCTGGTAGAGGACCCTACTCCTTCTTGTCTGCTCTTGATTACGAGGGAGTCGAAAGTTACAAGGGTGCACAGATGCAATCTGCCGAGGTGTATGCGGGGGTGTGTGGATTGTCCTCCTCGCTGCCCCTCCCTAGCCTTTATATAGTGAGGCTAGGTCTCAGGATAGCAGGTCGAGTCGGTTACAGATTAGGATTTTCCCTTTAATGTTTTATCTACACTTTGTCGTGTCCTTCAAGAAGTCAAATTCTTGTGGGCTACCTGAATCCTTGCTGGGCTATGTTCAATCCTTGGACTCCTTCTTAGAGTGGACCATATAGGCTAATCTCGAGTACATATAAGGTATACCCATTTCAGTAGCCCCCGAGTGTCCAGCTAAATCGTAGATTCGGGTGGAGACTATAAGTCTTTCGAGTGCATGGGATATAGGATCATCCAAAGTTCTTTCAGGTGTCATAGTTTGTGTCATTTGGATTCTCGATATGCATGCATGATTCCTCAGACAGATCGGGTATCAGTTAACTGCCTTAGGGAAAAACAATGTTATCTACTCAAACTTGAGTCCTCAGACTCGAATTCGGAATAATGCTGGCGTAATTCGACAATTGCCGCGAAGGCCTTATAGAGCCGAATTCCAGTGTTTTGGTGTGGGCACTCGACGCATCCTCAAGGCTTTTTCATCGTGCCTGTAGGCACGGATTATTTCTAGTAGAGCGCATCAGGTGCGTTGCCAGGCCTTTTGTAGGTCTTACCCGCACGCTTATTAACACGGCATCCTAAAGTGTACTCATCGTGGAGGTGATTCGGGTGATCCCAGGAGACGTTGTCTGTTTGAAGGCTACGTTCAACAATTGTGAGGCGGAGTCGCCGAGTGCTTCAAATGCTCATGGTGCGGACGTGGTCAATGCTTTTTTCCATTTATAATTATTTTTTGTTTCATAGGGTGCACTACCAGTGCTCCCTATGGGAGTAGCCCTCCGAGTGCCTACTCGAATCGTAGACTCAAGTGGGGACTTTGAACTAATGTCGACTGTTGTTAGATTTTTTTTTCCGATTGTGCTTTCAGCACTCCCTATGGGAGGATCCCCTAAGTCCACAATCGAATCGTGAATTCAAAAGAGGGGTGTGAAAAAATGTTATTTGTTTGTCATGGAAATGTATGCCCTTTTTATAATGTTCGGGTGCGTGGCTAGTGCTCCTGTTAGGAGTAGCCCCCGAATGCTTGGTCGACTCGCAGAGTCAAGCAAGGACTAAATCAGTCGAAGACAATCTCTGTTGGAGTGGGTATTTTGATGACATCACTGCTGACAATCGGATGAGGTCGGTTGCCCACATAAGCGGTGCTGATGGGACGTGATAGAGGTGGGCCCCGAGGTCTGACCGGGATTTCACCACTCACGCGTAATCTTTGTTTTAACTCTGCTTCCTTGATTCCCACGCGTAGTGGGGAATGTGAAGCAATGGTTTGGTATTATCCTCACCACGTGTCTTCATTGATGTGCGCCACGCGTAGAGGTAAAGTTCTGCGACCTGTTGGATGATATCCCCCGGTGCTTAAGTAGGGTTTTTGGGTGCGATAATTTTCGCACTTGTTATTCTTCCTCCTCCATGCACCATTGACATTCTCCTTTGCTGCCTTGCGCCCATTTCTCTCGCTACGCTGGACATACTCAAGGCATTTATCAGTTACTTTCTCTGATCTCTCAGTCGTCGCAGTATGGGGAAGAAGAAAGGAGGCATTGCCGCTAGATCTACTGCTGCTGCTGCATGAAGAAGAAGGGCATCGACGCGCTGGGTCCGGCACCACTTTCGATGCCAAGAAGAAGGGTCTGGGGACCTGCATGACTAACAAGTCATGGCAACGTACCTCATCGAAGGAGCATGAGCTCCACACTCATCGCCAGGATGGCCTACTACCCGCCAATGCAATAGATTGCAGGAGGCCAGGGCCATAGGTAATCCCCAATCCCCCTGTTGGATTTCAGGTGATGTTTTCGGCCTTCATCCTTCACAGTCTTTCTCTCCCCCTCCACAAATTTGTGTGAGGATTGTTGTGTTTTTATGGGCTCCAGCTGCATCAGTTGTCCAAAAAGTCCATCATGCACATCCCGTGCTACATTACCCTCTACGAGTGCAGGCTCGGAATCGAGCCACACTTCAGCCTCTTCAAGAAGCTGTTCAAGCTGAAGCGGCGGTTGGGTTCTGGCTCTATTGTGTATAATGTTGGTGGCTACGCGATCTTCGTGGACCCCAATGTCCAATACTTCAGCCTCAAAAGCACCGAGTCCATCCAACGGTGGACGGAGAAGTGGTTCTACATTTGTGACCAACATGTAGATGGCCAACAATATGGACTTGCTCCTTTTGATCCCAAGGCTGAGCTGAGGAGGAAGAGGTCCTGGAAGAATGTGTGTGATGCCCATCGAGGCGGAGGAAGTCAAAGTCTTGTACAGGCGCGCCTGCGACCTTCAGCTTGTCCCAAGACAAGAGATCGAGGGTGTTGACCTTATTCGCATGTTCTTGCGGTGTCAGGTGCAGCCTCTGCAGGCCAGGGCACACCCAATGTTCCTCTAGACCAGTGGCGATGACGTCACTCCCATCTCCAAGGAGGACATATCTTCTGGAGAGGTTGACAATAGGGTCAGGTCGCTGACCAAGTACACTGCTGCCATGGTGGTGTCACAGCAGATGCCATGGATAGGCTAAAGATGGGGCAAATGTGTGCTAGTGGTATCCAGGGAGGGATATTGTGGTGATTCCACACATAGAAGGTTTGTATTCTCAAGATCAATGGTGGTTTACAGATGCTCCTTGAGCTGTATTGGGGAGAGGAGGAAGATGAAGTTCTTCACTGCTCCCACATTCCTCTAGGGTTCTTCCCTTAACAAAATGATTGACCCCCTCTTTAGCGGTCCTGGCTCACCTTATAAAGGTGTGGCCAGGTTACATTTAGGGCATCCGTGGAGAGTATATTCTTGGAATATGCTCCTCCGAAAATAGCAAAGCGGTGCAGTCCTTTTTGCTAGCATAAGCCTCCCAGAGACATTGGCATAAGCCCCTCCGAGCCCATGCCGTAAGCCTCTGCGGCTCCATGTGACCCGACCAGCAACGGTTGGTCGACGTCACCTTTGTCAGCTCGTAAGCCAGGTCTTTGCCTCTATGTCTTCTATGTTCGCCATAGTGGCACCAGTAGAGAGAGAAAATCACTAACCAAGGGGAGATTCCTTCCTTCTTGTGTAAGCCAAGTAATAACCCGACTCCTGCCTGGTTAACTCAGCCTTGGTGGTACCTGCAATTACAAAACATGGTGGTGCCGACGTATGCTATACGTCAGCTAGGGTAACGTTGGGCGGACACATCCATGGTTAAGTCGGTCGTAACCCGGATGGTCTTCAAGTACCTCGGTCTGCACATGCTTTGACCTCATTATACCTCAGCAGATGTTGTCTTTATGCCCCGTCTTGACCCTCCCCGTGGTCATTCCCCCAACATTAGTCCCCAAATTAAAGATGGTGCGGGCTTAGCAACTTCAACTGATAAGGCCACAGTAGGTTCAACCCACTTGGATCTTAGTTCTTTTTGCCGAGGTATATGTATGTGAGCACGTTCCGAATTTGACTCAGCTGCTCCAACTGCTAACTTGATTTCCACTTTGACCTTCGTTGGCTCTTCTGAGATAATTCTCGTTGGCCGGGTCATAACATTGGATCTGGATTATCCCAATTAGATGCATTCCTTCTTGTGTACACTTATCCTTGTCCTACGTGGAAAGGTAATCATTTCCTTTGCCTCATTTGAAGGGCCTATGCATCAGTTAATGTGCATGCTGTCAGGTATTACTGCACAGCCATCACATCGTGGGTGCCTCTTTGATACCCGAAGAGCTACGTCGCGGCACTTGATCTGCTGCACCATGTGACCCTCTGTGTGGCTCACTGCTGATGGGCTCGATCAAGAAATACACGGCCACACCACATTGTCGGCCGCACCCTGCAATCCCACTATCCATGTTTGGGCACGGTTAAATAGGGGAGCAGGGGAGGTCCTTGCCCACTTCCCCGCTCGCCTTTGCCTCTTCCTCTTCCTACTAGCGTTGCCGCTGCTGCCGCTCTATGCTTAGCGTCAGCGACGCCACCGCCACTGCTCTTGCCCTCGCTCGTTGGTGACAAACAAATCCCTGCTCCTAAAAAGGGTGAGTTCGTTGTGTTTGTATCCTACTTTGCTCGTGGTTTTGGTTTGCCCATTAGCATGTTCTTCCAAGATTTCATTGAAACCTTTGCTCTGAAACCTCACCATCTCCCCGCCAATTCTCTTGCTTCTCTTTCCGCATTTACCTACGGGGTTGCGGGTCACCTTAGCCTTTGGCCCGATGTTAACATCTGGTCTAAATACTTCCAATTTAAGGATAATGTTGTTCCCAACAAGGATATTCCTCCGGGTGAAAAATCCTTGACCTAGTGTGAGGCAGCATCCATCTCACCCTAGAAGAGCTCCAACTTCCCCCGGCTTACCGGCCTTGAGTCTTGCAAGGGGTGGGCGAATATGTTCTTCTATGTGAAGAACGATACCTCGGAGTACAAGATCCGGCTCCCTGCCTTTTCTCTTGGCATTCCTACCAAGAAGAATTGGGACCTCGACCCCAAGCGGGACAATGGTTGTATCAACCTCGTGGCGAAGCGACTCCTTGAGTTGAATGATGCCCAGGTTAAACGGTGAGGATTTGATGGCCACCTTCATTCGTAGCCGGGTTTGCCCACTGCAACAGAGGAGCCACAAGATCTGCCATATGAGCGGCCCTCGTGATCCCAACCAGGTTTCCTCGGTCGAGCTAACCCATGCTCAGATCTTCCGCCGAGTCAAGGCCATCTTCAAGATGGTCATGACTGAGGATTGGGCGTGGGGGATGGATCCCTGCAGCTGAACTAAGCTTCCTCCTTACGTAAGTTCTTCGTGTTCCTTCTCCCGAGTTAAGTTTTATGTCGGCATATATTCACCATTTAACTTCTCTATATTCTTTTATCCAGAAATTTCTGCAGCAAACCATTGAGGATGAGCAAACTCCCTCTCTTACTTGGGGTAAGGACAGGGAAACCTCAGACACAGAGGAACTTAACTCGGAGGAGTTCATCCCCGCTCCGGTCTCCAGCTTTGGCCGATCTTCCGGTAAGTCTTCTGTCTTACGGGACTGGCTAGATGATGATGATTGTGAGATCTTGGAGGTACTTAATCATGTGCCTATTTCTTACGCCTTTCTGAATGATCCCTCTTAAGCTAACCCAGCTGGTCAGGTCCACGACATGCCTCATGTGCCAGTGGGAGGTCAGGACCCGGCAAACAAGTGAGCTGCAACCTAGGCTCCTTCCAAACCACCCAGGGCCGGGAAAAGATAAAAGTGGTCCGCCAACAAGGTTGGTGGCAAACCCCTTGTTAAGAACACTGTCCGGAGAGCTCCAAGGCCCAAGGATCCACCTATTGCATACGAGTAATTCCTTCTTTGTTTTCTTTCTCTTTGGGTAGCATGGCTCCTTTTATATGTATTTCTTGTTTATATCTCTGGCCTAACTTGGTATTTCTTTCTGTTTGAATCGGCAGGGCCCCCAAGGACATCTCCCAGAGAGGTCCTAGCATAGACTCTCCTTTTTGTGGGAATCCCCCTTCTCCTCGTCGTGATGATGCTCCCGCTCTAAGCCCCATCCGGGATAATTCTCCTACTACACCGAACATCAGTTGACCTTGTTAGGAGGAGGGTAACATCGGCACGGACGGAGGAGGCGCCCCTAAGGACGTGATTATGTTGGATTAGCAAAATGCCCCTTCTGCTCCGTAGAAAAAAGAAGATGATGACGCCATCAACATCGACGCTAAGAAAGTTTCTACCGAGGTGCTGGTGACTCCGATACTGACCCAAATTCAACCTCTGTGTCAACCTCAACCAGTTCCTGCTCCAAGCTCTTCTCAACAAGCACCCCCTGCCTCGTCCGAGCCTCCCTAGACTCATCGAGAAGACCAATCTCGATCGAAGCCTCAGAACAAGTCTCCCTCGTGATCTTTGGTGGCTGGAGATCAACCTTCAGCTTCGCAGTAGCAAGCCAAGTCAGTCACCAAGACCAAGAATGTTGCCGAGGTGACCAAGGTTAAAAAGGCTACCTATGTGACAAGGGCTGCACCCAAAGGATCAACAGCTGGGTCTGGGCAGCGCACCATTGCATCCATGATGCAACAGGTCAGTGCCATCTCTGGCCCAACTCTGGACAAGAAAATCACGCAGCATTCTAGTCCGGCCACTGCCAAAGTTGCACGCCAAGCTACACACGAGAAATCGGACTGTCAATGGTGGGAGCCTCGGCTCACTCGCTAAATTCGCCAAGAACTAGAATAACACTGAATACATTGATGTTAGCTTCAGTAACCCAGGAAAATTTGGCCCTGCGGACATTGGTGCGCAGATGAACACTACTAGGAAAGCGATTTCTTACGCCAGAAAAAGGATTGAGGTAAACCTTTCAGCCATCTCCTTATATACGTGCGAGTACTAGTAGATATATCCTTTAGTCCCTAAGCCTCCGGGGGAGTAACATGTTACTCGGCAAGATACTCTTAGCAATTAACTTGCACTTTTTTTCTTTATTTCTCTCCAAAATTCTGAAGTATTTTAACTTAGCCAAAAACTAGCCAATATTTTGTTTGGCCCATCACTTGTGTTCGAATTTAGTTTTACTCGGTTCAATTCTTGTGTAGCTTTAAATATTCAATCACCTAGAGCTGGGTTAAGTTCCACTTGACTTGGATCTGAATAACTTCAAATATCCACTCACCTAGAGCCCGGTTAAGTTCCACTTGGCCCTGGTCTTGAGTAACTTCAAATATTCACTCACCTAGAGCTGGGTTAAGTTCCACTTGGTCTGGGTCTTGAGTAACTTCAAATATTCACTCACCTAGAGCTAGGTTAAGTTCCACTTGGCATGGGTCTTGAGTAACTTCAAATATTCACTCACCTAGAGCCGGGCTAAGTTTCACTTGGCTTGGGTCTTGAGTTACTTCAAATATTCACTCACCTAGAGCTGGGTTAAGTTCCATTTGGCCTAGGTCTTGAGTAACTATTTCTTTATTACTCATGTACTAACACTTTCCTTTTCAGATCACCACCAACCATCGCACCACCGAGTTTCAGCGGCTTCTATACACGCACAAGGAGCTTTCTTCAAAGCATAAGGACTTGTTGCCCGAGCTGAAGAACAAAGGTAAAAGTTTCTCTTTGATATTTTCAATTTTACTTCCCTTCATCTTGGCTTGCCGAATTAACTTGTGCCTCGGATTTTGCAGCTAATGCGGAGGCCCAGAACAAGGCGCTGAGGAAGGAGGTGGCTGAGCTGAAAGGTATTCTTTCTTTTGCGTCTCATCATTTTTCCTCTCTCATTCTGGCTTGGCAGGTAATTATATCTCAGCTCTGCCAGGTCAAAAACTTATTGCACTGTCTCTTGAATATAGTGTGCCCCCGCCTGACATGATGCTCCATTTTCTCGAACAATCAGGACAACATCAGATCCAGCTAAAAGAGAAAGACGAGGAGATTCTCCGACTTCGTGTCGAGAATGAGAAACTCTAACAACTTCAGAAGACTGAATTGAAAAAGCTGGACCAGGAGTTCTCCTAGGCTAAAACTGGCTCACTGGGAAACTCGACAAGAGAGAAGGACTTCTTCAAGAAGCCGAGGCCAAGGTCAAGTCGCTGAACACCATGTTTGAGAATTTCCGAAAGAGCAAAATAGCTTGGCTGGCCCAGCTGACCCGGATCCATGATCTCATAGCTCATACATTTCTCTGTTCCTAGTTTGTTTCTTATTGCCGAGGGTTCTCTTCTTTCTGCAACTTTTGAGTTGCTTTTGGTTTGTCCTTTCATAGGATTTTCCTCACTCCAAATCATGTGCTGACGTTGCCATCCAAAAGCTACGGGCAAAGAGAGCTGAAGCTGGCCCTATCTCTAAAGACGTCACAATTGACGAATCCTTGGCTAGTCTTGTGGCCTGCCTCGGGCCCATGAGGGTCTTTGGGGTGGGGATTCTCAGCGCTGCCATCAACACTTTCCATACTCTGTGGCCGAGTGAAACTGATCCCAAGGAAGTTGCTGTGTTGACCAAGAGACTTCAGGATAGCAGCACGCAACTCAATTTGTGGCGAGAATTTGTTGCGTGTGTTGGAGCTAGCACTGCCTTATCCTTTGTGCTATCCTGGTACGAAGGCATTGACCTAAACGTGCTTGGTCCCCTATGCACCGGATCCAGATAGACCAATGACTCGACATGCATCGCCCAACGTCAAGCACGCGCCTATGATCTTATCCAATATGCTCATTATCATGAATGGAATGAGGGGCCGAGTTTCCTCGAGCCCATTGCCGATGAGTATGTTGAACAAGGCGAGGATGAGGACCAGGAAGACCCGTACAATGTCGAGGATGCCAAGGCAAACCTAGATGATGATGCTGAAGCCGAGGCTCCTAACGCCGAAGATAATGTGCCTCCTCCAACTGCAGACGATCCGGCCATTGTGGCTCCTTGAACACATGATACTTTAAACTTTATTAAATCCTCGGTAATATGCACTTCGAGGTTATTTTGCTACAATTTATGCTCTTATGTTCTATCAAGTTGGGCGAAGTCCCTGAGTTTCATTTGCTTGTTCTCTCTATTCAGTGACTCGTCTCGCGGCTACCTTGATTCAGCGTTCGACTTACGAGTCCGAGGTTCAAAAAATTGATCTACCAATACTTTAAACTTTTAGGGTTAGCTTTAATTCAGCATAACAAAAACAAAGTAAGTATAGGGGTTAGTCTGAAAAACAAACGTCGGCTCGATTACATTCCTTCCCTTATTCCTTTTTCATGGGTCCTACAATTCCAAACTTATTCTCTTGCTTACCATGAAGCCAATTCTTTTTGGACAGCAGCAAGTCGAAGAGTTAGCTTTTGGTTCCTACACATTACTAACTCTGCTAAGGTGTAAGTAATTTAAGCCAGTCGATGTATAAAAAATAAATACAGAAAAAGACAACTACTAGTAAGGCAGTCCCCGAGTTTCTGCTCAGGGTGCCGAGGTTTCATTGATAAGCTCATTTGTCGACATATAGGCTGACATATGAGGGTTCGGGATACATACACTTTTAGCTAAGTGTAAAATGGATGAAGTAGTGCTACCTTCCATGGCCTTTTTATTCTTCTCCTGCCCTGTTTGCCTTGTTATTTTCCTGTGATTGAGCATCTATAAGGTAATACACATCATTGTGCAATGCTTTGCTCACAATGAATGGAACTTCCCAAGGGGGTGAGAGCTTGTGCATGTCGGCAGTGCGTTTCACCGGCCGAAGTACGAGATCACCTTCCCGCAAAACTCAGGGGTTTACTTTCCATCTATGATACCGTAAGAGATTTTTCTTATATATGGAAGATCTGGACAATGCCAATTCTCTCGCTTCTTCTAGCAGATCAACATCATTTTGCCGGGCTTCTTGCACTTCAGCTTCTGTGTATTGGGTGACCCTAGGCGAGTCATGCTCTATGTTGGCAGGTAGTACAGCTTTGGCCACATATAGCAGAAAATATGGTGTATAGCTTGTTGATCGATTCAGTGTTGTTCTTAAGCTCCATAGTACTTTTGGGAGTTCATCAGTTCAGCACCCCGCTGATCTTTGAAGTGGCTCAGTGAGCTGGGGTTTTATCCCGGATAGCACTAATCACTGGATCTTTCCAGTTGTCCATTTGATGCGGGGTGCGATACTAATGCGACATCTAACCGAATTATTTTGTCTTGGAAAAACGGGCAAATGCTCCTTTAGCAAATTTTGTGCCATTATCTATTATGATATTGTGTGGATACCCGTATCTCAGGATAATGTCCTTGAGAAATGTCACGGCAGTAGCTCCATCCCAATTTCTCATTGGATTCACTTCAATCCACTTTGTAAACTTGTTCACAATGACTAAGATGTGGGTCATGTATCCCTTGGCCGTCTTAAACGGTTCAACCATAGCCAAGCACCACACAACAAATGGCCAAGTGATAGGTATAGTTTTGAGTTTAGACATCGACATATGTGTCTTTCTAGTGTACCTCTTGATACGTTGCTAATGTATCCAAAAAATTTGATGTTCCATGTTTCGTTTTATCTACTTTCTTATGTTTTGTTCCAACTTTGGAGTACTTTTTAAACACTTCATTGGACTAACCTATTAACAAGAGAAATAGTGGCAGCTTCCTATTTTCTGTTGTTTTTGGTTCTAGGAAAGTCAGAAAATAAATATTCTCGGAATTGGACAGGACAAAAGCCAAAGTCAGATTTTCACCGAGGGACAAGGAGCCAGAATACGAGACGGAGAGGGGCCAGGGAGGCCCCACACCACCTGGTCGCGCGGCCTAGCCGGGCCCGTGCCAAGGGGTGATCTAGCCGCCTCCGGCACCCCCTCGGCCTCCCCTTTCGCCTATAAGATGCCTCTGATACATAATCCATAAGGACCCGATCAAAAGTCCATGAAAGAGTCTATAGCCACCGTCATCTCCATCCCTAGATCGGGAGGAATCTGAAGCGCTTCCCGGCACCCTGCCGGAGAGGGGAATTCACCCTGGGGGCCTTCTTCATCACCATGCAAGCCTTCGGTGTGATGCGTGAGTAGTTCATCCTTGGACTACGGGTCCATGTAGTATCTAGATGGCTAGTTCTCCTCCTTTGTGCTATCATGGTTAGATCTTGTGAGCTCCGTTCATGATCAAGATCATATATTTGTAATTTCTACATGTTGTGTTTGCGGGGATCCGATGGATATTGGCATGCTATTTAGATTGATTATTTATTCTATCATGTCTTTGTTATTTGTGATCTTGCATGCTTTCCTTTGTTAGTAGCTATCTTGGCCAAGTAGATGCTAGCAACTCCAAGAGTTAGTATTTATGCTCGATAGTGGGTTCATGCCTCTAGTAATCTGGGGAAGTGACAGAAATCTCTAAGGTACTAGATGTGTTGTTGCTACTAGGGAGAAAGCAACAATCCTTTGTTCGTAGAACAATCGTATTGTTTACTTTACACACAATGCGTAATGCAATTATCTGTTGCTTGTAACTTAATACTGGAGGGGGTTCGGATGATAACCTGAAGGTGGATTATTAGTCATAGATGCAGTTGGATTACTGTCCATGTATAATGTTGTAATTACCAATCAAGTCTCAAAGGAGTCAAGACGAGTAGTATATGCATATTGTTTTCTCGATGTTTGTCAATTTCCCCGCTTTAATTTGTTCACCCAACATGTCATCTATCTTAAGGAGAGCCACCACTAGTGAACTATGGACCCTGGTCCTTTCTTTTATCATCAATCTACAATCAACTGTTTACTATTTTGTGTTTACTTTCTATATTATTTCTTCCACACAATACGTTTAATCCTTTGTTTTCAGCAAAACCGGTGAGATTGACAACATCACTGTAAGTTGGGGCAGAGTTCTGTGGTTGTGTTGTGCAGGTTTCCATGTTGCTGTTGGCACCGGTAGTGCGCCCTGCCAAGGTTCAGCTAGCAACACCTTGGAGGTGTTTCCTTGCTCCTACTGGATTGATAACCTTGGTTTCATAACTGAGGGAAAACTTGGTGTTGTTCTCATCATACCTTCCTCTTGGGGTTCCCCAACGAGATTGATATATTTTGGGCCATCAAGCACTTTTTCTGGCACCGTTGTCGGGGAGTCAAGGACATCTTCACAAGGGGAGTCTCTCATAACCAATCTCTTTACTTTGTTGTTTTTGTTTTGCTTAGTTTCTTTTTGTTTTGTTTGCTTGTTTCTTTATCAAAAACACACAAAAATTAGTTGTTCTAGTTTGCTTCTTTATATTAGAAACACAAAAAATTAGTTCCTACTATAGTGGTTATTTTCATTGGTCTGTTATTGTCTTGCTTTATCATGCTTTCTATCAATGATTGGTTTCTTTGAAAATGAATCTTATTGGCAATGTGGGTTCACAGAAGAACACAAATATTACTATAAGGAACACCACATGTCACAAAAAGGGAAACACTTATGGGAACAAATTAATAAATTGGATACCATTGCTAGAAACGTGTGCTCTACTTATAATGTTACTTATTGCTTTGATAAATCTTGTTAGTGTAGGAGGTATAAACTCCTCCCTTTTCAATGTGAGTATAATGATGATGTTACCATATCTTCTTATGTTAAGGGAAATTATGACTTTTATGATGTGGAAAAAATTGAAGAAGTTATTGCTTGGAAGGGTGCATTCGAACTTGCTTATTTTCTTGAAAATACTGATGATGCACCTTATAAATATGAGGTTTATGATATACTTAAATTTTGCTTTGATAATTACAAGGTAGAGAATGGATATATTCTTGAATATCTTAATAGATGCTCTCCACCAACGGAAGAGACTAATGCCTTACAGGAGCCTATGGAAGAAGAAATTGCTGAAACTGGAAGCTCACTGGATGAAAAAGAGGAGGAGAGTGATGATCAAAAGGAGGAAGAATGGATCTACAAATTCCTACCTTCTAATCAGAGTAACTCTTTACCCCTTACAATATTTGATTATCCCCCATGATTACTACAGGAGGATGAATGCTATGTTCCTGAGGATTCTTTTGAAAATGTTTATAATAAAGCTCTAGATGATGGTCCTATATTGGTTAATTTTACTACTATTGAGAATAAGATTGATCAGTCATCTTGTTATAAAATTGTTAAAAGTGGGTTTGAAGGCTTTAATCCCATTATTTTTGAGCTTGATAAAAATTATGTGTTTGTAGATCATGAAAATCATGCTTTATGTGATATTTATATTGTTGAGTTTATTCATGAGGCTACTGAAAATTATTATGAGAGAGGAAAATATGGTTGTAGAAGTTTTCATGGTACTATAACACCTCTCTATGTGCTAAAAGTTTTGAAGTTACTCTTGTTTTATCTTCCTATGCTTGTCATTTTGTTCTTTGAGAATTTATTTGCATACAAGATTCCTATGCATAGGAAGTGGGTTAGACTTAAATGCGATTTGAATTTGCTTCTTGATTCTCTCTTTTACTTCAATTCATATATCCTATGTGAGCATCTTCTCAAACTATCATGCCTAACTTAAAGGCGTTAAAGAAAATTACTTATTCGGAGATAACCCAAAAGTTTTTAGATGAGTCTTGGAAGTTATTACTTCTGTAATAACCGCTCCTTATCCTTTTTATTTGCTTTTTGTGACAATAATAACCTCTAATGAGGGAGAAGTAATGATTGGGAAAGTTGCTATCCCGAAACAGATTTCTTTGCTTCACCGTAAAAATGCGTGTAAAATCTCTATATGTTGTTTTGAGGCGTGAATATTTTTGCTTCTGTCCCAGGTTGTTTTCTAACTTTCGTTAGTTCAACACTTTTTGATTTAAGCAACAGAAGGTCTTCTAAAAAATTCGTGTTTACCTGCTGGTTTGTTATGACATATTTCTGCCATTATTTGTATTTGCTTCTTGTTGGTTCCTTTTTGAGTTCTTTTGGGGAACTGAGCTTTTTGAGGGAAGTGCTATAGTACATTGTGTTTTAATGAAAGTTTTATTGGTGTTGAAACTGAACCCAAAGACTTATTATCTTGAGTGCACTAATGTTGCTAATAAAGATTGTGTGAAGTTTTGTATGAAGGAAAAATTTCAGGTGTATGGAGAGAATGATGTAATGAGATGAAGAATGGACTAAAGCTCAAGCTTGGCGATGCCACGCGTGTCACCCCAAGAAATATCCATGAAGTATAAGCGTCAAAGCTTGGGGATGCCCAAGGCAACCCCTTCTTCATCAATAAAAATCCTAGGTTTCTTCCAAACACTTCATTTTTATTGTTTCATGCACTGTTGTGTTGTTCTTGGAGCGTCTTCTTTTTTGTTTTCATTTTGGTTTTTCATTTGCTTGGTTTTCTTAGTTTGCTGAATAAATTTGTTGGACCCCCTCTTTCATACATTAGTTTTCAAATAGTTTGGTTTGGATTGGAAAAGGGTAGGAAAGTTCATGCTTAAGTGGTAAAGAGGGCTTGTTTTTGACTGTGGCCTATGCTTTGTCATGCCATGCTTGATATTGTTTTAGCTTTATGCTTAGTGATCTTTGTTGTAGCATGACATGTTATAAACGATTGAGATTGCTTAATGTTCCATTGAAGAATCATGCGTTGTTTTAGCATATTAAAGCATAGTATTGTCGTATTCTCCTTTGATGCTTTATTTGGGTTGACTTGGCACATGCTCACACCATGTTATGACTATCCCAAGTCACCATAATCCTTTATGATCCTTTAGTTTTCAACATGTAGTATCACTTTATGCTTTGATTAATGATGTTTTGTCGCTCTGCATGATTATGGCCATTATTGCTCTCTTAGTCGGTCGCTCCCAGTCTTTTGCTAGCCTCCATAACCAAGTATGAGTTCCACTCATGCATCCAACTCCTAAAACCAAGTTATTCCAAATATTCCACCATACCTACCTATTAGCATATGCTATTCCAAGTATATTCATGTTTTTATCTACCTTCTGAATTAAACTTGTTATGAGAAAACTAGTGATTAAAGCTCTCACGAACTTGATGGCACACTTTACTTTTCTTGCCCTTAATAAACTTGAACCATTGTGACATCTATGTTGTATATGCTTGCACTTATATGTTGGTGATTAGCAGAACCATGATGTCATGGGGAATGCTTTCAACATTGCACTTGTACTTTGTACCTAGTTGATATCATGCTCTTTTGTCTATGGATGTCGTCGGTGTGAAATGAAATGGGAGCTTGTAAGTCCATGGAGTTATGTATCTGTGTTAGAGAAACGCTTGGGCCGCTGGTCTAATCCATGCTGTCATGGTGGAAACCTGCAGCGTAACCATAATGAGCTATCTATGAAGCATTCTTCCTCTAAAAAAAGAGACAGATATTGAGAAAAAGGAGAAAAGAAAAAATAAGATATCAGAAAATAGGAAAGAGAGAAAAAAGCACCATTTTCCCATGGTAAATAAGAAGATTGTTGAGATGCTCGTTGTTTGCTTGCCTTGTCATTTTGATATGGGGATTCTTCCGTATCATCAGGCAAGGGGTACCCCGTTGGCAGTTCTCTATGATACACATGTACTTACTATGACAAGAACTTACCGGTAACTAAACTTGAGTAGCATGAGGAGCGGCCCTCGTATTCAAGGGACATGAGATTTCCAACTTATACTTTGTCAAGCATATACTCCATAGTTTGTTCACTTTAACCTTAATCACTTCAAGATGCTTATGATAGGGGCAATGAGAGCTGAAAGCTAATAAGTACCATAATTTTTGGAAGATCTTTATGAAACTTGAATCCCTACTTCCTTCTATGAAGGCCTTTCTTTTACTTTTATGTTGAGTCACCACCTTCTATCTTTATGCACCTATTTTGAGAGCATAGTGGCCATTCTTAGTTCTATGTGCATTGTCCCAAGACTTGTTGATTGATGCATAACTTTGATATTGCTTGTTTTAAACTATTTGTATCTAGTCACTCTTATGAACTTTGAAGGTGTCCTATGCATTTATATTTGCTACTCTATGAGGGACAAGCTGAATGCCACTATGCTATGTTTTCTTTATGTGAAACAAACAAACATCTTGCAAAGCATTGTTATTCATGAATCTTTTGTTTGTGCCTTTTCATGTTGGAACATAGTTGCTTTGTATTATTGCTAGAACTTTATCTTTCATGTTTTGTTGAAGTACTTTGATCCCAGCTTTCAATGTTTTACAAATACTTTGATCAAGTTTATGATGG
Source organism: Avena eriantha (assembly GCA_910589775.1). Lineage (NCBI taxonomy): Eukaryota > Viridiplantae > Streptophyta > Magnoliopsida > Poales > Poaceae > Avena > Avena eriantha. Next base: position 392,896,594 of record OU342744.1, on the reverse strand, counting down.
TGCATGTCACCTCAAAAATTATTCTTTCTTTTTATCACTTACCTACTCGAGGACGAGCAAGAGTTAAGCTTGGGGATGTTGATACGTTGCTAACGTATCCATAATTAATGATGTTCCATGCTTTGTTTTATCTACTTTCTTATGTTTTGTTCCAACTTTGGAGTACAGTTTATACAATTTCTGGGACTAACCTATTAACAAGAACCACAGTGCCAGCTGCCTGTTTTCTACTGTTTTTGGTTCCAGGAAAGTCAGAAAATAAATATTCTTGGAATTGGACAGGACAAAAGCCAAAGTCAGTTTTTCACCGAGGGACACAAGGAGCCAGAATACGAGAGAGAGAGAGGGGCCAGGGGCCGCCACACCACCTGGCCGCGTGGCCCAGCCTGGCCCGCGACAGGGGGGTGGTCTGGCCACCTCCGGCACCCCCTCGGCCTCCCCTTTCTCCTATAAGATGCCTCTGATACAGAAACCATAAGGACCCGATCGAAATTCCACGAAAGAGTTTGTAGTCGCCGTCATCTCCATCCCTAGATCGGGAGGGATCTGAAGCTCTTCCTGGCACCTTGCCGGAGAGGGGAATTCACCCTGGAGGCCTTCTTCATCACCATCCAAGCACCCGGTGTGATGTATGAGTAGTTCATCATTGGACTACGGGTCCATGTAGTAGCTAGATAGCTGGTTCTCCTCCTTTGTGCTATCATGTTTAGATCTTGTGATCTCCGTTCATGATCAAGATCATCTATTTGTACTTTCTACATGTTGTGTTTGCGGGGATCCGATGGATATTGAAATGCTATTTCAGATTGATTATTGATTCTATCATGTCTTTGTTATTTGTGATCTTGCATGCTTTCCGTTGTTAGTAGATATCTTGGCCAAGTAGATGGTAGCAACTCCAAGAGTTAGTATTTATGCTCGATAGTGGGTTCATGCCTCTAGTAATCTAGGGAAGTGACAGAAAACTCTAAGGTACTAGATGTGTTGTTGCTACTAGGCAGAAAACAACAATCCGTTGTTCATAGAACAATCGGATTGTTTATTTTACACGCAATGCGTAATGCAATTATATGTTGCTTGCAACTTAATACTGGAGGGGGTTCGGATGATAACCTGAAGGTGGATTATTAGTCATAGATGCAGTCGGATTACGGTCTATGTATAATGTTGTAATGCCCAATCAAGTCTCAAAGGAGTGAAGATGAGTAGTATATGCATATTGCTTTCTCGATGTTTGTCAATTGCCCCACTGTAATTTGTTCACCCAACATGTCATCTATCTTAAGGAGAGCCACCACTACTAAACTATGGACCCCGGTCCTTTCTTTTATTATCAATCTACAATCAACTGTTTACTGTTTTGTGTTTATTTTCTGCAAACTATTACTTTCTTCCACACAATACGTTTAATCCTTTGATTTCAGCAAAACCAGTGAGATTGACAACCTCACTGTAAGTTGGGGGCAGAGTTATGTGGTTGTGTTGTGCAGGTGTCCATGTTGCTGCTGGCACCGGTAGTGCACCCTGCCAAAGTTTAGCTAGCAACACCTTGGAGGTGTTTCGTTGCTCCTACTGGATTGATAACCTTAGTTTCATAACTGAGGGAAAACTTGCTCCTCTTCTCATCATACCTTCCTCTTGGGGTTCCCCAACAAGCGCGATATATTTTAGGCCATCACCTCTCACATCCAATGCATTTCTTCACAAGTTTCTCAGATTGCTGCATGGCATTTGGCCAGTAAAACCCACGCCAAAAAGCTTTTGCCACTAGGGACCAGGACGAGGCATAATCCTCACATTCCCTCTGATGAATATCTTGGAAGATGTCCAGCGCTTCTGCCGGATCAACATAGTGTTGCGGGATATTTGTGACACTTCTCTTATATAGCTCAGCATTGATTATGGTATATGCCTTTGCTCTTCTTTGTAATTGACTAGAGAGTAGCTCATCACTCGACAAAGTTCCATCTTTCAAGAACTCAAATATTGGTTGTGCCCATGTTGGTATAGTATGAGCTGGGAAAAGTACTTCATCAATTTACATTGGATCAACCGACATAACCTTTGTCGGATCAAGCTGAACAGTCCCCAGGATAGCCGAGGAAATCCACGGGTGTGCTAGGGTAGTCCCAGGTTTGCTGAGGTAGTCCTCGGGTTTGTCGAGGTGTTCCCCCAGTTAATGTCCATTCGCGCAGCTCCTGATTCGGGGTTTGCCGGGATATAAATTGATTCGGATTCTAGTGAAGGGGTAATAGATGGTTTTCTTTGATGCTCCAAAGAAACTCTTGGTCGAATAGCTTGCCGAGATGAGCCTAGCTAAGATAACACGTCGGCTACATCATTTTCAGCTCATGGTACACGATGGAACTCACATCCCTCAAAGTACCCACATATTTTCTGAACGTGAAATCTATAAAGAGCCATGTTTGCGTCTAAGGAATCCCAATGACTTGCCACTTGATGCACCACTAGATCAAAATTGCCGAAGCATTGTATCCGACGTATCCCAATCTCTTTTTCCACTTTTAGTTCATGCACGAGTGCTTCATACTCTACCACATTGTTTGATGCTCAAAAATGGATCTGCAGCACATACCACAACTGATCTTTTTTAGGAGAGGTAAGGACTACCCCGGCCCCTAATCCGTCCTTCAACTTTGATCCATCAAAGTGCATCCTCTAGTAGTTTGAGTCAGGCAAGGGTGGCTCATATGGCATTTCCGCCCAATCCACGAAAAAGTCGGCCACAGCCTGAGACTTGATCGTGTCCCTTCTATCGTATTGTGGAGCGTACGGGGCTAATTCAATTTCCCATTTTGCAATTATGCCACTCGTATCTCTGTTATCCATTATCTCGGATATAGGTGCTTCACATATTACCTTAATGGGGCATTCCTCAAAATAGTGCTTGAGCTTCTTGGCCGCCATATAGACGCCATATGCCATCTTCTGATAATGGGGATAGTTCTGCTTTGAAGTGGAAAATACCTTGCTTAGGTAATATACTGGCCTCTGCACCGACTTACCTTCCTCGTCACGCTGCACCACTACCACGACACTTATGACTCGGTTGGTCTCTGCTATGTAGAGCAACATCGTCTCTTTGGATAGTGGTGAGGCTAACACTGGTGCAGGGGCTAACATCTTTTTAATTCATGAAATGCGCTATCTTCTTGCGGTGTCCATGTAAATTTATCTAATTTTCTCATTAGCTGATAGAGAGGCAATACATTTACTCCCAGCCATCATACAAATTGACTTAATGATGCCAGGAAACTAGTGAACTTCTGAATAGCATCATCCTCATTACATTGGAGGAAATCTCCTCCCACAACAACATCTAAGGCATATCTATAGCAAAGAGCAATTCGAAGGTAAAAACTGCTAAGGAACAAGCTTTGAGTCATTTTAGGCTCAGTTTTTTTATGTAGATCAGAGATTCTAGACCAAGCTTCCTTGAAGCTCTCCTCAATTCCTTGTTTAAAAGTGAAAATCATTTCCTCGGATGACATAGTGATTGAAGCAAGGCTAGATATAAAAGGCAACTTAAGGTAGGAACTGATTTTTTTGTGTTTTCAAATAAGAAAGCAAACTTGTAAAACTAATTTTTTTGTGTGTTTTGATAACAAAGCAAGCAAACAAAGCAAAAAGAAACTAAGCAAAACAAAAATAACAAAGTAAAGAGATTGGTTATGAGGGACTCCCCTTGTGAAGATGTCCTTGACTCCCCAGCAACGGCGCCAGAAAAGTGCTTGATGGCTCGTGTTGATGTAGAGCTCATTGGGAACCCCAAGAGGAAGGTATGATGAGCACAGCAGCAAGTTTCCCTCAGTTATGAAACCAAGGTTTAATCGAACCAGTAGGAGCAAGGAAACACCCCGAAGGTGTTGCTAGCTAAGCCTTGGCAGGGCGCACTACCGGTGCTAGTAGCAACGTGGAGACCTGCACAACACAACCATAGAACTCTGTCCCCAACTTGCGATGAGGTTGTCAATCTCACCGTGTTTTGCTAAAAACAAAGGATTAAACATATCGAATGGAAGGAAGTAATAGTTTGCAGAAAGTAAACACAAAATAGTAAACAGTTTATAGATTGTATGTAAAAGGAAAGGACCAGGATCCATAGTTCACTAGAGGTTGATCTCCTTAAGATAGATAACATGCTGGGTGAACAAATTACAGCGGGGCAATTGATAAACATCGAGAAAGCAATACATGCATATACTAATCATCTTGACTCCTTTGGAACTTGATTGGGCATTACAACATTATACATAGACCGCCATCCAACTGCATCTATGACTAATAATCCACCTTTAGGCTATCATCTGAACCCCCTCCAGTATTAAGTTGCAAGCAACAGATTATTGCTTTATGAATTGCGTATAATGTAAACAATATGAATGTTCTATGAACAAAGGATTGTTGTTTCCTCCCTAGTAGCAACAACACATCTAGTACCTTAGAGATTTTTATCACTTCCCCAGATTACCAGAGGCATGAACCCACTATCGAGCATAAATACTAACTCTTGGAGTTGCTAGCATCTACTTGGCCAAGATAGTTACTAACAATAGAAAGCATGCAAGATCACAAATAACAAAGACATGATAGAATCAATAATCAATCTGAAATAGCATCTCAATATCCATCGGATCCCCACAAACACAACATGCAGAATTACAAATAGAAGATCTTAATCATGAACGGAGCTCACAAGATCTGAACATGAAAGCACAAAGGAGGAGAACTAGCCATCTAACTACTACACGGATGTGTAGTCCAAGGATGAACTACTCACGCATCACACCGGAGGCTTACATGATGATGAAGAAGGCCCCCAGGGTGAATTCCCCTCTCCGACAGGATGCCGGGAAGAGCTTCAGATCCCTCCCGATCTAGGGATGGAGATGACGGCGGCTATAGACTCTTTCGTGGATTTTTAATCGGGTCCTTAGGGTTTTCGTCCCGAGGGCATCTTATAGGCGGAAGGAGGGCCGAGGGGGTGCTGGGGTCAGCCAGACCACCCCCTGGCGCGGGCCAGGCCTGGCCGCGCGGCCAGGTGGTGCGGCCGGCCCCCAGCCCTTCTCCGTCTCGTACTCTGGCATCTGGTGACTTCCGAAAAAATAGGCATTTTGGCTTTTGTCCCGTCCAATTCCGAGAATATTCATTTTATAACTTTCTTGGAACCAAAAACAACAGAAAACAGGCAGCTGGCACTGTGGCTCTTATTAATAGGTTAGTCCAAGAAATCATATGAAAAGTACTCCAAAGTGTGGGAAAAACACAAGAAAGTGGATAAAACCAAGCATGTAACATCAAAAATTATAGATACATTTGCAATGTATCAACATCCCCAAGCTTAACTCATGCTCGCCCTCGAGTAGGTAAGTGATAAAAAGAAAGAATAATTTTTGAGGTGACATGCACCATCAAAGACTTGATCAAAGTATTTGTAAAACATTAAGCTAGGATCATAGTACTTCAATCATAACATGAAAGACAAAGTTCTAGCAATAAGACAAAGAAACTATGATGCAACATGAAAAGGCACAAACAAAAGATTCATGAATAACAATGCTTTGCAAGACATTTGTTTGTTTCACATAAAGAAAACATAGCATAATTGTATTCAGCTTGTCCCTCATAGAATAGCAAATATAAATGCATAGGACACCTTCAAAGTTCATAAGAGTGACTAGATACAAATAGTTCAAAACAACCAATTTCAAGTTATGCATCAATCAACTAGTCTTGGGACAATGCACATAGAACTAAGAATGGCCACTATGCTCTCAAAGTAGGTGCATAAAGGTAGAAGGTGGAGACTCAATATAATGGTGGAAGAAGGGCCTTCCTAGAAGGAAGTAGGGATTCAAGTCTCATAAAGAGTTTCCAAAAATTATGGTACTTATATCTTTCAGCTCTCATAACCCCTATCATAAGCATCTTGAAGGTGATTAAGGTTAAAGTGACACAACTAAGAGGATATGCTTGACAAGTTACAAACCGAAATCTCATGCCCCTTACTTACAAAGACCGAACCTCATGCTACTCAACTTTAGTCACAAAGTAAGCTCTTGTCGTTGTAAGTACATGTGTATCATAAAGAACCGCCAACGGGGTACCCCTTGCACATGATACAGGAGCTATCCCATAATCAAAATGACAAGGCAAGCAGACAATGAGCATCTCAGCATTCTTTTTATTTGCTATTTGCATAGGTTTTTATTGAGGATGCTTCATAGAGTGCTCGTTATGGTGACGCTGCAAGTTTCCACCATGATTAGGCATGGCTTAGGATAGCGGCCCAGGCGGTACTCTAACACACATACAAACTCCATGATCTTACAAGTTCCACTTTTATTTCACACCGCCGGGATCCATAGGCAAAAGAACATGATATCAACGGGGTACAAAGTACAAGTGCAATGTTGAAAGCGTTCCCCAAGATACATGGTTCTGCTAATTTCAACTTATAAAGCGCAAGCATATACGCAACAAAGAAGGACTCAATGGTTCAAGTTTATTAAGGGCAAGAAAAGTAAAGTGTGCCATCAAGTTCGTGAGAGCTCTAATCACTAGTTTTCTCATAACAAGTTTAATTTGGAAGATAAAAAAAAGCATGAATATACTTGGAATAGCATAAGCTAGTAGGTACGTATGGTGGACTCTTTGGAATAACTTGGTTTAGGGAGTTGGATGCATGAGTGGAACTCATACTTGGTTGTGGAGGCTAGCAAAAGACTGGGAGCGACAAACTTAGAGAGCAGTAATGGACATAATCATGCAGAGCGACAAAACATCATTGATAAAAGCATAAAGTGATACTACAAGTTGAAAACTAAAGGATAATAAAGGCTATGGAGACTTGAGATAGTCATAACATGGTGTGAGCATGCACCAAGTCAACCCAAATAAAGCATCAAAGAAGAATACCGCTATACTATGCTTTAATATGCTAAAACAACGCATGATTCATACAAGGAACATTAAGAAATCTCAATTGTTTACAACAAGTCAAGCTACAGCAAAGAATACTAAGCATAAAGTCAAAACAATATCAAGCATGGCATGACAAAGCATAGTCCACAGTCAAAAACAAGCTCTTTTTACCACATAAGCATGAAGTTTCCTACTCTTTTCCAAACCAAACCAAACTATTTGCAAACCAATATATGAAAGAGGGGTTCCAACAAATTTATTCATAAAACTAAGCAAACCAAGAAAAAAAAACCGAAACGAAAACGAAAAAGAAGACGCTCCAAGAACAACACAACTGTACATGAAACAATAAAAACGAAGCGTTTGGAAGAAACCTGGGATTTTTATTGATGAAGAGGTGGATGCCTTGGGTACAAAACTGTACATGAAGAGCTTGAGCTTTATTCCATACTTCATCTCCTTACTCATTCCTTCCATACACCTGAAATTTTTCCTTCATACAAAACTTCACATAATCTTTATTAGCAATATTAGTGCACCCAAGATAAATAAGTCTTAAGGTTCAGTTCTAACACAAAATAAACTTCCATTAGAGCACTAGCTACTGTAGAACTTCCCACAAAAAGCTCAATTTCCCAAAAGAACTCAAAAAGGAATCAACAAGAAGCAAATGCAAATAATGGCAGAAATCTGTCAAAACAGACCAGCAGGTAAAGACGAATTTTTTTGAAGACCTTCTGTTGCTCAAATCAAGAAGTGTTCAACTACCAAAAGTTAGATAACAACCTGGGACAGAAGCACAAAAATTCATGCCTCAAAAACACGTTCAAAGATTTTACACGAATTTTTACGGTGAAGCACAGAAAACTGTTTCGGGGCAGCAACTTTCCCAATCATTACTTCTTTCTCATTAGAGGTTACTCTTAGCACAAAAAGCAAATAAAAATGATAAGGAGTGGTTATTACTGAAGTAATAACTTCCAATACTCATATAAAACTTTTGGGTTATCTCCCAATAAGTACTTTTCTTTAACGCCTTTAAGTTAGGCATAAGAAGCAAGAAAAAATCAAGTGTTTTCAAATGAAGAAGCATTAAGAACAAATTTCTTGCCCTTACCTCTCTTACTTTTATTCTTAACCTTGGGGAAAATATGATTGTTTGGTGGAGAATAAAGGTGCATGGTCCCCTTTCCCACATCTATTATTGCTCCAAGGAGTTCTAATAGGGACCTTCCAAATGTAATTTGTCCTTTTCCTGCACATTCAATAACAAGATAATTAGTAGAAATCATTTTCCCAAGGATCTTTGTAAACACTCCTTCAGCTATTCCAATAGGTAATATCGTAGCATTATTAGCAAGAGATATTTCTTTTCCTCCTTCAGTAAGCCCCCAAAGATTCAAAGGTTCATAAATATCTTTGGGCATAAGACAAAATTCAGACATGATATCACATCGAGCTTGAAAAGTTTCAAGTTCACTACCTAAACTCCAAGTTCTCCATCCAACAATTATCACAAGGTAAGCATTGTCCAAATCCACTACCTCAAACTCCAAGTTCTCCGTCCGACAATTATCTCTTGTGCCGAACAAGACATCAATCCGAACCTTCCCAATGGGCTCACAAGACAAACTCAGCACAATGCCATGAAAAGTTGTCTTCGTTGCTTGTAGCATGTTCTCTGACACTCCCAACTTGTGCATGGTGTCCTTATACAGTATATGAATGCTTCTACCATTGTCAATCAACACCTTGGAAAACATCACGTTGATGTTTAGCCCGATGAAGGTTGGGTCAAGCACCAACGCGTATGATCCAGGACTCGGCATGATCTTGGGTGATTCTTGATACTCCATGTAATTTCCTGATCAGACCAATGCATGTACCTCGGCACTACTGGCATAACTGCATTGACCTCCATATGTCGGCGTCGTACGCTCTGTCGATCGGTTTCCTCTATGGTAAACACAATAATCTTGATGATGTTCTATATACTCATTTCTCCCGTCATTGTTAGGGTTCCTTTGATTTGGTTGGTTTTGGTTCTCCACCTGAGATGTTGTTGCCGAGGTGCATTGTGCCGAGGTGCTTGCGCATTCCCCGAGCTACTTTGCTCTATCTTCCTCATCCACTCACACTGCCAAGTCATGCGCTTCGCCAGGTTACTTGGCTTAGGCATGCGAAACATGCATAGTTGATCCAGCATAGCCTCATATGTATACCTCGGCCTGTCTTTCCTTTCTTGCCACTGTTTCTTCTGCTATGGTGTTCAAGTTTTCTTGCCATCATTTCTCGGGGTCCACTGTTGGCCTCCATTCTTCTATCGCTGGATATTCCCAGCTCCGGGTTGATCTGGTTCAACTGCGACAACTAGGTGCGAACCATATCTGTAATCCGGCCTTTCATCTCTCCTCTTACATCGGAAATCATTTGGACCGGATGACCCAACTCCGTCACGAGGGTAATATTCTTTGTTTGACTCGCTTTCCATAAGACGAGGTTGCGTTAATCACCCAATGCATAAGAGTCATCTTATTTTTTCAACCAATGTAGTTGGCATATCTCTTTGCAGCCTTTGCCACAACACACTTGCATCCTTGTGCAAACCAAGAAATAGCTTGTGACTCGATGACCCCTTTGCATGAGTTGTGCAGGTTGCACCACCGATTCAGAAACTCCCTATCTATCTCATTCAACCTCTGCTTACACATTGCCAACTTCTATAGCCTGTTCGGCCTCTTGTATGTGCTTGTGAAATTACCGATAAGCATCTCCTCGAATTCTATCCAGTAGTGGATGCTTCCTCCCGGTAGATTCTTAAGCCAGATTCTTGCTGGTCCTTCCAGCATCTGTGGTACGTACCACACTTCCCGTCTCAAATTGCACATGGAAATGTTTACCGCGGTGGCATAATCAATCAACCAATCCTCTGGCCTGGTACTTCCATCATATGTCTTTGTCCCTCTAGCCAACTGGAAGTTTGGCACAAGAGGTTCTCTCATAATCTGAGGTCCAAACCATGCTGGACCGGGAGGACCTTGTCCTTCCATTATCTCCGACCTATATATCTGATCCGGTTTCAGCCCTGCATCATATGGCTGTAGGTTCCTATTTCCTAGCCTCGACCCTACCACATGATGATCCGGCTTGGGAAACTCGGCATTGCCCATTGCCAAATAACAATCATCGTATTTGTTTTGACCTGGATGAGCATTTTGCTGTTGCATAGTTGGGCCGCAAGTTTGCTCTTGCCGAGGTATGTACTGTTGCTGGTGCTGCCGAGGTGGATTTTGCCCAGCTCCTGCCGAGTTACGATGTCCTGCATTTTCGTACCCAGTGTTTCCCTACCCTGCATTGACTTGGCCATGGTTACCTCGTCCACCTTCACCTCGGCTAACATTATGGCTATCCTCATCACACTTTACTGCCTTTCCTTTCCCTGCCCTTGTCAGGTCATATGGGACCATATGTTTATTTTTTCTCCCTAAAGTCACTACCTCTTCTATCCTTGGACCTGCATGTGGAGATGATGCTGCCCCAACGGATTTTGCCGGAGCACCCCCTACCGAATGAATGATCTTGGAGCCTCCTTCCCTCGCTAGATTTACCTTGAGCAACTCTTTGTTTTGTTTGTTAGCAATTTTTACTAACTCATTGACTATTTCTTGCTGCCTTTGTCGGTCTTCACTGGTCAGACCCTCTAACTCGGACGCTGCTGCATCTGCCGCCTTGAAGTTCTTTGCTGGGGTACTATACCTTGGTAGAACCACTAACATGGGGTTACCTGATTCCCCTGGCATAGGCACATATTCCTTGTCTATTTCACTGATAAGGTTTCTACCCCTAATTTTCACACCGTCCATACGGTTGGGACTAATCATGTTTTCCTTTGAGTACTCACGAATCATGATGTTTAATGACTGCTGAAGCATCGCTACTTTCCTTGCCGTTGCTAACATTTTCAGCCGGGTCTCCTCTAGATCAGCTTGTGCCTAAATTGGATCTACTATAGGAGCTATGGGGGTGGCTAGGCTCTCTATTGCCTGCTGCAACACATTTTGTCTCCTCTCTAGTAGAGGATCCCTAGTCCTAGGTACCTTTGGCGTTGCCTCCGGGTCCTCTACCGGATCTTTGCTTGCTCCCACGTCAGGCGCCGTCATCAAACCTCAGTGCAGCTGGCAGGGCGAGTGATATGCAGACCGCAAGTGAAAGAACATGTGTGACCCATGTATGGTTTTGGTAATTAATGACAATCTTGATGGACTTATGTTTGCATTGAGTTTTACTTGTAGGGTTTGTCCATAGGCAATGCTTGAACCATATGTTGGCTTTAAGGTTGGAAGAAGAAGAAAGTAAAGAAGATCAAGTGGTGATCAAGGTTTCAAGGAATGATCCGGAGATTGGTCAAGTAGAAGTTGAGCCTATGGCAAGTGTGTCTTGAATAATAAGATGATCTCAAGTGTAGCTTGCCATCCTTATGGTGATCATGGATATGTGAACATATGCCTAAAAGAGAGGCTCTTCAATAGTGGAGTATGGGGGAGCAAATTCCAAGTCTTCACCAAGCTAGAACAATCTAAAGGGAATATGCCCGAGAGGCAATAATAAAGTGGTTATTATCTTATTCCATGTTTATGATAAATTTTATTTTGCATGCTATAATTTTATTAGTTGGAAACGTTAATACATGTGTGTTTAATAAAAAATACAAAGTTCCTAGTAATGCCTCTCATATAAAATAGCTCATTGATTAACAAGATGATCAAGGTTTCCTGATCATGGACATTGGATGTTGTTAATAACGAGGTCACAACATTGGTGGAATGATGTGATGAACATTCATCCGAAGTATAGCATTACGATCAAAGTCATTATGTATATTGATATAACATCATACGAAGTAATCTTAGTCCTTAGACCATGAGATCATGTTAATTGCTAACACCAGAAGAGTATCTTGATAAAACCAAACGTCACACCGTAACAGGGTGACTATAAAGGTGGGTTCAGTACTACGAAGGTGTTATGTTGAGGCTCATGGATCAAGAGTGGAATTTGTCAATCCCGATGACGGATAGATATACTCTGGGCCCTCTCGGTGATATCACATTAAGATAGCTTGCAAGCAAGTGATGAGATGACTCGAATGTAATATCACGGGAACGAGAAAAGAGTGCATGTCAGTAAAGAGATCAAACTAGGTATTTGGATACGGATGATCGAATCTCGGACATGTATTATATCATGAGACAAAGGGATTTAGTTACTAGCGTTAAAGGTTCTCACAATCACAGAAGTCATCGTTGAATGTGTAGGAGTCAGTATGGATCTCCAAGTCCCGCTTCTGGTTATTGATCTAAGAGGGGTCTCGATCATGTCTGCATTATTCGCGAACAGTAGGGTGACACACTTAAGTGATACCGACACCATTTGGAGAAAATATGTATCAGATAAAGATTTAAGAAAGTGCTGGAATTATTTCAATAGACACCGAAACTGTTTCGGGTGAAATTGCTGAAATTGGTTATGCATGTAATATTGAAATGTTGTAGGGGGTTTTATGTGAATGTTTGTTAATTAAAGTAATTAACAAAATTCTGAATAAAATTAATAAAAGAGTTTTATTAAATGAGAGAGCATTAAATTTGGAGAAATCTAATGCATTTAAAGTTGAGACTTTAAAAGAGAATGTGAAGGGGCATTTTAATGTGGAGGGGGTTACCACCACATGAATGGGGGAGGTGAAGGGACACCCACCATGGGTGCCGGCCATGGGAGGGGTACCCTCCCCTCCTCCTATAAAAGGCCCCCCTCACACCCCTTCTTCCTCACACCTCCTCATGAAGGATCTCTCTCCCCCTCTAGTTATTCCCCATGGTCTCGGATTAGCGAGATACATGTTCCCGGTGGCTTTATCTGGAAAGGAGTTGCTGCTTCCGCTGCTTTGCTGGAGCGAGGGACGAAGGTTGTTGGGGTACTGGACGTGTATGCGATCATGGATGCACCACTGCTTTGCGGTGCTGGACTTGGTGGTGCTGGACTTGCTGGAGCTAGATCTGAAGGACGTGCTGGAGCCGGACCTGCTGGACTTCATCACGATCTTGAGATCTGCAAGTGCACGACTACATCATCCATGATTTACAACTCGTTAACAAAGCTTTGTTGTCTTCGAGGGTAAGTTCTCCATGGATGTATATCCACCCATTGCTTGTATCTAGTAGATATATCTTGGCGTATAGTTCCCATCGTAGGAAATTTTTTGTTTTCTATGCTGCGAACCCAACAGTGGTATCAGAGCCTGATCTATGTGTAGGTGCTTTGCACGGGTAGTACACATATTTTTATATGTGGGCGATGATGATCATGTTATTGCATCTTCTATGTATTTTGGATATTGGTGGCATAGTGGGATGAAGCGGCTCGGGCCAACCTTACATGTCATTGTACATGAGACCGGTTCCACGACTGACATGCAACTTGTTTTGCATAAGTGGCTGGCGGGTGTCTGTCTCTCCTACTATAGTCAATATCTAATTTACAACGAGTTTCTAATGACTTGGTTATCCTCGTTGTGGTTCATGTTCGTAGGTAAGACCGGTTCTATCTTCGAAAGCCCTAAGCCACGTAAAACTTGCAATGGATAAATTAGAGGCGTCTAGTTTAGATTGTTGCTGGGCTAGTGTCATGATATGGTAATGTTGTAAGTAGATGTATGATAGATACCCTTACAACACACCTAACATGTAAGTTCCATAGACCTTGGCCTTACACACAAAGGAATGATAGAGATCATACCACGATGCATATGATGGTGATCAAATGCATGGACCATATCATCCCACTTTACACATTAGATATTTGCATCTTATATTGCTAGTTTAGCATTTTAGTAGCATTATAAGATGATCCCTCATTTAAATATCAAGATAAAATGTGTTCTTCCTTAAGTATTCACCGTTCTATGGATCGTGTTTCGAGACATCTCGTGATGATCGGGTGTACTTGACTCTAGGCTTTCATATAATGGGTGTAAGATAGTTTTACACACGCGAATATTAAGGTTCTTACTTGGCAAGGCTAGCATGTATAGACATGGCCTCGGAACACAGACCGAAAGGTTAAGCATGAGTCATATAGTTGATATGATGCCCATATTGATGCTCGCTTTTGAAGCTACACCGACTCACGTGATGATCGGACTTGGTGTAGTGGATTTGGTTCATGTAAACACCAAAAAGGCACGAGGGGTGTCGTTTTTGAGTGGGAGTTCATTTCTAATTTGGATTAGTCGAACTCAATTTTTCATAAACTAAATCGAAGTGAATTTGCATAATTTATTGTAGTCATTGGCGTTTGTTCACTACTTTATGCTTAGTTTTAATTGAGATAATAGAACTATAGAATCCTGGATATTTACTTTACGAACTGGTATCGTATTGTTTTGAATGTCAATTTAAAGTTTATAAGTCCTATTGCAAACTTTCAGCAAACTCTATTTACTCCATGAAGTTTAATAAGTAATATTAAATCAAGAGGAAGAATTTCAATGTTAGTATCTAAAGTATCATGTTTGCCTCCATGATTTTTGATATTCAAAAGTTGTTTTAATATCAAGATTATCTAGGAGCTGAAAAATTGTTTCAGAAACCATCATGTGTGGAAGATATTGTGATATCCGAAACAATGTTTTTGGTTGCATTATGATAGAGTATAATTTAGCAAAATACATGTGCTCATATTATGAGAATTTGTGAAGGATGGAGATGCTAGGCATCCGGATCTCCCAAAAAGGTTTTTGGGAACTAACATTATACTCGTGATTCTTCCTTATAGGCTATAGTAGCTTGATCATGAAAGTTTTCAAGATAAGGATGAATAGAAGATGTAAGTAAAATGTTTACTACACTAATAGATTACTAAAGAATGGATTTTTGAAAGAATACCAAAACATTTGATGATGGTGATCCACTTCAAAGTGCAAGTCCAAAGGTATTAGTATTTGACTATATACGCTTTGTACTATGTGTCATGTGAATGACACCACTATTGATGTTGATAGATTATTTTAAAAGGAAAAGGAGTTGCTGAAAGAGAATCTATAAAATATTTGGCAGAAAATAAAAATTTGGAAATGTCTAGCTTAGGTATATACAAGATACACATGTTATGGTTGTATTCCTTGCTTGTTAAACAATGTGGTTCTTAGGTATTGGATACCGGTATTGGATACTGAATTGGTTAGTGTGAAGTGTCATATAGAACAACGCAATTCATGAACTGCAATGGCCTAAGTAACTAGCAAGAGAATAAGTGATGATGTTCACTGAAAATAAATAAAGTGTTATTGTGTTTTTCGTTGTCGTCAAACCTATCCTTCAAGATTTTTTTTAATAATTGTTATTTTGTTCCATTATTATGAGAACAATGGTTGTTCAAATAATTACCGTATTCCATAAAAGATGGATGAACTTTTACAAATCTAGTTGGAGAAATCACATCCATAAACATTATTGCTAAAATGTCGTAAGACAAATGATTGGAAGATCACTTATGAAGTGACATCGTTGTTTGAATTATATTGAAATGTAAACATGAAGAAACTCCATGTTGATGGATTTTTGGAGTCTTTTGATTTTGATCAATTGACGCTTCGTAAACTTTCCTCGAGATAATTGAAACTCCATCCATAGGCCAAAGAGGAATCGATGACTAACTTATTGGATATTATGCAGGTTGATGTATATAGTCCATTATGTGTAGCCATATGCGATGGATATTTTTGCTTCATATGCTTTCTCCAGAAATTTGAGTGAATATATATCTATATATTTACTTAATAAGGAAGAAGTATGAAACGTTTGAAAATTGTTCAAAGACTTTCAAGATGAAGTGGAAAATCATTGTAACAAGAAAATAAAGATTTTATGATTCGATCATAAAGGAAGATATTTGAGTTAATGTTTAGCAAGAACACCTAAGATTTGAGAAATTGTTCCATGATTTGTGTTTCCTGATAAACCATAGGAGTATGGCATATTCGAGAGATGAAATAAAACCATGTTTGACATGGTAAGATCAAAGGTGTCATTTATAAAACTGCCATTATGTTTTAAGGATTGAAGCTTTAGAGACTACCGCTTTTACACTGAAAAGAGCACCATCGTGATCCGTTGAAATGACACCATATAATTTATGGTTTGGGATAAAACCCGAATTGTCTTTTCTTAAATTTTGGTATGGCATGCATAAGTAAAATGTTTACAACCAAAGTCGGATAAGCACGTCTTTGTAGGTTATCCCAAAGAATTTGTTGGGAATTTCTCCATAACACCGAGGACAAAAGAGTTTGTTACTTGGAACATCAAGTTTCTTGAGAAGGAATTTTTTGTGAAAAGTTAAGTGGGAGGGAAATAGAACTTTGATAAGGTTGTTTAACCTTAGCGATATGTGCTAAGTAGCGCAGCGCCGGAAAGTGTCTCGGTGGCGGCCACAATGCTCATGGCTCCCGTGATTACAAAGGTTGTAATCTCGGAGATTAGAGTTCATATTGAACTGTGTGGGTCGGTAAGAATCAAATAGTGATATTTGATAAACAAGTCGTTATTGTTTTGACAATGATGAACCGACTGCATGAAAAGAAGAGATGATGGGCCCTGACTCCATAAAATGGCTAGAAGTCATAGAATCCGTGATAGTATCCATACACGAGAATCAAGTTTCTAAACTTGGAAGACCCTCTGAAAAGGAGTTGACTATGACAAGATTTGATCTTTCATAGCGATATTTAGTCTTGGCGGATTAATATAGCAACCACTACATATAATTTGGTATATGGTAGTTGAGTAAACAAAACAAGGTCCTTTTAATAGAATGGTTACCTAGGACGTGTACATGACACGGTCTGAAGTGTTTTGTTAGTTCAAAGGGTGCTAAAAGGGCATGCAAACTTCAATAGTTGAAGTAAGCATAGCGGAGTTGGAATCTTCACCATGATGAAACTGTTAAAAGAGTTTAAATTCATCGGAAATGATGAAGATGCTTGCATTTGCAAGAAATTAAGTGGGAGCGCTGAGACATATTTCTAATACATCATGTAGAGCACATATTGTTGATTGGAAATGATGTATCTTTTATTGACACAAGTTAAGAATTTCATTAAAATAGGATTTCGATGAAAGACTTGGGCACAGGAATAGTTGGCATCAATGTCTATATGGACAGATTGATGCGCTGATATGGTTATGCCAGACGTACATATATGAGATATTGAAAGGGTTCAATATGGAAACAACAAGAAAGGTTCTTGCTGCATGGAAAGGATTGTATCAAGATTCGAGTGTTTCAACACTTGGTGAGTAAAATCACATGAAGATTTTGATCGATTCTACCATGATATGTATATATACATAATGTCCTATGCTCTAAATGTTATGAGCACATACCAGAATGATTCATAAGATGATCATTGGACGATAGTAAAGATATTCTTATGAGCTTTGGAAGAACTAAGAATATATCATGTATAAGTGACAAATAATTAAAGGTAGTTCATTGTAAAGTGTTACATTGAGACTAGTTTTATCACAAGATACAAATTCAATTTATCTCCATTTAGACTATGGGTGGCACAATGTAATGGAAAGGATGTTCCATGATGGATTTGGATGAGTTCCAAAGTTGAGACATTATGACGGATACTACAACAAAAAGGCTAAGTATATAACTGCTATAGTAGCAGCAAAGGAGGGCATTTGTGTTAAGTAGTTTGTTATCAAACTAGGTGTGGTTCAAAGTGCGCTAATACTGTGAAGATATATTGTATGACAGTAATATCAACATATTTTTACCCGAACGAACTAAAGGTCTCACCAAAGGACCAAATTTATACAATGCCATCTCATTTGAGAATGAGTGATGCGTAGAGACGCAAAGACATGCAAATACACATGGACCTGAAACTGTCAGATCTGGAGATTATGTTAACCACTAGAAATCGCGTATATGCAACACCAGAAAGACATAGGTGTTCAATACGCAAAGTTTTTCAAACTAGATTATTGACTCTAGTGCAAGTGGGAGACTGAAGGGAATATGCCCAAGAGGCAATAATAAAGTGGTTATTATCTTATTCCATGTTTATGATAAATGTTTATTTGGCATGCTATCATTGTATTAATTGGAAACGTTAATACATGTGTGTTTAATAAAAAAATACAAAGTTCCTAGTAATGCCTCTCATATAAACTAGCTCATTGATTAATAAGATGATCAAGGTTTCCTGATCATGGACATTGGATGTTGTTAATAACGAGGTCACAACATTGGTGGAATGATGTGATGAACATTCATCCGAAGTATAGCATTACGATCAAAGTCATTATGTTTATATTGCTATAACATCATACGAAGTAATCTTAGTCCTTAGACCATGAGATCATGTTAATTGCTAACACCAGAAGAGTATCTTGATAACACCAAACGTCACACCGTAACAGGGTGACTATAAAGGTGGGTTCAGTACTACGAAGGTGTTATGTTGAGGCTCATGGATCAAGAGTGGAATTTGTCAATCCTGATGACGGATAGATATACTCTGGGCCCTCTCAGTGATATCACATTAAGATAGCTTGCAAGCAAGTGATGAGATCACTAGAATGTTATATCACGGGAACGAGAAAAGAGTGCATGTCAGTAATAAGATCAAACTAGGTATTTGGATACGGATGATCGAATCTCGGACATGCATTATATCATGATACAAAGGGATTTAGTTACTAGCGTTAAAGGTTCTCACGATCACAGAAGTCATCGTTGAATGTGTAGGAGTCAGTATGGATCTCCAGGTCCCGCTTCTGATTATTGATCTGAGAGGGGTCTCGATCATGTCTACATTATTTGCGAACCGTAGGGTGACACACTTATGGGATACTGACACCATTTGGAGCAAATATGTTTCAGATAAAGATTTAAGGAAGCGCTGGAATTATTTCAATAGACACCAAAACTGTTTCGGGTGAAATTGCTGAAATTGGTTCTGCATGTAATATTGAAATGTTGCAGGGGGTTTTATGTGAATGTTTGTTAATTAAAGTAATTAACAAAATTTTGAATAAAATTAATAAAAGAGTTTTATTAAATGAGAGAGCATTAAATTTGGAGAAATTTAATGCATTTAAAGTTGAGACTGTAAAAGACAGTGTGAAGGGGCATTTTAATGTGGAGGGGGTTACCACCACATGAATGGGAGAGGTGAAGGGACACCCTCCATGGGCGCCGGCCATGGGAGGGGTATCCTCTCCTCCTCCTATAAAAGGCCCCCCTCACACCCCTTCTTCCTCACACCTCCTCGTGAAGGATCTCTCTCCCCCCCTAGTTATTCCCCATGGTCTCGGATTAGCGAGATACATGTTCCCGGTGGCTTTATCTAGAAAGGAGTTGCTGCTTCCGCTGCTTTGCCGGAGCGAGGGACGGAGGTTGTCGGGGTACCAGACGTGTGTGCGATCACGGATGCACCACTGCTTTGCGGTGCTGGACTTGGTGGTGCTGGTCTTGCTGGAGCTGGATCTGAAGGACGTGCTGGAGCCGGACCTGCTGGACTTCATCACGATCTTGAGATTGGCAAGTGTACGACTACACCATCCACGAGTTCCAACTCGTTAAAAAAGCTTTGTTTTCTTCTAGGGTAAGTTCTACATGGATGTCTATCCACCCATTTCTTGTATCTAGTAGATAGATCTTGGCGTATAGTTCCCATCGTAGGAAATTTTTTGTTTTCTATGCTGCGAACCCAACAAAATCAAGAAAGGTGTTCCATCTTGAGGTGTAGAAGATCGTCATCATCAACATCAAGAGGAATATACACAAGGCAATTGTTTGATCTTGATGGGTTTCTTTCTTACCGGTCTTGTGGTGTTAGTTGGGGAGACCAGTTTATAGGATAGATAACCGTACTATCAAGAGGGGCTCTCGAGTGAGTAACTTGATCATATCCCTCGGTGAGAGATTAAACCTTTGCATACTTGGCATCATATTTCTTGGTTCTTATTTGGTCCTTACTCATGTGAGTATTTAGAGCTTGTGTTAATCTCCATGACAAGCTCAAGTTCCTCGAAAATGAATTTCATATGCATTCTCTATTGCATTATCGATGTTGGAGGTTTTATCGGTTCGTCTTTTTGGGAGAGGTCAAACCTTTCTTAATTTGGTTATATCCTACCTTGTTGTACTATGATGTTCCTCTGGATGCTCTTGTAGAGCTCATTGTCCTCTTTAAAACGATCCCAAGATCATCAAAAACGGAGTCCGGATGCAAAAGTTATGATTGTTTCAGTTTTGCTGTTTCTGCCGGTTTTTTAGGGGCGGCTGATTATCCGGGCATAGGGGCGGATTATCCGGCCCAATTTTTGGGAAACGGCTAAGGACTTTGAGGCATGGCTCTCTGTAACAGGGGAGGATTATCCGGGCCTTAGGGGGCGGATTATCCGGCCCAAATATCCGCCCCCTATACAGAGGGTCGCACCGCGAAGTCCTTAGCCATATTTTGACCCGGGGAACCCGGAATATCCAGGGGAGGGCCGGATTATCCGGCCTAGGAGGTCCCAAACAGTCATATTTCGTTTGGGAGGGGTATAAATAGACCCCTTCTTCCTCCTTAGGCTGGTTGCTTGCATTCTCTCTCTCCTCCATTGTTTTGACCTTCGAGAGCTTGCAAATACTCTCAATCCCTCCCATATTTCTTGAATCTTTTTGGGGTATTTGAAAGGGGATCTAGATCTACAACTCCACCAATACATCTCTCCTCTATGTGAGGGGAACATATTGGGATCTAGATCTTAGGGTTTCTTTTGTGGTTTTCCTCTTGTGTTCTTCCTCTCTTATTCTCCCACTAGCTTTTGTAGCTTTGGTGGAATTTGGGAAAGAAGGACTTGAGCACTTCTTTTGTTCTTGCCGTTGCATTTGGTGCATCGGTTTGAGTTCTCGTGAGGATTCGATTGGGTCAAAGGTGAGAAGTTTTTTACTCTTGGGTTCTTGAAACCCTAGACGGTTTAGTTGTTTTGTAGGTTTGTGGATTACTTGGGGCCTCCAATTAAGTTGTATAGCTTTCCCCGAGCTTGTTTGTTGGGAGCCTCCAATTGAGTTGTGGAGAAGTGTCCCAATCTTTGTGAGAGGTTACGGATTGCCACCGACAAGTGCACCGATAGTGAAGAAGTGAACCAGGCCTCTTGTGGCGAGGTTCATGGGAGAATAGGGTGAGGCCTTTTGTGGCGTGGTGGTCTTAGTACCACCCACCCCTCCAACGAGACGTAATCTCTTTATGGGAGGAACTCGGTAATAAATCATTGTCTCCACGTGCCTCGGTTATCTCTATACCCGAGCTATTTACTTATGCACTTTACTTTGTGATAGCCTTCGTGCTTGAAGTCTTATATCTAGCTATCACATAGTTGTTTGTTTTGCTTAGCATAAGTTGTTGGTGCACATAGGTGAACCGTAGTTTATATAGGTTTTGTGCTTAACAAAGTAAAGGCTAGTTTTATTCCGCCTTTGTTAAGCCCTTCACATAAAAGTTTTAAACCGCCTATTCACCCCCCTCTAGGCGGCATATGTATAATTTTTAGCAAGGCGCGCTGAGAGGAGGTTCTCCTTCCTCGACGATGTGTTGTGGATGCACGCATGACTCGTTGACACTGACGTAGATCTTGTGGGCGCTGAAACTAATCAAGAGCCTGTTGCGTGGCGAAGGGCGGTTGCCAAAGCTGCGCGCATTGTTGCTAACATAGTCCAGCGATCCAAAGCGCTGAACGAGCCCGGAGATAATGCGTTCGCCGGTGACGATGAATTTTCCCGTCCGGTCCTGGGCTCCATCTAGCACTGTTGCTCGGTGCCAACTGTCGTGGTCTTGTCACAGCCGATGCCATGGATAGGCTAAAGATGGGGACAATGTGTGCTAGTGGTATCCAAGGAGGGATAGTGTAGTGATTCCACACCCAGAAGGTTTGTATTCTCAAGATCAATGGTGGTTTACAGATGCTCCTGTAGTTGTATTGGGGAGAGGAGGAAGATGAACTTCTTCACTACTCTCACTTCTCTCTAGGGTTCTTCCCATAACAAAATGATAACCTTATAATGGGGTGGCAGGTTACAGTTAGGGAATACGTGGAGCATATTCTTGGAATATGCTCCTCCCAAAATATCAAAGTGGTGCGCTCCTTTTTCCTAGCGTAAGCCTCCCAAAGACACTGGCATAAGCCCCTCTGAGCCCATATCGTAAGCCTCTGTTGTGCCATGTGACCCGACCAGCAACGGTCGGTCGACGTCACCTTTGTCGGCTCGTACCCTTGGTCGTTGATTCTCTATCTTCTATTCTCGCTATAGTGGAACCAATAGAGAGAGAAAAGCGCTGACCAGGGGGAGATTCCTTCCTTCTTCTGTAAGCCAAGTAATAACCCGGCTCCTGCCTAGTTAACTCGGCCTTGGTGGTATCTGCAATTTCACAACATGGTGGTGCCGACGTATGCTATAGGTCCGCCGGGGTAATGTTAGGCAGACACATCCATCGTTAAGTCGGCACTTGCTTTCACCTCGTTATACCTCGACAGACGTTGTCTTTATGCCCCAGCTTGACCCTCTCTAGGGTCATCCCCCAATATCTGCTAAGGATAAACTGCCTGGTGACTCAGCTGTCCTGCCTTTCCACACGAGTAACCCTCCTCCTACGGTAACTTTATAGTCGTATTTTGTCTGTTTGTTATTGTGCCAATAAGGCTTGCCTTGATTGTAGTTTTCTTCTCGTATTAGGAATGGAAAGTGGTGGCTTCGCTACTAACTTAGCCAAAGGAAGTTCTGCCCTCTGAGGTCGAAGAGGATGATGAATCAGGATCACCTATGCCTGCATGGGAAATCTCTGATTCCGGCCAGGGCAGCACTCGCAAGCGTTCCTAGAGCAAAGAATCTTACATGTCTACGCCAGAGGCGCTGAAGGATACTTCGCCTGAGGTAGGCACCACCAGCCCGATTCTAGCTGTTCCTGTCCACTGTGTGGCTCTGCCACCGCTGAAGAAGCCGAAGAAGTTGAAAGAGCAGTTGGAATCAGATGAGGACTTCGACCTCAATAGGTTCGATTGGTGAGTCTATTACTTCCCCGATGTTTTAAATTGCATGTCTTGCTGGCTCCTTGTATGTAATGTTCTTCTGGTGCTTCACTGTAGCGTGACTGCCTCATCGTATTCTAGCGATTGCCGTCTCTTGGAGGAGGCGGGAGTCGTCGACTCCAAATACAAGGATGTGCAGGAGCCTACGCTCTCCCCGCAGATAGGAGCCAAATTCAGCGCAAATTCCTCGAGTTCTCCCAACATGGGGGAGCACATGGTTCTTACCTGGACATCAACTCAAAACGAAACCTCAGAGTCTTTGAGTGACCATGTAAGTATTCGTGAACCTTTCACTTGCCATTTTTGGTTTTACGTCGAACTTACTCGCGATATTTGTTTGCTTTTGTAGCCCATCCTGCAAGAGTCTGCTCGCCTTGGAGACCGGATTGCAACCTTGTGCCAGCATCATGCCTGGCTAGATGTTGACAATCGCTAGCTGCAAAGTAAGCTTATCAACCTTCACTATGCTATTGAATCTGTGTTTTGTCTGGGCTTGATGTGTTTCCCTTGTTCCTCAAAGGAGAACAATGACCTGCTTTGTTAGGTGACTTCCCTTGAGAAGGGTTTGCACGTGGCGGAGACCAAGAAAGATGAGGCACTCGAAGCTCTCGAGGGCCTCAAAGAGGAGTCAAATAGGTGAAAGGATGACCTGATGGCCGCCGCAGTCGATAGAGAAAAGGGGTTCGCATAACAACTTTTCTCTATCACACAAGCGCTATATGGTATGTGTGTATCTGATCTTTTTTGTGCTTGTATTTTCCTTTTTTGTCATGCTTGCCAACTTAGATGGAATACAATTCAACATGCTACCAGTGTTGGCTTCAACCGCCAGGCTCTGACCCGTGGCGATTCCTTGATCCATGTTGTGACCATGGTCGAATATCGCGGTGCCTCCGCTCAAGACACCCTCAAGAAGGCCATAGTCGTTCTAGGGCTCCTGCATGAAAAGATGCTCCCCAAGGCCAAGCTAGTTGAAGATCTTAATGGCCAAGTTGAGACCTTCGTGGGTGGCGTGCCTATGGACATCCAGAACGCGTAGAAGGGAGCTGGAGCATCCTTGGGGTTGGTGATGGCATAGGCCTATGGCGCCAATCTGGACGTCAGCCAGATAACTTCAAGGATGCGAACAACCGCGGAGGGCTAGGAGGTAGTTTTCGCTCCCTTTGCTGGTAGCTTTCATAAATATGGGTCATAGCTCATAGAGACACTTGTAAAGTACTTTGTGGAGCAAAAACTACTAAAGGCAGCGAGGGACACGATGTCTGGGGCCACCGTAGCAGGATTTACAGGGTCAGGAATCACCACTGCAATGGCCACGGCGTTGGAGGTGGCCACGGTGTCAAAAAAGCCTATGGATGCCGACGTATAGGTGTAACTATCTGTTGTTTTCCTTTTGTAGTGTCGCAGAAACTTGGTCTTGGCTTTGAACAATTTACATGGGGGTGCCCCTATCAAAACTTGGTGCTATTCTGAATGTATAAATTTTCTTCGTGCTTGTGCCATTCGGATTCCATGTGTAATGTATCTTATTCTTCCAATCTTCTACTTGGTTCGGGCCCTTCCAATCGTTTGCAGGATGTGCCTTCTACTGATGTGCCTAGCGAACCCTCCTCTAGTGAACCTATGGCGCAACCACGTTCGAAGGTCGAGGAGCTATCACTTTTATCTTGACTGCATGATCGTTTGAAGCACTTAGAGCGAGAAACATCGGTCATCCGCGGTAATGCCGATGTATGGAAATCAAAGGCAGAAAAAACTTTAGAGCGGGAATCTTATCTTCTTGGCGAGGTGCCCCAAATTAGTGAGCAGTTGCAATGTGGGTGTTTCTTTGACTTTGTTGTTGCAGTATGCCTGTGTTGTTATTTCTAGTGGCTGATGCCTTTATGTTGCTATCTTTGTAGTTGTCAATCTCATTCCGCAGGATGAGAGGGATCGCATCAGTGTTTGACTGAGTTGTTAGACTCAGGTCTAGCTGGAAGCTGGTGGATTCTTTTGGAACAACCGGGATCGTGTGATCACACTGGAGACATTGCAAGATCGTGTGTCGCAGGTGCCGCATTTTCTGAAGAAAGCACAGTCATGCCTGAAGCATATCTTCCAGGCAATGTTTCTATTGGATGCTGCACCATCAAGCCTGCTGACTCTGATCCGGAAGTTTCAGAGTGCTAATGCAGTACGCGAGTGTGTCCACCAACAGCTTGTTGCGGGTGCTAAGGCTACCTTGGCGCTTCTACGCTTTCAACGACCCGATGTGGACTTGGATGATGTAGCTACAGGACCACCGCCACCCCCAGCAGAGATGGCATGGAACATGGTGCCCCAATATCGAGCGGTTGATCGTCCAACATAAGACATCGTGAATTTGTTCAACGAGCGCACCAACATTCTTTTTTCAGGTCAGTAGAATAGTTATTGACCTGCACAGGACGTATAAGTGTTCTAAAACATGTATAGTTGTTTCGACTAGTTGTTGATACTCATGTTTGTATGTAAAGATGTTAACTTATTTGTTTTGCGAGTGTGCAATGCCTTTTCGTTAGCCTGACACTTGCGGATCTCACCGTCTTGCTAGCCTGCTAATTGCGTTGCATTTGGGTTGGTTTTATGATGATTTCAATTGGCAGTTTTAGTCAGCTACTCATTGCCTTGTGAGTTTGTATGTGTGACGAGGCCGTCAAGGAGGCCCAGCCCCCAAGTGCAGAAAGAGCAGTGAAAGTAAATGTAACAAGACACATGGTTGAAGGTACTTAGCTTTATTTCTTTGTAGAATATCAGGAGGTATAATGTTTGGCTAAGTAGCCTGGTTGAGTAGCCTTATTGTAAAGTAAAAATATCTAGGGGTAGAAACGTCATAGCTGCGGGATGTTCCAGAGGTTGGAGTATGCGATCCCTCTCTCTACGTCCTTCAAGTGATAGGTGCCACCTGGGATAACTTCGGTAATGACATACGGTCCCTCCCAGGGGGACTCGAGCTTGAGTTGTCCTTTCCGCTTCAGTCGCAGGACGAGGATTCCTTCGACGAAGGATCTTGGGTGCAGCCGTCAGCTGTGGTAGTTGTGGAGGCTCTGCTGGTAGATCGTTGATCATTCTGCCACGATCTCATGTGCTTCATCGAGGAGCTCGATGGAGTCTTCGAGTGTGGCCATATATTCGGCCTCGCTGTACGCGATGACCCTTGGGGTCTTGTAGCGCACTTCTGCAGGTAGTACTGCCTGGGCACCATGTACCATGTAGAACGGGGTGTTGCATGTGGTGCTTTTTGGAGTTGTGCACAGGCTCCATAGTATGGATGGAAGCTCCTTAGCCCAACACCCAGCTGTTCGCTCAAGTGGTCGAAGGAGTATTTTCTTGATGCCGCTGCAGACAAGGTTGTTGGTCTTTTTGACTGAACGTTGGTATGGGGATGTGCTAAAGAAGCATAGCTGATGTTGATTCCTAGGTTTTCGCAAAAATCCTGGAACTCATTCGAGGTGAAGTTTGTGTCGTTGTCGGTGATGATGCTGGGTGGTACCCCAAACCTGAAGACGATGGACTCGAAGAACTTGACAGCGGTGGCGCATGTTTGGTTCGTCACCAGCATGGCCTCATTCCACTTGGTGAACTTGTCGACTACGACAAGGAGGGATACATATCCCCTAGGTGATGATTTTTGCAGCTTGCCGACCATGTCGAGTCCCCATTGCACGAAGGGCCAAGCCACAGGTATTGGCCTAAGTTCTATGCCTAGTGCGTGCGGCTTATCCTCAAATCTTTGGCAAGCATTGCACTTCTGGATGATCTCCTTGGCATCCTGCATCTCTGTTGGCCAGTAGAAACCAGCATGTTTTTCTTTAGTAGTATTAACTAGCAAGTCTTTTTGCACTTTAATAAGTTGATTTATTTGAGTTTGAACCATTTGAAAATGGTTAACAAGAATTTTAACATCATGAGAGGTTCTTTCCTCAATATCCTTCAACTCAACAATAGCTCTACAGTTTTCCATTAGATGATTTTGCACCCTTTTATTAAAAATTTCTTCCTTAACAATAAAAAATATCGAATTCTTCTAAGCATTGATCAGGAGGTTTAGAGTAAGGGATATCACCTTCATCAAAATGTTGGAGAGAGTGTACCTCAATAGTGGATGAATGGGGAATTGGCTTACATAATTCTTCTATAGGAGGTAAATTTTTGATGTCAGCAGCTTTAATTCCCTTCTCCTTAAGACATTTCTTAGCTTCCTTCATCACTTCATCATTCAATTCAATAACTCCCCTCTTCTTTGATGTTGGTATAGATACAGGAATAGTTGGTTCAGGTATAGTTGTTTCAGGTATAGCTGGTTCAGGAGGAGTCCAATCTTCATAATTCTTGCTTATTTTAGCCATTAATTCCTCAGCTTCCTTGGGAGTCCTATTCCCGAAAACACAATCAGCAGAACTATCTTGGTACGTCCTAGATTCTTCAGTTAGTCCATTATAAAATATATCAAGAAGTTCATTCTTAGGCAATGGTAGCATAAAACCTTGCCCATGATTCAGGCAATATCTCTTTTTCTCCCTGTTTAAAATCAAAAAGTTCCTGCAAAATACCATGTCTAGCACTAGGAGGAAAATATTTCTGCAGGAAAGTACTAATCAAGCAATCAGGCCTATCAATAGATCCAGGAGATAAATTATTAAACCAAGTTTTAGCTTCTCCTTTCATTGAAAAGGGGAAAATCTTAGCTACAAAGTAAGTACGCATCTTAATATCATCAGAAAATAAGCCACTCATGGTAGAAAGTTCAGTCATATGTGCTACCGCACTTTCATTCTTAGTCCCACAAAAAGGTTCTTTCTCAACAATAGCTATATAAGATAGATCAAGAGAGAAATCATAATCTTTGTCTTTAATGTTTGTGGGAGAAACAACAAACTTAGCATTAGGAGACAAGTTGGGTCTAATAGTAGGCCTCTCAAGGATATTCTTAGCAGCACTCCTATCATGGGTGTTTTGACATTCTTTAATAAATTCATCGGTCATCTCAACATAACCGTCTTCAATATCATAGCTTTCTCTAGACTCAGGTGAACTAACAGGTGTAGTAGTGTCTTCATTAGGAGTTTCAGTATTTCTAGCTATAGTTCTATCAATCGTAGCATCTAGGAAAGGACCTAATGAACCACTCTTATCAAGCATAGTAGAAGCAGCATCATAAGTATCAGAACTTTCAGATTCAGTAGTAGTAGCAGTGTGTGTAGCATGTGTATGTGGTGGTGTAACGAGCTTACTCATAACAGATGGTGAATCAAGAGCAATAGAGGTGTTCAGAACCGTACCTCTTCTTGTAGTGGATGGTAAAATAGGAACCTTGCCATCACGAGACTTACCCATGATGGATGGATGGCAGCTAACAATAATGATTCCAAGTGGACTTGATAAATAAAGCTATGCTCCCCGGCAAACGGCGCCAGAAAATAGTCTTGTTGACCCACAAGTATAGGGGGTGTATCGCAGTATTTTCGAGGGAAGTGAAACCCAATTTATTGATTCGACACAAGGGGAGCCAAAGAATATTTATAAGCCTTAACAACTGAGTTGTCAATTTAGGTGCACCTGGAAACAATCTTGCTCACAGCAGTTTATCAGTAGCAACAGTTTTATGGTAGTGATAGTAAAGTAACAGCAGAGTAATAGCAGTAGTAAAAGTAAACAGTAGTGACAATAGCAGTAAATAGTAGCGCGGTAGGCATATGGATGGATGGACGGGCGTTGCATGGACAAGACAATTCACATGGCAAACAGACATAGGGCAATTGCAGATAAATAAGATAAAGCATCCAAGTACTAGATAATCATAGGCATGTGTTCCATATATAGTCATACGTGCTCGCAATGAGAACTTGCACGACATCTTTTGTCCTGCCAGCCTGTTTGCAGCAGGGCCTCAAGGAAACTACTGGCAATTAAGGTGCTCCTTCTAATAGAGCACCGTAGCAAAGCATTAACACTCCGTGAACACATGTGATCCTCACATCAAAGCCATTCCCTCTGGTTATCCTGATTTCTGTCAGTTTGGGGCCATTGGTTCTGGACAACAATATGTGTACACAACTTGCAGGTAAGACCATAAACAATACTATCATAATGAATCAATAACATGTTCAGATCTGAAATAATGGCACTCGGGCCCTAGTGACAAGCATTAAGCATAACAAGTTACAACAAAGTCAAAAAGCACTATAATATATATTGGTAACCATGCCCTAACAATCTGATGCCATTACATGAACAATCTCATCCAATCCCTACCATCCCAATAGCCTACTGCGGGGGATTACTCACTCATAGATGGGGGAAACATGGATGGTCGATGGAGAAGCGATGGTGGCGATGATGGCGATGATCTCCTACAATTCCCCATCCTGGCAGGGTGCTAGAACGGAGTTTCAGGTGTTGTTTCGTGGAATCTAGTGGTGGCGGCGGAGCGGAACTCTTTCTGGAAAAACATCGAACCCCCCTGAGTTTTTAGGTCAGAAGGCAACTTATAGGCGAAGAGGGAGACCGAGGGGGTGTCTGGGGCAGCCAGACCACCCCCTGGCGCAGCCAGGCCCAGCCCCACTCCGTCTCGTATTCTGGCCCCATGAGTCTTCTGGTGAAATAGGATTTGTGGCATATTTTCCGAGATTTTCCTTGATGGTTGATTTTCTGCACAAAAACTAGACACAAGGCAATTCTGCTGAAAACATCGTCAGTCCGTGTTAGTTACATCCAAATCACACAACTTTAGAGGAGAAACAATAGCAAAAGTGTTCGGGAAAGTAGATTCGTTTTGGACGTATCAGTGTGTCTGGAAGATAGTTCTCCATCCAATGAACAAGGAAGTCTAGGAGAACTTGCTTCTCGTATGTAATATCTCGTGGAGACAGCTCGATTCCCCAAAGAGCGACTTGTCCTGTGGCGTCGGGTTTGTTGAGGTTGTACCCCAGTGGAGCGTCGTTCACCATGACGATAGGGTGCTCCTGAAACTAGTGGTGTAGTCGTCGTGCTGTCATGAAGACGCCATAAGCCAACTTCTGGTAGTGCGGGTACAGCTATTTTGTTGGCATGAGTACCTCGCTGAGGTAGTGGAGTGGTTGTTGCACTCCATGAACTTTGTTGTCTTCGGCTCGCTCTACTACCAGTACATTGCTAACCACCTGGTTGGTGGCAGATATGTATAGCAACATGGTCTCTTTCTCCCAAGGTGTCACCAGCACTGGCGAGCTAGAGAGTAGACACTCGAGATCTTCGAATGCCTCTTGTGCTTCATCCGTCCACTCAAACTTCTCAGATTTGCGGAGGAGCTAATAGAACGGTAGTGCCTTTTCGCCCATTCGATTGATGAATCGACTGAGTGCCACAATTCGTCCAACCATCTACTAGATGCCTTTGACATTCTTTGGCTTCTCCATGGCCAGTATAGACTATATCATTTTTGGGTTGGCCTCGATTCCCCTGGCGGATATGAGGTACCCAAGCAGTTTCTCGGATGGTCGTATGAAGGCGCATTTCTCCGGATTCAACTTGATCCGGTAGTGGTCGAGGTTGTCGAAGGTCTCGCGGAGATCATTGAGTAACGTGGCTTCCTCCTTGGGTCTGATGATGATGTCGTCGACATAGACCTGGATGTTCCGACCAAGCTGGTTTTTGAGGCAGGCCTGCATGCCCCGCTGATAGGTGGCCCCTGTGTTCTTCAGCCCGAAGGGCATTTTGTGTAGCAGTAGATGCAAAAAGGCATGGTGAAGGCCATTTTTCCTGGTATTCCTCCTTCATTCGAATCTCACGGTAGCCTGAATAGGCGTTGAGGAAACAAAGGCATTCACATCCCGCGGTGAACTCCACGCACATCCACAGGATATGCATGTCCTTTTCAGGAACAAGCATGAGGTTTGCTACCCAGGTGCTCTCCTTGATTTCTCATATGAAGTTGGCGTCGAGGAGTCTATTGACTTCCATACCAACCGCCTTTTCCCTTGGTTTTGACAGTCGATGTATTGACTGCTTGACTGGTCTTGCATCAGGATTCACGTTGAGTGAGTGCTCGACGAATTCCCAGGGAACTCCTAGCATGTCTGCTGGACACCAGGCGAAGATCTCCCAGCACTCACGGAGGAATTCGATGAGCGTGAGTTCCTATGCGGAACTCAAGTTGTTGACAATGAGGGCCATCTTGGTCGGATCCGTCGGATGGACCTAGACGGCCTTGGTATGCACCGACGAGTCAAAGGATTGGTCGGGTGCGTTCGGCTTACTTAGCGGAGGAAGAATATTGTCTGTCGACTCCTTCAGCCTCGCTAGTTCTTCTTGCATGCTGAAAGATTGGGAGATTCTTTTGAATTCCCTGTCATAGTTGTCGGACTTGGTGAAGCTTCCGCTCACAGTAATGATGCCATTGGCTCCTGGCATTTTCATCTCAGGTAGGCGTAATGCGGGACAGTCATGAAGCTCGCGAACGCGACACGTCCAAGGATTGTGTGATATTGCAAGGGCTAGTCGACCACTCGAACTCGAGGTGCTCTCGCCAGAAGTTTGCTGGCGTGCCGAAGATGACGTCCAGGTTGATTTTTCCTAGGGGATATATGCCTTTCCGTGGGACGATGTCGTGGAACATTGTGTCAGAATCCTCTAAGCAGGAGAGGTGGATCCGCATGGCGCACAAGGTGCTGGCGAACATGAGGTTGATGTCGCTACCTCCGTCCATGAAGACGCGACTCATCTCAAAGCCACCGATTTGCGCCTCGAGCACTAGGTGAGAATGGCTCAGACAAGGTATTTGGTGCGGGTGATCACGCTTGTCGAAGGTGATGAAGGACTCGCACCCACTGAGATACTCAATGGTTGAGGGTGAAGAGTTGACCACCAAATTGACTTGGCAAGTGATTGATTTTTGCACCCTACTGGAGGGGTGTACTTTTTGGATCATACCCATATTCCCAAGTAGTCGTGGGTACTTCTCTCCTCTGTTGTTCTGTGCCGGCGCAGCCGCAGGTGGTGGTGGTCCGAATGGTGGTGGTGCTCCGTGAGCTACGACACCCAGGGCAGCTCCATAGCCCTCATTTATCGCGTCGTGATTCATCTGGGCAAGGCCTTCATGGAGGTTGAGGAACTTGTGGCAGTCCTTTAGGAGGTGGCTAGACTTCTTCTTGTTATCGTGATTGTCGATGTAGAAGTGGACATTGCAAGGTCCAGATAGTTTATCATCAATTGATATTCCAGGAGCTTCTTTACGGGTACGGTGTTGCCATACTTTCCTGGGTTTCCCATTGTCGCGGTATCCACTGTTGCGGTACCCGCTGCTATGGTTCCCATCCTCATGTTTTTTGGTGTAGTCAGCCGCGACCATGTCGACTTCTTCGCGATCTTTGTAGCCACGCATCAGAAGGTTGTCGTCACCGTCTGAGTGGACACTGTTATTTTTCACCGATTCCTCTCCATCTGCCCACCTATTTGTGATTTCCATCAAGTGGTCGATTGTTTTGGGCTTTGTGCGGCCCTGCTCCTCCTAGAGCTCTCTGTAGCATACGCCGCCGTTGAACGTGTCGATTGTGCGGTCCTCGGAGATGTCATCTGTGCAGTTTTTAATGATGGACTACTTCTAGATGTAGGAGCGCAGTGATTCGTCTGGCTTCTGATAGCAGGCCTTTAGCTCTTCAATTGACGCGAGCCTTTTGTAAGTGCCCTTGAAATTTCGCACGAAGATGTAAACCAGCTCTCCCTAGCTGCGGATCAACCAGTGGGGGAGGTTGTTGAGCCATGTGCGGGCAGCGCCCTGCAGCTGCAGCTAGAGGCACTGCATGGTTGTGCTCTTGTTTCCGTCGTGCAGCTTGGTGGAGGAGATGTGGTCCTCCAGCCAGATCTTCGGGTCTTGGAGGCCGTCGAACTTTGGGTTCTCTGATGGGAGTGTGAACCCTTTCGGCATTCATGTCTGCCGTATAGCCCTGCTGAAGCAACCAGCACCGCATAGCTACACTCCTTCACCTTCCGACTCCATTGAGAAGGGGCGTCTGGAACACATGTTGTCGAATTTGCATTACGTGATGTCGTCATGTGCGTCATAGTCGCGATCGTGTTGACGTGTGCAGCGTTGCCGCGACAGGTCATGCTCGTCATCGCTGGAGGAGAGCAAGTAGTACCTGGCTGGAGCCTTGCTTTTCTTTGGCTGTGGCATTGGATCTTTGGTGAGTGCAGCTTCGACCAGTCCCAGGCCAGCGATCATAGATCTGTGCATGGCGGATCGTAGATTGTTGAGCACAGCTTCGAGCAGGTACATGGTGGCTGCTGCCACCGCTGCTTGTGGTGTTTTCGGGAGCACGTTGCCTCATGAGTCCACCATCGTGAACGAGAAATCAAGGGCTCGAGTGGCCTCGTCTCGCTCTTTGTCATTGAGTCGGGCCAGTCGAGAGCGCCTTTTGGCGGCTGCATGGTCATTACCCTTGGAGGAAGCTCCTCCGATGGAAGAGAGGGACGCTCGCCATAGGCTTGACTCTTCTGCTATCCTTTTGCATTCTTCGAGTCGAGCGTTCACCGCCTTCGGGCGCTTGAACTCCTGGAAGAGTAGGTAATGATAACCCATCAACATCTGTTGTGATGATTTTCATGGCAGGGGGTTACAGTGTAGGGCCTCCCTGCATCGTGCCAACTCGGCGTTCTTGAGATGGATCTCCTGCCTCCCCGTTGCATCGTTGACGCGTTCATCTTCAGGATTGCGCGGCTGCTGATTGTCCTGCATGGGGCCGATGGTAGGTCTATTGGTCGGCCTATTGTTTGTGAGTGCGCCTTTGGCGTTGTCCCTTTCAGTGCTTCCGTTGCAGGTGATGATCACGGTGCACATGTGGTGGCTAGCGAAGCTGTTGCTCCCGCAGCTCTCATATCCGGAGCCGCGGGCTCCATCTTCTGTTGCTAGATTGCCCAGATCGGACTCGCAACTGCTCTTGATGTCCATGTTCTCAACTGATGTCGAGGCATTGAGCTCTCTCAGTGTACCGACCGGTGGTGGGAACCACGATGCATGGGCGATCGAGGGAGCCTAGGGCTGATCAGGGACGCAAAGCATGTTGATCCAGCCGAGCTAGAAACATAGGCTTCCGATCGCCAGGCCGATCCCATCGCCCATGGACTCGAAATCAGGGAGATTTGTTCGTTCCTAGATGGTGAATTCAAAGCCACCGAAGAGGAGGCGAGTCTCCACTGTAGCGGAGTCATAGATCGCAGTTGATGGAGCCGAGGAAGCCGCAACATCAGCACTCCCGATTCCCACAGACGACGCCAATTGACGAGGGGTTAACTCATCAATGCCCATCGTTGATGGACTTAGGTTCGAGGAAGTGGGGAGCACTGGAGGCATCGATCGGCTAGCAAACAAGCACACACGTGACACGAGGTTTTACCCAAGTTCAGGCCTCATAGAGGACCCTAATCCTGCTTGTCTTCTCTAGATTACGAGGGAGTCGAAAGATACAAGGGTGCACAGATGTAATTTGGTGAGGTTTATGTGGGTGTGTGTGGATTGTCCTCCTCACTGCCCCTCCTAGCCTTCATTAAGTAAATATACCCATATCTACTTAAATCATCTATGAAGGTTACAAAATAACGATATCTACCGCGTGCCGACACACTCATCGGACCGCATACATTGGTATGTATTATTTCCAACATGTCGGTCACATGATCCATTGTTCCGGAGAACGGAGTTCTGGTCATCTTGCCCATAAGGCATGGTTTACATGTTTCAAATGATTCATAATATAGTGATTCCAGCAGTCCATCAGAATGGATCTTCTTCATGCATTTGACACCAATATTACCCAAACAGCAATGCCACATATATGTAGCAATATCATCATTCAACTTGATTCTTTTGGCATTCACATTATGAATATATGTACTACTAATATCAAGATTCAAAACAAATAAACCATTCAACATAGGTGCATGAACATAGAAGTTATTATTCATATAAAAGGAACAACCATTGTTCTCGGATACAAATGAATAATCGTCTTGCATTAAACATGATCCAGACACGATGTTCATGCTCAACGCAGGCACATAATAACAATTATTTAGGTTTATTGTAATTCCCGATGGTAGATGAAGTGGCAGCGTCCCGATGGCGATCACATCAACCCTCGATCCATTGCCTACGCGCATCGTCACTTCATCATTCTCTAGTGGTCGACTATTCCTTAGTCCCTGTTTCGAGTAACATATATTAGCAACCAAACCGGTATCAAATACCCAGGTACTACTTCGACTACTAGTAAGGTACACATCAATAACATGTATATCACATATACCTTTGTTCAATTTCCCAGCCTTCTTATCTGCCAAGTACTTCGGGCAGTTTTGCTTCTAGTGACCAGCCCCTTTGCAGTAATAGCAATCAATATCGGGCTTAGGTCCTCCCTTGGTTTTTCCTCGGGCACGGCAACAGATTTGCCATCCATCTTGAAGGTTACCTTTAGGACTGCCTTTCTTGCCTCTTTTCTTGAAACTGGTGGTTTTATTGACAATCAACACTTGATGTTGCTTTTTTATGTCTACCTCGGTAGTCTTAAGCATAGCTGCAAGTTCAGAGAGCGACTTTTCCACACCATTCATCTTGTAATTAATTACAAACCCTTTGTAACTCGGTGGGAACAATTGTAGAACCCTGTTCATCATGAGATCAGCTGGAATCTCACATCCATCTTTGTGCTAAAGAACTTTATGGAGATCTCATATCTCGCGGCACGGATTTGGTCCCCAAACATAGTTTTGAGTTCCTCCACGATGACATCAACATTGGAGTATCGCACATCGCACAAGATTGTAGTCATCAGACTTTGTGTCATACATAGTATGCTCCTCCTGAGGAGCATCATCTGCAGGGGCATCACCTAACGGACCATCAAGCACATAGGACCTTTTCATGCCCACGAGGATAATCCTCAAGTTGTGGTGCCAGATGGTGAAGTCAGACCCATTGTCTTGCAGTTTTTATTTCTCAAGGGATGTATTAAAAGTGAATGCAGGGGGTGCCATGATCTACAATGTATTTGCAAATACTATTTAGAATAGGTTGAAAATAGATAAAGTTCAAGTAAATTCCAAAATTACTTATGGCAACTCCCACTCAAAATGACATCCCTCTAGTCATTTTAGTGATTACACGAACCAAATTCACTACGTCCTGACTGATCATCACGAGTGGTGGCCTAGCTCCAATGGCGAGCATCGTATGGGCATCATACACTAGTACAAACATGTGATTTAGATACGTCAATTTCCCATGGGCCTCAGCCGGTTTCTCATTCCAGCTGAAGCGCATAGCTTCTAAGAGGACACCACCTG
Source organism: Avena eriantha (assembly GCA_910589775.1). Classification (NCBI taxonomy): domain Eukaryota; kingdom Viridiplantae; phylum Streptophyta; class Magnoliopsida; order Poales; family Poaceae; genus Avena; species Avena eriantha. The sequence continues at coordinate 392,860,163 of OU342744.1, read as the reverse complement.
AGCCGGTTTTTCTTTGCAGCTCTAAGATACGAGACCCCAGACAGTGCAAAAAGGAAAACACCCCTCTAACATGTACGAGATGGAGAAGGCCTGTATTTCTGACTGCAAGAACTACTCAAGCTCAGATGGACTATACTAGGGACCGTCTCCATTAGTTAGGCAACCTAAGTCGGATTCTAACAAAGACTGTCTCTAGAACTAGTGTGCCTCAAAGCGGCTTTTAAAGTGACTGTATCTAGTGTGTGTAAACCATTTTAAATAAAAGCATGCTAATTCAAACTCGATAATAGCTGACATGACACATAATCATGATTCAGCAGACAGGTAGACACATTACCTAAAGAACTTATAGTAGCTCGATCACGACAACATTAGTCAGATAGTTGGGGCAATCCATACAAATTTAGCCATTACACGTTATGGCAATACATATATACAAAGTACAGTTCATCAATCGATCAGCTAGCATAATTAGTACTCTCTAACAAACAAGGATTGCATTTTTAATCGGCTACCTGGTGGAAGTTACTGAACCAGAATATGTACCTCTCCATTAACTTTTTCATCAAAGCAAAAAAGGACAATGCTATCATGCTTTAGGTTGAAGCTTCTCGCAAACTCTTCATTTGCCAAACATGCACATCAATAGGGTCATCAAGGCAATTCTTTAGGTATTTTCTTGTAAACTCCACTCCAAATGTCTGGGCAAGTATAGAAAATTGAAGAATTTGCATGCTTGTGATTACTAGAAGTATTTAAATATCATAGGGTATCTTGTTGATAACATGATCAAGAATATATTATCTTACTAGCTTGCAATTCTTTCACATAATAGATGAATAGGGCAGCCTGTAGACCTAGTACTTGATTTTTGGCAGAAATTCAGGTTCACACTAGTATAAAAGCAAGTCTACATGAACCTCTTTCAGGTACATGTCGTTTCCAAAAAGGCTTTGCTTATCAAAATCAGTGTCCCCCTTGTGTTAAGGCCCTGATGCAACAACACATAAAAGTTTCAATGTGATTGAATATTAATGTCGACCGTCTAAACGCATACAAAATAGATGACTGCAATTTTGATGTTCTTTTGATACCTCTAAACTCAATCCTCTCAGTGGACTCTTCAAAACCACCAAAGTTAATGCGAAAAATTTCATCGCTAGAGAGTGTGACCGCATCCTCACTATAGGTTCCCATATGTCAAATAGATACAGATAACGAACATCTTAATACAATCAAGATGCAAGAAGAATAATGAATGACAATTAAAATAGACCAATGAAGTGACAATTAAATCTCTATTGCTGGAAGTGATAATTCAATCTCTATTGCTGGAAGTGACAATTACAGTTTGAGATTTATACAAGGGAAAACGGGTTTTTTGAGAGCCATCGTGGATAACGATGAATGCCAGCGACACGTCGAGATACGGATCTTGCTAGATCTGGAGATCCATGAGAAGACCAAGATGCTGATGTAAAGGATCGGTAAGAACACATTGCCATCAACTCAGAGACACCACTGTGAAGGTCCACACCGGTGTGGGAGAAGATTTGAGGCAGATTTATTCGCGAGTGCGTCGCTCTCACCACCCAGTGACACACGAGGGAACGAGCTCCTCCTTCCCTCTTGTCTCTGGAAAAACATGGAGGGAGAGGGGACATACGCTATGGCCGGTGGAGATTGGGGGCATTTTTGTCACCGCCGCCTCTTGTACGTGAGGAGGACCGACAGGAAGGTCAAAAAAGCCTAGGGGAAAAGAGTTGGGACATATGCAGGCCTACTGGGGGAGGCCTTACCGATGGCGTCGTCTTGTCTTTGCAGCTCGTTAAACCTGAACCTTAAATTCGAGAAACAAAATGGCCAATCCCATGGCAAAATTCCTAAATCAAAGTTGTTGATTTAGATTTTTGGAGGTTTGGTTTTCACGCATACCTACCTAGACGACGAAGGGGTCCTCGGAGGCGAGGGAGAGCATCTGCCCCGTAGGGGCCCAGAGGCGGTGGTGGTGGAGAGGCAGGGGACCTGAGGCGGCGGTGGATAGTAGTGTGAGTACTACCTACTAGCTCGTTGGATTTCTGCTTCCGGATCATGGTTATTGCTTCTACTACTACAATTTGGTATGTCGCTGCCATACATCTCGCCTCTCTAGATGGCAGTTCTCTACTTATACACATCTTTCTGGGCAGCACAAGCACAACACAATACTTAGCTAACACTTGCCCCTCATAGTGACTATAAATCTTGATGAGAAGTCAAGGTTTGCAATCCAGACTCCATAGAAGTTTCCCCAAAAGGTTTGTACATTCACCTCCATAGTCATCTAAGGTCCTATTCAGCAATACCGAGGTGCCATTCCTAGATGAACATAAGAAATTATCATTAGTACGAGTTTGCCATAATTTGCTAATACTGCCTATGATCAACTCCTATAATTCATGATGCATCATAATGAAGAATAATCACACTAAATATATGACAAAATAATTCTCAATTGAATCATCATCATGAATCTAGAGAACTTTTTATTGTTGCTAATATACTTCCTACAGGTTCTACCCATTTAATAGGTTTCCATCCTAAGGTAAAAACGTTTGCTCTGCTACCAGCTGCTGTGACCAAGCATACCACTACATGATGTAGTATACTATAGTCGTTGACATAACATCAATGATTCTTTTGTGGCGCATGAAACCCATATGCACCACAGAAATGTGTGTTTCCGTGGAACATATTTTCCCGTGCGCCACAGAAAGTGATGATTCTGTGGCGCATATAGACATATGCACCACAAAAGTTTCATGGGACCTAGAACCAACTAAGGGTGGAAGAAAATTATGTGGATCATATGTCTATGTGCGCCACAGAAAGTGATATTCTATGGCAAAAATAGACATATGCACCATAGAATGTTGAAAACAGATCCCACCCCCCCCCCCCCCCCCGCTCGTGGATCGCCTTTTAAGTTTTGTAAAAAATAAACGAAAATGATAAAATCATTGAAGATGTAATTATATTTTGGGCTATAGTTGTAGGCAAAATTGAAAAACATGAATTTAAATGTATTTTGCAATAAAAAGGTCATGACACAGTAAAAGGGCCATAACTTCTGCATATGATGTTAGAAACAAATGTTTAACCTATCAAAATGACCATCCCAAAATTTCCTACTAGAATAAGGGCGTTCTGGATTTTACAGCATCCACAAATTCAAAAGGAGTAAAAAGGTATGGCCAAAAGAAGTTTTTTTCCTGCAAAAAAATAAAAAAGGGGGAGAGAATTATGTGGCGCATATTGATACGTTGCAAACATATCCATAATTTTTGATGTTCCATGCTTGGTTTTATCTACTTTCTTATGTTTTGTTCACACTTTTGAGTACTTTTCATATGATTTCTTGGACTAACCTATTAACAAGAGCCATAATGCCAGCTGCCTGTTTTCTGCTGTTTTTGGTTCCAGAAAGTCAGAAAATGAATATTCTTGGAATTGGATGGGACAAAAGCCAAAGTCAGTTTTTTACCGAGGGACACCTGGAGCCAGAATACGAGACGGAGAGGGGCTAGGGCCCAGCCACACCACCTGGCCGTGCGGCCAGGCTTGACCCGTGCCAGGTGTGGTCTGGCCGCCCTAGACACCCCATCGGCCTCTCCTTCGGCCTATAAGTTGCCTCTCATACGAAAAACCATAAGTACCCGATCAAAATTCCACGAAAGAGTCTATAGCCGCCGTCATCTCCATCCCTAGATCGGGAGGGATCTGAAGCTCTTCCCAATACCCTGCCGGAGAGGGGAATTCACCCTGGAGGCCTTCTTCATCATCATGCAAGCCTCCGGTGTGATGCGTGAGTAGTTCCTCTCTCGACTACGGGTCCATGTAGTAGCTAGAAGGCTGGTTCTCCTCCTTTGTGTTATCATGTTTAGATTTTGTGAGCTCCGTTCATGATCAAGATCATCTATTTGTAATTCTACATATCGTGTTTGCGGGGATCTGATGGATATTGAGATGTTATATCAGATTGATTATTGATTCTATCATGTCTTTGTTATTTGTGATCTTGCATGCTTTCCGTTGTTAGTAGCTATCTTGGCCAAGTAGATGCTAGCAGCTCCAAGAGTTAGTATTTATGCTCGATAGTGGGTTCATGCCTCTGGTAATCTGGGGAAGTGACAGAAATCTCTAAGGTACTAGATGTGATGTTGCTACTAGGGATAAAACAACAATCCTTTGTTCATAGAACAATCGTATTGTTTACTTTAAACGCAATTAGTAATGCAATTATCCGTTGCTTGCAACTTAATACTGGAGGGGGGTTCGGATGATAACCTGAAGGTGGATTATTAGTCATAGATGCAGTTGGATGGCGGTCTATGTATAATGTTGTAATGCCTAATCAAATCTCAAAGGAGTCAATATGAGTAGTATATGCTTGTATGCTTTCTCGATGTTTTTCAATTGCCTCGCTGTAATTTGTTCACCCAACATGTCATCTATCTTAAGGAGAGGCACCTCTAGTGAACTATGGACCCTGGTCCTTTCTTTTGCTATCAATCTACAATCAACTGTTTACTATTTTGTGTTTACTTTCTGCAAACTATTACTTTCTTCCACTCGATACGTTTAATCCTTTGTTTTCAGCAAAACCGGTGAGATTGACAACCTCATCGCAAGTTGGGGACAGAGTTCTGTGGTTATGTTGTGAAGGTCTCCACTATGCTGCTGGCACCGGCAGTGTGCCCTGCCAAAGTTCAGCTAGCTACACCTTTGGGGTGTTTCCTTGCTCCTACTGGATTAATAACATTGGTTTCATAACAGAGGGAAAACTTACTGCTGTGCTCATCATACCCTGTTGATTAAAGTGGTTATTATTATATCTTTATGTTTATGATAAATGTTTACATCCCATGCTATAATTGTATTAATTGGAAACATTAATACTTGTGTGTTTTGTAAACATAAAAGAGTCCCTAGTAAGCCTCTTGTTAAACTAGCTTGTTGATTAATGGATGATCATGGTTTCCTAATCATGGACATTGGATGTCATTAATAACAAGATTATATCATTAGGAGAATGATGTAATGGACACACACCCATAGTAAGCATAGCATAAGATCAAGTCATTAAGTTCGTTTGCTATAATCTTTAAAATACATAGTAACCTAATCCTTCGACCATGAGGTTATGTTAATCACCATCACCGGATGGGTACTTTGATGACATCAAACACCGCTTCGTAACTGGGTGGTTATAAAGGTGTCATTGGGTATTCTGAAAGTATGTGTTGAAGCGCATGGACCAAGATTGGGATTTGTCCATCCATATGACGGATAGATATGCTCTGGGCCCTCTCGGTGGAATGTCATCTAGTTAGCTTGCAAGCATGTGACTAGGTCACAAGGGATGACATATCACGGAACGAGTAAAGAGTACTTATCAGTAACGAGGTAGAACTAGGTATGGAGATACCGACGATCAAACCTCGGATAAGTATAGTATCGCTTGACAAAGGGAATTGGTTTCGTATGTTAATGGTTCTATCGATCACGAAGTCATCGTTGAGTATGTGGGAGCCGTTATGGATCTCCAGATCCCGCTGATGGTTATTGATCGGAGAGGTGTCTCCATCATGTCTGCATATTCACGAACCGTAGGGTGACACACTTAAGGTTCGAAGTTGTTTTAAGTAGATATGGAATGTGCGTTCGAGACCGAATGTTGTTCGGAGTCTCGGATTGGATCCGGGACATCACGAGGAGCTCCGGAATTGTCCGGGGAGTAAGGTTCATATATTGGGGATCTTTTTCTAAGGTAGGAAATGTTCCAGAGTATTTGTATGGAGATTCTAGAAGGTTTCGGAATGTTCCGGAAGGTTCTAGATGATTTCTTGGAGTTTGCTTGAAAACCAAGAAAGGATCAAGGAATCCTTGTAGGGCAAGACAAGGAGTCGTGGGGGAGGAGGACTCCTCCCCCCTTCCCAATCCGCCGGCCAAGGAGGGAGGGGAGTCCTACAAGGACTCCACCTCCCCATGGCGCCTCCCTCCTTTAAATAGAGGGGTGGAGGCGCCACCCCTGGCCCCTTGACTACTCCAAGCCCTAGCCGCCTCTCTCCTCCTCCTTTCTTCTGCTCAGGCTTAGGCGAAGCCCTGCAGAATTCTCTACTCCACCACCACCACCACGCCGTCGTGTTGCTGGGATTCCGTGGAGAAGATCTACTACCTCCGCTGCTCGCTGGAACGGGGAGAGGAAGGTCTGCTTCGACTCCGCACGTGTGACCGACTGCGGAAACGCTGCCGGAACGTGGCGCCGGAAGGATCGTCCACTCGATCTTGAGATCGGCAAGTGATCGACTACATCAACCACGAGATCCAATCTCGTAACGCTTTCGGGTCTACAAGGGTTAGTACAGATCAATCTCATTGCACATGTCTAATAGATTAGATCTTGGCTTTTATCTAGATTAGATCTGGGTTTTGTTCGTTCTTGCGGTAGAATTTTTTTGTTTTCCATGCTACGAACCCATCAGTGGTATCAGAGCCGTGTCTATGCGTAGATCTGTTGCACGAGTAGAACACAATGGTGTTGTGGGCGTTGGTGCTCGTTCCGTCTTTTGCTTTGTGTACTTTGCATCTTGCGGTATGGTGGGATGAAGCGGCTCGGGCTAACCTTACATGTCATCGCACATGAGACTTGCTCCACGCTTGACGTGTAACTTGATTTGCACAAGTGGCTTTGCGGGTGTCTGTCTCTCCCACCATAGTATAGATCCAATCTACACTTTGCACTTGATAGCACTTGTATCAACGTTGTGGTTCATGTTCGTAGGTAAGATCCGTTCTTATTCGAAAGCCCCAAGCCACGTAAAACATGCAAAGAAGATTAGAGGCGTCTAACTCGTTTTTGCAGGGGTTTTGTGATGTGATATGGCCATTATGTGATTGTGATCATATTTGATGTATGCAATGATCCTTATTGTAATATGGCAACCGGCAGGAGCCTAATGGTTGTCTTTAAATTTTGTTTAAGACCTGCGTGTCTATTCATCATGTAATAGCTTTATTCCAAGTAGTTGTAATAGTTGCTGTTGGTGATGGACAACCATGAAGCGGCGCCACGGACCTTGACGCCACGCTGGTGATGATGGAGATCAAAGGCACAAGAAGAAAGGCCATATCATATCACATATTATGAATTGCATGTGATGTTAATCCTTTATGCATCTTGTATTGCTTAGATCGCGGCGGTAGCATTATAAGATGATCCCTCTCACTAAATATCAAGTAATAAAGTGTTCGTCCTTAGTTGGCACCATTGCTAAGACTCGTCGTTTCGAAGCATCTCGTGATGATCGGATGTGATAGATTCTATGTGTGCATACAACGGGTGCAAGCCAGATTTGCACATGCGGAAACTAAGGTTAACCTTGACGAGCCTAGCATGTACAGACATGGTCTCGGAACACGGAATACCGAAAGGTAAAGCATGAGTCATATGGATGATATGATGAACATGTTGATTGTTCGCCTTTAAAGCTACATCATCTCACGTGATGATCGGACTTGGTGTAGTGGATTTGGTTCATGTAATCACTAAAACAACTCGAGGGATGTTGTTTTGAGTGGGAGTTCATTTGTAATTTGGATTAGTCGAACTCAATTTATCATAAACACAATCAAAGTGAATTTGCATAGTTTGTTGTAGTCATTGGCATCCGTTCACCACCTTACGCTTAGTTATAGTTGAGATAGTGGAACTATATAAATTCTGGATATTTACTTTACGAACTGGTATCGTATTGTTTTGAGTGTCAATCTAAAGTTTAAAAGTCATGTTGCAAACTTTCAGCAAACTCCGTTTACTCTGTGAACTTTAATAAGTAGTATTAAATAAAGAGTAAGAATTCCAATGTTAGTATCAAAGGACCATGTTTGCCTCCATGATTCTTGATATTCAAAAGTTGTTTTAATATCGAGGTTATCTAGGAGCTGAAATAATTGTTTCAGAAACTATCATGTGTGGAAGATATTGTGATATCTGAAACAATGTTTTTGGTTGCATTATGATAGAGTATATTTTAGCAAAATACATGTTCTCTTATTGTATGAGAATTTGTGAAGGATGGAGATGCTAGGCATCCGAATCTACCTAAAAGGTTTTGGGAACTGACATTATACTCGCAATTCACCTTTATAAGCTATAGCAGCTTGATCATGAAAGTTGTCATGATAAGGATGAATAGAAGATGTAAGTAAAATGTTTACTACACTAAAAGATTGCTAAAGAATGGAATTTTGAAAGAATGCCAAACATTTGATGAAGGTGATCCACTTCAAAGTGCAAGTCCAAAGGTATTGGTATTTGACTATACACACTTTGTACTATGTGTCATGTGAATGACACCACTATTGATGTTGATAGATTCTTTTAAAAGAAAAAGGAATTGCTGAAAGAGAATCTATAAAATATTTGGCAGAAATTATAAGGTTGGAGATGTCCAACTTGGGTATATAGAAGATATACATGTTATGGTTGTATTCCTTGCTTGTTAACCAATGTGGCTCTTAGGTATTGGATACCGAATCGGTTGGTATGAAGTGTCATACAGGACAACGCAATTCATGAACTACAATGGCTTAAGTAACTAGCAAGACAATGAGTGATGATGTTCATCGAAAACAAATAAAGTGTTATTGTGTTTTTCGTTGTCATCAAACCTAGGCTTCAAGATTTGTTTTAATAATTGTTATTTTGTTCCGGTATCACGAGAACAATGGTTGTTCAAATAATTACCGTATTCCATAAAGGATGGATGAACTTTTACAAGTCTAGTTGGATAAATCACATCCATAAACACTATTGCTAAAATGTCGCAAGACAAATGATTGAAAGATCACTTATGAAGTGACATCGCTGTTTAAATTATATTTGAAAGAAAACATGAAGAAACTCCATGTTGATGGAATTTTGGAGTCTTTGATTTTGATCAATTGACGCATGTGAGACTTTCCTCGAGATAATTGAAACTCCATCCATAGGCCAGAGAGGAACTGATGACTAGCTTATTGGAAATTGTGCATGCTGATGTCCATAGTCCATTATGTGTAGCCATATGCGATGGATCTTTTTGCTTCATATGCTTTCTCCGAAAATTTCAGTGAATATATCTGTATATTTACTTAATAAGGAGGAAGTATGAAACATTTGAAAGTTGTTCAAAGACTTTCAAGATGAAGTTGAAAATCATTGTAACAAGAAAATAAAGAGTTTATGATTCGATCATAAAGGAAGATATTTGAGTTACATGTTTAGCAAAAACACCTAAGACTTGAGGAATTGTTCCATGATTTGTGTTTCCCGATAAACCATAGGAGTATGGCATATTCGAGAGATGAAATCAAACCATGTTTGAGATGGTAAGATCAAGGGTGTCATTTATAAAACTGCCATTATGTTTTAAAGATTAAAGCTTTAGTGACTACCGCTTTTACACTGAAAAGAGCACCATCGTGATCCATTGAAATGACACCATCTGAGTTATGGTTTAGGATAAAACCCGAATTGTCTTTTCTTAAATTTTGGTATGTTATGCATAAGTAAAATGTTTACAACCAAAGTCGGATAAGCACGTCTTTGTAGGTTATCCCAAAGAATTTGTTGGGAATTTCTCCATAACACCGAGGACAAAAGAGTTTGTTACTTGGAACGTCAAGTTTCTTGAGAAGGAATTTTTCGTGAAAAGTTAAGTGGGAGGACAATAAAACTTTGATAAGGTTGTTGAACCTTAGCTATATGTGCTAAGTAGCGCAGCGCCGGAAAGTGTCCCGGTGACGGCCACAATGCTCATGGCTCTCGTGATTACAAAAGGTGTGATCTCGGAGATTAGAGTTCCTATAGAACCGTGTGGGTCGGTAAGGATCAAATAGTAAGATTTGATAAGCAAGTCGTTATTGTTTTGACAATGATGAACCGACTACTTGCAAAGAAGCGATGATGGGACCTGGCTCCATAAAATGACTAGAAGTCATAGAATCCGTGATAGTATCCATACACGAGAAATCAAGTTTCTGAACTTGGAAGACCCTCCGGAAAGGCGTGAAGCCTATCGGTCGTGTTTGGATTTATAAAGAAATAAGACATGGATGTTTAACATCTATGAAATAGTCGACATGTCAGAAAGAAGTTTACGACAATGTTCAAGGAATTGACTATGATAAGATTTGATCTTTCATAGCGATATTTAGTCTGGATGGATTGATGTAGCAACCACTACATATAATTTGGTATATGGTAGTTGAATAAACAAAAAAAGGTTCTTCTAATAGAACGGTAACCTAGGACATGTACATGACATGGTCCGAAGGGTTTTGTTAATTCAAAGGGTGCTAAAAGGGCATGTAAACTTCAATAGTTGAAGTAAGCATAGCGGAGTTGGAATCTTCACCATGATGAAACTGTTAAAAGAGTTTAAATTCATCGGAGATGATGAAGATGCTTGCATTTGCAAAAAAATAAGTGGGAGCGCTGAGACATATTTCTAATACATTATGTGAAAGACATATTGTTGATTGGAAATGATGTATCTTTTATTGACACAGGTTAAGAATTTCATTTCGGTGAAAGACTTAGGCATAACCCAAGAATTAGGCATCAATGTCTATATGAATAGATTGAGGCGCTAATATGGTTTTGCCAAATGTACATAAATGAGATGTTGAATGAGTTCAATATGGAAACAACAAGAAAGGTTCTTGACGCACGGAAAGGACTGAATCAAGATTCAAATGTGTTGACACGAGATTGAAGTGTTTTGACACTTGGTGAAATCACAAGAATATTTTGATCAATCATTCTTTAAGATGTACACATCCAGATATGTCCTATGCTCTAAATGTTATAAGCATATACCAGAATGACTCATAAGATGATCGTTGGACAATAGTAGGGATATTCCTATGATCTTTGGAAGAACTAAGAATATATTATTTATATAGTGGTGACAAATAGTTCATTGTAAATTGTTACATTGATACTAGTTTTGTCACAAATTAAGTTTATCTCAATTTAAACTATGGGTGGCACAATGTAATGGAAAGGAAGTTCCATAACGGATTTGGTTGAGTACCAAAGTTAAAACATTGTGACAGATACTACAACAAAAGGCTAAGTATGTAGCAGCAAAGGAGGGCATTTGTGTTAAGTAGTTTGTTATCAAACTAGGTGTGGTTCAAAGTGGGCTAATACTATGAAGATATATTGTGTGACAATAATATCAACATATTTTGAGCCGAAGGAACTAAAGGTCTCACCAAAGGACCAAATTTATACAATGCCATCTCATTGGAGAATGAGTAATGCGTAGAGACGCAAGGACATGCATATACACACGGACCTGGAAGTGTCAGATCCGAAGATTATGTTTACCACTAGCAATAGTGTCTATACAACACCAGAAAGCCATAGGTGTTGAATGCACAAGTTTTTTAACTAGATTATTGACTCTAGTGCAAGTGGGAGACTGTTGGAGATATGCCCAAGAGGCAATAATAAAGTGGTTATTATTATATCTTTATGTTTATGATAAATGTGTACATCCCATGCTATAATTTTATTAACCGGAAACATTAATACTTGTGTGTTTTGTAAACATAAAAGAGTCCCTAGTAAGCCTCTTGTTAAACTAGCTTGTTGATTAATGGATGATCTTGGTTTCCTAATCATGGACATTGGATGTCATTAATAACAAGATTATATCATTAGGAGAATGATGTAATGGACACACACCCATAGTAAGCATAGCATAAGATCAAGTCATTAAGTTCGTTTGCTATAAGCTTTAAAATACATAGTAACCTAATCCTTCGACCATGAGGTTATGTTAATCACCATCACCGGATGGGTACTTTGATGACATCAAACACCGCTTCGTAACTGGGTGGTTATAAAGGTGTCATTGGGTATTCTGAAAGTATGTGTTGAAGCGCATGGACCAAGATTGGGATTTGTCCATCCATATGACGGATAGATATGCTCTGGGCCCTCTCGGTGGAATGTCATCTAGTTAGCTTGCAAGCATGTGACTAGGTCACAAGGGATGACATATCACGGAACGAGTAAAGAGTACTTATCAGTAACGAGGTAGAACTAGGTATGGAGATACCGACGATCAAACCTCGGATAAGTATAGTATCGCTTGACAAAGGGAATTGGTTTCGTATGTTAATGGTTCTATCGATCACGAAGTCATCGTTGAGTATGTGGGAGCCGTTATGGATCTCCAGATCCCGCTGATGGTTATTGATCGGAGAGGTGTCTCCATCATGTCTGCATATTCACGAACCGTAGGGTGACACACTTAAGGTTCGAAGTTGTTTTAAGTAGATATGGAATGTGCGTTCGAGACCGAATGTTGTTCGGAGTCTCGGATTGGATCCGGGACATCACGAGGAGCTCCGGAATTGTCCGGGGAGTAAGGTTCATATATTGGGGATCTTTTTCTAAGGTAGGAAATGTTCCAGAGTATTTGTATGGAGATTCTAGAAGGTTTCGGAATGTTCCGGAAGGTTCTAGATGATTTCTTGGAGTTTGCTTGAAAACCAAGAAAGGATCAAGGAATCCTTGTAGGGCAAGACAAGGAGTCGTGGGGGAGGAGGACTCCTCCCCCCTTCCCAATCCGCCGGCCAAGGAGGGAGGGGAGTCCTACAAGGACTCCACCTCCCCATGGCGCCTCCCTCCTTTAAATAGAGGGGTGGAGGCGCCACCCCTGGCCCCTTGACTACTCCAAGCCCTAGCCGCCTCTCTCCTCCTCCTTTCTTCTGCTCAGGCTTAGGCGAAGCCCTGCAGAATTCTCTACTCCACCACCACCACCACGCCGTCGTGTTGCTGGGATTCCGTGGAGAAGATCTACTACCTCCGCTGCTCGCTGGAACGGGGAGAGGAAGGTCTGCTTCGACTCCGCACGTGTGACCGACTGCGGAAGCGCTGCCGGAACGCGGCGCCGGAAGGATCGTCCACTCGATCTTGAGATCGGCAAGTGATCGACTACATCAACCACGAGATCCAATCTCGTAACGCTTTCGGGTCTACAAGGGTTAGTACAGATCTATCTCGTTGCACATGTCTAATAGATTAGATCTTGGCTTTTATCTAGATTAGATCTGGGTTTTGTTCGTTCTTGCGGTAGAAATTTTTTGTTTTCCATGCTACGAACCCATCATTCCCAACGAGCTCGTTAGTACACGAGTCAGCACATATGTCCAATATGCGCCACGGAATATTTGGGCGGATTCAAAATTTGAATCTCGCCGGTGCCACTTCTCCCTCTATTTTATCCTTTTCTCCTCCACACTTTTCGTTCCTCCACTTCTCCTCACTTTCTCATCCTCTTATCCTCCCTCCACTTATCCTCCTCTTCTACTCCCTCCTCCGGCCATGGCCTCCTCCTCCTCCACCTTCGGTCATGGCCTCCTCCTCCACCCCGGTGACCTCCTCCTCCATCACCTCCGTCGACCACCTCCGGCGACCTCCTTCTCCTTTTCTGGTGACCTCGTCCTCCTGCGGCGATGTCCTTCTCCTCCGGCGACGGCCTCCTCCTTTGGTGAAGGCCTCCTCCTCCTCCCCCATCTCCGGCAACCGCCCTCCTCGATCGACCTCCGGCCTAGCCCTCCTCTGGTGACCCCCACTTCCAGCATGGACACGGCCTCCGAGAAATTCCGGCAAAATTTCGGCGGCTGCGGCGGTGCTAGATCTAGATCTAGATCTAGCATGTTTTTTTTTGAAATTCGAAAAACAATTCTATGGCTCATATTGTGAATATGCACCATAGAAATCTGAGATCTGGCCCGCCTTTTTTTGAAATTTGGAAGAAAAATTCTATGGCGCATATTGCAATATGCGCCACAAAAATTTGATATTTCTATGGCGCATATTGTAGCATCCCATTCGTCTAACATCTGTAATGCTACATGGTTTAATAATAAAGTGCTACTTCCTACATATATTATTGCATCATCATTATATCATGCTCATGTCACCATGCCACCTTGCATTTGAGCATCATATAAAACCACTTTTCATTTGGTTCTTATCATCATGCTTGCATTGTATTTTGCCTCTTATTAAATGTATTTGCTTCTTGGTACTTTGTATTTAGTTTGTGATATATGTTAAATGCCCAATTGGAGATGGGGGCATATCTTTTAGTTTCCTTCCATCCACTAACTTGCCTTATCATATTCTGTTGAGATCATCTTCTTTTTCTACCATACTCTTTTGTATGTGGCATTGGTATTTTCTTTTGGTATTTAAATCAAGCCATATATAAAAGATGTGGATCCTTTCTCTATTCCTTCATGCTACAGCTTGATTGATCCAACTATGCTACTTTTCCATGTACATGTCTATTCTCTAGAAACCCTTGTGTTGGCACTCTCTTTTATCTCACCTACAAGTATACATATTCCGGTTTCCTAGATGTCCTCTTGCAGGTGTTGGTGCATATGCATGTCACATGCAATATAAAAGGGTCTCTTCATTTCCATTTCAAGTTGTATGTTGATTCAACTTATTTTTGGAGCTTGGGTTTTGATTTTGCAAAAATCAAATATATCCTATGGCCCGTTTAAAAATTACAAAAGGTTTTCTTATTTAACTAAAAGTATAAATTGACACTAAGTCCGTCTAAAGTTTTAGCCTAAAACTAGTCCCATCTAGTCTAGTTTAGGCTATATAAAAACTCTAATCCCTTCTTCTTTATACACATATACACACTTTACCTCTCACCTGGCTAAAATTCTAACTAGCGAAGAATCTAAATCCTACGTATGAAGTCACACACACACTTCAACCTGGTCTAGCTACTACCACCTGGAGCTTGCTTCGGTCAAGACCAGCTGCAACCGCAGCCTTGTATGAACCTGGTTCAACGCAATCTCCTAGAGTGGACACGGACTCGACCCTGTTTTTCTTCTCTAGTTGTTCATCATGTGATCAAGCTGCCCATCCCTTGCCCATCGTGTGACCCTCTGTCCCTCTCGTTGCATAAAGCGACAATGGTCATCCTCATCCTCCCCAACAGCTCTGGATCGAGATCCAGTTCAAGCCAGGCCCCTCCATCTTCCTCTCCATGGCCAAGCCTTAGCCATGGCCTAGTCCACCTTGTGTTGCCGCTAAGCCGGGCCACTGGAGAAGCTCCGCGGTGAAGAGAAGATGTGCGTCGAGGGTACCTATCTCCCGGAGCAGCCATCAAGGAGGAGAAGGTCTGTCCAACCGCAGAACACCGGTGCCATCGCTTGTGGCCGCCGCGACGCCCACTGGACACGTCTTCCTCAAGCCTCCGCTCCCGCTCTACCTGGCTCGGCTAGGAAACGAGCCGGTGGTGAGCCTCTGTACCACCGCCCCTTGCTATCTACCGTCGCCGTAGTCACCGCTTCGCGCGTGACGTCGCGCCACCCGCGCGTTAACTAACACCAACTGACGCGCACGCGACAACTTGCGGCATCTTTGTTCCCGACTCATTTCCGTCCATTACAGTTGTTCTCCGGCGCATATATTTCAGACCATTCGGTTCTCGGTGGATCTATCTTCGCAGTGTAACAAACCTCCATCCAATCGGCTCACCGTAGCGTTCAAAATCATCTCGCGGACTCTGAAGAAAAACGTCCGGAATCTGTTAAAAACTGAAATACGTCTGACAGTTAACATCCAGTGTTTGTTTTTTTGGCCTCTGATCATCAGCGTTCCTCCGGAGTTACAGTGTACCTCCACAGGATTTCTTTGCGTGCATCTCTTCATCTATGTTCCTTCTAGCTGTAGCATGAAACAGAACTCAAATCGGAGCAGATACGTGCTTAGAATCGTCGCGCAAAGATCATTCGAGCTAGCTTGTTTTGCGTGTTCAAACTTCAGGTTCGTCAGGGACATACTCGACCAGATCTGGCTGTTATTAAAAAAAAAAAACCCTGGCCTCTTCTATTTCCAAACTGGTGGTCCCTGTCCTCTGTTTATTTTGCCAAAAACTAAATAATAATCAATATTTTTCCTAATATTAATAATTGCTCTATATAATGATTAAATAACTTTTTTTAGTTTATAAATCCAACTAATACAATGATATATGTTTTGAGATCAGAAAAATGCTAGGAATTCACATATGCCATCTAAAATAATTTTTGAGCAAAATGAAATTTCGAAGTTCTTTAAATGTCAATAAATGCCTTTTCTTAATAAATTCGTAACTCCAAATTCGACAAATAATATGTCTAAATCGATCAGCGCGACGAGCCCGTTCTATCTATGCATTCCATGTTATGAATTGAAGCATGCATCATATAAATGTTATTATGGGAGTAAAACATGACTAAAAACTTAATAAAATGTTTTCTTCTTGTACCCCACACCTCACCCATGCCATGCTATGCTATGCCATGTAAATTGTGCATCATTCTATCATGGCATACTTGTTTGCTTATTGAATATGATTTATATGATTGTGCTATGTATTTATTTTAGCCCCTTGTGTGTTTGGTTTTTATCCGAAAGATGCTGAGCAAGAAGAGTATCTAGAGCCTCAGGTGTATTACCCGGATTCTTTTTATTCCACAACTGGATTGTCAAGCAAGCAATTCTCCATTCTTGCATACATATAGTACCTATGCTTCTATCTTAATCTTGCATCATTGAGTCACATTTGCATTAAATTGAATCCCACGTATTGCATAGCCTTTAATTTTAAACCCCTCCAAAGCTTGTTTATCCATCCCATGAGCCATTACTACAGGAGTTGGTTGAGCCATGCGAGTTGTAGAATTGCATGTGTAGGGTTTGTGTGAGTTCTTGGATAATGAGGTACATAAACAACTTAATATGCGTAGAGAACTAATGAAAGAGGAATCTGTGAGCATTATCTGTTATTTGGTTCTTTAAGCTCACTTGTGTCCTGTAGGACCCCGAGTACTTGATTTCTGTTCCTTTACTATTCGCACTATCCACATACGGGAGACCCCATGATTCCCCCTTTGCTTGAGCTTGATTCACACTTTATTTCTTGGAGCCACAAACTAGTTTGGGGATTTATTACTATCTTGTACTTATGCCATGCTTTACTACTTTATTTATGATTGTGTGTGGATTACCTGTACTGTTTAAGAATGTGGAATGTTTACACGGTATCGACAAGCCCAGTCACATTTTCGGGTTCCCAGTCATTTACAGCCATTGTCGCAAACCCTGGGTCTGTCTCGGAGCCGGCCAACTTCGTTACGGGTAGCTTATTGGGGTGCCCCCTGAAATAATTTATGAATCCTGTGAATGCGTTTTATTTGGTTCTTCCCGAGGTTGATCGTTTGTGTGTTGCTATTTGTGCACCCCGGAAGGGTAAATCTTTCTAAAAGCCGTGTCCGCGGTTATGGACGACTTGGAGCATAGTTTCTCGATCATAGACAAACATAACTAAAGTACCGCCTTTAATCTGACTAAGACATGACTAGTAATTAGTACAACACTCATGGAATGGTTAATAAAATTGCTAACGGATGGGTTGTTCTTCCGCCTTCTCGTCGGTAAGCGAGAAGGAGGACGAGCGAGGTTATTTATGTTGTTTATATAACTGTTGCTAGTAATTGACGGGCGTCCGTCCATCTCTGGTTGGGCGGATGTGTAGCGAGTCTCTACATCTCCTTGTAGATATTATTTTTCGCTACAATTGCGTCACCCTAGATTGTTTCCTTTAGCTGCATTAAGACTTGCTGAGTACCCCTAGGGTCTCACACGATAAATATTTGGTTTAGGTGGACAGGTATACTCTCAGGAAGGCTACTGGGTCGAAGAGATCGATGGTGGTGGCAATGACCATCAGGTGTAGAGATTCCGGGGATGGAGATCCATGAGATCTGTGGGCGGGATGTGCTTATTTTTAGGGAATCTTATGCCGATTTGCTTCTTATCCGTACTCGAATCATGTTTTTCGCTTCCACTTGATACTCTGTTGTGTGATGTTTGAGGATGTATCCTAAAATATTATATCTATATAGGATATTTGGATCTTGCCATATGGCGTTGAATATTTCTGTTTCCATTGTTTCTAGATGGTGTGACTCTGATGTCTATTGTAAGTCGCAGACATACATGCTCATTTGTTTATGTCGTGGTCATGTTACATGTCGCTTATGCCGCTCGCTCTTGTCCCGTTGTTCTTGAAAGTGGATAAGGGGTAGGCCGATACTGTGCCCTGTTCCGCTTCGACGAGGCTACACGTGGGTGACCTTGGGCCTCTACAGTAGAATCCCTTGTCCACTTTTGGTTCGTCCAGGCTTGAACTTAGAGCGTAATGTCCGAGGTATTATAATTGGTATTAGAGCCATTCTTCCCTTCAGGGTTGATACATTGCAAATGTATCTATAATTTTTGATGTTACATGCTCGGTTTTATCCACTTTCTCGTGTTTTGTTCCAACTTTGGAGTACTTTTCATATGATTTCTTGGACTAACCTATTAACAAGAGCCACAGTGCCAGCTGCCTGTTTTCTGCTGTTTTTGGATCCAGGAAAGTCAGAAAATGAATATTCTCGGAATTGGACGGGACAAAATCCAAAGTGCCTATTTTTTCGGAAGTGATCAAGTGCCAGAATACGAGACGGAGAAGGGCCAGGGTCCGGCCACACCACCTGGCCGCACGGACAGGCTGGGCCTGTGCCAGGGGGTGGTGTGGTGGCTCCCGGCACCCCCTCGGCCTCTCCTTCCGCCTATATATTGCCCTCGGGACAAAACCCTAAGTACCCGATCAAAAATCCACGAAAGAGTCTGTAGCCGCTGTCATCTCCATCCCTAGATCGGGAGGAATCTGAAGCTCTTCCCGACACCCTGCCGGAGAGGGGAATTCACTCTGGAGGCCTTCTTCATCACCATGCAAGCCTCCGGTGTGATGCGTGAGTAGTTCATCCTTGGACTACGGATCCATGTAGTAGCTAGATGGCTGGTTTCTCCTCCTTTGTGCTTTCATGCTTAGATCTTGTGAGCTCCGTTCATGATCAAGATCATCTATTTTTAATTCATACATGTTGTGTTTGCGGGGATTCGATGGATATTGAGATGCTATTTCAGATTGATTATTGATTCTATCATGTCTTTGTTATTTGAGATCTTGCATGCTTTCCGTTGTTCGTAGCTATCTTGGCCAAGTAGATGCTAGCAACTCCAAGAGTTAGTATTTATGCTCGATAGTGGGTTCATGCCTCTGGTAATCTGGGGAAGTGACAGAAATCTCTAAGGTACTAGATATGTTGTTGCTACTAGGGAGAAAACAACAATCCTTTATTCATAGAACAATCGTATTGTTTACTTTACACGCAGTTCGTAAAGCAATAATCTGTTGCTTGCAACTTAATACTGGAGGGGGTTCGGATGATAACCTGAAGGTGGATTATTAGTCATAGATGCAGTTGGATGGCGGTCTATGTATTATGTTGTAATGCCCAATCAAGTCTTAGAGGAGTCAAGATGATTAGTGTATGCATGTATTGCTTTCTCGGTGTTTGTCAATTGCCCCGCTGTAATTTGTTCACCCAGCATGTTATCTATCTTAAGGAGAGCCACCTCTAGTTAACTATGGATCCTAGTCCCTTTTCTTTACATTCAATCTACAATCTTTTACTGCTTTGTGTTTACTTTCTGCAAACTTTTACTTCTTTCCATTCGATACGTTTAATCCTTTGTTTTCCGCAAAACGCGGTGAGATTGACAACCTCATCGCAAGTTGGGGACAAAGTTCTATGGTTGTGTTGTGCGGGTCTCCACGTTGCTACTAGCACCGGTAGTGCGCCTTGCCAAAGCTCAGCTAGTAACACCTTTGGGGTGTTTCCTTGCTCCTACTGGTTCGATTAAACCTTGGTTTCATAACTGAGGGAAACTTGCTGTTGTGCTCATCATACCTTCCTCTTGGGGTTCCCAACGAGCTCTACATCAACACCGTCATCAAGCATTTTTCTGGGCGCCGTGCATTGAGCCATCAAGCATTTTTCTGGCGCCGTTGCCGGAGAGTCAAGGACATCTTCACAAGGGGAGTCCCTCATAACCAATCAAATAATTTTATGCAGGATTGAACTATTCTTCAAGGAACCTATTGGATTCAGCTGCTGGAGGTACCTTTATGACCATCACTTTGGGTGCTGCAACAAAACTTCTGGACAATATGATGGTTAATTATTTTGAATGGCATATTGAGAGAGCTCCACAAGGTAAGAAGGTAAATTATGTTGAGGAAACCTCATCCTTGAGTGATAAAATTGATATTATTATTCTTTGGTTGTTAATGGGAAAGCCCATATTGATCCAAATAATGTTCCTTTAGCCTCTTTGGTTGCTCAAGAAGAGCAAGTTGATGTGAACTTCATAAGAAATAACAACTTTGGCAACAATGCTTATGGTAACAATGCTTATAGGAACAATTTTGGTAACAACAATTATAAGCCATATCCTCCCAACAATGGTAATGCTTATGGAAATTCTTACAACAATAATAAGAGTGCTCCTTCTGAACTTGAAGTTATGCTTAAAGAGTTTATTAGTAAACAAACTGCTTTCAATAAAACTATTGAGGAAAAACTCTCTAATGCTGAAAGAAATATAGCATCTTTGGCTGAAGCTCAATCTACTTTGAATAAAATGGCTGCTAAACCTAAAACTAATGAGAATCCCTTTGCAGCCACTAATGCTATACAAGTAAGAATTGATGAAAATGTTAGACTATTAGCTGAATTACATGCTAAGTGGGCAAGAGAAGATGAAATTGCTAGAAACATTAGTGTTCCTACTATCACCACCTCTAGTGTTGAGGCTAGTAATATTTCTACTACTTTAGATGATAAAGTTGATTTTGATCTTGATGGTTGCAATATCTCTGAAGTTATTAAGTTCCTACAAAAGCTTGCTAAAAGTCCTAATGCTAGTGCTATGAACATGGCTTTTACAAAACACATTACTGATGCTCTCATAAAGATTAAAGAAGAAAAGATGAAACATAAAGCTTCTATTCCTATAAAACAAGAAGATGGTTGGGAACCCATCATTAATATGAAAGTGAATGACTTTGATTTCAAAGCTTTGTGTGATCTTGATAGTAGTGTTTCTATTATGCCTAGAAGGATTTATGATATGCTTGATTTGCCTCCTCTTGAAGATTGTTATTTGAATGTCCCACTTGATGCTAATGCTAAAAACAAACTCATGGGGAGTATTAATGATGTTCTTATTATGGTTAACGATTCTTATGTCCCCGTTGATTTCTATGTTTTGGATGTTGAATACAATGCTTCTTGTCCTATTACTTTGGGAAGACCTTTTCTTAGAACTGTTGGTGCCATCATTGATATGAAAGAAGGCACCATTAAATATCAACTCCCACTCAAGAAAGGTATATAACACTCCCCTAAAAAATAGAAAAGATTTCTTTTGCTTTTCCTATGAAAACAAAATTTGGTCTTAATGCTTCTTCATTTGAGAACACTTGATTCTTTCTTTGCTTCTTATGCCTAACTTAAAGGCGTTAAAGAAAAGTACTTGTTGGGAGATAACCCAAGAGTTTTAGATGAGTCTTGGAAGTTATTACCTCCTAATAACCTCTCCTTATTCTTTTTATTTGCTTTTTGTGCCAAAAGTAACCTCTAATGAGAGTGAAGTAATGATTGGGAAAGTTGCTGTCCCGAAACAGATTTTTGTGCTTCACCGTAAAAATTCGTGAGAGAGCTATGTATGTCGGATTGAGCTGTAATTTGTTGTGCTTCTGACCCAGGTTGTTATCTAACTTTAGTTAGTTCAACACGTTTTGATTTGAGCAACAGAAGGTCTTTGAAAAAATTCGTATTTACCTGCTGGTCTGTTTTGACAGATTTCTGCATTTGCTTCTTGTTGGTTCCTTCTTGAGTTCTTTTGGGGAATTCAGCTTTCTGGAGGAAGTGCTACAGTAGCTGGTGTTCTAATGGAAGTTTATTTGGTGTTAGAACTGAACCTTGAGACTTATTTATCTTAAGTGCACTAATGTTGCTAATGAGATTGTGTGAAGTTTTGTATGAAGGAAAAAATTCAGGTGTATGGAAGGAATGAGTAATGAGATGAAGGATGAACTAAAGCTCAAGCTTCGGGATGCCACGCGTGTCACCCCAATAAATATCTAAGAAGTACAAGCGTCAAAGCTTGGGGATGCCCAAGGCATCCCCTTCTTCATCAATAAAAATTCCAGGTTTCTTCCAAACGCTTCATTTTTATTGTTTCATGCACATTTGTGTTTTTCTTGGAGCGTCTTCTTTTTTTGTTTTCGTTTGCTTTGGTTTTCTTAGTTTTCTGAATAAATTGGTTGGACCCCCTCTTTCATACTTTGGTTTGCAAATAGTTTGGTTTGGTTTGAAAAAGAGTAGGAAAGTTCATACTTATGTGGTAAAAAGAGCTCATTTTTTACTGTGGCCTATGCTTTATCATGCCATGCTTGATATTGTTTTGGCTTTATGCTTAGTATTATTTTCTGTAGCATGACTTGTTATAAACAATTGAGATTGCTTAATGTGCCTTGGATGAATCATGCGTTGTTTTAGCATATTAAAGCAAAGTATAGTGGTATTCTCCTTTGATGCTTTATTTGGGTTGACTTGGCACATGCTCACACCATGTTATGACTATCCAAAGTCACCATAGACTTTATGATCCTTTAGTTTTCAACTTGTAGTATCACTTTATGCTTTCATCAATGATGTTTTGTCGCTCTTAATGATTATGGCCATTATTGCTCTCTTAGTTTGTCGCTCCCAGTCTTTTGCTAGCCTCCACAACAAAGTATGAGTTCCACTCATGCATCCAACTCCCTAAACCAAGTTATTCCAAAGAGTCCACCATACCTACCTACTAGCTTATGCTATTCCAAGTATATTCATGCTTTTGTTTACCTTCCACTTGTTATGAGAAAACTAGTGATTAAAGCTCTCACGAACTTGATGGCACACTTTACTTTACTTGCCCTTAATAAACTTGAACCATTGTGTCTTCTATGTTGTATATGCTTGCACTTATTTGTCGGGAATTAGCAGAACCATGCTTTCATGGGGAACGCTTTCAACATTGCACTTGGTACTTGTACCTAGTTGATATCATGCTCTTTTGTATATGGATGTCATCGGTGTGAAATGAAAGGGGAGCTTGTAAGTCCATGGAGTTATGTATATGTGTTAGAGAAACACCTGGGCCGCTGGTCTAATCCATGATGACATGGTGGAAACCTGCAGCGTAACCATAATGAGCTGTCTATGAAGCATTCTTCTTATAAAAAAAGAGTCCTATTGAGAAAAAAAAAGTGATACTATGAAAAGAGGAAAGAGAGAAAAAAGCTCCATATTCCCATGGTAAATAAGAAGAATGCTGAGATGCTCGTTGTCTGCTTGCCTTGTCATTTTGATATGGGGATTCTTCTGTATCATCGGGCAAGGGGTACCCTGTTGGTGGTTCTCTATGATACACATGTACTTACGATGACAAGAACTTACCGGTGACTAAACTTGAGTAGCATGAGGAGCGGCCCTCGTATACAAGGGGCATGAGATTTTTGACTTAGAGTTCGTCAAGCATGTACACCATAGTTTGTTCACTTTAACCTTAATCACTTCAAGATGCTTATGATAGGGGCAATGAGAGCTGAAAGCTATAAGTACCATAATTTTTGGAAGCTCTTTATGAGACTTGAATCCCTACTTCCTTTTACAAAAGGCCTTTCTTCCACCATTATATTGAGTTTCCACCTTCTATCTTTATGCACCTACTTTGAGAGCATAGTGGCCATTCTTAGTTCTATGTGCATTGTCCCAAGACTAGTTGATTGATGCATAACTTGTTATTGCTTGTTTGAAACTATTGATCTAGTCACTCTTTTGAGCTTTGAAGGTGTCATATGCATTTATATTTGCTACTCTATTGAGGGACAAGCTGAATACTATTATGTTATGTTTTCTTTACGTGAAACAAACAAACTTCTTGCAAAGCATTGTTATTCATGAATCTTTTGTTTTTGCCTTTTCATGTTGCATCATAGTTTCTTTGCTTATTGCTAGAACTTTGTCTTTCATGTTATGATTGAAGTACTATGATCCCAGCTTTGAATGTTTTGCAAATACTTTGATCAAGTCTTTGATGGTGCATGTCACCTCAAAAATTATTCTTTCTTTTTATCACTTACCTACTCGAGGACGAGCAGGAGTTAAGCTTGGGGATGTTGATATATTGCAAATGTATCTATAATTTTTGATGTTCCATGCTTGGTTTTATCCACTTTCTTGTGTTTTGTTCCAACTTCGGAGTACTTTTCATATGATTTCTTGGACTAACCTATTAACAAGAGCCATAGTGCCAGCTGCCTGTTTTCTGCTATTTTTGGTTCCAGGAAAGTCAAAAAATGAATATTCTCGGAATTGGACGGGACAAAAGCCAAAGTGCCTATTTTTCCGGAAGTGATCAAGTGCCAGAATACGAGACGGAGAAGGGCCAGGGGCCGGCCACACCACCTGGCTGCGCGGCCAGGCTGGGCCCGTGCCAGGGGGTGGTGTGGTGGCTCCCGGTACCCCCTCGGCCTCCCCTTCCGCCTATATATTTCCCTTGGGATGAAAACCCTAAGTACCCGATCAAAAATCCACGAAAGAGTCTGTAGCCGCCGTCATCTCGATCCCTAGATCGGGAGGGATCTGAAGCTCTTCACGGTACCCTTCCGGAGAAGGGAATTCACCCTGGAGGCCTTCTTCATCACCATGCAAGCCTCTGGTGTATGCGTGAGTAGTTCATCCTTGGACTATGGATCCATGTAGTAGCTAGATTTCTGGTTTCTCCTCCTTTGTGCTTTCATGTTTAGATCTTGTGAACTCCGTTCATGATCAAGATCATCTATTTGTAATTCATACATGTTGTGTTTGCGGGGATCCGATGGATATTGAGATGCTATTTCAGATTGATTATTGATTCTATCATGTCTTTGTTATTTGAGATCTTGCATGCTTTCCGTTGTTAGTAGCTATCTTGACCAAGTAGATGCTAGCAACTCCAAGAGTTAGTATTTATGCTCGATAGTGGGTTCATGCCTCTAGTAATCTGGGGAAGTGGCAGAAATCTCTAAGGTACTAGATGTGATGTTGCTACTAGGGAGAAAACAATAATCCTTTGTTCATAGAACAATCGTATTGTTTACTTTACACGCAGTTCGTAAAGCAATATATGTTGCTTGCAACTTAATACTGGAGGGGGTTGGGATGATAACCTGCAGGTGGATTATTAGTCATAGATGCAGTTGGATGGCGGTCTATGTATTATGTTGTAATGCCCAATCAAGTCTTAGAGGAGTCAAGATGATTAGTATATGCATGTATTGCTTTCTCGGTGTTTGTCAATTGCCCCGTTGTAATTTGTTCACCCAGCATGTTATCTATCTAAGGAGAGCCACCTCTAGTGAACTATGGATCCCGGTCCTTTTCTTTACATACAATCTACAACTGTTTACTTCTTTGTGTTTACTTTCTGCAAACTTTTACTTCTTTCCATTCGATACGTTTAATCCTTTGTTTTCTGCAAAACACGGTGATATTGACAACCTCACCGCAAGTTGGGGACAAAGTTCTGTAGTTATGTTGTGCAGGTCTCCACGTTGCTACTAGCACCGGTAGTGTGCCCTGCCAAAGCTCAGCTAGTAACACCTTTGAGGTGTTTCCTTGCTCCTACTGGTTCGATTAAACCTTGGTTTCATAACTGAGGGAAACTTGCTGTTGTGCTCATCATACCTTCCTATTGGGGTTCCCAACGAGCTCTACATCAACCACGAGCCATCAACACTTTTCTGGGCGCCGTGCATTGAGCCATCAAGGGTCTCAGCCATATGGTCGTTGTCAGTCTAGAAAATATTTTGGTAGCTATTTATGCTAGGGAAAAACTAAACGTGAGAGTAGGACTGCTTCCATTTTTCTTCTTATCAACCCACCCACCATTTTCTGGTAAGGAAGTGCAACGTTTGTCTATCCTCTTCTAAAAAGTCAAACTAGGATTCACATGTGTGGGGTTTCCGGAGTACCATAGGATGTGTGTGTTAATCCTTTGCTGATCTGTTGCATCCAACCTTGTTGTCGCAAATTGCCTTTGGTTATCAACTATTGGTACATTCCATACCGACATGCTTTGTTTAAACCGACATGATCTATCCGACTCTTTGTAAACCGATGCGATCTTTCTTACTCTTTGTTAACCAACGCAATCTTGTTAAGGGTGTTCTTCCTTCCTACATGCTTTCACAGAATGTGGAGTTGCTAATCTCTATCTGTTAAGTTGTTTTGCGCATCTAGTTGGTTTTTAATAACGAAAAATGTGGAAAAAAAATTCTTTGATACATATGTGTTTCCACACTCCTTTTCAGTCATGTGAGATACACTATTCACCTTCTTTTGTCGGCATGTCTATGCTAACTTGATCTTTTGCTACTGGCTCATAATCCTGAAGTTTTACTTCATCTTCAATTCTTTTGTAGGTAAATACATAATGTGTGTCGATTTGATGCTTGTGATTGTAATTTGGTTCTCACTATAGCTATATTATACTTATCATGAGTGGAATATGGTTAATGCTATCAACCTAATCCTCCAAATGATTGTGGTTATCTCTTGTGATTTTGAGTTATACCATGATCATATATTTATCATTTCCAAATATGCTTGGTAATTAGAAGATTACTTAAGGCACTATGGTCGATTATCATTCGTCATCATGCTTCACTTCCTTTGAAATCCATATCTACAAGGTTCTCTTTGATACGAGAGAATCTCATTCTTTCCATCTCTGATAGCTTTTCTTAATGTATGAGTTACCATCGGTTCTTATCCAAAATCTCTTCTCTTTTCGTCCGGTGATCCGATCAACTATGTGGACAACTCATGTATCATCCCAAAACTTTAGTCAATATTATCAAATCCTAATCACCCAATTTAGGGTTAACAAAAACTTTTATTAAAGAAAAGGCATATGAGTGCATGTGTGTTGGCATTAGTGTAGATTTGAGTGTATATGCCATGCTTGATTGTTCTAAATGTTATGGAATGGTTTGTAGGTGAATGCCACATCAACTAGACCATTTACAAGAAAATCGAAAGAAAAACAAATCAAATAAGAATAAATAAACTAAATGGTCATTTTGACCATTTTAATCTACTAGGCCACTTTAGGTGTTCCTAGAAGAAAATTCCTAACAAAAGCATTTCTAATTATTTTCACCCCTTGTTAGACCAAGTAAATATGTATCAAAGCCCACTTTAAAAACTTACAAAAACATCTAGCAAATCAATTTAAAGGACATTTAAAAATTGAATCAAGTGTAGGTGTTAAGATCACACTTTTCCAAAAACCCACAAAATGAGTTCACCTTGACTTATCCCATCAAACCTATCTCAAGCTTAATACAAGATCACTCAAAAAAGTTGAATCAAAAATTCAAAAATAAATTTCATGTAGCCATTTTATCAAACACTTGGCAGGCACAGAATAAACACTAGCCTAACTTCACTGTTTTATACAGTGATCATCGACCCATTTGTCCCCTAGTTACTCCCCTATTCCCTCTAAGCCTAACCCAGCCCTAGACCAGCTCCCTCTTATTCGCTGGCACATTGGAGCATCGCCAAAATGTGGTCATCACTGGCTGACCATGGCCAGCTCGCACCAGACTGCCCCGCGCCCATCAAGCATGTCCACAAGCATCACTGCAGCCTAACGCCACCCCCTATCCAGGCCACAGCCACAGCTGAGCCGTGGACCACACTAGCACCACCGTGCACCACCTCTCTGCGCCATATCCAGAGCGCGCCAGTGCGTCATGCCTG
Organism: Avena eriantha; assembly: GCA_910589775.1. NCBI lineage: Eukaryota > Viridiplantae > Streptophyta > Magnoliopsida > Poales > Poaceae > Avena > Avena eriantha. The sequence continues at coordinate 392,832,293 of OU342744.1, read as the reverse complement.
ACCTGCTCGCACGCGTCGTGCCTTGACCTCCTCTTGCGTGCACAGACCGCCATGATAGCAACACCCCGGCAGACACCCCCGTTTGCCGCCACACGACCCGCAGCAGCCGCACACCGCCGCAAGCACCTCTGCCTCCACCCATAGCGCTGCACACACCAGACCAAACCCAGCCGCCCCACGCCTCGCCTTTAAGCCAGCAACGACCGCCAGGAGACACCACACCGTACACCTACCCCAGCCATGCCCTTAGCTCTCTATGCCGCCCTCGCCGGAGAAGCCAGCCCGTGTCCTTATGTCCCCTTGTCGAGCTATAAAAGGAGGCCACCCTAGCCTCCAATCCTCACACCACTCGACTCCCCACTCACCCCTGAGCCTCCCACACCTCCTCCCAGAGCAAGGTGAGCACCACCATGCTGGAATTGCACTAGAGTCCGCCGCTACTAGAGGAGAAGGGTGCCCTCGATTGTAACCACCCCGAGCCCTGCCGTGATCGTGCCTCACCTCGCCATCGTCTACCACGCCGTTCGCCCCCATCGCCGAGCCTAGCTGGAGCCTAGGTGAGCCCCGTGAGACCCCCACCACCGTGTTAGGTTTAGCTTGTCGCCGGAGTTGTTCGTCGTCGACGGCGACCCTGAGCCGTCGATCTTGCTTCTAATAGTAGGGCTCAGGATCAATGATACGATTTTGCGTAGAATAGGTCACTGACCAGTGGACCCCCTCTGTCAACCGCATGCTGCGCTGCGCTGTGTAGCTGGGCCGGCCCGTTAGCTTTCCCGCGTTGGCCCAAAAATTCAAATAAGTTATTTTCCAATTTAGTTGAAATCATATTCTATACCTAGATTAAAAAATCAATTCAGAGAGTTTCACTTAACCAAATGGCATGATTCAAATTTTTTTAGAAAGATAATTAAAGTATCTATCCAAGCCCGTTGGATTTAAATCCATTGGAGTAAGAGATAATCTATAGCAAAAATAACAAGAAAGAGCCTTTTGCAACTTCAAACATTTTTCAAAAATCAACCATAACAGCTTTTGAGTAGATTCCAACTCTCAAAAATCACATTTGATAATATCTATCTGAATATATAAAAATAATTAGGTTTGCATGCAGTGACTTTGGGCTAGTACCAAAATAATGCTAATACGGCATTTCTAGTCACTTTAAATCTATTAAATAATAATCTTAAACTTTATAAAATGTGACCAACCATTTAAATCACATTCCCATGTTTTAGAATATGTGGTGATGACATGTGTCAACATGATCCCATATTTTGACTGGAGAATATTAAATCTTAATTAATTTCAATGAGTAGAAATTACTTTTCTAAAATAAAATAAATAAGACTAAGTCTTTATTTCATGTGGTGATTGTGATGAGGCTAGATCATCAAGTATGAGCCTTAGTATGCTAAATAGACTTAGTTAAGTATTGTTTGGTGATTGTGTACCCCGTATTCATTTATAGACGATAGTACCGACCAAGGATACGAGGAGGAGGAGTACTACCAAGCAGAAGACGAAGAGAACTTCTATCACTTCACCAATTAAGGCAAGCCATCACTAGTAAGCAAGTTAGCCCCGTGCACGCTAACAATTGCAAGTATTATACCTATGCAAGCTATTATTGGCAAGCTATATCTATGCAAGATGCATTAGGCATGCTTTGGTTTGACCATTTTGATTATACCAATCCCAAGTTTTACTTGAAAGCTTTATTTGTTTACTTTACCAATGTTCTTTACTTTTAAGATATATAATATCAAGAGTATAAAACTAGGCATATCTAGTTGTACTTAGATATCATTCTATGCCATGAGATTGAAGATTAGCACCCCTCATTAGTGAACACTCTTAACCTTAGTGGCTAGTGCTAAGAATAAAACTTGATCACTTTAGATGGGAATATTTGATGAAAATGATTATGAAAACCTTGGTATGATGAGTCATTCTATTGAAATGTTTTGACATGTGTTGATAAGCACAAATGGATTTGATGATGAAAATGTTGAGGCATGAGCCTTCGCCCTTTATAAAAACTGATGGTTGGGTTCGGATGCGATACCATTCCAATTTTACCGTACAACCATAATACCTGAATTGGGTAAGGCTTAGCCGGAAGTTTATATGCATTAGTATGGGTTCCCTCGCGGGAGAGGTTTGAGGTGAGGCTACCTCTTGAAGATGTCCACCTATGAAGTGCCCAGGATGGCAGATGGCCATGGCTGGGAGGCCAAGCTCATAGGGGAGGTGCCTATACTAGAGTGTGTCATTGAAAAGCTATGATTGATTATCCGCATACTAAGTATGATGATTCAGGGTTATCCCTGACGGATGTATCGAATTTTGCGGTGAAAGTGTACCACCTCTGCAGAGTGTCAAACTATTCGAATAGCCGCGTCCGAGGTCATGGACAGTTGTAGTGGCCATACTGTTCTTTTGTCAGATATTTTCAAAATGACTTGTGAAAGGAATTGTGACTTTGACTTGACCACAACAGGGTTGTGTGAAAGCTAGTTTCCCACTTAAAGTAATTTAAAACCTTTACTTAGTTTTCTTTACTTCTGAACTCAGTTTAGATAAATCTGGCTTTTTGCAAACAAACCTAGAGCTTAAGATTCCTACTAGAACTACCTTACTTGTTAGTGAGAGTTTGCGAGTACTTAAAGAGTACTCATGTCTTTGTCCCTGGCTATTCCCGTGGCCAGACTATGAGGAGGACTACCAGGAGGATGGACAGCAGGACGTCTACGACAATTAGGATCATCTCCCATCAGCAGCATTGCATGTGACACTAAAGATGGAGACCGCTACTACGCTTACTATTCCGCTGCTTGTTTGTATTAAGACTGGAAAATGAGATCCTTTATTCATGTAAAACCTTATTATGGTTTGTAATGGATGATGTACTGTGATATCCAATATGTTATGTCTCGCAAAAGGGGTCATCTTGGGATTACGAGGTATGGCAAAATAGGCATCTGGGATTAAAAATCCGGGTGTTGACAAGTTGGTATCAGAGCCATCCTGACCATAGGAGACCCTAGTTAAAATGGACGTCCGAACAAAAACTTAGTTTCAAAACATAGGAAGTGAATATTTACGAAAACCTATTCCCACTCTTATCCTTGAGATTCTTTCAAAAAAAATCATGTTCCTCAAAAATTCTTATACTACTACATAAAATTTGACACACTTGATCACCTCACTAACTTACTCATCCTAAATTCTTAAAGATGGAAGTTCAGTATGTTCTACCAGTTGGGCAACAGAGGCCAAATGATATTTGAGAGGTATCTCGATGCACTGTCAGAGTATTTGGAGCGCCCGCATCCGGAATTCTTTGGAGCTCAACTCAAGGATTTCCCCGGAGGAGATCTACAATGGCTGATAGTTGCGGATCTTCGAGGCAAGATGGAAGCACCCCTTTCTGAGAAGATTCAATTCACCGTGAGAGAGAACAATTGGCTAGATGGATTAGCCAGGGCTATGCATGAAGCTCTTGCCCGTCTGTGTGGGCAAAACATCAACTTGATCTAGGGAACTCGCTTTGCGCACTACGCAAGGCGTGATTCTATGGGAATGCCATTGGAGATGCCAAGTCACCCATAGATGAAGTGCCAAGTGGAAAATCTTGACTTCCTGCTGTATGATAGGCAGAAGGAATTGGAAATTCCCGAGCTTGCGCCAACCACAACCTTGCCATTGCTGCTAAGAAGGATCAGACTCTCACCATGCTCGTCAAGGATCGCCAATCACTTCGTCGTCAACGCGAGAAGAAGGATCGCACCATCGCTCGTCTTCACAAGGAGGTTGCCGACCTCGAGAAGACCATCCGTGAGCAAGAAGTCCAGCTTGAAGCAAAATAAGAAGAGGAAGAAGCTGAAGACATCTAGGGAGATATTCACTCGTACCTTAGCGATGGCAATGACTACCTGGAGGATGACGCCATGGATTTCTACACCGATGATGATTCTGACTTCATTGATGATGAGTAGATGCACTTGATCACTACCGTAGGAGTTGTATCAGTCCCATTGTATCTTAGTTCACAGAATGGTTCTTAAAACCATAGGTTTTCCATTTGTGTGTGGTTTGTGTTTGTATTGTGTGCTTGAATGAAGGAATGAATGAGAGGAAGTTGTTAGTTTGAAAAACCTGAGTCAAACTCAAAGTCTAAAGCTTTTGAAAACAAAACCTTAGAACTTTCCCTCTTACCCCTTTATCTATCTCAATCTTTAGATGACTCGTGGAAACCAAGGAGGGAGCAGCTCATCGCAGGACCCGATGTTGCAGATTTTGCAAATACTAGTTTCCGAATGTGAAGCTAGTAGAGCTGAGCATCAAGCCAACCTAGCCACTCTTCAATAGATAGCTCAGATGGCCCACAATAATCAAGGCCAAGGCAATCAGGATCATCATGGATCCAACCATGCCCAGAAGTATCGCCCCAACCCGTCTGCAGGATATGCCCCAAGAAATAATAGACCCCCAATGTCTCGTCCAAGCTACCCCAACCATAGTGGAGGAAACGTGAAGTCCAGAGGAAACAACAACAACAACCCCGACAACTCCAACAACTTCAACCGTGCACCGCCCAAGTCCAACAACAACAACATCAATACTGCCCCAAGGACTGGAAGAAATGTCGTGCCTGTTGCAGCCAAATACAAGTCCCAAATTACTTGCTTTGAATATGGATTCAAGGGTCACTAATCCAACGAGTGTCCCAAGAAGCTTGTAGCCACAACCAATGTGAATGCACCAGCTCAGCAGCAACGCCCTGTTCATCCTGGAAGAAGATTCGCCCCAGGGAACTCGCTCAACCGCAACGGCTGTCTGTTCCACATGAATGCTGAAGAAGCCCAGGAAGCGCCAGATGTCGTGTTGGGTATGTTTTATGTTAACTCAGTACTAGCAAGAGTGTTGTTTGATTTTGGAGCATCGCACTCGTTTGATACAGAAGAATTTACATGCACTAGTAAGATTCAACTAACAAAATTGAAGCATGTTATGATAGTTCAAATACCCGGTTCAACCACCAAAGCTAGAAAAATTTGCAAGGCTGTACCTATCAGAATCCATGGGATAGATTTTTATGCCAATATAGTAGTACTTGGAACCAAAGGTTTGGAAGTAGTACTAGGAATGGATTAGATGTCGCAACATAAAGGATTGATCAACTGTGTCAAGAAAGCCATAACCATGACTAGTAGTTCTGGAGTATCAGTAGAGCATGTATCTGAGACTTTGCCCCGTCAATTCAAGTGCAACAAGAGTCTAGCCCAACCAACCATTAACCAAGTAAGAGTAGTCTATGAATACCCCGACGTATTCCCAGATGAATTGCCCGGTATGCCCCCAGATCGGGATATCGAGTTCATTATTGAACTAATTCCTGGAACTGGACCCATAGCTCAGAGACCTTATAGCATGAACCCATCTGAATTAGTGGAGCTGAAGAAGCAACTTGATGCTATGCTAGTGAAAGGTTGGATTCAACCAAGCGCATCACCATGGAGATCGCCCGTCTGTTTGTGGACAAGAAGGATGGAGGTAACCGTTTATGCACAGATTACCGGAAGCTGAATGATGTCACCATCAAGAACAAGTACCCACTGCCCAAGATAGAGGATCTGTTTGATTAGTTGACTGGTGCCAGAGTGTTTTCTAAGATTGATCTTAGGACTGGTTATCACCAACTCAAAATTCGTTCAACGGATATTCCAAAGACCACCTATACCACCATATATGGATTGTATGAGTATACGGTCATGTCTTTTGGATTAACCAAAGCCCCTGCTTATTTCATGAATCTCATGAATAAGATTTTTATGAACTTTCTGCATACGTTTGTCGTTGTTTTTATCGACGATATTCTAATCTATTTAAAGTCAGAAGAAGACCATGAGCAACATCTGAGAACCATCCTCGAAAACCTGAGAGAGCATCAGTTGTATGCCAAGTTTAGCAAATGTGTGTTCTGGCTGAAGGAAGTAGTATTCCTAGGACATATTGTGTCGGCAGGAGGAGTCGCTGTTGATCCTGCCAAGATCAAAGATGTCAAAGAATGGAAAGCCCCAACCAGTCAAACCAAAGTCCGTGCATTTCTCGGATTAGCGGGATATTACCGCAAGTTTGTTGAAGGATTTTCGAGCATCGCAAGCCCAATGACACAACTGCTGAAGAAAGATAAGAAGTTCGAATGGACTGACAAATGTGAAGCAAGTTTTCAAGAGCTCAAGAAGAAATTGATTTCAGTCCCAATCTTGATTATGCCAGATATCAAGAAGCCTTTTGATGTGTATTGTGATGCATCCAAGATTGGTCTCGGACGTGTGTTGATGCAAGAAGGCAAAGTCATTGCATATCTGTCCCGACAACTGAAGAGCATGAGCAAAACTATCCTACCCATGATCTCGAACTAGCAGCCATAATTTTGGCATTGAAGACATGGCATCATTACCTTATGGATAACCGCTGTGAGATTTATTCGGATCACAAGATCCCGAAGTATATTTTCACTCAGAAGGAGCTGAATATGAGGCAAAGGAGATGGATAGAGTTAATCAAGGATTATGACCTTGACATTCATTATCACCCCGACAAAGCCAATGTGGTAGCCGATTCTCTTAGCAGACTGCCGTGTAGATTAAAAACCATGATCAAAGAAGCCCAGCCAAGTTTGCATGAATAGTTGGAGCAGTTTAGAACGAAGCTAGTTAGCAAAGGATTTTTAGCTAGCATTGAACTTCAACCCACTTTGATCAGTCAGATCAAGGAAGCCCCGAAGGGAAATGCAAGTATCGGCGGAATCAAGCATCGTATCGGTACAGGGAAGGTACCCGCATTCACCGAAGATGAAGAAGGAGTTTTGTGGTACAAAGGTCATATCTGTGTGCTAGCAGATTCGGAGCTGAAGCAAGTTATCATGCAAGAAGTTCATGATACTCTTTATTCTATCCATATTGGAGGCAAAGATGTATTAGGATTTGAAGGAGCAATTTTTGTGGCACAAGATGAAGAGAGAAATCGGAAGCTACATAGCCAAGTGTGATATCTCTCAAAGAGTCAAAGTGGAACATCAGAGATACGCATGACTGTTGCAACCATTGCAGATTCCGGAATGGAAATGGGATTCTGTCAGAATGGATTTTATCACCGGTTTGCCTACTTCTAGTAGGGTAAATGACTCTATTTGGGTCATAGTTGATGGACTATCCAAGGTAGCCCATTTTATACCAGTCAAGATAACCTACCAGAGTTCGAAGCTAGCAGAGTTGTACATTGCTAGAATTGTCAGTTTGCATGGAACCCCTAAGACCATAGTGTCGGATTGAGGAACCCTATTTACCTCAAGATTTTGGCAGAAAGTCCAAGAAGGATTAGGGACCAAGTTGAATTTCAGCACAGCTTATCACCCGCAGACTGATGGACAGACTGAAAGAGTCAACCAAATCTTAGAAATATGTTGATAGATTGTGTGCTAGAGTATGGATAGAAATGGGAAGATTGTCTGCCTTTCGCAGAATTCTCGTACAACAACAGTTATAAAGCTAGTTTGCAAATGGCCCCATTTGAGTTCTTATATAGAAGAAAGTGTCATACCCCTTTGAATTGGTCGCAAGTAGGAGAGAGTCAGATTTTCGGACCCGATATCCTACGAGAAGCCGAAGAGAAGGTTCACAAAGTCCGTGAGCACCTCAAGACAACCCAATCTAGACAAAAGAGTTATGCTGAAAAAAGACGTAGAGACCCGACTTTCAATGTCGGAGATTTTGTCTATCTCCAAGTGTCGCCGTTGAAAGGAATGCAGCGTTTCTAGCTGAAAGGAAAGTTAGCCCCCAGATATATTGGACCCTTTAAGATTCAGAATCATTGAGGAGAAGTATCTTATCAACTGGAACTGCTAGAGGATATGTCAACCATCCATAATGTGTTCCATATCTCGTTACTTCGCAAGTGCTTAAAAGTGCCGGAGAAGACTGAAGTTTTCAAGAACATCAATCACCGAGCCATTGATATCAACAAGGATCTGATGTATCGTGAAGTGCCCATTCGTATCTTGGAAGAAGCTTTCAGAACCACCAGGACCCGGAGTATCAAGTTTCTCAAGATCCAATGGAGCAACCATACCGAAGAAGAAGCTACCTGGGAGCGAGAAGATTACATTAGGACTGAGTTTCCAGATCTCTTTAGTTCCTAGTTTTTCTTAAATCTCGGGACGAGATTTTGTTTAAGGAGGGAAGGTTTGTAACATCCCAAAACTTTAATAAATATTATCAAATCCTAATCACCTAATTTAGGGTTAACAAAAACTTTTATTAAAGAAAAGGCATATGAGTGCATGTGTGTTGGCATTAGTGTAGATTTGAGTGTATATTCCATGCTTGATTGTTCTAAATGTTATGGAATGGTTTGAAGGTGAATGCCACATCATCTAGACAATTTACAAATCCAAAGAAAAAGAAATCAAATAAGAATAAATAAACCAAATGGTCATTTTGACCATTTTAATCTACTAGGCCACTCTAGGTGTTCCTAGAAGACAATTCCTAACAGAAGCATTTCTAATTCTTTTCACCCCTTGCTAGACCAAGTAAAGATGAATCAATGCCCACTTTACAAACTTACAAAAACATCTAGCAAATCAATTTAAAGGACATTTAAAAATTGAATCAAGTGTAGGTGTTAAGATGACACTTTTCCAAAAACCCACCAAATGAGTTCACCTTGACTTATCCCAGCAAACCTAGTCTCTCTAGCTTAATACCAGATCACTCAAAAAATTTGAATCAAAAAAAATTCAAAAATAAATTTCATGCGGCCATTTCATCACACTTGGTAGGCACAGAATAAACACTAGGCTAACTTCACTGTTTTATACAGTGATCATCGACCCATTTGTCCCCTAGTTACTCCCTTATTTCCTCTAAGCCTAACCCAGCCCTAGACCAGCTCCCTCCTTCACCGATGGCACAGTGGAGCACCATCGAAATGTGGTCATCGCCGGCTGACCACGGCCAGCTCGCACCAGACCGCCCTACGTCCATCCAGCATGTCCACTAGCATCGCCACAGCCTACCACCACCCCTTGTCCAGGCCACAGCCCCAGCCGAGCTGTGGACCACACTAGCACCGCCGCACACTGCCTCTCTACGCCATGTCTAGAGCGCGCCAGTGCGCCACGCCTGACCAGCTCGCACGCGCCGTGCCTTGACCTCCCCTTGCATGCACAGACCCGCCATGATAGCAACACCCCGGCATACACCCCCGTTCGCCGCCACGCGACCCATGGCAGCCGCACGCCGCCGCAAGCACCTCTGCCTCTTCCTAGAGCACCGCACGCACCATACCAAACCTAGACGCCCCACGCCTCTCCTTTAAGCAAGCAACGACCGCCAAGAGACACACACCGTACACCTACCCCAGCCATGCCCTTAGCTCTCTGTGTCGCCCTAGCCGGAGATGCCAGCCCGCACCGTTCTGTCCCCTCGCCGAGTTGTAAAAGGAGGCCACCCCAGCCTCTAATCCTCACACCACTCGACTCCCCACTCACCCCTGAGCCTCCCACACCTCCTCCCGGAGTAAGGCGAGCAGCACTATGCCAGAATTGCACCAGAGTCCGCCGCTGCTGGAGGAGAAGGGCGTCGTCGATGGCGACCACCCCAAACCCTACCGTGACCGCGCCTCACCTCGCCATCGTCTACCACGCTGTTGGCCCCCGTTGCTGAGCCTAGATGGAGACCAGGTGAGCCCCGTGAGACCCCTACCACCGCGTTAGGTTTAGCTCGTCGCCGGAGCTATTCGTCGTCGACGACGACCCTCAGTCCTCGATCTTGCTTCTAATCGTAGGTCTCAAGATCAACGATACCATTTCGCGTAGAATAGGTCACTAACCAGTGGACCCCCTCTGTCAGCCATGCGTTGCGCTGCGCTGTGCAGCTGAGCTGGCCCGTTAGCTTTCCCGCGCTGGCCCAAAAATTCAAATAAGTGATTTTCCAATTTAGTTGAAATTATATTCTGTACCTAGATTCAAAAATCAATTCAGAGAGTTTCACTTAACAAAATGGCATGATTCAAATTTTGTTAGCAAGATAATTAAAATACCTATCCAAGCACGTTGGATTTAAATCAATTGGAGTTAGAGAAAATCTATAACAAAAATAACAAGACAGATACTTTTGCAACTTCAAACATTTTTCAAAAATCAACCATAATAGCTTTTGAGTAGATTCCAACTCTCAAAAATCACATTTGATAATATATATCGGAATATATAAAAATAATTAGGTTTGCATGCAGTGAATCTGGCTAGTACCAAAATAATACTAATAGGGAATTTCTAGTCACTTTAAATCTATTAAATAATAATCTTAAACTTTATAAAATGTGACCAACCATTTAGATCACATTCCCATGTTTTAGAATATGTGGTGATGACATGTGTCAACATGATCCCATATTTTGACTGGAGAATATTAAATCTTAATTAATTTTAATGAGTAGAAATTACTTTTCTAAAATAAAATAAATAAGACTAAGTCTTTATTTCATGTGGTGATTGTGATGAGGCTAGATCATCAAGTATGAGCCTTAGTGTGCTAAATAGACTATAAGTATTGTTTGGTGATTTTGTACCCCGTATTCATTTATAGACGATAGTACCGACCAAGGATACGAGGAGGAGGAGTACTACCAAGCAGAAGACAAAGAGAACTTCAATCACTTCACCAATCAAGGCAAGCCATCACTACTAAACAAGTTAGTCCCTTGCAAGATAACACTTTCAAGTATTATACCTATGCAAGCTATTATTGGCAAGCTAGATCTATGAAAGCTTTCCCCTAAGCAAGATGCACTAGGCATGCTTTGGTTCTACTATTTTGATTATACCAATCCCAAGTTTTACTTGCAAGGTTTATTCGTTTACTTTACCAAAGTTCTTTACTTTTAAGATAGATAGCATAAAGAGTATAAAACTAGGCCTATCTAGTTGTACTTAGATGTCATTCTATGGCATGAGATTGAAGATTAGCACCCCTCATTAGTGAACACTCTGAACCTTAGTGGCTAGTGCTAAGAATAAAACTTGATCACTTTAGATGGGAATATTTGATGAAAATGATTATGAAAAACTTGGAATGATGAGTCATTCTATTGAAATGTTTTGACATGTGTTGAGCAACACAAATGGATTTGATGATGAAAATGTTGAGGCATGAGCCTTCGCCTTTTATAAAAACTGATAGTTGGGTTCGGATGTGATACCATTCCAATTTTACCGTACAACCACAATACCTGAATTGGGTAAGGCTTAGCCGGAAGTTTATATGCATTAGTATGGGTTCCCTCGTGGGAGAGGTTTGAGATGAAGCTACCTCTTGATGATTTCCACCTATGAAGTGCACAGGATGGCAGATGGCCATGGCTGGGCAGCCAAGCTCATAGGGGAGGTGCCTATACTAGAGTGTGTAATTGAAAAGCTATGATTGATTATCCGCATAGTAAGTATGATGATTTAGTTTTATGCTTGACGGATGTATCGAATTTTGTGGTGAAAGTGTACCACCTCTGCCAAGTGTCAAATTATTCGAATAGTCGCGTCCGCGGTCATGGACAGTTGGAGTGGCCATATTGTTCCGTCGTCGGATATTTTCAAAATGACTTGTGACATGAATTGTGACTTTGACTTGACCACAACAGGGTTGTGAATATGAAAGATAGTTTCCCACTTAAAGTGATTTAAAACCTTTACTTAGTTTTCTTTACTTCTGAACTCAGTTTAGATAAATCTGGCTTTTCGCAAACAAACCTAGAGCTTAAGCTTCCTACTAGAACTATCTTACTTGTTAGTGATAGTTTGCGAGTACTTAAAGAGTACTCATGGCTTTGTCCCTTGCTATTCCCGTGGCCAGACTATGAGGAGGACTACCAGGAGGATGGACAACAGGACGTCTACGATAATTAGGATCATCTCCCATCGTCAGCATTGCCTATGACATTGAAGATGGAGCCTGCTACTACGCTTACTATTCCGCTGCTTGTTTGTATTAAGAGTGGATCATGAGATCCTTTATTCGTGTAAAACCTTATTATGGTTTGTAATGGATGATGTATTGTGATATCCAATCTGTTATGTCTTGCAAAAATTGTAATCCTGGGATTGTGAGGTATGTCATAACAAGCATCTGGGATTAAAAATCCGGGTGTTGACAACTCCACATCTCCTTTTCTCTTCCGAAGGGCCAGATAATCTATTCTTTAAATTCATCTTTGCCAACACAAATCCTTGCTCGTAATGTTGATCTTTCGAAGAGCGTTGAGCTCAGAAAGTCTTTCGAGCATTCGATTGTTTCTTCTGCCTCATGAACTTTGTATTCTTGGAATATCTCGATAATTCTCGATGGTATATCTTATCGATATTCTCGCCTATTCTATATCAAAGAAAAAACATGAAGAACATATTCTTTTCATCCTCGCAAGCTTCGAGAACATCGCATTTGTGCAAAGTTCTCAAAGTGCAAGTTCTGACTTTTTGAAGTCACCTATCTCGACCACGTCCTTCTACAAAAGACATCGCTGCAATTCTGGAATCATCAAGTCAACTGTTAATTCCATCCTCCACCTTCAATCATATCTAGAGCTTTTCCTTTGTTTGGCAAGTTATCATCGTCGTTCTGTTGAAGTTTCCTCAAGACTGTTAAATCTCTCTTGGATCTTCTCAAGGAGGACAAAGAAATTATGTTGGTTTTCCACACATCAAGATCTTTTGGAAACCCTCTCGTTTTATCTTCTATCCTCAATCCGCCAGTTGCCGTGAAGATTTTTCCAGATCTTTCGTAAGTCTTCTATTCAAGTTTTGGCGTTATCCTTAATCTATCTGTTGAAGACTTCATCTATTTGCCGTGAGCTTTCTTCATTTATTTCCCGATGGCTTGAGACTTCCGACACGACGACAACCTCATCATCTTCATCTACTTGGATCCGATTAATCGTTGCATCAATCTTTGTGTTCTGACGAAGCATCATGAATTCTGTTTGTCAAGATCTTTAGCCTGTTTTGGGAGTTGGGTTGCATAGTTTTCCTATTCATGTGCGAAGTAATGCTTTGAGTGTGGGATGGAGTCATGACCATACCACTACTCTTATCATTCACTCTTGTACATTGAATTGGTGGATTAATGCAATTTCACTCATTCCACGGAAGTTAGAAGTGGCCTTTATCCCTCAAGACTTTTACTTTTGTTCTTGTTTTCCGGAGTGTTGTCTCGACGAACATGAGCAACAATCTCTTGTTGGTGGTCTTGTCTATTCCTAGATGGAGCAAAATCTTCAATGATCTGGTGGGGACAAATGCAAAATATTCTCCATCCTCTTCTTTCTACCGGTGCTCGGCATCCTCTACTTTTTCTTATCAAATTCCTTTCTCTTGGTAAAGCGAGTTATGGTCAATGTCATCAATCGCAAAATCTATTGCATTAACCTCATGGTTAAGGAAAGGAATAAGCACCTCTACAATAACTCTAGATCTTCAACTTCTTTTTCAGTGTTCCACTATAAACTCGTGTCACTCTTTCTCGAAGAGATAAATCCGCACACCTCAATTGCGTGATCTTTTGATCCTTACCGGGGCAATAAGAAGCTAATCCAAGAAGGCCTCTATCCAAATCTTTCCATTGATATCAAGGAACTCTATTGATTGAAGGTAATATTGTTTTCCGGACTTCATTTCTTAAATCTAAAGGGAAAAAACAATGTTATTTTCATAGTGATTGATAACTTCTCCAAGTCACTCTTTTCTTCCCGCGAGGCAAAGAATCGTCATCACATGCATCTGTTGATTTTTAATCCTAACGGTGTGTCTTTCTTTCTCCATTATACATCGTCCTTCCATAATCTTTTCAACAAGTGGTTATATTCTTTTATCATGTTCCTCTAAGAACACCTAAGAAATGTTCATCCTATCTTTCTTGTTTCACAATAATCCTCTAGATTCTTCAAGTCCTTTGTCTCGAAGAAACAAAATGCAGACTCGCAACAAGTCTAGCAAGTTTTGCAAGGTGCAATGGTCGCACCATTTCGTTGTTCATCAACTTGGGAACGCGAGGATCACCTTCGCTCCGAACACCTGCCTCTCCTTGTGCCTTTTTTCTTTCTCCTAGGAATCTCAGGGCGAGATTCTTGTTTAGTGGGGGAGAGTTGTAGCATCCCATTTGTCTAACATCTGTAATGCTACATGGTTTAATAATAAAGTGCTACTTCCTACATATATTATTGCATCATCATTATATCATGCTCATGTCACCATGCCATCTTGCATTTGAGCATCATATAAAACTCATTTTCATTTGGTTCTTATCATCATGCTTGCATTGTATTTTGCCTCTTATTAAATGTATTTGCTTCTTGATACTTTGTATTTGGTTTGTGATATATGTTAAATGCCCAATTGGAGATGGGGGCATATCTTTTAATTTCCTTCCATCCACTAACTCTCCATATCATATTCTATTGAGATCATCTTCTTTTTCTACCATACTCTTTTCTATGTGGCATTGGTATTTTGTTTTGGTACTTAAATCAAGCCATATATAAAAGATGTGGATCCTTTCTCTATTCCTTCATGCTACATCTTGATTGATCCAACTATGCTACTTTTCCATGTACATGTCTATTCTCTAGAAACCCTTGTGTTGGCAATCTCTTTTATCTCACCTACAAGTATACATATTCCGGTTTTCTAGATGCCCTCTTGCACGTGTTGGTGCATATGCATGTCACATGCAATATAAAAGGGTCTCTTCCTTTCCATTTCAAGTTGTATGTTGATTCAACTTCTTTTTTGAGCTTGGGTTTTGATTTTGCCACAAATCAAACATATCCTCCGGCCCGTTTAAAAATTACAAAAAGTTTTCTTATTTAACTAAAAGTAGAAATTGACACTAAATCCGTCTAAAGTTTTAGCCTAAAACTAGTCCCATCTAGTCTAGTTTAGACTATGTAAAAACTCTAATCCCTTCTTTTTTATACACATATACACACACCTTACCTCTCACCTAGCTAAAATGCCAAGAATCTAAATCCTACCCTGCCGTGTGTATGTATGAAGTCACACACACACTTCATCCTGGTCTAGCTACTACCACCTGGAGCGGTTTGGTCGACCAGCTGCAACCGCAGCCTTGTATGAACCTGGTTCAACGCAATCTCCTAGAGTGGACACGAACTCGACCCTGTTTTTCTTCTCTAGCTGTTCACGTGATCAACCTGCTCATCCCTTGCCCATCGCGTGACCCTCTGTCCCTCTTGTTGCATAAAGCGACAACGGTACAGCCTCATCCTCATACTCCCCAACAGCTCTAGATCGAGATCCAGTTCAAGCCAGCCCCCTCCATCTTCCTCTCCATGGCCAAGCCTTAGCCATGGCCGTGGCCTAGTCCACCTTGCCGTGCCGCTGAGCCGGGCCACTAGAGAAGCTTCGTGGTGAAGAGAAGCTATGCATCGAGGTCGAGGGTGCCTATCTCCCGGAGCAGCCATCAAGGAGGAGAAGGTTTGTCCAACCGCAGAACACCGGTGCCGTCGCTCGTGGTCGCCGCAGTCGCCGCGACGCCCACCGGACACATCTTCCTCAAGCCTCCGCTCCCGCTCTACCTGGCTCGGCTAGGAAACGAGCCCATGGTGAGCCTCCGTACCACCGCCCCTTGCTGTCTACCGTCGTCGTAGTCACCGCTTCGCGCGTGCCGTCGCGCCGCCCGCGCGTTAACTGACACCAACTTACGCACACGCGACAGCTTGCGGCATCTCTGTTCCCGCTCGTTTCCGTCCATTACGGTCGTTCTCCGTCGCATATATTTCAGACCATTCGGTTCTCGGTGGATCTATCTTCGCAGTGTAACAAACCTCGCTCGAATCGACTCACCGTAGTCTTCAAAATCATCTCGCGGACTCTGAAGAAAAACGTCCGGAATATGTTAAAAACTAAAATACGTCTGACAGTTAACATCCAGTATTTGTTGTTTTGGCCTCTGATCATCAGCGTTCCTCCGGAGTTACAGTGTACCTCCACAGGATTTCTTTGTGTGCATCTCTTCATCTATGTTCCTTCTAGCTGTAGCATGAAACAGAACTCAAATCGGAGCAGATACGTGCTTAGAATCGTCGCGCAAAGATCATTCGAGCTAGCTTGTTTTGCGTGTTCAAACTTCAGGTTCGTCGGGGACATACTCGACCAGATCTGGCTGTTATTAAAAAAAAAAAACCCTGGCCTCTTCTATTTCCAAACTGGTGGTCCCTGTCCTCTGTTTATTTTGCCAAAAACTAAATAATAATCAATATTTTTCCTAATATTAATAATTGCTCTATATAATGATTAAATAACTTTTTTTAGTTTATAAATCCAACTAATACAATGATATATGTTTTGAGATCAGAAAAATGCTAGGAATTCAAGTATGCCATCTAAAATAATTTTTGAGCAATTTGAACTTTCTAAGTTATTTAAATGTCAATAAATGCCTTTTCTTAATAAATCCATAACTCCAAATTCGACAAATAATATGTCTAAATCGATCAGCGCGACGAGCCCGCTCTATCTATGCATTCCATGTTATGAATTGAAGGATGCATCATATAAATATTAAGTATACATTAATGTTTATGGGAGTAAACCATGACTAAAATTTTAATAAAATGTTTTGTTCTTGTACCCCACACCTCACCCATGCCATACTATGTTATGCCATGTAAATTATGCATCATTACATCATGGCATACTTGTTTGCTTGTTGCATATGATTTATATGATTGTGCTATGTATTTATTTCGGTCCGTTGTGTGTTTGGTTTTTATCTGAATAGACGCTGAGCAAGAAGAGTATCTGGAGTCTTAGGAGTATTACCCGGATCCTTATTATTCTACAACTGGACTGTCAGGCAAGCAATTCCCCATGCTTGCATACATATAGTACATATGCTTCAATCTTACTCTTGCATCATTGAGTCGCGTTTGCATTAAATTGAATCTCAAGTATTGCATAGCTTTTAATTTTAAACCCCACCAAAGCTTGTTCCACCATCCCATGAGCCATTACTACAGGAGTTGTTTGAGCCATGCGAGTCATAGAATTGCATGTGTAGGGTTTGTGCGAGTCCTTAGATAATGAGGTACATAAACAACTTAATATGAGTAGAGAACTAATGAAAGAGGCATCAGTGAGCATTATCTGTTATTTGGTTCTTTAAGCTCACTTGTGTCCCGTAGGACCCCGAGTACTTGATTCATGATCCTTGACTATTCGCATTATCCACCTACGGGAGACCCTACGAATCCTCTTTTGCTTGAGCTTGATTCGCACTTTATTTCTTGGGACCACAAACTAGTTTGCGGCTTTATTACTATCTTGTACTTATGTCATGCTTTACTACTTTATTTATGATTGTGTATGTAGCACCTATACTACGGAATGTTTACGCGGTATCGACAAGCCCAGTCATATTTTCGGATTTCCAGTCGTTTACAGCCATTGTCACAAACCCTAGGTCTGTCTCGGAGCCGACCAACTTATTGGGGTGGCCCCTGAAATAATTTATGAATCATGTGAATGCTTTGTCGTGAGGCCTCGTTGCATTTTATTTGGTTCTTCCCGAGGTCGATCGTGTGTGTTGCTATTTGTGCACCCCTACAGGGTAAATCTTCCTCAAAGCCGTGTCCGCGGTTATGGACGACTTGGAGCACAATTTCTACATCATAGACAAACATAACTAAAGTACCGCATTTAATCTGACTAAGACATGACTAGTTAGTACAACACTCATAGAATGGTTAAAAAAATTGCTAACGGATGGGTTGTTCTTTCGCCTTCTCGTCGGTAAGCGAGAAGGAGGACGAGCGAGGTTATTTATGTTGCTTATATAATTGTTGCTATTAATTAACGGGCATCCGTCCATCTCTGGTTGGGCAGATGTGTAGCGGGTCTCTATAGCTCCTTGTAGATAGTATCTTTCGCTGCAATTGCATCACCCAGGTTGTTCTCTTTAGCTGCATTAAGACTTGCTAAGTACCCCTAGGGTCTCACACGATAAATATTTGGTTTAGGTGGACAAGCATACTCTCAGGAAGGCTACTGGGATGAGACCGATGGTGGTAGCAATAACCATCAGGTGTAGAGATTCCGGGGATAGAGATCCATGAGATATGTGGACGGGATGTGCTTATTTTCAGGGCATCTTATGCCGATTTTCTTCTTATCCGTACTCGGATCATGTTTTCCGCTTCCACTTGATACTCTGATGTGTGATGTTTGAGGATGTATCCTAAAATATTATATCTATATAGGATATTTGGATCTTGTTGTATGGCGTTGAATATTTCTATTTCCATTGTTTCTAGATGGTGTGACTCTAATGTCTATTGTAAATCGCAGACATACATGCTCATTTGTGTATGCCGTGGTCGCGTTACCTGTCGCTTACGCCGCTCACTGTTGTCCCGATGTTCTTGAAAGTGGATAAGGGGTAGGCCGGTATCGTGCCCTGCTCCGCTTCGACGGGGCTACACGTGGGTGGCCTTGGGTCTCTGCAGTAGAATCCCTTGTCCACTTTTGGTTCGTCCAGGCTTGAACTTAGAGCGTAATATCCGAGATATTACACATATCAATATGCGCCACAAAATTAAAATTTAGTGGCAAGGTAACAGTGGCGCATCCCATATGCGCCACATAGTTGCAAAATAGGTGTGCCACTGATAAGCTATTTCCTAGTAGTGTCATATTATATCCCTCGTAGTGGTACAATAAAAACATCACGGGTCCATAGTATGACTTTGGATTACATATAACACATTACCAAAGATCCAAAGAACCTCCTCGATACAACGAGGATTATAATTTACAAAATAGAACAAAAAATAGCAAGTCAAAGTCGATTCTAGAATATTACTATTATATATATATGACATATTCATACTACACCCGGGTGTAGTTACACCCACACGTGTTTCACACTATATAGGCAGTATCTAACATACCGGAAGGTATGTACGCGTAGTATGAAGTATATACGTGTAGCATCCCAATTGTCTAACAATTGTAATGCTACTTGTCCTAGTAAGACTTTGGCTACTTCATATATATTAGTGTTGCATCATAATGATATCATGCTCATGTCATCATGCCACCTTGCATTTGAGCATCATATAAAACTCCTTTTCTTTTGGTTCTTCTTTCACATGCATTATTAATTGTATTTGCCTCTTGATATTGTATTTGGTTATTGATATGTTGTCTAAATGCCCAAGTTGGGTTGGGGGCATATCTTTTATTTCCATTCCACCATCTTTCTTTTCCACCACTTTATAATCCCACCATCCCATTAACCATGAGCTTGTTACTCTTTCTTTTACTATTTTTGTTCTAGCTCATGTGGGATGGGGTGGATCTAGTCCTTTAATTCTTTTGCTTGGCTTTATTCCACTTATGGAAAATGCATGAGAATAATGCCATAATAGTATTATTGTTTTCACAAATTATATCATGGTATTATTATTTTGCATGGGCCATGCAAGCTTCTTCACCACCTTCTTATTCCATGGGATTTTTCTTTGAATTTAGTCGATCCTATCTAGGAAAACCATCTCCTACCATTCCACCTCTCCATAGTCTCAACCATATCTTTTTCTTTTATTTATTTCTTCAAGCATGTTCATATGAGCCTTTTTCCACCTAATTCTTTTCTTCCTCCTTCTTTCTTGTTTCTCATCCACATTAGCTCATGCAAGATCAAGCCCTATGGTTCTTCTTGGTTTGGCCTCATAAACCAAATTAAAATCTAATTACCTAATAAAACCTAACCTAGGTTCTCTCTCTCTCTCTCTAAATTCTCCTAAACCCTAACTCCACTTACCTCTCTCTCTCTCACACCCCTCTCTCTCTACCATGGGCACCACCCTGGCCATCCTCTCCCTGGCCCACACCCAGCCACTCTAACCCTCTCCCTAACCCTAGCTAAACCCTAACCGAGGCCACCATCTACCCTAGCCCGATCTACTCCCTCTTCTCTCTTTCTTTCTCTACCGCCAGGCTAGCCCCACCCTGGCCTCTCTCATCCTCGGCCCCACTTGCAGCCTCCCCTGCCGTGCCTACCAGCCCCAGGTCGAGCCCCAGCTCGAGCCGACACGTGAGAGAGAAGAAAAAGGTGGCACCGAGGCCACCTTTATCTACCCTGCCACGGCTCCCTCTCCTCTCTCTCCCTCTCACTTTTCCCTCCTCCCCATGACTCTCCTGGCTCGCCAGATCTACCCCGAGCTGCCCCTCCTCTTCTCTTTCTTCCTCCTCGGCAACAGCTCCTGCCGCCGGTCGCCGCCAGCACCCTCTGCTCCTCTTCGCTCCAGCCGCCGTGCTCGTCGTGGAAGAGGCCTGGAAGATCGTGGACGTTCCTCTGCATCACCCCGTACACGCTGACTTGGACGAGGAGCTCCCCAGCACCGCCAGTACCTCGCCGCACTGCAGCAAACCCTAGATCTAGGCGCCAGCGATCTCGACGCCCCGCCGCTTCTTGCGCCGATCCGAGCCCGCCGTCGAGCCCGCGGTGAGCATCTCTTCCCCTCTGACACGGTCCGCCTCGCCGTACCGCCCTAGCGCCGCCGATCGTTTCATCGAACGCCCGCCGCGCGCCAGAGCTCTCCGTCATCTGCAGCCTCCCCGCGCCGCGCCACACCCTATCTAAGCCCCAGACCCCTCCCTGTTAGCTACCCGAGCCAGCCGCACTGGCTAGCCCCTCCGCGCGCACTCCCGCGACCCGGGATCGAATCCCCGCTCGCGCCGTGCGCCGATTTTCCTCGCCAGACGGTGAAGAAGAAAAACAGTAACCGGGCCCGTGGTAAAATTGCAACAAGCCCCCCACCTTTTTGATTCCTGCAACCCGCGCTCCTAGCGACCCCACCAGTCAGCCGCGCTAGCACTTTTGCAGGAAAGCCCCTCTGCTTTTCCCGGCGCAACCCACGCTCCAGACCCAGCCCCACCTGTCAGCCCTGCCTTCCTAATCGCTGACACGCGGGCATGCGCCAGTTGGCCCACCATGCAGTCTCAGTGGCTCACCCAGCCCGTGGTGAAAAACGTTTTGCCCCGCGCGTGGCCCAGACAGCGCAAAGGCCCACCCGTCAGTGGCTGTGGCTAGAATTGCCTGGGTAAGAAAATTATTTACCGGCTGTCTGTTTTATTTAAACATTTTCCAAATTGATTTAAATTCAAATTCAATTCAGATTCAAATAATTTTTAAAATACAAATCCAAATAATACAAGTAATATATGTTTTGGAATCAGAAAAATGTGAGGAATTCAAATATGCCCTTCAAAATAATGTTTGAAGACTTTAAAATTTCGAGATGATTAAAATTACATAAAATGCCCTTTTCCTTAATTAATTAATAACTTTTGTTTTATAACTCCAAATTTGACGAATAATATGTCTAAATCGATCAGCGCGACGAGCCTGTTCTATTTATGCAGTCCTTGTTCTGAGTTGAAGCATGCATCATGTTGTTATTAACAATCTGAACTGTTTATGACAATAAAACTTGGTTAAATAAATAATAAAATGCTTTATTTCTTGTATCCACACCTCACCTTTGCCATGCTATTTTAATGCCATGTAAATTGTGCATCATTCATCATGACATGCTTGATTGCTTGTCGCATTTTAATTCATATGCTTGTGCACTTTATTTATGTTGGCCCTTGTTTGTTTGGTTCTTCTTCGAATAGACGCCCAGCAGGAGAATTACCAGGAATCACAGGAGTATTACCTAGATCCATCTCTCGCTTCAACTGAGCTGCCAGGCAAGCACTACCACATGCTTGCATACATATAGTACCTATTGCCTCTATTTTATTCTTGCATCATTGAGTCGCGATTGCATTAAATTGAATCCCAAGTACTGCATGGCCTTTACTTTTAAACCACACCAAGCTTGTTCCGGTCCCATGAGCCATTACCACAGGAGTTGTTTGAGCCATGCGAGTCGTAGAAAAGCATGAGTAGGGTATGTGAGTGTCTGATGGATAATGAGGTACCTAAACAACATAACCTGAGTAGTAATGGGATAACTAATGAAAGAGGCACCGGTGAGCAATAGCTGCTATTTGGTTTTTCCTGCTCACTTGTGTCCCGTAGGACCCCGAGTACTTGATTCCTGTTCCTTGACTATTCGCACTATCCACATCCGGGAGGCCTTATGGACCCCCCCTGAGCCAGAGCTTGATTCATTCTTATTTCTTGGGGCCACAATTAGTTTGGGGCTTTATTACTATTTTGTACTTATGCCATGTTACTGCTTTATTTAAGATTGTGCGAGGAGCACCTGTACTGTTTTGGATCGTGACACGTTTTCGCTGTATCGACAAGCCCAGTCACATTTTTAGGTTCCCAGTCGTTTACCGCCGTCCACACAAACCTTGGGTCCGTCTCGGAGCCAGCCAACTTCGTTGCGGGTAGCTTAATGGGGTGGCCCCCTGAAATGTTTCTGAATCCTGTGATTGCTTTGTCGTGAATGCCTCGTTGGGTTTTGATTTGGTTTTTTCGAGGTTAATCGAGTGTGTGTTGTTATTCGTGCACCCCTGCAGGGTAAATCTTTCTGAAAGCCGTGTCCGCGGTTATGGACGACTTGGAGCACAGTTTCTTGATCATAGACAAGTATAATTAAAGTACCGCTTTTAAATTGACTAAGTACTTGACTAGTAAATAGTGTAATACTCATGGAATGGTTAATAAAACTGCCAACAGATGATGGGGGTTGTTCGTCCGCTTCCTCGTTGGTAAGCGAGGAGGAGGATGGATCTGTTAATTATACTGTTATAACTGTTGTTCTTAATTCACGGACTTCCGTCTATCCGTGGTTAGGCGGAAGGTTAGCGGGTATCTGTAGAATTGTTAGGTATTATCTTTTGCTGCAATTGCGTCACCCCAGGTTGTGTCTCCTTTAGTGGCATAAAGACTTGCTGAGTACCCCTAGGGTCTCACACGATAAATTGTTTGATTCAGATGAACAGGTGTACCCGCAAGATGGATACTGGGTGGAAGAGACAGATGATGTTGGCAACGATCATTCGGTGTAGAGGTTCCGGGAACGGGGATCCGTGTGATCTGTGGGTGGGATGCGTTTATTTATGGGGCATCTTATGCCAATTTGCTTCTTATCCATACTCGGATCTTGTTTCCGCTTCCGCCTGATACTCTGTTGTGTGATGTATGAGGAGCTATCCTAAATTATTATATCTATCTAGAACATTTGGATCTTGTCGTATGGCGTTGCAATATTTCTATTTCTTTTAGATGGAATGGCTCTGAGGACTGTTGTATGTGGCTTGCATACATACTCATTTGTGTATGTAGTTGATCCCTTCGCCTGCCGATTACGCCGCTCGTTCTTGTCCCGAGTCTGAAAGTGGTTAGGACGGCCGAAAGGTCTACCGTGAGTGGCCCTAGGCCTCACCGTACTATTTTAACCACTTTCGTTCATCCAGGCATTAACTAAGAGCGTAATTCACCGAGGTAGTTACAATAAGAATATTTGGGCAGTATATATACTACTTTTTGGTAGTATGTAATTTTATTCATATACTCCTTTTGTACGTAGAAATATGACGGTATTTTACATATATAGTGCAAACTATGGGTGTATTTGCAATTTTTTCACCTAACTTGCTTGGAAGTATCTTAGATATAGTATATGAACATACTCAAATAGATAAAGTATTACAAATACTTCCGTAAGGCAGTATATTTGACGTGGGTGTAGTTACACCTGGGAGTAAGAAGTATTTTTCCTATATATATATATATATATATTGCTTGCGATTGACGCTAAAGCAATGCTTTACAAAAGTAGGTGCTGGTTTATAAAGAACTATTTATATATAATTTTTCTCTTGACTTTAAAAGCCTTTGATGTAGTCATCGACTCCGTTGACCTCCACTAAACATCTTCAACTGTTCAAAGTGGTTCTCCTCCTAGGTTCACCATTGATACCTCCATAATCTATCAAGGGTTAAGAAGGTATGGTTGAGTACGAGCGTACTCATCAAGTTCAATAAAATGGACTATTTGATGCACTATCTACAGCCGTAGACCAAAGGTCATAGGCTATACAGGTTTTCATAAACATTTCTTCTAAGATTGCTTTTATTCTGAAAAGATATGTCCGTCAACCTTCACATGTTGATTAGAACTTCGTGGAGTTCCTTTCCTGCAGCGTTCACAGTTCCTTCCTGAAATAGGGAGTATCATGTCACACTTTTTTACACTATGCGGAGGTGTGTTGCTTTATTCATGAGAGATCCTTATCCATGTTGCACTTCTAAGCGGCCAACCCAATCACACATCCTTGGTATGAGGCCCTGTATAAGGACCCAAGCCGATCACTTACCTTCTTCGTGACCCCACATGCTAACATGATCTTTCAAGCTGCCACCTATCTTTTAAGAACCCTTTCGTCCCGCTATAACTCTGATAGGCCCCTGAAGACTCTATGATTCGATTGTGCCCCTAACAGGTTCCATTTAATAATGACTAACCGTACCTCTAGAATCCTCTCACAGACAATCAAAACATCAAAACCACGTGGCCTAAGGGTGCCCACCCATGTTGCTGGATCCGCACAAGGAATCTTAGCATCGTGTAAAGTTTGTCCATTGAGAGACGAAAGGAAGAAGATCCAGATGACTTCCTAGTGCCATTGTAGATCTCATGGTTAAAGTGTATTGTATGGCGCAAGAATCACTAGCGATATTTGTTATTAAATCCTAGATGATACATTCCCGTGCAATGGTAGTTCCATTGCCAGTCATAATAAATTAGCTAATTACCCTGGATCAGTAGCCAATATTTCAAGTCATTTGTGAAAATAGTATTTTCCGCCATCCTTTTTGAAATGTAGTTGATAACAATAATAGATAATCAAAGGACATGTGCCCATGTGGACTTGCCTTTTTGACTATAAGATTATGTAGCCAAGGTCTTCTAGTCAGTATAAACTCCAATGTCTGAAATAGCATCATTGGTTCTGTAAGGACTAATGTTTATAGAAACAATATGCTATTATGCATAGATAATGACATGCATTTTTTATAAATCCCAAAGTTAATCCCTCTATTTAAGTATGGATTTTTGGTGATTTATGAAAGATTCATCTTACATTCAAGAGTACTTCACAATAATACATAAACTAAGATTCTAAAAGTAACTAACAAGTTATGAAAGTAAAGGACACATTGATTAATGTTGAATATTGATCAATGATTCCTCTTAAGAATAATTACCTTTATAGTTAGTGAGTTTTAACAGATTTGCTAAAGCTTTTGTTTGAAGTGGTAAAAAGAATAACTTTCAAAAAAATCCTTATTACATTTAGTTAAGTAATTCGCAGTGTTCTCAGAATATAATTGATGCTTATTTGGATCGTTCTAATGATCTTAAGTTAACAAGCCCCTCGCTGGTTGAGTGACAACCCAATGTTAACAATAAAATGTAATTAAGATATAGTAGATTTGTATTGTTTTCGAGTTCAAGAGTTTTCTTCGATATAGTCAATGACGAAATCATATAGGTATTGGGTAAAGACCTATGGAGCTAAACCTTTTTTTGACATGCTATGAATATAGACCTAGGAAGTTGATTTATAGAGTTAAAGCTAATTATGAGATATGTTGATCTTGTTTTATGGTTTGTTTAATTCCTATTAAGCTTTAAAGTCATGTTAAGTATGGTTAAGGAGATGAGATCATTCACCCACAATATGAGTGAATGATGCATAAGGTTAGTTTGAAAGATATCGGTTTGGAATTTATTTAAGTTTATAAAGGAGTTTATATAGTTAGCAGTTTACACTTAAGCTTCATTGTAAACCATGATCATGGTTTTAGGTTTAGTAATTTAGACTTCAAAGATTCTTTTCAAGATTGTAATATTTAAAAGGACATATGTTTATTTCTTACTTGGGAAATAATTTTGAAGAGTTATCTTATGACAAAACAAGTATTTTATTTACTAAAATACATAAATAAGAATTGATTATTTAGAAATCTTAAAACCTGTTGAAATAATATACTTAATATTTTTCTAGTAAAATATACTTAGTTAAGATCTTAAAAATAAATATTATCTTCATTATTATTAAATTCCATAAAGGAATTATTGCTTTTTAAAACTCAATTTAAGTTTTATCATTTCAAAATACAAGTTAATAGTTTTATTAGATAACTTATATTTTTGTGAACATTAAGAGATAACATATGTATTTTTCTGATTTTCCTTAATTTTTCTAGGGAAGAAATACTCTTAGGGGTATTGTGGTAATTTATAATTTTAATAAATTTCTTTAATCTGGGCCTAGCCACGGGCCAACCCAGCCTTGGCCCACTTGGCCTTCTATGGTCTCCATGGTTGGGACAAACCCAACCAAGTTCCCTGGCTCTCACTTCTCTCCATGTCTCGCTTGTGCAACCCCTTTCTCCTTCCTCTAGTGACGTCGCGTCACCGATGCCAGCGCCCCTCGATACCAGTCGGCTTTGTCCTACGCTGCCACACTTACTAACCAAGTCGACACTGCCGCATCAATTGGTCCACTCAGATACACCACGCGAGCTCTCTCCTGGCCGTGCTGACCCCTTACTAGCGGCTAGAGTTACGACCTCCTTGCCCTATTATACCCGGGTTACCTCGCGATGCTACCCTGGTAATCTAGTGGTGTGGTGGTTTTTTGCGCTATCTTCCCCGCTCTACTACCGCTCCTGGCATGGCTTGGCGCGGTGCAGGTGCTCCGAGCCTACTATGATGTTGTGTCATCGCTACCGCCGATGCCCGTCCTCTCTGCTTCCTCTTCTTATTGAGCGAGGAATCTAGGTAAGTTCTTCCTATCCCCATCTTCTCTATGTCTCTCTCTGAATCTTTCATTGTAGCATGGTTATAACCCTAATTAGGGTTTGTTCCTGTTCTAGGGTTCCCCTCTGCCTCTACTGGTATGCTCATAATGCTTAGATGATTTCTTCATTAAGGTTGGCTAGTATTAATGTCTGTGTTGCCATGTGATTTGATCTCTGGCCTCACTTATCATGTACTATCGTTTTTTTTTCATCTTAAAGGTCTTCAATTGTTGGCTCTATATTGGTAGTACTTGATTGATGCTTTTTTATTCAATTGTTGCTACTACTGTGATGTGGATGATTGATGGCTCCAAAAATAGCCATCTTCCACTTCATTTAAACATTGTTTTTAGTCAAGCAAATGACAAGAAACTCTCGACCCTTGACACTAATGACTAATAATTGCAAAGATATGCAAACCATTGCTTTGATTTGTGTTGTGCGGGAAATCATGCTTTGTAATGCGAAATTTGGAGTTATAATGAAGGTTTTGAGGAAGTCCACACGACCATGTAATTCTGGAGAAAATGCCAAGCGTCTGTAGCTGTAACACCCACTGGTACGGGCAGGGCCCGCTCGTACCGTCCCCATACAATGTGGAGGCGGTTTCGTCTCGTCAAACCCTACAACTTTTGTGAAGACGCCTATATATTTCGAGGCCTCAGCCGCTACACAGAGGGCCTCCATTCTCAGATTGCATCACAACACCACCAAAGGAGATCCACACCATTGTTCATCCCTTCCATCTTCCATCCCCTCCATTAGCAATAGCCATTACTTTGTATTTGAATGTGTAGGAGTCAGTATGGATCTCCAGGTCCCGCTTCTGATTATTGATCTGAGAGGGGTCTCGATCATGTCTACATTATTTGCAAACAATACGGTGACACACTTAAGGGATAACGACACCATTTAGAGAAAATATGTTTCAGATAAAAATTTAAGAAAGCGCTGGAATTATTTTAATAGACACCGAAACTATTTAAGGTGAAATTGCTGAAATTTGTTCTGCATGTGAAATGTTGCAGGGGGTTTTATGTGAATGTTTGTTAATTAAATTAATTAACAAAATTCTAAATAAAATTAATAAAAGAGTTTTATTAAATGAGAGAGCATTAAATTTGGAGAAATTTAATGCATTTAAAGTGGAGACTTTAATGGAGAATGTGAAGAGGCAAATTTATGTGGATGGGGTTACCACCACATGAATGGGGGAGGTGAAGGGTCACCTCCCTAGGGCGCCGGCCATGGGAGGGGTACCCTCCCCTCCTTCTATTAAAGGCCCCCCTCTCCTCACTTCTCACTGACACCTCCTCGTGAAGCATCTCTCTCCCCCTCTAGTAATTTCCCCCATGGTCTCAGATTAGCGAGATACATGTTCCCGGTGGATTTATCTAGAAAGGAGTTGCTGCTTCCGCTGCTTTGCTGGAGCAAGGAACGTAGGTTGTCGGGGTACCATACGTGTGTGCAATCATGGATGCACCACTGCTTTGCGGTGCTGGACTTGGTGGTGCTGGACTTGCTGGAGCTGGATCTGATGGACGTGTTGGAGCTGGACCTACTGGACCTGCTGGACTTCATCACGATCTTGAGATCGGCAAGTGCGCGACTACATCATCCATGAGTTCTAGCTCGTTAACAAAGATTTATTATCTTCAAGGGTATGTTCTCTATGGATGTATATCCACCCGTTGCTTGTATCTAATAGATAGATCTTGGCGTATAATAGTTCCCATCGTAGGAATATTTTTGATTTCTATGCTGCAAACCCAACAGTGGTATCAGAGCCTGATTTTTGCATATGTGCTTTGCACGGGTAGAACACATAAGAGTATGTGGGAGATGATGATCATGTTATTGCTTCTTTCATGTATTTTGGATATTGGTGGCATAGTGGGATGAAGCGGCTCAGACCAACTTTACATGTCATCGCACATGAGACCGGTTCCACGAGTGACATGCAACTAGTTTTGCATAAGTGGATGGCGGGTGTCTGTCTCTCCTAATATAGTAAATATATGATTTACAACGAGTTGCTAATAACTTAGTTATCATCGTTGTGGTTCCATGTTCGTAGGGAAGACCGGTTCTATCTTTGAAAACCCTAAGCCACGTAAAAACTTGCAATTGATAAATTAGAGGTGTCTAGTTTAGATCGTTGATGGGCTAGTGTCATGATATGGAAATGTTGTAAGTTGATGTATAGTTGAAACCCTTACAACACACCTAACGTGTAAGTTCCATAGACCTTGTCCTTACACACAAAGGAATGATAGAGATCATACCACAATGCACATGATAGTGATCAAATGCATGGACCATATCATTCCACTTTACACATATGATGTTTGCATCTTACATTGCTAGTTTGGCGTTTTAGTAGCGTTACATTGCTAGTTTGGCGTTTTAGTAGCGTTATAAGATGATCCCTCATTTTAATATCAAGATAAAATGTGTTCTTCCTTAATTTTGCACCGTTCTATGGATCATGTTTTGAGACATCACGTGATGATCAGGTGTACTCGACTCTGCGCTTTCATACAACGGGTGTAAGACAGTTTTACACACGCGAGTACTAAGGTTCTTACTTGGTGAGCCTAGCATGTATAGACATGGCCTCGGAACACGGACCGAAAGGTTAAGCATGAGTCATATAGTTGACGTGATGCCCATATTGATGCTTGCCTTTGAAGCTACACTGACTCACGTGATGATCGAACTTGGTGTAGTGGATTTGGTTTGTGTAATCACCAAAAAGACACGAGGGATGTTGTTTTTGAGTGGGAGTTCATGTAGTAATATGATTAGAGTTGAACTCATTTTATCATAAACTGAATAAAAGTGAATTTGCATAGTTTGTTGTAGTCATTGGCATTCGCTTACTACCTCATGCTTAGTTGTAATTGAGATAATGTAACTATAGAATTCTGGATTACTTTACGAACTGGTATCGTATTGTTTTTATTGTCCTAAAGTTTAGAAGTCCTATTGCAAACTTTTTGCAAAACCTCACTTACTCCATGAAGTTTAGTAAGTAGTATTAAATCAAGTGTAAGAATTTCAATGTTAGTATCTAAAGTATCATGTTTGCCTCCATGATTCTTGATATTCAAAAGTTGATTTAATATCAAGGTTATCGAGGAGCTTAATTAATTGTTTCAGAAACCATCACGTGTGAAAGATATTGTGATATCTGAAATAATGCTATGGTTGCAATATGACAGAGTATAATTTAGCAAAATACACATTCTCATATTGTATGAGAATTTGTGAAGGTTGGAGATGCTAGCCATCCTAATCTACTAAAAAGGTTTTGGGAACTGATATTATACTCACGATTCATACTTATAGGCTATAGTAGCTTGACCATGAAAGTTGTCATGATAAGGATGAATAGAACATGTAAGTAAAATGTTTACTACACTAAAAGATTACTAAAGAACGGATTTTTGAAAGAATGCCAAACATTTGACCAAAGGTATTAGTATTTGACTATATACGCTTTGTACTTTGTGTCATGTGAATGACACCACTACTGATGTTGATATATTCTTTTAAAAGAAAAGGAAATGCTGAAAGAGAATCTATAAAATATTTGGCAGGAAAGAAAAGGTTGGAGATGTCCAACTTAGGTATATAGAAGATATACATGTTATGGCTGTATTCCTTGCTTGTTCAACAATGTGGTTGTTAGGTATTGGATACTGGTATTTGTTGGGCCACGCAGAGATAAACAAAAGTTTTTCCCTAACGCGGTACTCCCAAGATCTAGCTCAGGTTATAGGCCACGAGATTACCGCTAGACGCGCAGATGCGGAAGTTGATGTAGCGCGTCGAAGAAGTGCCGAACGATCCCACAGACAGCCCTCCAAATCCCACGGACAGCTACACCGGATCCCACGAACTCCTTCGCTAGATCTCCACGAGCTTCCTTGTCTCCAGCGCCGCATGTGCAATGCCTCTACCGGTATCCACACATACAGGAAGGAGCTTCGGACAGAGGATTGCTAGATCCTGTCTAGCCCAAAAATGGAAGTGGAGAAAGTGACGGCTAGGTCAGGGACTATCCCTTGTCACTCCACTTATATACACTCCTAGTTGGGCTCAACTCTTGAGGCCCATCTAGGTTGTACTCCAATCTCCACATGGATCTAATCCACATGAGCTCCTTACCCTTAAGTGTGTGACCCTGTAGGTTCACGTACACCTGGACACGACATGAGCTACTCCTCCAAGTATCCTGTCATGGCTTTGAGTCCAAATCACTTCCATCAACACTCGGTGTTAAGTCGATAGATGGTAGCGGCCTCTGGCAAGACGTGCCAACTCCCAAGTTTCGTAAAGTCAGAAGACGAACCTTCAATGTGACTTTCATCCAAGTCCCATTGCCCCATGATATATCTGTTAAGCTATAGGCGAGTAGTTGTCATCCCTTTAATAGGTTAACTCTCTTCTCGTACCATGATATGTGATTCACTGGACTAACTCTTAGTCCGACTCCTCAGTTAACACTTAACTGAGTAGCGCGTGGCTATGCTTCCGAATCATATCACACGAGAGGGCCCAAAGAATATCTCTCCATTATGGAGGGGCAAATACCATCTTGGTAATCCACGTCACACAGCTTGCTTCACAATCAACCCGAACTCTACCTTTATAACTGCCCATTTACAGAACAGTGTTTGATAGAACCTAAGTTGGCGATCCACAACTCGGATCATGCAATCACCTCAGGTCAAAGGATTCCATTGCTTGAGACTGCAAATGACAACATGCTCGTTGCATCTCAACTGTGGGTCAGTCCGACTCGCTAAACTCTTTAGCTGAATCAGTGTAAGTCGGAATAGCATCACCATGCCCACGACAAGTGGAACCGTGTCATCAACCGACTTGCACATTGTTCTAAGTTGTGTGTCCAGCACAACCTCAACGACCAAGGACAATCTAGTATGAACAATCATGAATATATAGTTCCACAACTGAATCATGTATTTAGTGATACATATCTGATGTTCATACAAGGACAACTTTACTTTATGAATACTTTGGGAAATATCATCAACCATGATTGCCTCTAGGGCATATTCCCAACAATATTGGATACCGAATTGGTTGCTATGAAGTGTCATACAGGACAACACAATTCATGAACTGCAATGGCCTAAGTAACTAGAAAGAGAATAAGTGATGATGTTCATCAAAAACAAATAATGTGTTATTATGTTTCTCGTTGAGATCAAAGCTTGCATTCAAGATTTGTTTAAATAATTATTATTTTGTTCCGGTATTACGATAACAATGGTTGTTCAAATAATTACTGAATTCCATAAAGGATGGATGAACTTTTACAAGTCTAGTTGGAGAAATCACATCCATACACATTATTGCTAAAATGTCGTAAGACAAATGATTGGAAGATCACTTATGAAGTGACATCGCTGTTTGAATTATATTGGAAAGTAAACATGAAGAAACTACATGTTGATGGATTTTTGGAGTCTTTTGATTTTGATCAATTGACGCTTGTGAAACTTTCTTTGAGATAATTGAAACTCCGTTCATAGGCCGAAGAGGAACGTATGACTAGCTTATTGGAAATTGTGCATGATGATGTGCATAGTCCATTATGTGTAGCCATATGCGATGGATCTTTTTTCTTCATATGCTTTCTCCAGAAATTTGAGTGAATATATCTATATATTTACTTAATAAGGAAGAAGTATGAAATATTTGAAAATTGTTCAAAAGACTTTCAAGATGAAGTGAAAAATCATCGTAACAAGAAAATGAAATAGTTTATGATTTGATCATAAAGGAAGATATTTGAGTTATAGGTTTAGCAAAACACCTAAGATTTCAGGATTTGTTCCATGAATTTGCACTTCCCGATAAACCATAGGAGTATGGTATGTTCGAGAGATCAAATCAAACCTTGTATGACATGGTAAGATCAAAGGTGTCATTTATAAAACTGCCATTATGTTTTAAGGATTAAAGCTTTAGAGACTACCTCTTTTACACTGAAAAGAGCACATTCGTGATCCGTTTGGGATAAAACCCGCATTGTCTTTTCTTAAATTTTGGTATGCTATGCATAAGTAAAATGTTTACAACCAAAGCCGGGTAAGCACATCTTTGTAGGTTATCCCAAAGAATTTATTGGGAATTCCTCCATAACACCGAGGACAAAAGAGTTAGTCGCTTGGAACGTCAAGTTTCTTGAGAAGGAATTTTTCGCGAAAAGTTAAGTGGGAGGACAATAGAACTTTGATAAGGGCATTGAACCTTAGCTATATGTGCTAAGTAGCATAGCGCCGAAAAGTGTCCCGGTGGCGGCCACAATGCTCATGGCTCCCGTGATTACAAAGGGTGTGATCTTGGAGATTAGAGTTCCTATTTTAACCATATGCATCGGGTAAGAATCAAATAGTGAGATTTGATAAACAAGTCATTATTGTTTTGACAATGATGAACCGACTGCATGCAAATAAGTGATGATGGCACTGACTCCATAAAATGAGTAGAAGTCATATAATCCATGATAGTATCCTTACACGAGAAATCAAGTTTCTGAACTTGGAAGACCCTCCGGAAAGGCGTGAAGCCTATCGGTCATGTTTGGATCTATAAAGAAATAGACATGGATGTTTAACATATGTGAAATAGTAGACATGTCAGAAAGAAGTTGACAACAATGTTCAAGGAGTTTACTATGATAAGATTTGATCTTTCATAGCGATATTTAGTCTTGACGGATTAATGTAGCAACCACTACATATAATCTAGTGTATGGTAGTTGAACAAACAAAGCAATGTTCTTATAATAGAATGGTTACCTAGGACGTGTACAAGACACGGTATAAAGGGTTTTGTTAATTCAAAGGGTGCTAAAAGGGCATGCAAACTTCAATAGTTGATGTGAGCATAGTGGAGTTGGAATCTTCACCATGATGAAAATGTGAAACGAGTTTAATTTCATCAAAGACGATGAAGATGCTTTCATTTGCAAGAAATTAAGTGGAAGCGTTGAGACAAACTTCCAATACATTATGCAGAGTACATATTGTTGATTGGAAATGATGTATTTTTATTGACACAAGTTAAGAATTTCATTAAAATAGGATTTCAGTGAAAGACTTGGGCAAAATCGGATTATTTGGCATCAATATCTATATGGATAGATTGAGATGCCAATATGGTTGTGCCATACATACATATATGAGATATTGAAAGGGTTCAATATGGAAACAACAAGAAAGGTTCTTGCTGCATGGAAAGGATTGTATCAAGATTCAAGTGTTTTAACACTTGGTGAGTAAAATCACATTAAGATTTTGATCGATTATACCATGATATGTATATACCCAGATTTGTCTTATGCTCTAAATGTTATGAGCACATACCAGAATGATTCATAAGATGATCATTGGACGATAGTAAAGATATTCTTATGAGCTTTGGAAGAACTAAGAATATATCATGTATAAGTGACAAATAGTTAAAGGTAGTTCATTATAAAGTGTTACATTGATACTAGCTTTGTCACAAGATACAAATTAAATTTATCTCAATTTACACTATGGGTGGCACAATGTAATGTAAAAGATGTTCCATGATGGATTTGGATGAGTTCCAAAGTTGAGACATTGTGACAGATACTACAACAAAAGGCTAAGTATATGATTGCTATAGTAGCAGCAAAGGAGGGAATTTGTGTTAAGTAGTTTGTTATCAAACTAGGTGTGGTTCAAAGTGGGCTAATACTATGAAGATATATTGTATGACAATAATATCAACATATTTTAACCCGAACGAACTAAATGTCTCACCAAAGGACCAAATTTATACAATGCCATCTCATTTGAGAATGAGTGATGCGTAGAGACGCAAAGACATGCAAATACACCCGGACCTGAAATGTCAGATCCAGAGATTATGTTAACCACTAGAAATCGCATATATGCAACACTAGAAATCCATAGGTTTTCAATACGCAAAGTTTTTCAAACTAGATTATTGACTCTAGTGCATGTGGGAGACTGAAGGGAATATGCCCGAGAGGCAATAATAAAGTGGTTATTATCTTATTCCTTGTTTATGATAAATGTTTATTTTGCATGCTATAATTGTATTAATTTGGAAATATTAATACATGTGTGTTTAATAAACAAAAAGAAAGTTCCTAGTTATGCCTCTCTTATAAACTAGCTCGTTGATCAACAAAATGATCAAGGTTTCCTGATCATGGACATTGGATGTTGTTAATAACAAGGTCACAACATTAGTGGAATGATGTGATGAATATTCATCCGAAGTATAGCTTTACGATCAAAGTCATTGTGTTTATATTGCTATAACATCATACGAAGTAATCTTAGTCCTTAGACCATGAGAACATGTTAATTTCTAACGTCGGAAGAGTAACAAAGGGATTTAGTTACTAGCGTTAAAGGTTCTCACGATCACAGAAGTCATCGTTGAATGTGTAGGAGTTAGTACGGATCTCTAGGTCCTGCTTCTGATTATTGATATGAGAGGGGTCTTGATCATGTCTACATTATTCACGAACCATAGGGTGACACACTTAAGGTATAACGACACCATTTGGAGCAAATATGTTTCAGATAAAGATTTAAGAAAGCGCTGTAATTATTTCAATAGACACCGAAACTATTTTGGGTGAAATTGCTAAAATTGGTTTTGCATTTAATATTAAAATGTTGTAGGAGTTTTTTTGTGAATGTTTGTTAATTAAAATAATTAACAAAATTCTGAATAAAATTAATAAAAGAGTTTTATTACATGAGAGAGCATTAAATTTGGAGAAATTTAATGCATTTAAAGTGGAGACTTTAATGGAGAATGTGAAGAGGCAAATTTATTTGGAGGGGGTTACCACCACATGAATGGGGGAGGTGAAGGGTCACCTCCATGGGGCACTGGCCATGGGAGGGGTACCCTCCCCTACTCCTATAAAAGGCCCCCGTATCCTCACTTCTCACTGACACCTCCTCGTGAAGGATCTCTCTCCCCCTCTAGTATTTTCCCCCATGGTCTCGGATTAGCGAGATACATGTTCTCGATGGCTTTAGTTGGAAAGGAGTTGCTGCTTCCGCTTCTTTGCTGGAGCAAGGGACGGAGGTTGTCGGGGTACCGGACGTGTGTGTGATCACGGATGCACTGCCGCTTTGCGGTGTTGGACTTGGTGGTGCTGGACTTGCTGGAGCTGGATCTGATAGACGTGCTGGAGCTGGACCTGCTGGACTTTATCACGATCTTGAGATTGGCAAGTGTAGGACTACATCATCCACTAGTTCCATCTCTTTAACAAATCTTTGTTGTCTTCGAGGGTATGTTCTCTATGGATGTATATCCATCCGTTGCTTGTATCTAATAGATAGATCTTGGCGTATAATATTTCCCATAGTAGAATTTTTTTTGTTCTCTATGTTGTGAACCCAACAAACTCTTCCATCAGTGCTCTAGCACGCTTCTTTTCTTCGATGGGTTTACGGGGTTCGCATTCTGTAGGTACCTGCAAATGCCCTGCATAATTCTCAATAATTTTCCTTACTGAGTAAGAATCAATACCGAGGGCTTTAATCATTGCATCTGTCCTTTCGTCTGCAAGGAAATCGTCAATGCAAGCATATTTAGAAAAACCATTTGTAATGTTTTCCTTATCTTTAAGATTTTCCATTGCTTCTCTCATTTTTATTAATAGATTCCAAGCTTCATCATAGGTATAAGATAGAAAACTGCCATTACAAGCAGTGTCTAGATTCATCCTTTTTTCAATATTTAGCCATCCATAGAAAGTATGGGTGATTAACCAATCAGGCAAGCGATGATGGGGTTAATTATCTAGGTAGCCTTTGTACCTTAGATATCCTTCATATAAGCCCTCACCAGGATTATTTTTGAAACTGATAATAATACCTCTCATCCTGCAAGCTTTGCTTTTTGAATAATACTTTGATAGGAATTTGGTTGTCAATTCCTCCAAAGTCCTCGGTGCTTCTGCACAAAAAGATCTGTACCATTCGTAAAAATTATTAGAGAGAGTTTGTCTAAACAACTGGGTTTTAACCATATCAAGATTACAGTAATCAAAAATAAAGGAACTGAGAATGTCTTCAAAGAATTGTAAGTGTCCATATGGTATTTCTTCATTGGTTCCTGCAAATTTCTTAGAGTGCAATAGTTCAAATAATAAAGGGTGGATCTCGATTCCATCCGGATTTATGCTTTTACTGACAGCTATAAAAGCGTCCATGGGCGAACCCATTTTCCTTACTACCTCAAGCTAGTTTAAATGCCGAGTCTTGTCCATTGTTGCGGTCGTGCAACTCAAGTAAAAATTAGTACAATGAAAGTAAATAACTAAAAGTAAAGTGACTTATAGCGCTAAGCTCCCTCGAAATGGTGCTAGAAAATAGCTTGATGACTGCAAGTGCACAGATCGTTTGTAGCTAGTTTTGAAATAAAGATATCGATCCCACAGGGAGCAGTAGGCGAAAGAATAAAATGCTTTTAATTACAACTAAACAAAGTACTGAAGAAATAACTTTAAGATGCAAGAAAGGTGGAGTTGTTTTTGAGATTTTTGGTTGAACAAGGTAATTTAAAGTAAAGCAAAACTTAATGCAGAAAGTAAGAATCGTGTTAGTAATAAAACTTTGGAACTGCAATAGGGAAAATGCCATTCTCGGGGAATGGTGGATACACCGCTAGTAATTTAGACTAAGCAATCAAGATTATTATAACTAATATTCTCATAATGTCTATGTATGTGGGACGAGCTCCATATATGGACGAATAGACAGCAACCGCTGCTCACGTCATCCTTCATAACCACAGCTGACGAATAAATGACATCAATCTTATTATCCCGCTATTAAGGGATTTCTTTCGTGGCATGGACATGGTTTAATGAGTTCTCCTTGATTCCCCAAGTTAGCACGTAAGGATTGACAACAGCTTTATAGTCACAGTAAGTGTTATCATCCCTCTGTCTACCAACAAGTAATCCCCTTCATCGAGTCCCCATAGGAGGCAAATATTAAGGAGGTGCACATCTCCCAAGATCAAGACAAAGATAATTAACACATACACATAATGATGCATAGCATAATAATCTCTATCTCATCTCAATCATATGCTAGAGTTTCTCCATCTCCCCAAGAACTAGATATCTACTCAGACATGGAGGCAATCAACATCATAGAAATGGTAATGGGAACAATCATAGATGAATATTACTTGTATAAATCCACAACGAGTATGGGAATTACAGCAAGATCTAGAGAAGATGTAGATGGGATGGATGCAGATGGTGGTGATGCAGCGGTGGATGATGATGATGGATGCCTTAGCCTCCCGGATCTGCACAGGTTGAATATGGATCCCTGGCGGATGAGTTCCCCCTCCAAATGCATTCTGGAGGTGAGGTTTCAGCGATTTCTGGGTGTTCTGTATGTCGTATCCCCGATCCAGTTACACGGGGTGAAACTATTTGAGGAGGCGGAGGCGGCGCCAAATATACGGCCGGAAAATTTATTCCAGTCGTATAGTTGGTCGTTGAACCCTCTGTCTCCTTTATTCGTTTCTGGTTTTCTTCTGGTATTATTAATATTTCCCAAATAATCGATTTGTGTTGTTTTTGACTCCTTTTCTCCATAGTACAACTTATCCAAGAATTGTATCCATTGGATCCATCATCTGTCTTGATCCTGGTGAAAACAGACATAAAATGTGCTCGCGAGCGGCGTAAAATACCAAGATCCTACATCTACAATGCAAAATAATAGTGTAAAACATGATGCATCACTCATTAATGAATAATGAATGAACAATGGTGTGGATCTCCTTTCGTGGTGTTGTGATGTAATCGGATAATGGCGGATCTTTGGCTAGCGGCTGGAGCCTCAAAATATAGTCGTAGGGTTTGACGTGACAATGCGAACGCCACCTAGTAAGGGACGATAGTACGGGCTGGCCCTGGCCGTACCAGTGGTCATTAAGCATGCTGATGCCCTGGAATGGCTTCCCAATTACTTGGCCATGTGGACTTCCTCAAAAACCTTCATTATGACTCCTGATTTTGCATTAAAATCCATGATTTCCTGCACAACATAATTCTAAGAAAGGTTTTGCATATCTTTGCAATTATTAGTCATTAGTGGTAAGGACTGAGAGTTTCTAGTCAATTGCTTGACCAAAAACAATGTTTAAACAAAGTGGAAGATGGCTAATTTTGGAGCCATCAACTTCCCCAAAGCTCAAACCTTGATCGCCCTCGAGTAAGAAGAAACAAAATCACTATAAGGAATTCAGCATCTAACTTGAAACAACGAGAATAAGAATTCACTTACGGTTGGTAGTCATATGTGCTCAACACTTTATTCATTTGCGAGGCTTATCAAAGTTAGAGAAATGACAAGAATACTATACAAGCTTCGCTAAGTCAAGACAATCAAAGTAAAGTTTAATATAAGTATAAGTGACTAGAATTGTAGCAATGAATCCAATTCTTCTAATTAACTCTCAGCTTGCCAAGGAACACTAGGATGTTTAAATAGCATAATTGAGTAAGAGAGTTTTATGTCCTAAGTAGTATAACAATGAAGTGTCTTATTTACACCCACGTCAATAAATCAAGTCTATCAAAAACATTTCTAATCCAATCATTGTTTTTCAAGAAAAACTCGTAAATTAGTAATGAGACCATGCCAAGGACTTGTTATGTGGATCCTCATAGATATCTTTTTTATTCTTTCAAGGATCGCCGAATGTTTCTTTGCAAGTGTTGCACAACCTTTGAGAGTACCAATACTTTTGCCCATATATTGACGTGTATGCCACTCATGTCATCAACTCATAGCCTAAATTCAGGGTTATAACATAGATTGTTCAAAAGCGAGCAAAGTTGTTGGCATCACAAAGGTGTGCATTAGACACATAAAACAAAGTTGTCTCACTACTTTCTCTTTTTTAGATAGTACCACTATTTGATCCACAAGTTTAGCTTTGACATTCATCGCAATTTCCACTAGAATTTATTTCAATCAAACAACTCCTTTCATGAGCGTCGTCAAGACTATCAAAATAACTATGGGGTCAAGTATCTTCTAGGGTATATTCTCAAGACAATCATTCATCAAACAAGACGTAAATTTCATACTTTTCTTATTGTACTTGTTTGGCAATATTATTTCCAAGGAAAGACTCGGTTAACTAAAACAACTAGAGAAAGAGCTTCAACAACT
Organism: Avena eriantha; assembly: GCA_910589775.1. NCBI lineage: Eukaryota > Viridiplantae > Streptophyta > Magnoliopsida > Poales > Poaceae > Avena > Avena eriantha. The sequence continues at coordinate 392,792,110 of OU342744.1, read as the reverse complement.
AATCATCATACTAATAAAAAGCCTTACTCTAGCTATATTAAATTACTTCCCACTGGCATGGCACCTTAGCAAATCAACCAACTAAGATAAACAATTCAAACTTCATAAGTGAGAGACATAGGACATAACTCTCACAAGTGACTTCATGATCCTCTTCCTTATAGGGATGTGTTCCTTCAATACTCAAACACGATTACTCTGATAATAATAATAAAGCAAAGAGGCAAAGTGCGAATCCACATTTACAAAAAAGGAAGAACAGAAAAATCTTTTTGTATTTTTGGGGATAGGGATTTAAAGAATAGAAAAAATCATGTGACCAAGCAAGGGTTTTAAGAAAATAAAAACAAACGAAAAACAAAAACAAACTAAAAAACGAAAGAGAACTAAAAAGCAAAGGAAAAAAGCAAAGTGTTGGAACAAGCCAACACGAGTGTTTCAAAATCTCCCAAGGAGCTGAAGTACAACCTCGTTATTACACAAATAAATTTGTCGGGGAAACACATCCCCAAGCTCAGGCTTTTTCAAGCCTTTTTGTTGCTCATTATGGTGGCGGTGGATAGTTCCCACATGCCATTGGCTGCTCCAATCATGGAACTGCGTGGCGAAGCTTGCAGTACCATCTCAAAGGTTGATGGAGGGGTTGTTCATGTTTTGAATATTCCTTTGAGTGTGTAGATGTCTTCATAGGTGGTGTAGTAGTTTGGTGGATGCTCATCTTGTTAGGGTCCTCCTTGTTGTACTTCTTCATCTTCTCCTCCTCCCATAGGTATTTCTTGTTGCGATAGATTAGCCTGAACCTGCGCGTCAAAACGTAAACGTCCATCCTCGATAGAGAATAAACCATTAGGGAAAGGAGCCAAGATCAAGTGATCCGCTCCAAGTATATCGAAGAGGTATCTATCATGAGATTTAGAAACCATACCACATGCTCTTAGACTAGAAAGACCGAGACAGTTACTTCCTATCAACGGTTGGATTTTACATAGGTTGATGCCAAGTGCGCGTGCAAGAACGGTTACAACTCCTCCTCCGCATATGGGTCCTCGAGATTGAAGAGCCTGATGCTTAAGGTAAAACACGAGAAGAGCTCCTAAATTTGGCGTCAAGTTACAATTAATAATAACAACTTTTGCGAGGATCAACATGTGCTGCTCATTAACTCAAGTAAACTCACCACGTGCCTGCAAAGTGTTAGAAATCACATAGAATAAATATCGAATAGTAGGGTGATCAATTTGGTTCCCCTTGGGGGTGTTTCCATGAATATTCATTAAATTAAAGTATTGTAAAGGGGGAGGATTTAAAACCAAGGTAGTTGTGCGCACATCGGTGATGTTGTTGGCAAACTCAAAAGCATTGAGCCTATTGGTCGAGTGTAATGGTGTACTCACAGTTCACAAGGCGGAACTTGATGCGATCAACTTCGAGCCTTTGTTCCTCGGTACAACCGTAAGGATCCACTGTGTGTCAAGGTGCTAAAGAACTCAAGCGTCAAGCGGCGATATGTGGAAACATCCTGAAAGAAAAATCATACAACCAACATTGATGCAAAGTAAATCAAAATCAGCATGAATGCCAAGTGGGTTCAGTATATAAGGACACGCCCACTTGGTGGACTTGATTTCTTGGAGATTGAGACGATTAAAATTGTTCAGCTGAAACTCCTCTGTGAACTTAATACCAAGTGACGAGGGGTAACCTCGGCAATGCCCATGGTGATGGACTTGGGGTTTCGCGGAAAAGAGAGCGCTGGGGATTTCATCGGATATTAGGAAAACAATGAAGAAAAAGTCGGCTGAATATTGGGGAAAACACTCTGTTACAAGTTGTTTGTGGGGCCCCTGGATTAATCCTCCAAGAATCCCTGTTATGATACAACCACGATCCCATGATCAGTTAGTCGTGGCACATAACCGAAAAGTATCAAAGTAAACATCCAATACATAACGAGTACATGTCATATCTTATTTGCCATTATGGCTACATCGATCAACATCAGCGGAACTTTATTAAGCGTAGGGCCCGAGCCATGCCTTAACCTACAGGTAACCGACTGGGAGGACAGCCTAGTTTGCATAGTCGTCAACGTCACCTTTCTCTTGATATCTGACCACGTTAATAGCCAGAGACAATGCCAATGAGTACTTTGAATGTACTCGCAAACCACCTTAAGATAACAGTAATAACAAGAGGATATGCATTATGGCTGTGGTAGTAGGAGGGCTCCAAGAGAGGTTATTTTCTCAATTAGTTTATCTTGTAGATATAGCATCTACATATCTTTGTTGAAAACTTTTGTAAACCATTTTGGAAACCTTTTCAAAAGTTTTGTAAACACTAGGATTGGGGTACCCATTTGTTCTCGTCTTCAGGTCGTCCCACGACCAAAATCTTTTCTCCTCCTTCCGACCATCCCATGGTCAAAACCTTTCTCCTTTACGACCATCCCATGGTCAAAACATTTCCAAAGCCATTTATTTTCCGAAATCCTTTTTGAAAACAAAACCAACACCGCTCTACAGAAGTTTGTCCACCCCATCCTTAACCACAGACACAGCTATTCGAATAGATTTACACTCTGCAGAGGTTGTACACTTTCCCCACATCATCCGGGTACACGACCCTGATCTACACCGATCGTGGGTCGAGTAACCGATCAAGACTCTAAGGATGCCCACTCCAATATAAGTGCCTACCCGATGAGTGTTGTTCCCCTCAACACCGGGATGCCCTATATAGTTCACAGCCAACCGGAGCGCTTTTTCTACTTCCCGAGTGTGCGCTTTCAATGAGGGGCTCATAGTAACGCGTGAAGGTCCGTAGACCCTTCGTTCCTTCTCCCCGTCGATGTTTCACATGGACCATTTGTCCAGAGAAGGCCCACCCTCCGGGGAGTATCATCCCCTGTAGTAGTTGCGAGGCAGCTTATACCAGAATAGACAAACATCAAATCTAGCCCTGTCCCATTCCAAGAGTAATGTGGTTGCACAGGGTTAAGTTGTTATAGCGAAACTGCAAAGAACCGGGTGCTTTTTTGTAAACCTTTTTCCTCTAATTTTCCTCCAGCATTTTGTAAAACAAAAACCTTTCTCTTTCTCAACATATCTTGGGAGGTCCCACCTCACCAAGGTTTTATCATAAAACATTTGGTAAACTTTTCTGGGGTCTTCCCATCCTATAGCTTTGCTTTGGCTAAATCGGGGTCTCCAAAGGGGTATGGTGTATTACACCATCTACCATACTAGGGACAAGTAGGTATCATCGAGAGGGTTGTACTTAGTAGTACCATTGAGTAATAGTTCGGAAGAGCCAAACCACTACCACATATATATACATCAACATATAGTAAAACAATGCAGTTTTGATAAACAGTAAGTAAAACATGCATAAGTAAAACAGTAGGACAAGGCTTATGAGGAAGAAGGTGGCTTGCATGAGATCAGCAATATGGCATAATTGTCCCTGGACTTATTCTTATAAAACCATAATAACCAATAGAAACCATCTCCTTCTGCTCTCCGATACAATCGCAACTATCGTCGATAGGGAACACATGCAAACAAACAAAAGGGCACAATCAATACAAGGCATACAATCACCAACACAATACAACAAGCAACTGAATAATACCAAACTAATATTTAGAGAGTTTTGAGAGGATTTGATTTAGAAGGTGGAGATGGCCTTGGAGAAGGGGATAAACACCCCTTAGGGTTTATTGTCGAGGAACTATCTAAGAGGGGTTTTTGGACCAAGGACATACTCTGTAGGATACCATTGGGTAAAAATGATACCAATAGATAGGATTTGATAAAATGAAACCAACAAAAGTGGTTTCACTATTTTATCACTTTTCTTTATTTAGTTATGATTATTCTAGTGAAATAACTTCTAGTTTTAGGGAATAATTCACCAGAAAAGTTCTGGAGCTCCAAAAATTATTTCCTTGGTTGGTTAGGTAAGGATTGATGTACTTGTTCACTTAGAGTTGGAATCATGCCAAAATAATGACTAGAATGCCCTCAGGAAATTCCCAAGGCAGTTCTGTAGACAACTTGTCTTTTTCACCAGATTAAATCTACATAAGCTTTTGATTTGATTCCAAGGGAACATGGTAGGAATTTAGAATACTTTTCTATAGGAACTAGATTCACTCTTTTTGGAGTTGTGGAACTACTGTGATGATTTATCTAGTGATAACATTATGGACAAAAATGTTTAAATTCTGAAAAATTCCTCAGAAGTTCAATAAATCATGAGCTCCTGGGTTTTGATAGGTATGGGTGTGCCACCTCACAAAGAGTTGAAACCAACTCAAAATTTTGTACTAAAAGATTTGGGGAATTTTCTAGGGCCAGACTATTGTTCACCTTGGCATGAGACCAGGGTCCAGGGATGGGTAAAATGAATATCTAACAGATGGATCAGGTTTCATGTTAAATGGATTCAGGGAGTTCCCTAAGGAATTTATTTAGTGTAAAGGATACTCTTTAGAAGATTAAATGCCAGAAAATAATAAACCTATTTTGGGCCAACTTCCAGTTCTGCATGTTTAGGAAAACATGTGAGAACATGTATAAATTTGCATTTGTCCAAACTGGAGTGATTTCCATTTTATTTAGCAATTAAACTACTTGGTCAGATGCAAATCTAGAATTAATGAAATTATAAAAATAAAAAGAGGAAATATCTACTGGGCCGGATCTGCACGGCCGTGGGCCGCTCATCCGCGGGCCGGTCCAACAATCACCGCGGTCGCGGGCAGGAGTGGATTTCAAACCCGCGAGGGCGGGGCCTTCCTGTCAGCCAGAGCGGGGCTCCGAACAGGTAAGAAGGGACGAGGACCGTCCTATTAGAGGGCGATGGACGGCCCTGGCTCGTCCTCTTCCTCTTGACGACGCGACAGGGCAGAAACCCTAGAAGAGGGGAGCGCGGCGCGGGGAGGCTCATCGGGGCCATCTCCGGCGAAGACGAGGCCACGGGACGACGCGGGCGATGACGGCGATCTCAGGGAGGGGCGGCACGAGGTGGTTCGACATCGGTGAGGGGCTAGCGCGAGGACGCCCGAACGGGGCTTGCCGGAGCTCGCCAGAGAGGCTTCAGGGTTGCATGCATGTCGACGGAGAGGATGCAGGGAGCATGGCGAGGTCCTAGGAGACACCGAGAGGGGTTCAGAAGGGCTGCATATGCTCGGGGAGGTCATGCTCGCCGGAAGGGAGCTTCTCTCGGGCATGCCGGATGACGACGACTTCTAGCGTTCCTACAACAGAGGGACGGGCATAGGGAGGTAGATCAGAGGGATAGAAGCTCAACTAGGACACATGCAATGTAGGGTAAGCAGGGAGAAGGCGACCTCGAGCTTGAGTTCGTCAATGGCCGAGAGATCTTCCTTCTCTCCTCTCGGGCATGGGCAGAGCAGGGGAGGAGGAGAGGTGCCCTGGGGAGGTAAGTGGGGAGCAGGGGGAGTGAATGACGGGCAGGGGATGGAGCAGGGTGGCCTCTGGCCTTTAAAACCAAGAGGAAGTAGTCCATGGTGGCACAAGTCCATGGGAGGACAAGGGGAGGGAGCTGGTCACTGGTTGGTCGAGCTGGGTGGTGCTGGGAGGCAGTGTGGGCCTTATCACGACCAGAGAGGGAGAGGGGAGTGGCTGCTGCTGCTTTGAAGATTTTGCAAGATATGGCCTATCTCTCCTTCTCTCTTTCCAAGAGCAAAAGACAAGGGGAGGGGTGCTATAATAGCTTAGCTACAGTGCACACGACCAGGACTGAGCTGTGTGGTGGAGGCTTGCTGGTGAAGATTGATGAGGTTTTGATTTGGTGTTTGGTACTAAAAGGGTAAATGTTCAAATCTACCATAAAGGATGGTCAAGAGTTAGGTATTGATTTTTGATCTTGACCAATGGAGGTAAGGATGCTGGTAGATGGGGAGGGTTAATATGCCTCTCTAGGATTTATTTGGGATTTTTCAGAGGATTAGAAATCCACTTAAATCCACTTATATAGAAACTGCAGAAGTGGAATCTTGGAGTTCAATTGATATTTTTACATTGGACAAGGTGGGTTTTTGAGTTGAGATGGTCCCAAATGTGAATACACACTTAGGAGAATTTTCCCAAGATTCATGGTGTGTTAAAAGTATTTAAAACAATTACTATTCCATCTCTGCGATTTAAGAGAATAGGCAAAAAGAAATAATAAAGAATCTCAAAAATATTTATTTTTGAGATGGGAGGGTGGAGTATGATATATATAACTCAATTATGCATTGAGTATGCAAAGTGGTTTGGAGAGAAACAAAATTTTCTTTATAGACATGATTTTTAAGATTTTGCAAAGGAGGGTATTTAAATGGTTTTGGGGCCCAATTAATTATGGAAATTAATTGGAGAATTATCATATCCAAGGTATATGATGTCGAGTTGATGCATCCATCCTGTCCAACCTTGGGTTTTGAGGAATTGTGGTGGAAAAGGGTGGAAACTAGATTGGGGGAGAATCTAGGGTTTTAATATTTTTATACTACCCAAGCAAGGTTGGAGTGGTGAGCTCAGAGCTCACCCTGGTACAAGGGCTATATGGATGGTTATACCATGTCATATAGATGACCATGGAAGCCAGAGTTGGGCTTATATGTACTTGAGGTGAGATAAAGGAGATGGCAAACTTTGTTGAAAATAAGGCTGCCTTACCAGATGAGTCATGATGCCTTATAAACCATGTGGGTTTAAGAAGCACAAGGATCCACTTGGAAAAAGTGAAGTAGATCTTGATAAACCTATATGATTAGAACACAACCATGCAAATAGTTGGTCCATAGAAGGTTGGATGGTGGTGTGAGCTTTTATCAAAGTAGGCATGTTGACTAGATTTGTAGGAATATTTATTTTCTTGCCTGCAAAACCATCAAGAACAAGTGGGTTGGAGGATGATATAACAAGGGGAAAAGTGGGCCTTGGTTATCCTTATGATGGTTTACAAGATGGTTCAAGTGCATTACCTATAATGCACAAGGGTTGAGAAAGGGAGACATTCAAAAAGGTGATGTTGGAAACAGATTTCCAGACTTAGACAATATTGGCAGATTTAGGGTTTTTGAGTAGAATGTGGGTGGTGTTGATTTTGATGGGTTGTAAGATACCAGAGCATCATCAAGTGGATGATGTGGAAGAGTAGATTGAGTAGGAAGGATCCTGGCTTGATACTGGTCTTCATTGACTTAGAAGCTTCAAGAATTATTTCACTTCAGAGCTGATCTGCTTAAGGGTTTTAGATGATCACCATGGTGGCAAGAGATTAGATACAGATTGTATCCTTGCTTAGGGTTTGGTGAGTTTAAAGTATATTGATCCGAGTGATGAGCTCCTAGAGTAGTTCATACTACTTCTAAGCAATCAAGTCAAACAGCAGATCAAGGCAACTCATCTTATAAACTAAGCAAACCTACTACTGGAGTTACCATCAAGCCTAGCTTGAGGTGAGTATGGTTATTTTGAAGTGTTGGATTTGAATAAGGTGAGAGTCCTTGGTATTTCTACCAAGAGTAGAATTCAAAAGCTTTAGGAAGGGGTTTTGGGAAACCTAGGGATAATAATGGTTGAAGGTTCTGTCTATAAAACATAAGAAGATTATAATAGGGGGCTCTCCATAGTTTAGGGAAATAGAAGATACTAAAATAGTTGGTTTGCAAAGGCTTCTTGGCTCAGGTTTTGAAATGCCAGAACATTTGAGAATATGTAAAATGATCCAGGATAGTTTTTGTCAACTGATGGTGAGGTAAGGAGTATCACAAGGTATGCACTCACATGCACAAGCACAAACAAACAACAAGCAAACACCGCACCAATGAACAAGAAAAAGTTTTTTGTTCCCCCTAATTTTTGCATTCTGGTCAACTAATCAGGGTTACTGAAATTGGGATGTTACAGATCTTTCCTCCTTAACAGAATCTCTTCCCAATATTCCGGAGAAGTAAGGTTAGGGGATTTGAGTCGGGTTGATACTAGGTGTCTTACAGGTACTATCTTACGGACTCCGTCTTGGAAAGTGATTACTCTGTCGATGAAGTTGAGCTTCAGTCTTCCGGGATAGACAGAGAGTTGAGCAGAGTCTAGTACTGATTGCGAGGGATGATCTTATATTCCTTCTGGACTCTATATCTCAAGGGCTTAGACGTGGCAGACTGTTTCGATGCTGAGCTTCACAGAGTACTCGTCGGAGGATAGAATCTACAGCTGGGAGTACCTCTGTCTAAGGATTCATAGCTCTTCCTTAGGGTCATAACGTATCCTATTTAGCGATGTTAGGGTTGGGACTCCTGAGTTTGCTTCGGCGAAGGGTTACCCTATTTTTGTGGAAAAGATGCAGTCTTTCCCCCTTAGGATTAAACTAGGGTAGATCGGAGAGTTGACATAGTCCTTCTCGCTTGGAGTCGTGGATTGATGTTTTCAAGACTGTCATCAATCTTTCTCCTAGAGTTGGAATCTCCCGATGACGTCCGCGAAGGTAGGTCCTATGGGGCTTATATACTACGATTATTCGTACTTAGTATGTTGGAGCCGGTAGAGTCTCACGTCTTCTAAGAGATTGGAACTGAGCGGTTAGCGATCCTGTGGTCCTTCAGATGAGTTTTCAGCTGACGTAGCGAAGGGATTTTGTAGAATCTACGATTCGTTTCTCCTCTGATGAACCGTGAGTTGCTACTTGGCGAAAAGACGTCGAATCTAGGGATCTTCTCAGAAGTATCTTCCGGTAGACCATCTCTTGGAGATTGAGTGGAAAGGTGTAGTATTTCCACCTTAGAGCTTCACTAAGGTTCATCGAGAAGGGTTTGGATCTTCTGTCTTGGAAGTGCTGACTTGCTGTTAGCGGAAGGATGTATCCTCCCAGAGTCTTGAGCTGGGGTCTTCGAGTGATGCCCTATTCTATAAACCTTGGCGGGGGTGGTTTCTTAACGAAGCCTTATGGAGTTATCTCAGGGCAAGCTAGTGGTCTACGACTCTCCTGGCTAGTCTTTCGTAAGGGTTGATGCAGTCGGCGTCGGAGAAGAGGTCTTCACTAGAATATCTTGCATTGCTTGAGGGCGAAGTGGACTCGTTGTCTTCGTGCATCCTCGTCTTCGAGTTTGTGGATTATTTTTTCCTTCTGGTGAGGAACTTTCCATTGGGTTGGGTAGGGTCGACAAGAATAGTGAGTCTCCTGCGGTGGTTAGAAGGTCTAATATACCGGAGGTCAGCGTAGTTAGGTCTTCACTTCTTTCTTGGTTGACTTATCAGGTGGTTTCTTGTGGATATTGAGGATCCTTTGGTGATTGACTTCCGGCTTCAACGGGATTCTTGCTATAGTAGACTGAGGAACAAGGGAGTGTGGTGCTATTGACGAGTCTTTCGAGGTGAGTTTGACAAGGTATGCCGTCCCGCTGAGGTGAAATCTTCGAATTGATTCTGTCTTGACGATGTCGAACTCCTGGTTCTTGTGATGCTTTTCCTCTCATATACTCTTGAGGTTAGTCTGGGTCTCATTACCGACATCTAACACAGGGGTTTCCTGAGTTACTAGGTGGGTTATCGCTCCTCGATTCATATTTTTAAGGAGGTCAAAGCAAACCAGAACATACAAACAAGGCGAATATAGCGAGGGGCTCGCAATGTTCTCAGTAAACAACACACATCAAGCAACACATGATGCACTTAGGCAAGCAAATACGGTCAATGCTAGGGACCAAGGAGTTAACTACTCGTGATGTAGGGGAATCCTATTCTTAGGACTATTGACCCTAGATACCGTCTCTCTTCAAGTTAGAGTCACTATCTTGCCGATAAATTGTTCATCCTATCTGTGACGCTTCTTGATAGTGCAACACCTGATTTCTTATGATGGTGAGGATTCCGCTGGGAGAGCGATATTGTAGTCTCCTTGTGTTTGCTGGTAGTTGCTTGTCTTCATCTTGTTCTCATTGTCTTCACTGGGTTCTAGGCCCTAGTTATTCAAAATCCGTAGGTTTGAAGTTTGGACAAGATTTAGAGTAAACCATTTTCGAAAACATTTACTTAGAGTAAGAGAAGAAGTAGAACTTTTTGAAACTCATTGAGAAACTAGTTTTCGAAGGCCAGGGTTTTCAAAATAAGGTTCATGTCTAACGTCCATGTTAACTAAGGTTCTCCTACAGTCAGGGTGGCTCTGATACCAAGTCTGTGGGGCCCTCGGATTAATCCTCCGAGAATCCCTGTTATGCATACAAGCACGATCCCATGATCAGTTAGTCGTGGCACATTACCGACAAGTATCAAAGTAAACATCCAATACATAATGAGTACATGTCATACATTATTTGCCATTATGGCTACATCGATCAACATCAGTGGAACTTCATTAAGCGTAGGGCCCGAGCCATGCCTTAACCTACAAGCAACCGACTGGGAGGACGACCTAGTTCGCATAGTCATCAACGTCACCTTCCTCTTGATATCTGACCAAGTTAATATCCAGGGACAATGCCAGTGAGTACTTTGAATGTACTCGCAAACCACCTTAAGATAACAGTAATCACAAGAGGATATGCATTATGGCTGTGCTAGTAGGAGGGCTCCAAGAGAGGTTCTTTTCTCAATTAGTTTCTCTTGTAGATATAGCATCTACATATCTTTGTTGAAAACTTTTGTAAACCATTTTGGAAACCTTTTGAAAAGTTTTGTAAACACTAGGATTGGGGTACCCATTTGTTCCTGTCTTTAGGTCGTCCCACGACCAAAATCTTTTCTCCTCCTTCCGACCATCCCATGGTCAAAACTTTTCTCCTTTACGACCATCCCATGGTCAAAACATTTCCAAAGCCATTTCTTTTCCGAAATCCTTTTTGCAAACAAAACCAACACCGCTCTACATAAGTTCTTCGAACCTGTCCTTAACCGCGGACACGGCTATTTGAATAGATTTACACTCTGTAGAGGTTGTACACTTTCCCCACATCATTCGGGTACACTACCCTGATCTACACCGATCGTGTGCCGAGTAACCGATCAAGACTCTCCGGATGCCCACTCCAATATAAGTGCCTACCCTATGAGTGTTGTTCCCCTCAACACCGGGATGCCCTATATAGTTCACATCCAACCAGAGCGCTTTTTCCACTTCCCGAGTGTGCGCTTTCAATGAGGGGCTCATAGTAACACATGGAGGTCCGTAGACCCTTCGTTCCTTCTCCCGGTCGATGTTTCACATGGACCGTTTATCCAGAGAAGGCCCACCCTCCAGGGAGTTTCATCCCCTGTAGTAGTTGCGAGGTAGCTTATACCAGAATAGACAAACATAAAGTCCAGCCCTGTCCCATTCCAGAGTAATGTGGTTGCACAGGGTTAAGTTGTTATAGCTAAACTGCAAAAAAACGGGTGCGTTTTCGTAAACCTTTTTCCTCCAATTTTCCTCCAACATTTTGTAAAACAAAACCCTTTCTCTTTCTCAACATCTCTTGGGAGGTCCCACCTCACCAAGGTTTTATCTTAAAATACTTCGTAAACTTGTCCGGGGTCTTCCCATCCTATAGCTTTGCTTTGGCTAAATCGGGGTCTCCAAATGCGTATGGTGTATTACACCATCTACCATACTAGGGACAAGTAGGTATCATCGAGAGGGTTGTACTTAGTAGTACCATTGAGTAATAGTTCGGAGGAGCCAAACCACTACCATATATATATACATCAACATATAGTAAAACAATGCAGTTTTGATAAACAGTAAGTAAAACATGCATAAGTAAAACAGTAGGACAAGGCTTATGAGCAAGAAGGTGGCTTGCCTGAGATCAGCAATATGGCATAATTGTCCCTAGACTTCTTCTTAGAAGACCATAATAACCAATAAAAACCATCTCCTTCTACTCTCCGATATAATCGCAACTATCGTTGATAGGGAACACATGCAAACAAACAAAAGGGCACAATCAATAAAAGGCATACAATCACCAATACAATACAATAAGAAACTGAATAATACCAAACTAATATTTAGAGAGTTTTGAGAGGATTTGATTTAGAAGGTGGAGATGGCCTTGGAGAAGGGACGAACACACCTTAGGGTTTATTGTCGAGGAACTACCTAAGAGGGGTTTTTGGACCAAGGACATACTCTGTAGGATACCATTGGGTAAAAATGATACCAACAGATAGGATTTGATAAAATGAAACCAACAAAAGTGGTTTCACTATTTTATCACTTTTCTTTATTTAGTTATGAATTTCTAGTGAAATAACTTCTAGTTTTAGGGAATAATTCACCAGACAATTTCCGGAGCTCCAAAAAATATTTCCTTGGGTGGTTTGGTAAGTATTGATGTACTTGTTCACTGAGAGTTGGAATATAGCCAAAATAATGACAAGAATGCCCTCAGGAAATTCCAAAACGTAGTTCTGTAGACAACTTGTCTTTTTCACCAGATTAAATCTATAGAAGCTTTTGATTTGATTCCAAGGGAACATGGTAGGGATTTAGAATACCTTTCTATAGGAATTGGATTCACTATTTTTGGAGTTGTGCAACTACTGCGATGATTTATCTAGTGATAACACTATGGACAAAAATGTTTAAATTCCTCAGAAGTTGAATAAATCATGAGCTCCTGGGTTTCGATAGGTATGGGTGTGCCACCTCACGGAGAGTTGAAACCAAATCAAAATTTTGTACTAAAAGATCTGGGGAATTTTCTAAAGTCAGGTTTGTCCTATTTTTGTTCACCTTGGCATGAGACCAGGGTCCAAGGATGGGTAAAATGAATATCTAACAGATGGATCTGGTTTCATGTTAAATGGATTCAGGGAGTTCCTTGAGGATTTTTTTAGTGTAAACGATACTCTTTAGAAGATTAACTGCCATAAAATAATAAACCTATTTTTGGGCCAACTTCTAGTTCTACATGTTTAGGAAAACATGTGAGAACATGTATAAATTTGCATCTGTCCAAAATGGAGTGATTTCCATTTTATTTAGCAATTAAACTACTTGGTCAGATGCATATCTGGAATTAATGGAATTATAAAAATAACAAGAGGAAACAACTACTGGGCCGGATCTGCACGGCCGTGGGCCGCTCATCCGCGGACTGGCCCAATAATCACCGCGGCCGGGGGCGGGAGTGGCTTTCAAACTCGTGATGGCAGGGCCCGCCTATCAGCTAGAGCGGGGCACCGAACAAGTAAGAAGGGACGGGGACCGTCCGATTAGAGGGCGATGGATGGCCCTGGCTCGTCCTCTTCCTCTCGACGGCGCGACAGGGAAGAAACCCTAGCAGAGGGGAGCGGGGCGCAGGGAGGCTCACCGGGGTCGTCTCCGGCAAAGAGGAGGCCGCGAGGCGATGCGGTCGACGACGACGATCTCAGGAAGGGGTGGGACGAGGTGGTTCGACGTCGGGGAGGGGCTCGCGCGAGGACGCCTGAACGGGGCTCGCCGGAGCTCGCCAGAGAGGCTTCGGGGTTGCATGCATGTTGACGAAGAGGATGCAGGGAGCATGGAGAGGTCCTAGGAGATGCCAGGAGGGGTTCAGTAGGGCTGCGTATGCTCGGGGAGGTCATGCTCGCTGTAAGGAAGCTTCTCTCGGGCATGCCAGGCGACAGCAACTTCCAGCGTTCCTGCAGCAGAGGGACGGGCGTAGGAAGGTAGATCAGAGGGATATAAGCTCAACTAGGACACATGCAACTGAGGGTAGCAGGCAGAAGGCGACCTCGAGCTTGAGTTCGTCAATGGCCGAGAGATCTTCCTTCTCTCCTCTCGGGCAGGGCAGAGCAGGGAGGAGGAGAGGTTCCCTAGGTAGGTAAGTGGGGAGCAGGGGGAGTGAATGAGGGGCAGGGGATGGAGCAGGGTGGCCTCTAGCCTTTAAAACCAAGAGGGAGTAGTCCATGGTGGCACAAGTCCATGGGAGGACAAGGGGAGGGAGCTGGTCACTAGTTGATCGAGCTGGGTGGTGCTGGGAGGCAGTGTGGGCCTTAGCACGACCAGAGAGGGAGAGGGGAGTGGCTGCTGCTGCTTTGAAGATTTTGCAAGATATGGCCTATCTCTCCTTCTCTCTTTCCAAGAGCAAAAGACAAGGTGAGGGGTGCTACAGTCGCTTAGCTACAGTGCACACGACCATGACTGAGCTATGTGGTGGAGGCTTGCTGGTGAAGATTGATGAGGTTTTGATTTGGTGTTTTGTACTAAAAGGGTAAATGTTCAAATCTACCATAAAGGATGGTCAAGAGTTAGGTCTTGATTTTTGATCTTGACCAATGGAGGTAAGGATGCTGGTAGATGGGGAGGGTTAATATGCCTCTCTAGGATTTATTGGGGATTTTTCAGAGGATTACAAGTCCACTTAAATCCATTTATTCAGAAACTGCAGAAGTGGAATCTTGGAGTTCAATTGATATTTTTACATTGGACAAGGTGGGTTTTTGAGTTGAGATGGTCCCAAATGTGAATACACACTTAGGAGAATTTTCCCAAGATTCATGGTGTCTTAAAAGTATTTAAAACAATTACTATTCCATCTCTCCCATTTAAGAGAATAGGCAAAAATAAATAATAAAGAATCTCAAAAATATTTATTTTTGAGATGGGAGGGTGGAGTATGATATATATAACTCAATTATTCATTGAGTTGGCAAAGTGGTTTGCAGAGAAACAAATTTTTCTTTATAGACAAGATTTTTAAGATTTTGCAAAGGAGGGTATTTAAATGGTTTTGGGGCCCAATTAATTATGGAAATTAATTGGAGAATTATCATATCCAAGGTATATGATGTGGAGTTGATGCATCCATCCTGTACAACCTTGGGTTTTGAGGAATTGTGTTGGAAAAGGGTGGAAACTAGATTTGGGGAGAATCTAGGGTTTTAATATTTTTATACTACACAAGCAAGGTTGGAGTGGTGAGCTCAAAGCTCACCCTGGTACAAGGGCTATATGGATGGTTAGACCATGTCATATAGATGACCATGGAGGCCAGAGTTGGGCTTAGATGTACTTGAGGTGAGATAGAGGAGATGGCAAACTTTGTTGAAAATAAGGCTGCCTTACTAGATGAGTCATGATGCCTTATAAACCATGTGGGTTTAAGAAGCACAGGGATCCACTTGGAAAAAGTGAAGTAGATGTTGATAGACCTATATGATTAGAACACAACCATGCAAATAGTTGCTCCATGGAAGGTGATGGTGGTGTGAGCTTTTATCAAAGTAGGCATGTTGACTAGATTTGCAGGAATATTTTTTTTCTTGCCTGCAAAACCATCAAGAACAAGTGGGTTGGAGGATGGTATAACCAAGGGGAAAAGTGGGCCCTGGTAGTCCTTATGATGGTTTACAAGATGGTTCAAGTTCATTACCAATAATGCACAAGGGTTGAGAAAGGGAGACATTCAAAAAGGTGATGTTGGAAACAGATTTCTAGACTTAGCCAATATTGGCAGATTTAGGTTTTTTGAGTAGAATGTGGGTGGTGTTGATTTTGATGGGTTGTAAGATACCAGAGCATCATCAAGTGGATGATGTTGAATAGTAGATTGATTAGGAAGGATCCTTGCTTGATACTGGTCTTCATTGACTTGGAAGCTTCTAGAATTAGTTCACTTCAGAGCTGATCTGGTTAAGGGTTTTAGATGATCACCATGGTGTCTAGAGATTAGATCCAGATTGTATCCTTGCTTACGGTTTGGTGAGTTTAAAGTATATTGATCCTAGTTATGAGCTCCTAGAGTAGCTCATAGTACTTCTAAGCAATCAAGTCAAACAGCAGATCACGACAACTCATCAGATAGCTGATCAAGGCAACTCATCTTATAAACTAAGCAAACCTACTACTGGGGTTACCATCAAGCCTAGCTTGATGTGAGTATGGTTATTTTGAAGTGTTGGATTTGAATAAGGTGAGATTCCTTGGTATTTCTACCAAGAGTAGAATTCAAAAGCTTTAGGAAGGGTTTTTGGGAAACCTAGGGATAAGAATGGTTGAAGGTTCTGTCTATAAAACATAAGAAGATTATAATAGGGGGCTCTCCATAGTTTAGGGAAATAGAAGCTACTAAAATATATGGTTTGCAAAGGCTTCTTGGATCAGGTTTTGAAATGCGAGAACATTTGAGAATATGTAAAATGAGCCAGGATAGTTTTGTTAAATAGCTTTTGTCAACTGATGGTGAGGGAAGGAGTATCATAAGGTATGCACTCACGTGCACAAGCACAAACAAACAACAAGCAAGCACTGCACCAATGAACAAGAAAAAGTTTTTTGTTCCCCCTGATTTTTGCATTCTGGTCAACTAATCAGGGTTGCTGAAATTGGGATGTTACATTGTCCTCTAGATTTCGGTACCCTCGCTTGGGCTTCTCCATCCCTATAAATAATAGTCCGGGTCTCAAAGCTGTATGCAGATAGGTTTCATACACGCGCTATTACAACACCAACATAGTGTTGGTTCATAGTTTCTTTCCTAATACAAAAAAGGTCTCTGTCGGTGGCTTCCTTGGGCTGTTTGTTTGAAATCCTTATGGGCCGCATGCCTATTATCCAATGTAGGGTGATGAATAATGAGCATCCGAGTAATCATACACATGTCAGTAGCCCCCGAGATCCTACTTGAATCCGCAGTATTCATGTTGAATCTCAAAGTTTTCTTTCCTCTTTCTCTTGTTTTGTTTGATATTTATTTTTTGTAAGAATTTTTGGCACAAGGAGTCTGATGCTTCCGACGGATCGGGAATCAGTTAATTGCTCCTCGGCAAAAACAAGGTTGTCCTACATCAAACTCAAGTCCCCAGGCTTGACTCTAGAATTTGTAACTGGTGTAATTCAGTTCGATCCGCTGAGGTCTTAACGAATAATAAATTCTAGTTTTTTATTTTTATCGGGTACCCAACAGGTCCATCAGGATTTTTCATCGTATCATTGATACGGATTTTTACTGGCAGAGTGCATTCTTGTTCGATTACCAGGCCATACAAGACGAGAGTTTTGACCTTCATGTTTCTGAACACGGCATTCGGATTTTTTCCCGCGCCTGAGCGTGATCCGAGAGTTTTTATTTTATTTTCCATGTCCTGCTCCCGATAGGAGTATTTATCGTCAGATGCTTCCGTTATTTTTCGTTATCGGGTGCGCGCCAGCGCTCCTGGTAGGAGTATCCCCAAGGCTATGTTTTGGATATACATCAAGACATAGGCTCGAAAAATGCATCATTGTTTCTATAAATTTTGTCGGGTGCACGACCAGTGCTCCCGATAGGAGTAGCCCCTGAGGCTACAGTCGTAATGTTGTATATTTCGAGTGTAGTCTCAAATCTTCTCCTGGAGGAATTTACTTCGACTCCAATTGAATTTCTTCGGGTCATACCCCGAGAAAGCTGCAATTTTCGTTGTAGTGCTTTTTGTAACATCAGTGATGACGTATCTGATGCTGTTAGTTTTCAGGAGAAACATGCCATGAGGGGACGTGTCAAACGTGGGCCCACGCGCAGTAATGCTGACGTGTGATGGAATTTTTAGCGGATATTCTTGACTGCACGTCCCCTCGTTGCCTGAGAATCGAGGCATCACACGCTGTTCTCCATTTTTACCGCAGTCATAACTTCTTTTATTTGCTCCTTATCGAGACATTTGTAAGCACGTGTCATCATCGCGCAATCCTTTGTCTTTTCGATTTTGCATCAAACGGTTCGGTCCTTGTGTTGTTGCTCTTTATAAGGGAAAGGATACGCTTTTTCCTGTTTCACCCAGCCTCCCTCTGCTTCTTCTTCCTCCATGCGCTCTTGCTCCTTGCGAACTTTGGTTTCCGTGCCTTGCTTTCCCTGCTCCGCCGCCATGGGCAAAAGCATAGCCACTGGGACTTCTATTGCTACCACAAAGGCCACCAGGAAGAGGGCCGTCGGGTGGGCTCCTACTAAGTGCACGGCGCGGGAGCTCCGTGAGACACGGAACTCCATCCTTCTGACGGAGGGCTCCGTCAAGCTCCCGGCGACGAAGCTGCTCCCATCCCCGAGCCTGGCTGGAGGGTAATGTTCCTCTCCTTCCTCTTCCACGGTGTTTCTCTCCCCGTCCATGAATTTGTCCGAGGCCTTCTCTTCATTTATGGCGTGCAGCTTTATTAGCTCATGCCCAATTCCATCCTCCACGTTGCTTATTTTGTCACTCTTTGCGAGTGTTTCCTTGGGATTCATCCCCATTGGGGCCTTTGGAAATATTTCTTCTATGTTCGCCGCAATGCCACTGACACCATTGTCCATGATGTTGGTGGCGCCATTTTTTCTATCCGCTCAGACGTTGATTACTTAGACTTCAAACTCACGGATTCTGTCCAAGGTTGGAATGCTAAGTGGTTCTATGTCAAGGACTACCCACTGAAAGGCCAATCTTTCGGGTTAGCCCCCTTTGAACCTAAAAAAGTCTGCCTTAAACTCGACTCCTGGGATCAGCGTCCCTCTGCTAAAGAAATGGCTGAAATCCAGCCCTTTTTTGATCGTATTTCCGAGCTGCGGCATGAGGTTGGCAAAGAATTGTCGGGTCTCCAGGTCTTGGCATATTTTTTGCGGATCCGTGTCCAGCCGCTCCAAGCCCGGATATCCGGTATGTGGGAATATACCGGGAAGAAGGACCCGATGAGGATTTCTTCGGAGGACCTCACCCTTAAGGTGTATGAGAAGAGAGTCCGGAGCTTCACAACTTTGACTGCGAAAAGCCCAGTTCCTTGGACTTGCCTTGTGGAGCCCTATGGAAAGAAGAAACGGCTTCCCGAGGTATATTTCTTTCGCCTTTGTCTTTTCCTTGTCTTCTGTTTATAGGTACATATTTCAATTCTTCCGCTCTCTGTAGGATTTTGATCACCTGAGCTCACTTCCTCCCCTTCCCGAAAGTGGTGAGCCCCCTGTCCACCCCTCTGCATCTGACGATCTCCCTATGATTGGAACTGCCGCGGATGAGGAGGGGGATATTTCTGCATCTGACTCTTCATCGAAGATGCAACCTCCTCCTTCGGCTGACTCCGGGGACTTCGGTGTGGAGCGTGCCAGAGAAAAGAGGAAAAACCCTTGTGATGTGGAAAGGGTCGAGGATTCAGACGACTCGACTGCTTCTAAGCCCTTCGGCACTTCTCCGATCGCAGATGCTCCTTCCCGGATGAACTTGTTTCGTCTTGCATAGGATGTGTCTTTGTAAGTATTTACTTTCTCCTTTTTCTGTTTTCATCGAGTGTTTTTTACTGCTGATGCTTCACTTTTGGTCATGTTGTTTGTAGTGAAGACGAAGATCTTCCTGCTTCTCCTCTCCCCACATCTGTGGGATGCTCCACAAAGAAGACCCCTCCACCATTGGCGGAGCCGAAAGAGAAAATTTTGTCTCCCGTGGAGAAAGAGGCCCAACAAGATGTCACTGCCACAGAAAAGAAGAAAAACGGCGGGAAAGGGGTGGTGATATCTGAAGCACCCATTGATGTCGACATGAAGGATGTAAGTTACTTTCAACGCCGCACTTTTTCCTTCCCTGTATATTTACTCTGCCTTGACATCCTTTTTCATGTGTTTTTCCCTTTCTCAGCCTTTGATGCGTGAGATGGTCGGTATGGCCACCCGCTTTATAAGGATCCGTGATGATGCCGAAGAGCTGAAAGGTATGTGCTGATTGCTTTTGTAATTTCGTTGTAATCATGTTCATCCTCCTTATTGTGTTTTGGTTCTACAGCCGCTGCCAAGAAATCCGCAATTATCAGGGATGAGGCGATGAAGCGTGCTGACGATCTGGAAGGCCGGCTCCGAGCTACCGAGGAAGCCAACCGGAAGGCGAAGGATGATGCTGAGGAAATGGCCAGGTAGGTCGCTACCCGAGATGCGAATCTGCGGCAACGCCTAGAGGCCTTGAATAACTCGCTGAATGTGTCGTATACTTCTTTGTCTTGTCAGATCTTGAGTGATTCTTCGGCTCCTTCTAGTTCCGCTCAACCATCAGGTGTTGTTGCGCCCTCCACTGTAGCGGGTGCGATCAGTCATGTCGTCGTGCGTACGGTGGACCCGCCACTATATGCTGAAAAGATAGAGCAGGTGAAGAAACTTGAGGGAAAAATGCGGGTCGTTCAATCAGTGGTGGATGTTTCCCAATCAAAAACACGCCAGGCTCTCAACCTCAAAGCTTTTTTCTTGAGAGAGATCTCCAGGGCGAGCGAAAAACTAGTGTGTAAGCTACCTTCTTCTTCGGTTGCCTTTCTCCCTTGATAAAAATTAATTTTCCTCCAATGTGCAGGTATTCTACTAGGTGAGAGGGAGGAAAGCCAGCGTCTGTGCGATCGGATGCACGCTCTTATATCTGCCTCTCGAAGTTCTGAGACGGATTTTTGGACTAACCATCGACGTGCCTATACTGTTGCGCTGTTGCAGGATCTTATATTGGAGCTGGAGAAATTTGTCGAGTGCTGCCGTAGATCTCTGGCTACTGTTTACAATGCCATGTTTCCTTGGGATCCTTAGCCTTAGACCTTGGCAGATTTGATTACGAAATTTCAGCAAGGCGAAAGGATCCACCATTATGTGAAGCTTCAACTTGTGGTGGGTGCCAAGCTTGCGCTCTCTTGGGTGCATACGCATCACCCGACGTTGGATATGGATTTCGTATCTTCGGGTCTGCCTTCTCCTCCCGATGGCGGCCTTGTTTATATGGAGCCTCACTATGCCGCTGCACGAAGACCCGCCATTAGGATTGTGCGTAGGTGCCTAGAAGCAGACGATAATTTTTTTGTAAATTTCGAGATCTGACTGCTTGCTTGTGCAGCTTTGTAATGTGGCTAAAAAATGTTGTATGGGCAATTTGTCAAAAAGGTTGCATGTTTCGTACGAGATTTTGATTGTATGCTATATTTCCTTATTGGGGGATTAGACGAACTGATGTTTGTGTAACTTAAAAAATTCATGTCGCGAAATACTTTTCTTTATTTATTGATAACAATGGATAAGGGTACATTGAGATGGCGTGAGGACCTGGCTATTAGCCTTTTTACCGAGTAAGGAGTGTGTTTCAATACAACTTTTCTGGAGGAACTTCGGCTTATGTCCTTGGGGGTCTTCTTATGCGGGGCCATTATTGGAGGCCGCATATGTTGCTTTTTGCGAGGCTGCTGCGTTCTTGCTTTTTCCGATGTTTTCTTATTGCGGGTGTGCCCTTCGTGTGTCACCTCGTCATCTGTCAATTTTAGCTGCTCAAGCTCTGCCTCCATTCCGAAAGATTCTTAGATTTTGTTGAACTCTCGATCGCAGTTGTCTGCGCGGCTAAAGCTACCTTTGACTATGATGACCCCGTAGGGGGCTGGCATTTTCAGCACTATGTATGCGTAGTGAGGTACTTTCATGAACCTGGCGAAAGCTGGTCGCCCCAGGATCGCGTGGTATTGAGATGGCCAGTCCATAACTTCGAATACCACATTTTCTCACCGAAAGTTGTTTTTTGACTCGAAAACGACGTCAAGGTGGACTTTGCCCAATGGAATTTCGGCTTTCCCAGGCACTATCTCATGGAAAGTTGTGTTGGTTGGGGTTAGGTTCGTCATGGACTAGTTCATGGCCCGTAGAGTTTTGGCGTAAATTAGGTTGATGCTGCTTCCTGCATCCAAGAAAACTTTGCTCATGTTGAACCCGCCGATTTGCGCTTCTACTACCAGTGCTGACTAGCCTAGCTAAGGGACCCGCAATGGATGGTCAGCTCTGCTGAAAGTGATTTCTTGCTCTGACCAATGTAGGTATTCTGGTGTAGGGCGTGGCTTTCTTACCACCAAATTTACTAGCCTAGTGATCAGCTTTTGTATTCTATTGGATATTCGTTTGATCTGGGCGTGGCGCCCTTTGATCTGGGATATTCGTTGTCTTGGTATACTGTGCTTTGCAGCTGTCCCATCGGTGGAGGTCCCTGCGGTGGTGGTGGAGCTCCAATGGCCAAAGTTCCGGGTGTAGGGGCGTAGTTTCTGTTTTTTGCTTTGGCTGCCTTTGCGTTGCATAGTTCTTGCATTTTTAGGAACATCCGACAATCCTTTAGGAGGTGGTTTGATTACCTTTTCTCTATTGAGTCGACGTAGTAGTGCATATTGCAAGGTCCTTCCAACATTTGTCCTGCTGACATTGGTGGGTCTCAGTTCGTCGGCTGGTATCGTTGTCGCGACTAGCTTTCATTGATGATATCCCTACTGCTGTGATATCCGCTATTGTATTCATCATTTCGTCGGTTGTCCGTTCCATAAAAACTCGCTGCAACGTAAGTGGGTGTGTGGTATCCATCCTTTGTTCGGCGTCTCCAGTCGCTATTACGCTAGTCTCTTTCGTTGGGTGAATGAGCCCTTTTGTTGTGTACTACATCCTCTCCATCAGCCCAACGGTTGGCTATTTCCATCAGTTGTAAGATTATTTTTGGCTTTGTTCATCCTAATTATTCAATGAATTCCGGTCGTTGAAGACCATCATTGAAGGCATCGATCGCCCTTTCGTCGGATATCGCTTCAGCCGAATTTTTGGTGATGTTCCATCACTGGATGAAGGCTCGTATTGATTCTCCTGGATTTTGCTTGCAGGCGCGTAATTTCTCCAAAGTCACGGGTCGCTTGAATGTGGATTGAAAGTTTGTGATGAATTTTGTCTTCAAGATCATTCCAGTTGCTGATGGAATCTTCTGTTAGCTGCTTTAGCCAGGAGCGTGCCGCACCGGTTAGGTGGAGCTGCAGGCTTTGCATTACCGTGGCTTTGGATCCTCCTTGTAATCTGACAGTCGCTAGATAATCTGTCAGCCAAGATTCGGGTTCTTGTAGGCCGTCGTATTTTTGTCGATCCTGTGGTAGCTTAAAATCCTTTGGTACTGGATTTTTGCGAACCCGTCGGGTAAAGTAGCTAGCTTTGCATAATTCTTGTTCATCCTCGCTTTTGCCGTCACGATATCCTCGGGTGTTGCGATCTTCTATTGATCGATCGATCCTTCGCTGAGTGATATTGTTCCTCGCGTCATTGCGCGGCTTGTGTTCTGAAAACTGTACCCGAAGTAGCAATCTTGATCGTCGGGTGTAACCTCCTCACTGAGGCCTGCTGCGATGGTGAGGGGACCTGTCAAGTTGCCTCATGGTTCCTTTATTTATTTGCGCGAGAGTTTCCCCCACCAAGCCGAGGTTCGTTAACGCAGATCAATGGATGGCCACGCGAGGATGATCGGGTGTAGGTTGTGTCGTGATTAGGTATGTTTGTGTAGCCACGATGGCTGCCTGGGCTGTCTTTGCTTTGATATTTCCATCTTGATCTATTGACGTAAACAAGAGATCAAGGTCTCGAATTAATCCGCTTCTCTCTTCTTCGGGTATACTTCTTAATCTAGATGTTCCTCTTCTTGGCGAAGCCTCTCCTGTGATGCTTCTTGATCCTCGGGTGGGGCTTAGCTGCGCCCTTCGTAAGCTAGATTCGTCGGCTACTCTCTTCCTTTCGTCGAGCTGCCTTTGCATCCTGAGTATTTATCTATTTTGTTGCGAAGCAAGCACTGGTATGCCAATAGATCTTCGTGGGTGGCGTCTATTCCATTGGGACCGCACACGAGATTGCTGCTCTTGATTTTTCCCAGGCACTTGGTGGTAGGTCAAGGGTTCGCCTCTCATCTTCACATGGTTGCTCTTCTTCCCTATTTTCTCGGTCAGCTGTTGGATCTGCTCTGTTTCCTCGACTTCCTTAGTTGTCATTGCTTCCTTCACTATAACTTGAGAGGATATCATCGAGGTTAAGAATTGGGTTACCTTTGGAGTCTTTTTGGGTCGTGGTGTCTCTAATGATCACGCATACTTGGTGCTGAGTGGCGTACGGACTAGTAACGTCGTCGTTTTTGCTGATGGAGACACTATCGGATGAGCCAGTGAAGTCCATTAGCTTTTGCTCTAGATAAATTTCCGCCATCCAAATCCCAAAGTCGATGCTTTCGCTACTTTCTTCAGGTTCTGAATTAGCTGGGCTTGCTTCACGTGGTGGCGTGAACAGTGCGTCTGATCCGAAGGAGAGATTGTCATAGAGACCATCAAGATCCCCAGAATCGTCTTGACTTGCCCGCCTTCGTTGCCTTCTTCGATCTACGCCTTGACTTCCATTGGAGATGTAGTGGCAAGTTCCTGTACTTCTGTTGATTTGCGGGTAGCTTTATCGGTGGGTGGGCGTGGATTTTCTTTCGTCGAGTTGATGCTTGGTGGAGAGAGTCTCGCCGGATCCGTGTTTCCAACGTTCAAATTTCCCACAGACGGCGCCAATTGACGAGGGGTAACCTCGGCAATGCCCATGGTGATGGACTTGGGGTTTCGCGGAAAAGAGAATGCTGGGGATTTTGTCGGATGTCAGGAAAACAATGAAGACAAAGTCACCTGAATATTGGGGAAAACACTTTGTTACAAGCTGTCCTCTAGATTTCGGTTCCCTCACTTGGGCTTCTCTCGCCCTATATATAATAGGCCGAGTCTCAAAGTTGTATGCGGATAGGTTTCATACATGTGCTATTACAACACCAACATAGTGTCGGTTCATAGTTTCTTTCCTAATACAAAAAAGGCCTGTGTCGGTGGCTTCCTTGGGCTGTTTATTTGGAATCCTTATGGGCCGTAGGCCTTTTACCCAATATAGGGTGGTGAATAATGAGCATCCGAGTAATCATGCATATGTCACCAAGTGACTCGGGGGTCAACGTATCAATGGGTGGTGAGGAGGATTTCGCAGCCATCTCACATGTCCGGCTCCTCATGCTCATCTAAAAATAAAGATAATATAAAATAAATAAAAATTGCTAATGAATTTTTTGTCCAATAGAAATATAGCATAAGTGATTCCCTACACTAACTACAAAACAAACTCCTCTAAAACAATACTAAGTATGTTCAATATCAAGAATGAATCAAGAACAAGACCTAAATCTTGATTGATAATGATGAAAGGTTGAGTGAAGCTTTTGCAAAAATAAGTTGGGGATCAGAGGAGAATCATATCTTAGATTGAATGAGTGCAAGGAATCAAAGAAAGATTAGGTAAATTTGAAAATCCAATGGAGGTGATTTTGAGTTTGGAGGAAGAAGAATGAGAAAGATTAGTTTTTGGGAATTTTAGGTTACCTCCTCAGGCTAAATATGGTGTCCACGTACGTGGTAGGGGGGTGATACTGTCGGAGCCCCCCCTTACCAAGTGACATACCTTGGAGAGACGGCTGCTCCCAGGCGGTGCACTCGGTACGGGCTCGCGGTACGGTCGCACGCGCCCCTACTGCTGGTCGTTATCGGTTCTAAGTCTTTGCTTGAAATCTGATGTGTGCTCGAGGGTACGGTACAGGCGCGTCTGGCCGTACCAGTGGTCATTAAGAGCACTGATCCATGCGGCAAAATAACAAAATTTCTATCTTCCTTCGGTTCGACGTGGTACAAGCGCACGGTACGGTTACTTCCAGTCGTACCAATGATCGTTAAGAGCACTGTGAGATTACAATACTTAAAATTGTGATTAGAAGCTCCGTGTGCCTTTACACATCTTATCAAAGGAAAAAATAACAACAAATATACTATATAAAGAATAAGCAATACTTTTTAGGCCATGTGTTAGTAAAATAAAATATAGAGGATTACCTTATTTCTTTTCCTCTCTCCAATGGTTTTCTTGAACACTCTTTATTAAAAATAGAAATAAAAAAATAAAACTAAACTAACACATAAATTTTTATTCACATGGGTTGCCTCCCATGAAGCGCTTCTAGTAAAGGGCAATTAGCTTGACCATGATGGAAACCATTTAGGTTTAAGAAGTGGAATATCCACTCCAGAATAGTTGGATTTTAAAGTAATTACACCATCATCATCATTAGGCTTGGCCTTCTTCTTCCTAGGGGACTATAAAAGGATCTCTAGATGGTAGCCCTATTCTCACATTCCCCTCATGTAAATTAATCAAAGATTTAATAGTTCTTAGGAATGGCTTACCTAGAAATAGAGGTGCTATGGGATGTTTAGGCATGTCCACAATAACACGATCAATAAGAGCGGGACTACATTTAATCCCAACAACTATATTTTCTTTAATCCCAACATTTAATTTCAACAGCTATATGGAGTCTCAATTCAGTAGTAGCAAATGGCCCTAAGTTTAATTTATCGAATAAGTTTTTGGAAATTGTTGAGACGCTCGCACCAAGATCACAAAGTGCGGATATCTCATTGACTCCCAATTTGATTTTAATAGTGGGCTTAAATATATCATTTAGCTTAGCTGGAAGCTTATCAGCTAGTCTTTTATACTCCATCTCTAAATCTCAAACTTTAGATGCTACTTGTTGTACAAATTGTTGGTACATAACATCATTACCTGGTTCTATACCTGGATTCTTCACGGTGATCATCTTTAGTAGATCTTCCATGGTATATTCTGGTGTTGGCGCGTTGATATTATCCAGCTCTTCAGGTTTTTCTTCATTCGTTATCACCCTCATAATTTTGAGCTATTCTACCGGATTTGGCTCGGGCTTTCCAGCAAACTTTGCTAGTATGAGAGCATGGATCTCAGCTACCTTACCCAGCCGAGCCTCCACAGTCGGCCTGGTTAGATACACTACAACAAACTATTCATGTAGAGACTCAAACTATAAGGGCTAGAGCCATTTTATTTCATCCCAATGGCTACATAGAGTCGTAGTCATAAAGCGTCTCATGGGCGTCTCCTTATGCATCGTGTCAAAGATATTAGGGATGCTTTAGTGAGCGTGTCTACAAAAATATGAGACGTTCATATCATGTCTCTACGAGTCTAACGATGCTTTACTTTATGGATTTTCATGTCGACTCTACCATCCCTAGAGATGCATTATTGCGTCTCAAATAGATTCATGGATACGATTGCTTCAATCTAGAGATGTTGCACCCAAATTTTCAATTTTCATTGAATTATTCTAACTTGTTGAATCAAAACAATATTGATGCATATGTTCACAACAAATTCTATTTAGAAGCCGTTTCAACTCTTTTTGGTGAAGGCATTACATAGAAAAATTGTAATGTTCATATATAAGATGAAGAAAAAAAATAGTATTTCATGGAAAAGTGATTAATTTGACAATAGTTTAAAGCACCCACAAGTTGCAAATACAACTTGGAAACTCAATACATATTTACATACACTTTAGCCCAAAAAAATATAATCTATCTACGAACTTTACATTTATACTACATCCAAATATCTTGCACTGTCCCCATCCACTACATTTGTACATGTCCTTTGAAGCTATCCAATACCCTGTAGTGCATTCAAAACCTACG
Source organism: Avena eriantha (assembly GCA_910589775.1). Lineage (NCBI taxonomy): Eukaryota > Viridiplantae > Streptophyta > Magnoliopsida > Poales > Poaceae > Avena > Avena eriantha. The sequence goes on along the minus strand of OU342744.1, from coordinate 392,764,822 downwards.
TAAGTTAGTGGAACATACGAAACAGTGCATCACAACAATCTAAATGTTAAATCCACCATCAGGCCAAAGTTTGGAGCAAGCTAAGAGATAAAGCCAAGTCGGCTGATTCTATTCAAACAACTTTGCAAAGAAAATAGTGATATCAGCATCAATTGAAAATTTAGTATAAAAGCATATCCAGATGTTCAACTAGTTTCATGTTTAAGATACGAGAAATCTAAACGTGGGATTGGAGATATACATTCAAGCAGGCTTTGGACTTTACGTGATGCGGATATGTTTGTACTTGGACTAACAAACATAGGTAAATTCCAATAGAGGCAACCCAATGTTTGATAACAAAATGGATTGTCCAGTGTATCCCTAACCCTAACACATTCGGCGCCTCCGCCGCTGGCTACTTCTTCCTTCACGCGGCATCGACTAGTGGCTCCCTAACCCTCAAGGCCACAACGTTGCCTCGCTTGGAGCCCCCTTATCCTGCAATGATGTGCTAACCGACTGTTCACTCGTCGGCCATTGAAACCTTATCATGTAGTACTATGCCATTAGTCCTAGCCATTACCATGAGTTCCTATTTGTAAACAAATCTAAATCATAGAATATCAAATTTCAACTAGTAGAAATATCAGATTGGGTATTGTAAAGGAGAACAAGGTAAGATTCCAAACCCGCATGATCCAATAGTCACATAACCGAATAAAAGAAGGAATAAGAGATCAGAGATGGGATCTGAGACTAGCAGGCCAGCAGAATGTATTACCTTGCAGACTTTGCAGACTGGTTGATTTCGCGAGTCACGTGCCACATAGAGATGACCTGGCAATGCACGGGGCATAATTGGATACATAGGGGCCGTCGGGGAGAGTTTGCAAGGACTATGTGGCGGCTGCTCTAGGTTTTGGACGGTTTTATTTTCCAAGTCATGGGGAGAGGATGCGCTAAACCATGGGAAGGCCACCTACGGTGGGTAGTAGTGGGCAATGAGCGTGTATTTTGAGACGACATGGGAAGCGTCCCATGAAGCATCCCTATACAGCGTTCTATACTTGCATAGATACAAAAATATATAATGTCTCATAAATAGCGTCTTTACATGACTATTTTGTTGTAGTGATGATTTTCCTATACTATTTTAATGGTTCTCCATGATTTTAATAAGCATATTATTTTGCTCGGTTTGAGCTTGTATAAAGATTCTAACAGCTTGCTCACACGAGAGATTGCCATGATTTGCTCCATGAGTGTTATCATAATTATTATAAGTAGCTCCTACAGGATTAGAATGATATTTTTGAACATTAGAAGCATAATTATTTTTCCATGCAGGATTAAAAGGAGTGTGAGCTATAAAATTAATATTATTAACATCGGTAGCAATAGAATTGACATGGGTATCTTCTTTACCCTTTACTATACTAAGTAGATCGTCTACCTTAAATGTAAGTGCTTCATTATTTAGCTCAACAATTGAACTTACTCTATTCGAGGTTCTTTCTACATGCCATTGGGCATGGTTGTTTTGTATATCATCAAGTAACCTCTTTGCAACATTCACTTTCTTTCCAATGATTGTTCCTCCTGCTAGAGTATCTAGCATAGACTTAGACATTGGGTTAAGACCATTATAAAACATATTTAATATAAGAAACTCTTCCATCCCTTGACTAGGACAATTCATTATAGCTTCTTTCATCCTTTCCCATGCAAGCCCTAGTGGCTCACGGACCAAGTTAGTACATTCATCCCAAGATTTAATAGTATCCTTTGGTAGATCTAGCAACCAATCCTTAGCCTTTCCTCTAAGTGAGAAAGGAAACAATCTTAATTTAACAACATTTGGATGTACATCCTGAATACGCATCATGTCACAAATTTCAGTGAAAGTGTTTAAGTGCAAACCCGAATCTTCAGCGGATTAGCCCCCAAATTGGTTTTGTTGATCCAAACTTAAAAGGTTAGGCTTTATTTCATATGTTTCCGGTTCAACTGCGGGCTGAGTGATAGTGTGCACAAATAAAATAATCAGTGAGAGTAGCATACACCCCTAATCTCTTTTGAGCCATGGCTCTTATATTTTTGTTACTTTTAAGTAATGAAACAAATAACAAGTAACTAATTTTTTTGGTTTTCAAATAGATAACAAGAAAGTAAAATAATAACAATAATTAAGGTACAAACTAATAATAAAACTAAAAACAAGGTCTCTAGTGAGCTCACTAGGATAGCGAAATTGCTTCTCCGGCAACGACGCCAGAAAAAGGGCTGATACCTCCGATCCGAATTCATGGATTTAATCGAACCTCGGAAAGCAATGCTAAAAGGAAATAAAAAGGACACGTATACAAAACTTTGTTTGTTTGTTTTACCTTAGTTTACTAGGCTAATTTAGTTTACTTTATAATGGGCTGAATCAATGGATGGAGATTGGCCATGGTCGAAGATCCACCTGCAGCTACACATCATATGGGATAAAAGATAATAATAAGCATAGTCATATTTTATGTTTGAACAGAGATAATATCTTGTGGGAAACATATCCTAATATACTAGAGCCCCCTTGATGCAGCGGGCATAGCAATAGTCTTTTCATCCAATGAAGAAACGGGTTACAAACGATTATTAAGTGTAAAACATAGATCAAAGCTTTAAGTGGTGACGTTGTTGTGATCCTGAATAGGTCACTAAGCAAAGACCATACTACCCTTTCTGTCACTGGGGTTCCTATGAGATCGCCGCTAGCCAAGTATCTCACCTCAAGCCTTTATCAATCTATGGGATATTGGGTACCTATAAGTCCACAGATCGAGACAAGAGACAAAGAAACAAAAGATACAAATCTCAATTGCAAATTAAATACAATACACCCATGAATTAGATGCATATAATCGCTATGAGGTTTCTCCTCAGTCTACAGCCCGTGAGGACTACTCACTCATACCAAATAGATCAGAGATAGAAAACATCATACACATACTTAGATTGAAATCAAATATTCTTACAATGGTCGCTAAATCATAAGGAGATCTAAAGTACAAAGCAATTCCTATGGCTAGTGGATGGGATGGATGGTGCAAGTGATGAACAATGGTGTGGATCTCCTTTGGTGGTGTTGTGATGTAATCTAAGAATGGTGGCTCTCTAGACGATGGCTGGAGCCTCAATTTATATAGTCGCCTTCACGAAAGTCACAGGGTTTGACGAGACGAAACCAATGCCACCTGTTATGGCGGACTGTACGAGCGAGCCCTGCCCATACTAGTGCTCATTAAGCATGCTGACACCCTGGAATGGCTTCCCAATTACCTGGTTTTGTGGACTTCCTTGAAAACCTTCATTACCACTCCTGATTTCGCATTCAAAACTGTGATTTCCTGTACAACATAATTCAAAGAGAGGTTTTTCATATGTTTGTAATTATTAGTCATTAGTGGCAGGGATTTAAAGTTTCTTGTGAATTGCTTGACCAGAAACAATGTTTAAACGCGGTGGAAGATGACTAGTTTTCGAGCCATAAAGGCTCAATTGGACAAAGTAGCTGAGAGCCAAGATCTTATACTAGCAAAGTTTGCTGGGAAGCCCGAGCCAAATCCGGTAGAAGACCTCAAGATGATGAGGATGGAAAAAAATTAAGAGAAGCCTGAAGAGATGGATTATAGCCACACACCTTTACCTGAATATACTTTGGAAGATCTACTAAAGATGATCACCATAAGGAATCCTAGTATAGAACAAAGTAATGATGCTATGTACCAACAATTTATTCAATAAGTAGCATCTAAAGTTCAAGATTTAGAGATGAGGTATAATAGACTAACTAATAAGCTTCCTGCTAAGCTAGATGATATATTTGAGCCCACTATTATAATTAAAATTGGGGTTAATGAGATATTTGCACTTTGTGATCTTGGTGCAAGAGTCTCAACAATTTCCCAAAGTTTATTTGACAAGATAAACTTGGGGCATTTTTAACCACTGAAATGAGACTCCATCTAGCGGATTCAACTTATAAACAAGTTGTTGGGATAAAAGGAAATATAGTTGTTGAAATCAAAGGAAGTCCCGCTCTTGTTGATCTTGTTATAGTGGACATGCCTAAAGATCCCATAGCATCTATAATTCTAGGTAGGCTATTGATAAGAACTATTAAAACTTTAATCAAATTACATGAAGGGAATGTGAGAATAGGACTACTGTCTAGAGATCCTTTTATAGTCCACTTCCCTAGAAAGAAGAAATGATTATGATGGTATAATTACATTGAAAGCCAATTACTTTGGAGAGGGTATTCCGCTCAGTAAACCTAAATGATCACCATCTTGGTCAAGCTAATTGACCTTAACTAGAGGTACTTCATGGAAGGAAACCATGTGAAATAGAAGTTTTCACTCTCGTTTTGTTTATTTTAGTTTAGTTTTTCTTTTTTTTCTTTTTTGATTTTAAGAATGCATGTTCAAGAAGACATTTGGAGAGATGAGAAGAAATAATATAATCCTCGATCTTTTATTTTACTAACACATGGCATAAGAAGTATTGCTGATTTTTATGAAGTCTATTTGCTGTTATTATGTTATTTGGTAAGATGTGTAAAGATGCACAAAGCTACTAACCAAATTCTTTGAGTTTTTCAGCTTACAGGCCGAATAACCACCAGTGGTACGGCCGGAAGGCCCCATACCGTGTGCCCGTACCACATTGAGGCTTTGGAAAATAAACTTTAATTTTTTGCCGTAGGACCTAGGGGTCGTAGCGACCACTAGTATGACCGGACCCGCCCATAACGTGTGCATGTATTGTACCTCGATCAAAACATCAGATTTCAAGCAAATGTACTGCATGCATAATGACCAGTAGTACGGGCGCGCGCCCGTACTGAGTGCATCGCTTGAAGAGAGTCGTCACCCCTAAGGTTTGTTACTCTATATGGGCAGGCTCCTGTCGTACCACCGGCCGGTACCACGTACGCGGCTGCCATATCACCCAGGAGGAGGTAACCCTAAAACCCCAAAGACAAACGTTTCTTTTTCTTCTTCCTCCAAACTTCAAACCACCTCCGTTGAATATTCAAATTTATTCAATCTTTTTTCGATTCCTTGCACCCAATCAATTTAAGGTATGTTTCTCCTCCGATCCCCAACTTATTTGTAAGAAAACTCTACTCAATCTTTCACCATTATCAATCTAGACTTAGGTCTTGTTCTTGAGCTAATCTTGATATTGAGCATGCCCAGTATTGTTTTTAGAGGAGTTTATTTTAGAACAAGCGTACATGATCATTTATTCTATGTTTCTATTGGACTAAAATGTTAATTAGCAATTTTTTTATTTTGTTTTAGATGAACACGAGGAGCTGTACACATGTGATGGCCGCAGAACCTACCACACCACCCATTGATATGTTGACCCTCGAGTCACTTGGTAGCGAGTTCACCGAGGACTTTTAGCTGAACTGTTTCGACCGCCTCAAGGTCTGAGAAATCAAGTCCACCAAGTGGGCGTGTCCCTATATCCTGAACCAACTTGGAATTTGACCTGATTTTGATTTACTTTACAATAATGTTGGTTTGTATGACTTTGTCTTTCAGGATGTCGCCACATACCGCCGCATGATGTTTGAGTTTCTTAGCACCTTGATGCATACAGTGTGCTCTCACTAATTTTTTGAGGAGAAAATGCCTGGAGTTGATCGCATCAACTTCCATCTTATGAACTGTGAGTACTCCTTGACACTCGACCAGTGGGATCAATGCTTTGGGTTTGCCAACAACACCATCGACATACTCTCCACCACCTTTGTGTTAAATCCTGCACCTTGGGAGTACTTTATTAGAATGATAATTCGTGGAAACATAACCAACGGGAACCTAATTGATCATGCTGCTATTCACTATTTGTTTTATGTTATTTCTAACACCTTGCAGGCACGTGGTGAGATTACTAGAGGCAATTAGGAGGACATGATGGTCATCGCAAAATCTGCTATTATTAATTGTAACTTATTGTCAAATTTGGGCGCCCTTCTTGTATTTTACCTTAAGAATCAAGCTCTATAGTCTCAGGGCCCATATGCGGAGGAGGAGTTATAACCGTTCTTGCATACACACTTCACATCAATCTTGGTAACATCCAACCGTTGACAGGAAGTCACCATTTTGGGTTTTCTACTCTAAGAGTTTGCGGTATGATTTATAGTACTAGCGGTAGATACTTGCTTGATATACCTAGAGCGGATCACTTGGTCCCAGCTCCTTTGCCTAATAGTCTATTCTCTAACGAGGGTGGACGTTTACGTTTTGATGTGTAGGTTGAGGCAGGTCTCCCACAACATGAAATACCCATGGGAGAGGAAGGATAAGATGAAGAAGTAGAACAATAAGGACCCGAACAAGATGTGCAGCCACAAAACACTACACCACCTATGAAGATATATATGCACTCGAAGGAAATATCTGAAACATGAACATCCTCTCCATCAACCTTTGAGATGCTACTGCCAACCTCGCCACCCAGTTCCATGGTTGGAGCAACTAATGGAATGTGGGAGACTGTCCACCATCACCAAAATGAGCAATATAAGGGCTTGAAAAAGCGTGACCTTGTAGATGTGTTCCCCCAGCAATTTTGTTTGTATAATAATGAGGTTGTACTCTAGCTCCTTGAGAGCTTTGAAACACTCTCATAATACCGGAACAAAATAACAATTATTTAAATAAATCTTGAAGGCAAGCTTTGATGTCAACGAGAAACACAATAAAACTTTATTTGTTTTTGATAAACATCATTACATATTCTTTTACTAGTTACTTAGGCCATTGTAGTTCATGAATTGTGTTGTTCTGTATGACATTGCACACCAACCAATTTGGTATCCAATACCCAAGAACCACATTGTTTAACAAGAAAAGAATACAACCATACCATGTATATCATCTATATACCTCAGCTGGACATTTCTAGTCTTTTCTCTTTTCTGCCAAATATTTTATAGATTCTCTTTCAGCATTCCCTTTTTTTAAATAATCTATCAACATCAATGGTGGCGCCATACATATGACACATAGTCCAAAGCGTGTATAGCCAAATACTAGTACCTTTGGACTTGCACTTTGAAAGTTGATCACCATCATCAAATATTTGGCATTCTTTCAAAATCCATTCTTTAGTAATCTATTAGTGTAGTAAAGATTTCACCTACATCTTCTATTCATACTTATCATGACAACTTTCATGATCAAGCTACTATAGCCTATAAGGACGAACCGTGAGTATAATGTTAGTTCCCGAAACCTTTTTGGGAGATTAGGATGTCTAGCATCTCCAACCTTCACAAATTCTCATACAATATGAGAACATGTATTTTACAAATTATACTCTATCATATTGCGACCATGAACATTGTTTCAGATATCACAATATCTTCCACACATGATGGTTGCTAAAACAATTCTTTCAGCTCCTAGATAACCTCGATACTAAAACAACTTTTGAATGTCAAGAATCATGGAGGCAAACATGATACTTTAGATACTAAAACTGGAATTGTTACTCTTGATTTAATACTACTTATTAAACTTCATGGAGTAAATGGAGTTTCCTTAAAGTTTGCAATAAGACTTCTGAACTTTAAATCGACACTCAAAACAATACGATACCAGTTCGTAAAGTAAATATCAAGAATTCTATAGTTCTATTATCTCAATTAAAACTAAGTGTAAGGTAGTAAATAGATGCCAATGACTACAACAAATTATGCAAATTCACTTTGATTTAGTTTATGATAAATTGAGTTTGACTAATCCAAATTAGAAATGAACTCCCACTTAAATCCAACATCCCTCGAGTTGTTTTGGTGATTACATGAACCAAATCCACTACACCAAGTTCAATCATCACGTGAGTCGGTGTAGCTTCAAAGGCGAGCATCTATATGGGCATCATATAAACTATATGACTCATGCTTAAGCTTTCGGTCCGTGTTCTGAGGCCATGTCTGTACATGATAGGCTTTCTAAGTAAGAACCTTAGTACTCGCGTGTGTAAAAACGGTCTTAAACCCGTTATACGAACATGCATTCAAGTTCACCCGATCATCACATGATGTCTTAGAGCGACGAAAAATAAAACGGTGCGTACTGAAGGAAGAACACATTTTTATCCTAATATCTAAATGAGGGATCATCTTATAATGCTACTAAAATGCCAAACAAGCAATATAAGATGCAAACAAAACATCACATGCATAAAGTGAAATGATACGGTTCTTGCACTTCATCACTATCATGTGCATCATGGTATGATCTTTATCATTCCTTTATGTTTAAGGCAAAGGTCTATGGAACTTACACGTTAGGTATGTTATAATTTCCAAGAGTATCAACTATACTTCAAATTATAACATTACCATATCTTGACACTTTCCCATCAATCTAAACTAAACGCCTCTAATTTATCAATTGCAAGTTTTACGTGGCTTAGGGCTTTCGAAGATAGAACTAGTCTTACCTACGAACATGGAACCAAAAATGATGGTAATCAAATTATTAGCAACTCGTTGTAAATCATATATTGACTATAGTAGGAGAGACAGACACCCGCTAGTCACTTATGCAAAACTAGTTGTATGTCAAGCATGGAACAGGTCTCATGTGCAAGGACATGTAAAGTTAGTCCGAGCCGCTTCATCCCACTATGCCACCAATATCCAAAATACATAGAAGATGCAATAACATGATCATCAACGCCCACATACTCATATGTGATCTACCTGTGCAAAGCATCTACGCACAGATCATGCTCTGATACCACTGTCGGGTTTGCAGCATAGAAAACAAAAAATTCCTACGATGTGAACATCTAAGCTCCAAGATCTATCTATCTAGATAGAATCAACGGGTGGATATACATCCATAAAGAACATACCCTTGAAGAGCGACAAAGCATTGTTAACAAAATTAATTTATGGTTGATGTAGTCTTACACTTGCCGATCTCAAGATTGTGATGAAGTCTAACTAGTCCAGCAGGTCCAGCACCCGCAAGTCCATTCGGTCCAGCACCAGCAAGTCTAGCACCGCAAAGAAGCAGTGCATCCGTGATCACACACACATCCGGTACCCCGACAACATCCATCCCTCGCTCCAGCGAAGCAGCTTAAGCGGCCAGTCCTTTCTAGATAAATCCACTGAGAACATGTATCTCGCTAATCTAAGACCATAGGGAATAATTTCTAGAGGGGGAGTGACATCCTTCATGAGAAGGTGTGAGTGAGAAGGAGGGAGGAGGGGGCAGCCCCAAGGCCTTGGCCGGCGCCCAAGGTGGTGCCCCACCTCTTCCTCCATTAATGTGAGTGGATCTCCTAGTCAGACAAATGCCCCTCCATTTTCTCCACTCAAAATCCCACTCAAAATTATTAAATTTCCACCAAATTTAATGCAATATCTCATTTAATAAAAATCTTTTATTTATTTATTCAGAATTTTTTAATTACATTAATTAAGTAACATTCACATAAATCCCCCTGCAACATTTCAATATCACATGCAGAACCAGTTTCTGCAATTTCACCTAAAACAATTCCGGATTCCATCAAATTGATTCCAATGTTTACTTAAATCTTTTTATGAAACATATTTGCTCAAAATGGTGTCGGTATCACTTAAGTGTGTCACTCTATGGTTCACGAATAATGCAGACATGATCGAGACCCCTCTCTGATCAATAATTGGCAGCGGGACCTGGAGATCCGTACTGACTCCCACACATTCAACGATGACTCTAGTGATCGTGCGAACATTTAATGTCATACACAAATCCCTTTGTCTCGCAATATATTACATGTCCGAGATTCGATCATCGGTATCTCAATACCTAGTTTGATCTCGTTACCGACATGCACTCTTTTCTGGTTCATGTGATATAACATTCTAGTGATCACATCACTTTCTTGCAAGCTATCTTAATGTGATATCACCGAGAGGGCATAGAGTATATCTATCCATCATCGGGATGGACAAATCCCACTCTTGATCCATGAGCCTATAAATAAAACCTTCGTACCATGGAACCCACCTTTATAGTCACCCTGTCATGGTGTGACATTTGATGTTATCAAGATACTCTTCTAGTGTTATTGATTGAGATGATCTCATGGTCTAAGGACTAGGATTAATTCGTATGATGTTATAGAAATATAAACATAATGACTTTGGTCATAATGCTATACTTCAGATGAATGTTCATCACATCATTCACCAATGTTGTGACCTCGTTATTAACAACATCCAATGTCCATGATCTCCCACTTTTAACTTTGAGTTGTTTATTTTAGTTGGTTGATTTGCTAAGATGTCATGCTAGTGGGAGTAAATCAAAATAGTTAGTGTAAAGCTTTTTATTGGTATGTATGATTAGTTGTGGAAGAATTTGCTATAGTTCTTTTAGCTAACCGAGTCTTGCCTTAGAAATAATATTGCCAAACAAGTACAACAAGAAAATTCTGAAATTTATGACTTGTTTGATGAATGATTGGCTTGAGAGTATAACCTTGAAGATACTTAACCCATAGATGTTTTGATAGACTTGATGACACTCTCGAAAGGATTGTTTGATTGAAATGAAGTCTAGCGGTAATTGTGGTGCATGACAAAGCTAACCTTGTGGATCAAACCATGGTACTAGTTAAAAAAGTTCTACCTTTCTCATGCACACCTTTGGATGCCAACAACTCCGCTAGCCTATGAATGATCTATGGTATGACCCTGGATTTTGGCCATGAGTTGACGACATGACTGGCATGCGTGTCAATATATGGGAAAAAGTATTGGTACTCTAAAAGGTTGTGCAAGCACTTGTAAAAGAAACACTCAATGATCCTTGCAAAAGGAAGAAAATAAATGAAGATCCAGATAACAAGTCCTTGCCATGGTCTCGTTCCTTCTTTATGAATTTTCTTGAAAGACAATGATTGGACTAGAAGTGTTTTGATAGCCTTGATTTACTGATGTGGGTGTCAATAAGACACTTCATTGTTATGCTACTTGGGACATGAACTCTCTTACTCGATTAAGCTATTAAAAACATTCTAGTGTTCCTTGGAAAGCTGAGAGTTAACTAGGAGAATTGGATTGATTGTTACACTTCTAGTTATTTATACTTATATGAAACTCTACTTTAGTTGTCTTGACTTACAAAATCTTGTATAGTATTCCTGTCATCTCTCTAACTTTGATAAGCCTTTCAAATGGATGAAAATATAGACGCATATGACTACCAACCGTAAGTGGAATCTTATTCTCGTTGTTTCAAGTTTAAATGCTGAATTCTTGATAGTTCTTTTGCTTCTTCTTGGTCGAGGGCGATCAAGGTTTGAGCTTTGGGGAGGTTAATGGATCCAAAAATATCCATCTTCCACCGCGCTTAAACATTGTTTTTAGTCAAGGAATTGACAAGAATCTATCTACCCTTTCCAATAATGACTAATAATTGCATATATATGCAAGCCATTGCTTTGATTTGTGTTGTGCAGAAAATCACGCTTTTTAATGCGAAGTCTGGAGTGGTAGTGAAGGTTTTGAGGAAGTCCACATGACCAAGTAATTTTGGAGCAAATGCCAGGTGTCTGTAGCCATAATTACCACTGGTACAGGCAGGGCCTGCCCGTACCGTCCGCCCGTACCATGTGGCGGCGGCTTCATCTCATTAAACCCTACAACTTTCATGAAGATGCCTATATATTTTGAGGCCTCAGCTACCGCACAGAGGGCCACCATTCTCAGATTGCATCACAACACCACCAACGGTCATCCACACCATTGTTCATCACTTCCATCCCCTCCATTAGCCATAGCCATTACTTTGTACTTGAGATCTCCTTGTGATTTGGTGACCATTGTAAGAATGTTTGAGTTCAATCTAAGTATTTTGCACAATTATTTCTATGTGATCTTATTATTATGAGTGAGTAGTCCTCATGGTCAGTGGGTTAGGGAGAAACCTCGCAGCAATTATGTGCATCTAATCTATAGGATCATTGTGTATTGTTTGAAAGAGGGATTTGTATCTTTTGTTTCTTTGTCTCTTGTCTCGATCTTTGTACTTGTAGGTATCCAATACCCCATGGATTGATAAAGGCTTCAGGTGGAATACTTGGCTAGCACCAATCTCATAGGAACCCCAGTAAAAAAGGGTATTACGATCTTCGCTGAGGGACCCATTTGGGATCACACTAACATCACCACTTAATGCTTTGTTCTATGTTTTACACTTAATAATCATTTGTTGCCTGGTGCTTTATGGTGCACCCGGTTAGATCAAAAGACTATTGCTATGCCTATTGCCTATCAGGGGCTCTAATATATTAGGATGTGTTGCCCATGCGAGATTATATCTATTAAAACATAACACATGACTATTCTCATTATTATGTTTTATCCCATATGATATGCAGATGTAGGTGGATCTTCAACCCTAGCCTATCTCCATCCATTGATTCAACCCACGATAATGTAAACTAGATTGGTCTGGTTGTCGTCGGATTGAGGACAAGTACGCCATGAGGGGGTCCTCAAGGCGTGCAGAAGAGAGGGGTGTGAGACGTACGGTGTTCCGGGACGGTGAGCACACAAGTTTACCCCGGTTCGAATCCGCCGGCTTTGGACGGATCCTACTCCTGCTAGTAATCCGGTAATACAGCAGAGCCGGAATATGGGTTACAAGGGTTCGCCTGTGCGAGTTGAGATTGTAGACTATTGAGGGTCTAAAGTGTTGGGTTGCCCTAAAGGCTCTCCCTAGGACGGCTTATATAGATATCCAGCCTAGGGTTTACAAGAGAGATCTATCCGGCTACGACTAAGAGTCGGTTACATAGTACGTCTTGAACTACAAGTAACATTATGGGCCTAAGTCGGTAAGTCTTTTAGGCCTTCCCGTAGCCGGATTGGACTCCGTCTTTCTCCCTGACTGTGCCGCCCATGAAGCAAAGCTCTAACCCGAAGTGGGCCACCCTGGTCAGTGAGGAACTGTGAGGATACCCGGAAAGTATATCCCCAACAACATCCCCCGGAGGCCTCCAAGATCCAAAGTCGGATTTATCATCGCCTAGCTTGATCTTCGGCTTGCAGAATCTTGAAGGGTTCCTGAAACTTTACAACAAAAAATACGATCCAGGTCTTAAAAATAAGTCGGACCTATCAACAGGTTACTCGGATTTTCCAGATTGATGTCAAACTAAGCCAGAATTTGGTCTTTAACACCACCTGACACAAGTCATGGTCAAGTCACGTCATCTGACAGACATCCTGTCAGCACGACTGTTGGTGGGTCCGCGGTTAGCGGAACCGAGGCGCCGTTTCAATGTGTGCGCGGAGATCGAGGCGACGTAATCATCGTGTGGGTCCTTCCCAGTTCCTTCCATGACGCGTGGCGGTTACACTGTAGCATTTGCACGAATCTTGGCACGGTTAGGTGGATATAAGGGGTTAGGATTTTCTCCTTCTCTCTTCACCCGTTCCCTTGCCTGTTCCTCTCCTCCAAATCTCCCCCGCGTGCACAAAGCTCCTCCGTTTTCCCCCAAAAAACTACCAGCGCCGCCCATCCTAGGTCATCTGCCCGCAGGAGAAATGGCTTCTTCTTCCTCTTCTGGTTGGCGGCAGCGGCGGCAACGGCAACGACGGAAGCGGCGGTGGAGAAGGAAAGCTTCCGTGGGGTCTGGATCCCCTGCGTGCTTGACGACGAGAAGCTCTAGAACGTGGAGAATGAAGGGCTCCTCCACGCCGGCGACTGGCAGAGCGGCTTTGAGGAAACCGTCCCCAACCCGCGCGCTGGCGAGCGGGTCCACTTCGGCACTCACCTCGACAGAGGTTTGTCGTTTCCTCCCTAGGAGTTCTTCTCCGAGGTGATTGACCATTAGGGAGTTCAACTCCATCATCTTCCTCCCAACTCTCCCTTAGAGATGAGCGCTTACGCTTCTTTGTGTGAGGGTTTTCTCGGCATTGGGCCGAGTTTGACGTTATTCCGGTACTACTTTCATGTCCGAAGAAACTCTATTACTGCCGGTGTTCCTTATATCACCGGTACCATTAGCTTTTCGCTTAGACGCGAGCGCGCATATCCCAAAATCCTAGCTAGTGACTCGGTCAAACAATGGCCAGCCACGTTCTTTTACCATAGGGATATTCCGGCTCCCGACAAAGCTACTGCTTTGCCGGCTTTTGTTGACAGAGCTGCCACGGCCCAACCGTCTTGGGACGAGGCCGCTCCGGCTCTCAGTGACGATCTGATCCTCGCTAAGAGGCGGGTCGAATATCTGATCAAACACAAGGGACTGAAGGGATCCGACTTGGTCCAATGCTAGGTCTCACGCCGGATCGAGCCCCTTCAGTACCACGGAGATCGACTGATGCACTCCATCACATCGTCCAATGAAGACTCCCTCCGCATCAGCCCCAAAGCCTATACCACGCAGGGCTATATAAGCCAAATTAAGTGGCTGATTAGGGAGCTGATCGAGAGGAGGATCCCGGAGGTTTCTCTGGATATGCATACGGTGGAAACCCCGTAGTGCCGGTAAGGTTCGATCAGTACACCTTTTTATGTGTTGCAATCTTTGAGTTATACTGCAATACTGATATATTTTCTTCTTTTCAGCTTGCTGACCTCCCCTAGTCGGAATTTGCTCTGCTCGAAGGATATCCTGTAGAGTTTTCTCAGGAGACAGAAATGGTACCATTGTCGGACCTTGCGCTCAAGAAGCACAAAGCTTCGACAGTGGCTGTTGGTACAAAGGAGGTGCCCGTCGTGAAGAGGTAACTTTCAATCACAACTTCCGCCTTTGCACTTTACTCAAATTTCCTTCCGAGATGTAATGTTTCCGACTTTACTACATTCTCAGAGCAAAACCGCTCATCAAGGGCAAGGGGAAGGGAATTCTTCGAAGCCCCTGTGACAGACGAAGCTTACCATAGCTTCTCCTGCCGTGGCTCCTCTGACTCCTGCCCCTCAAACTTCCACAACGCCGGTGATCATCCCTTCTCCGGTCGTCGCAGAAGATCCGGCTCCTTCAACGGAGCCTGCGATCCTTGAATCGCAAACTGACGTCACCATGGGTGAGTCAGATTTAGATAAGGGTGAACCCTCTTTGGGTAATGATCCCTCAGCAGAAACCTTCGCGGAAAACATTCTTAGCAATCCGGGACTTGCCAAGTTTGGCCTGTCCCGGAAATCTGCTGAAGAGATCCAGCGGCTGGCTAGATAATACCTAGAGAAAAGTAACTTATCTGCCGAAGAAGAAGCACAAGAAGTAGAGGACGTCAATTACTCTATTCTTCTTGAACAAGTGCTTCTTCGCAACGAGAGGATTAGGTCCGGGGAGCTTCCAACTGCTCCTGTGACCCCTCTGACACTCGCTGAGAAGGTTGCAGTTGAAGTGAACGCGAGTTTGGATAAACTCACTCGCGAACAATATGTAAGTCAGAATTCCAACTCCTGTTTTTCCTTTATTTCATATCATATCCTCTAGCCCCCAAGCATGAAGTAGGATAAATAATCCGGGTTTATGCTTCCTTAGGATGCCAAAGAACGAACTAGTGTAGCCCCCAAGGCTCGTGTTGATATTAGCAAAAATATTAGCCCGATTCTTTAGTAGCTTTCTGACTTTGGGTATTCTGACTTACATAAAGTATATTCCTATAACCAGGATTTGTTGAAGAATGTCTGTGATAAGCGGAGAGAGATCAGAGCTCTCCGACTTAAAAATATTGAGCTGAAAGTTGCCAAGGATGAAGCCGAAGGTAAACATTCCGAGACTCAAACCTTGTCTTTGTGTTTTCAATGTCGAATTTTTTCGTTGAACTGTTGTTCTTTTTGACTTACAACACTGGTGAAACAGTCCTATGCTATGATAGAAGAGGCCGAGAACCTCAAGAATTTGGTGGTGGAGAACAAGGAGCTTCACCAAGAGCTGGATCAGCTCAAGGCTTATCATGAAAAGAGCATTGCTCAAATCCTTGAGTCCTCCTCCATGGCTACTGATGAGCGTGATTGCAAGATTGCTTCTCAAGATCAAAAAATCTCAGACCTCAATAGTGAGTTATGCAAAGAGAGGGATCTTTCCGAGGCGCCCCGGGCTAAACTCCAGAGTGTTCAGGAAGAGAAGACCAAAATTGACGATGTCATTTTCGGTACGTTCCATTTGTTTGACTTGTCTTTTTTCTTCGACTTCTTTCCATGTCGGATTTCTTTTAACTACTTTTTGTCTATAGGTCCCCTGAACTTGACAGACTCCACCTCCGCTGAGCCCCGCACCCACCGGCTTACCCAAGTCGGTGACCTGCTTCATGACTTACGCCAATCCCTTGAGGACATTGGCGAAGCTCTCAAGATTCCGGACATGCATAGCATGTCAGATTTTCAGGTGCGGGACAAGGCAAAGGAGATGCCGCAACTTGTCTAGGATTGGAACATGTCTTACGCGCGGACTATGGCACAAAACGCTCTCACCTTGGTCATGAGCCACCATGGAAACATGGAAATATGGCAAGTGACCAGAGGGTACTTCAAAGTAGATGAAGACGGCCATGAGCCAGATATTCAAGCCATCATGGACTACTGTGCCGGATATGGGTGTCACGTGGCTGATTTGACCAGCTACAAGACTCCTTTCTTCACCCGCGTGGATACTCCACCTCTGCCTCCAGAAGATCCAGCAGAAGTTTTCGACGATGAACGCACCATCTCGGATGTGGACATCTCGGAACGATACCAAGGCGGTGTATCCAGCGAGCCGGCAGCTGCTTCCTCTCCTGCATCATAGATTAACATAAATATTTGTGTTATTCTGAAAAACATGATGGACCTATATAGATGCAGTACTATTATTTTGCTAGTGCTAAGCTTTTGATCTATTCAGGACTTTTGGCTTTAAATTTTTTGTGTGCCTGAAATGTTTACACAAGCACTTGTATTTTTTCGTCTATACTTATCGTTTATCTAGCTTTCCGCCTCGTTATTTCGTGAGCCGGCTAAACCTTCTGCCGGAAACTTTGCCGAGCAACAGAGCTCAATCGCTAAACCAGTTTAAACCCGGAAACAAAGCCGGCTTCCAGTACCAACAATTCACTACTCGGAAAATGCCCGCATCCACCAATCAGACAAATAACCAAAGTAAAGACTAGAAACTTTAGAGTTATACCCGAAGGTAGCAATTTTAGAATCAGAAATCTAAACCAGAACAAACATGAGCATAAAGTACTTTCAAGCGTTCTGGGATTTTCGACTATGACATGATCATTTGGAAATAAGATGGTAAAAACTTCTCAGAAAAACTTGAGGTACCCAAAACTTTTATTTCTCTCAGAGAATGTACATATATATGAGTACAGAGAAGGATAAACTAAATAAACGGGACGTAGCTGAGCAATATTCCATGGTCTATCTAACTCATCCAGATTTGTACTGCCTCCAGCTCTCTTTCTCTTCTTAGTAGCAGGTCTTTCTTTGACTGGCCTCATGTTAGTTAAGTAATACGAACCATTGTGTAATACTCGACTAACCAAAAAGGGCCCTTCCCATACTAGGGAAAGTTTGTGCTTTCTTTGTTGCACAAGCCGGAAAACCAAATCACCTTTATTGGAAGATCTATTTCGGACTCTCTGGCTATGATACTTGCATAACTTCTGCTAATAGGCTGTAGATCTCATTTCAGCAACGACGCGAACTTCTTAGACTAAGTCGAGATCATTTTGTCGAGAAATCTCGGCATCCTCTTCAATATACGCGGCCACTCTAGGAGAAGTATGAATTAAATCACTAGGAAGAATTTCTTCTGCGCCAAAGACCAAGAAGAAAGGTGTGTATCCGATTGACCTATTCGGAGTCATTCGTAAACTCCATATTACAGAGGGTAATTCCTCTGCCCAAGCCCTCGCAGCACGTCGTAGTGGTGCTTCGAGTCTCGGTTTTAGGCCTTGTAGGATTAAACAATTTTCTCTTTCGACTTGTCCGTTAACATGTGGATGTGCGACTGACGCAATGTCAAGCCGGATATTTTGCTCGTTGTAGAATTCAGCCAATTCTCCCATAGAAAAGTTACTCCCGTTGTCCGTGATAATGCTATGTGGATAACCATATCGGATTATAACATCCTCGACAAATCTTTTGGCTGTTGCTCCATCACAACTAGTGACAGGTTTAGCCTCAATCCATTTTTTGAATTTATCCACCATCACTAAGAGGTGAGTAAATCCACTTGGAGCTCATTTAAATGGTCCTACCATATCAAGCCCCCAGACCGCAAAGGGCCATGTTATAGGTATTGTTCGCAGCTGATCAGCCGGAACATGAGCTTGATTGGCGTACTTTTGGCAGCCTTTGCACGTCTTGACTAATCGTTCGGCATCTGCCTGAGCTGTAAGCCAGAAAAATCCGTGTCTAAAAGCTTTTGCCACTAAAGATTTGGCTGCAGCGTGATGACCACACTCACCTTCATGGATTTCTCTTAAGATTTCCACTCCGTTAGGAGATACGCAGCGCTGAAAACCCCCAGAAACACTCCATTTATGGAGCTCACCTTTAACAATAGTATAGGATTTCGCTCGTCGGATAATCTGCCGGCTCAGAACCTCATCTTCGGGTAATTTGCCATCTACCAGATAATCTAGGTAGGGTTGAGTCCATCTGGGAATTACAGCCATGATTGCTATTAGAGGTGAGTCGGATTTGGTCGGATATTCCTCATCTACTCCCTTTATTGAGGGAACTTTGAGGTGCTCTAAAAAAGCGCCATCCGGGACCTCTTTCCGTGCAGAGCCTATCCGAGAAAATGCATCTGCTTCCTCGTTTTCTGCTCGAGGGATGTGTTGAACCTCAAACCCTTCGAACGATTTAGATAGATCATCGACGACAGCTTTATATGCTGCCATGTGTTTATTTGCATTACAAATATCCGACACTTGTTGGGAAATAAGATCCAGATCTCCATAACACATCAAACGTCGGATGCCAATATCCTTAGCAATCCAGATTCCATGCAGCAGTGCTTCATATTCTGCAATATTTTTTGTCGTTGTGAAGTGGATCTGCAATACGTATAGAAGTTTATCTCCTTGGGGTGATTTGAGCACCACGCCAGCCCCCGAGCCCCCGTGAGCCTTAGACGCATCAAAGTAGAGGGTCTAGTATTCCGACTCAGGGCGGGTCATATTTTCCTTCATCTCTGTCCAATCAGCGACAAAGTCAGCAAGGATTTGGGATTTGATTGTTGTCCGAGGTTTATACTAAATATCAAAAGCTAAAAGCTCTATGCCCCATTTGGCGACGCGTCCTGTGGCGTCGCTGTTGTTGATTATATCTCTCATGGGAGCTATGCTCACCATGGTATTTGGATGCTCCTGAAAATAGTGTCGTAACTTACGAGATGCTAGAATAACACCGTAAGCCAACTTTTGATAGTGCAGATACTTCTGTTTTGATTCTGTCAGGACCTCGCTGACAAAGTAAGTCGGACGCTGCACCAGGTGTTCCTGATTTTCCTCCAGTCTCTCCACCACCATGACGATACTAACGACCTTATTTGTCACAACAAGATAGAGCAACATTGGTTCCTGAGGTTCCGGCGCTGCAAGGATAGGAGCAGATGAGAGTACTTTCTTCAGATATTGTAGTGCAGCTTCAGCTTCATTAGTCCAAACAAAATCCTTGGTCTTTTTCAGGAGTTTGAATAATGGTGCAGCTCTTTCACCAAGACGGCTTACAAATCGACTGACCGCAGCGATGCAACCAGTTAATCTTTGTACGTCCTTCAGGCGAGTTGGCCTGGAAATATTGAGTATAGCCTTGATTTTGTCCCGGTTCACCTCTATGCCTCTTTGAGACACGATGAAACCTAACATTTTTCCGGCTGGTATTCCAAAGAAGCATTTCTTTGGGTTAAGCATGATGTTGTATTTTCGTAGATTGGCGAACATTTCCTCCAAGTCGGAAATCAGCGTTTCCTTCTTTTTGGACATCACCTCAATATCATCCACGTATGCATGTACATTGCGTCCGAGTTGGTCGTGGAAGCAATGCTGCATCGTGCGCTGGTATGTAGCTCCTGCGTTCTTCAGCCCAAAGGGCAACGTAACAAAATAGAAGGTTCCGAAAGGGGTTATGAATGAAGTTTTTGACTTTGTCAGATTCCTTCATCCGGATTTGATGATAACCGGAATATGCGTCGAGAAAACAGAGGAGTTCCGAGCCTGCCGTAGAATCGATAACTTGATCAATTCTAGGAAGAGCAAACAGATCTTTTGGACAAGCCTTGTTCAAGGTAGTATAATCGACACACATCCTTAAATCAGTGGTGTCTTTTTTAGGGACCATTATAGGATTATCCGACCACTCAGTGTGGATGACCTCTGCTATGAATCCGGCTAACTCGAGTCGTGCTAGTTCCTTAGCTGTTGCCTTACGCTTTTCATCGCCAAAATGTCGTAGGGACTATTTGACGGGTTTAGCATTCGGGTTTACATTTAAAGAGTGCTAGGCAAGTTCCCTAGGTACTCCGGTCATGTCAGATGGCTGCGATGCGAAGATATCTTGATTTGCTTGGAGGAACTTGACGAGAGCGCTTTCCTATGCGCTACCTAGGCCTATGCCTATCTGGGTCACGTTGGAGGGGTCATCATCCTTCAACGGTGTCTTCTTCGTCTCTTCTGATGCCTTGAACTCCAGATTTGGCTTTGTCACCACCTACTTCATTGCGGGCATCTCGGACGGATCTATGCTCTTCTTGATCTCCTGGTACTCCTGGGCGTGCAGCACGGCGTCGACAAAGGCGGCATTTCCATCCTCGCACTCTCGCGCTTTCTTCGGGTCTCCCCTGATGGTGATCACGCCGTTGGGACCTGGAATTTTCATCATATTGTAAATGTAACACGGACGAGCCATAAAAGCCTAGTAAGCCGGACGTCCGAATATAGCGTGGTACGCGCTCTTGAACATGACCACTTCGAAGGAAAGTGCCTCTGTCCGATAGTTCTTTGGAGTTCCAAAGGTGACATCCAAAGTAATCTCTCCCAGAGAATTAGCTTGCCTTCCTGGGACAACTCCGTGAAAGATCACAAACCTATGGTTCAGCTGGGTTTCGGAGATCTTCATCCGGCGTAGCATTTCGACATAGAGAATATTGATGCTGCTACCACCGTCCATGAGGGTCTTGGAGAAACCATAACCGTCAATAAGTGGATTGACGATTAAGGCATATTTTCCTCGCCTGTGCAACTTAGGCGGATGATCAGCGCGGTCAAATGTGATTGCCACTTTCGACCTGTCCAAGTATTGGGGGACAGCCGGAACTGTTGCATTGAGCTCGTGTAGAACTGCTTTCTTGACCTTTGCTGGTTGAGATCCGAGGAAAGTGACATACGTGTCCTTCTTGGTGGGAAAAGTTTTCTTCCCTTTCGGCTTGGGATTTGAAGCATCAGCTTCCTCCATGTCGGAATCTTCCTTGGTCTCTTTTTCTTTTTCAGGATTCTTCTTTCCCTTCTTCCGCTTAGCTTTGTAGCCCGCGGTATCATCTCTTTTTATGTCGTCATTGAAACGACATTCGGCGTTGGTGTGGGATGAGCCCCCATTGGCGTCTAGGTGATGCACACATGGGTTATTGGCAATGTCGGCCCAAGAGTAGGTTTTGCCAGGTTGTTGTTCTCCTCTACCTTGGACCCTTGCAGTCCCACGGCCACGCCCGCGGCATCCGCCGCGTCCTCCTCGTCCTCCAGACCCGAAAGTAGAAGTGACCATTGTTGTTTCCGCGTTGGGTTTCTCTTCCGAGGTATTTTTGCGCTTCTGAGCTTGTTGCTTTGGTTGTTTTGCCGACTGTGGCACAGCTAGGGCATTGAGTAAACCGTCTGCATCATCGTCAGCATCTGCATACTTGATCGCTGTTTCTATCATTTCTCCCAGATCAGTGACCTTGTCACACTTCAAACGATGACGTAGTAGACCGATTGGGAGTCCTGTGATGAAAGCTTCAATCGCGGTTTGATCGTTTACTCCTTCACAGGAGTTCTTGGTGTCGATCCATCATCCGAGGTAATCCCAGCAAGTCTCTCCGGCCTTCTGGGTGCAACGCTGTAGGTCTCCGACCGTACAGGGCATCCGATACGTGCCTTCGAAATTCCGAAAGAACGCACTTTGCATGTCATACCAGTTATGGATGGTGTTTTCCGGAAGTTCATTGAGCCATGATCGTGCCGTCTTCCGCAACATAAGTGGGAGATATCGGGTTGCGACCAGGCTGTTTTCCGCCTTTGGCGATGCAGCAAGCTTGGAAAAATCCTGTAGCCAGGTATCTGGCCGAGCAATTCCGTCGTAGGCTTGGATATGCCTTGAGATAGCAAATCCTTCCGGGAATCTTGTAGCTCTAATGCGTGGTCCGAAGCACTTTGGGCCCACGTAGATATCATCGTTTTCATAGCGCCGTGCCTCTATGTTGGAGTTGATCCTGTGCCTTGCGTCGTTCGGGATAGAGATCGTCCCGAATGTCGGCTATGGATGCGGTGCCTTGGAGCCGGACTTCAGCTTCTGCCACCACCTCCTCCACCACGTCGTCCTCCTTGTCCCCCTTGGGAGCTGTTGTGATGACTGCTTGGTGGAGAGGGTGGGGCAGCTGGATAGTTTCCGGCTGATCGCCGCCCTCCGTCCGGAGCGTCATTATTCCGGTTCCGGGGAGGGTCTTCATTACGACGAGCCCCGTGCCGTCTTGTGCTGGCATGGTTTCCGTCGTTCCTTCGTCCGTCGTTCCCACTACGGTGAGGCTCAGCCGGACGGCTTGCATGTCTAGGAGGTGGCATTTTTTGACGATCTTCCTCCCGACGTTTCACTTTATCTTCTCCCCTTTGATCGTTAGATTCTCGTCGAGGAGCATTCCTCGGATTCAGTGCAGCAATGGCCTCTTTTTCGGCCGCTAGGGCGACGTTGCTCCAGTCACGCGCAGTTATGTGATGCTATCCCGATGATCTGGTTCTCGGATAATTGTCCTCCCGACGTTCGGGGCGATGATGCTACTCTGAAACGCGATGGGGTCTTACGTCAACCCATGCCAGATCTGTGCGACATTGGTCAGAATCCGAGACTAGTTTTTGACTTCCGGACAGGGCGACCTTTTGCTGCTCCAGTCCCTTGTTGAGTAGTTTGATACCCATACGGATCTCCTCCGGTCCTGGATTAGCCGATAGAATTTCTCGGGCCGCCACGGTATTATGTACTAGGGTTGGATATACCCAATCTCCTTTGCTATCTTTCCGTGGCTTCCCCATCTCATCTCCGAACAGGACGACGCGGATCTGCGGGAATGGGTTGTCATTGGTGTGACGCTTCCGTGTCTTCTGATGCAACCGAGATATGTAATCCTTAGTTGCCATGCGTTTCTTCTCCTCCTCGATGTTTTTGGCTTCATCCAGGAGTTGTTGACGACGCGCTTCTAGGGCTTGGGCCCTTTCGTCCAGCTCTTCAGCAGTAAGTTCTGCGGCTATAGGAATAGGTGTGGTTAATGCAGCATCGATGAGTTTACACGCACCCTCAGTGATCACGTGTCCATCCATCGATTCTTATTTTTTCAGCTCTTTTGGGATAAGTGCTCCATCCGAGTCTTCTTTGTATTCCTCGGCGATCACCTCCTCTGTCAGAGGGTCTTTTGCCAGGGTCTTGTTCTTCTTCTTTGCCTTCTTGGCAGCGCCGGTAGCGAAGATGGCTTTGGGTCCATTTCCCAGAGTCAAGCTCTGGTCGGTACTTTCGGAAATGTGGACTTCGGGATTATCTCCGACGTCCATGTCATCCTGCGCTTTGGGAGAGTGTTCCCCGGATCCTTCATCCATGGCTTCTCCTTCTTCTGCAGCTTTGGAGTTATACTCCTCTTTATATTCTGCGGAGAACTTTCGGAAGTCCGCCGACGTCATCGATTCATCCGGGGATGCGGGTACGTTGGCGTTTGTTCCAATTGCCTCCAGCATAGAGTCGGTGTTTTCTCCAGCATCGGCATAGCCGGATCCGGATCCAACATATCCGACGATGTGCAACGCGTGCTTCCTGAGGTACCTGCGGCCCTCGCGATCAGCCATGTCATATTTTTTGATGGTCTCGAGAACTGCATCTGCGCTTGCGCCTTGCAGCATCATACGTCGCAGTGCGTACCTCAGGAAAGGCCTGTCTGTCCTAGCGTCATCAGAGCAAGAATCAGTATCGTTGACTAGCTCCTCCCGAATTTCGACTTCCACGGGTGGGACGATCTGGGATCCGACTTCTCTAGGGAGATCCACTCCAGATTCGACTTAGACCGCTAGGTCTTTTTCAGGCTCGGATTTCTCCACTATCTCCGCAACTGGTGCGGGCTGGGTGGGATTAAGGTTTTCTGAGATGTGGAACTCTGCCGCCTCCGCGGACAAAGGGGACCCAGAAGATTCTTTTGCCTCTATCATGACCGCAGGGGTGGGTGTGGCAGGTTCAGCAAAACAAATGTAAACATCGATCTCGCCAAAAGACATGATTGTGTAGGCAGTCACGGCCTCCCTAGCCAGAATCCAAGTCTCGTTGAGAACGATGAGAGGGACGTCGCTGGCGTAGAGGATGCGACTGACGACGATAGTCTCGCCAATTCCAATACTTTCAGATTCCGCTCGGAACGTAGATCCGAAGCTCACTTGCCCCACGGTGGGCGCCAACTGTCGTAGGATTGAGGACAAGTACACCATGAGGGGGTCCTCGAGGCGTCTGAAAGAGAGGGGTGTGAGACGTACGGTGTTCCGGGACGGTGAGCACACAAGTTTACCCAGGTTTGAATCGACCGGCTTTGGACGGATCCTACTCCTTAGCCGGAATATGGGTTACAAGGGTTCGCCTGTGCGAGTTGAGATTGTAGACTATCGAGGGTCTAAAGTGTTGGGTTACCCTAAAAGCTCTCCCTAGGATGGCTTATATAGATATCCGGCCTAGGGTTTACAAGAGAGATCTATCCGGCTACGACTAAGAGTCAGTTACAGAGTACATCTTGAACTACAAGTAACATTATGGGCCTAAATCGGTAAGTCTTCTGGGCCTTCCCGTAGCCGGATTGGACTCCGTCTTTCTCCCTGACTTGGCCGCCCGTCAAACAAAGCTCTAACCCGAAGTGGGCCAGTGAGGAACTGTGAGGATACCCAGAAAGTATATCCCCAACACCGGTAAACGAAGGTAAAACAAAAAATCAAAGTCTTATGGACATTTCCTTTTTATTTCCTTTTAGTGTTGTTTTCCAAGGTTCGATTAAACCTAGGTCTTTTAGGGAAAAAGACTATTATGCTACATTCGTAATCTGGATCAAAGGTATCAATGATGCTTACATCAAATTATACCCTGGGACTATACATCCGTATCTGCCTGTAACATGTTCTCGGTGATGGGAACTATGATTATTGTCTAAAGGACAGTGTGTGTATGCTATCTTGTACATGCTATAGGTTCTAATGTTTGACCATCCCAGAAATGACATATAAGCAATCTTATTATGATTCCTAGCTTGAAAGTTGTGAAAATGATTATTTGTTCTTTACTTGCAATTTCTTGAGTTCTAGTAGCAAAGTTTGGTTAGGTAGTAGTGTCCCAAGTAGCTCTTGGTGATGCTAGGTTGTTTTTGTGGTGCTCCTAGTAAATGGGACATGCCCAACAATTAACTAGCAGTAAGCTTAGCTATTGAGCTAATCTACTTTTCCTTATCTGTATAATGTTAATCAGTGATGCAAATCCTAAGACTTAATATTCTAGACATGCCTAGATAATTGTATGGCTATTCTTATCTTCATAAATGAATTTATACTCCACTAGATTATAGTTCAGAGAAGATATTATCTATTCCCTCAATCATAACAAGATCTTAACAAAGAAAAGAAGATGTATGACAGATGAAATGGCATCTTGTGTTGTTGTAGAAGCTCAAGATGGCTTGCTGATGATGTAATAGTTGTGGTGACCCTTTTTCTATGCTATGACCTAGTCCAACTCCTTCCTGGAATAATCCTGGCCTTCTCCCCCTTGATCTGCTCTTGGCTTGACCTTGTTAAGCACCAACACTACCCCCTCCTCTAAGAGAGCATGATTGATGGTTTGGTTGGTTGGTTGGTTTTATGGTGGATTCAGTGGTGGATCTGGTATGTACAAGTGATGAAACTGTATTGTGTTCTTGTTATTCTTGATGTGGTGAGAAAGCTTAGAAGAGATAGCTCTGCTAGCATGGTTGTGCTCTTTTATCTCCTCTCTCCTGGCCTCCTTGTGTCGACAACACCTCACACATGCATGTGTATGTAAGCTCTGTGTGTGCTTGTTGGGTATGTGGATCAGATCAAGTGAAGATATCTCGATTTACCCTTTTACTTCTACTCTTTGTGCTGAAACTTGCCCCTTTTCTATCATGTAAATGAGGTTGTACTAAGAAAAATGTTGGATTAAGAACAGATACTGCATTTTTGGTGAAACTTACCCCTGAATCATTCTTTCTCAACGATGTGTTTAAACAATGCTCTTCACTATTAAGTCTGAGAGCAAAAATACTAACAATTAACCCTTTTTACTTTTCTTTGTGTTTTCTCTAGTTGCTTGCAGGTACCAAGCATTACAACAGATATATGAAGATACCAGACTTAGTTTAGGACATGTAGTTTATGTTTTTCTTTTATTACTTTGTAATTTTATGTTTATTCATTTCTAAGAAAGCAATGTAATATATACAAGTTTTCAATAAAACACTACTTTTATTTTTTTGTAATTATTACTTTGATAATACTTTCTTATTTGATTTAACCTTGTATAACCTTGTAATGTATTGAATACGAATGGAATAAAGATCTATGTTCTTTAACTATATTTAAATTACTTTAATAGATTGAATTTACTTCATTGTATTCTTATTATATATTGTAATATTAAATCACTCAAAGGTTCTTTTAAAACAATTAACTCTTAAATATTTATAATTTCAATTATTTGAAAAGTCAATTTAAAATTTGAATACAAACTGAAATTATTTACCCAAACCAGTCTAGAATATCTAGAGGTCATGTTAGAAATTATAGCATTCACCTGAATGAGCTAAACCCTAACTCATCGAAGTGAAAGAAACCCTGATCCCTCTAGTGTTTTTGTTTTGTGCAAAAAATCCCCGGATGTTCTTATACATGAATGCAAATTTACAAACTCTCTTCTACAGCCCTAAATACTAGGGCATTAGAACTAGCCCTTAAAATTTGCATTGTACTATGCTCAACCTGATTCAAAATAAATACCTCACCATGGGAGGTGGAAAAAGCAATAATTCTTTGATAGATATTCATGCGAAAAGTCAAAAGAACCATGGACACACACTCCACCCGTGCCAAAACAGGACTGATACGCTATGACTTCACTTGGTGAAATCACGTTGTATCTTTACCCATATCATATCTATCCAAAACACATCCAACAATTCTGATGATAGAAAGGCAAAAGCTCTAGTGCAAACAGTAGGCATGAACAATAAAAAAATTGATAGATTCGGTAGCATTCGAAAGATTCGGCAGTATAGAATAAGACTAGAAACGTATTTGATAGGTTCCTGGTTCACATTCAGTAGCACTTGCCAGATTCAGCAGTAATTTAAAGTGACCGATTCAACGGTGGCAGAACATGACCAAAAGAATTGACAGATCTAGCAATGCAAACATTGAAATTCAATAGAGTACAACAATGCGGCAAGGCCAAGTTTCAAAACGAAAGCGAGACCATGCTTATTCTCCGCTCGATCTGAACAAGTCCCAATACATTGGTATTACTATAAAATAGATCCGCAATAGCCGAAATCCATACAAAAACACTCGGTAGGAGTGTATAACTACACTAAGATAGGAACCACTACATGTCCCATCATATGTAGAAGAAAAGAGAATTCTTTAGCGTGTCCAATTGTTGGCTGGACAACACACTTGCTTTCCTTCTTGTGACACGTCTCTCGTTTCATCGTCGCATGTTGGCCTCTAGGTCAGTAGCATACATGTAAAATTCATATGACAAACCAGGAAATTCGGGATCCTTAATTTCCACAATTCCAATTACAAAGGGAATCTGCCACCAACATAAACTAACGAATTAGTACAAGATTACATACATTTACATTAGGATCATCACAAGAGGATTAAGATGTGATATCTCACCAGCCAATATTGTTTGACGACATGTTCAACAGTGTGCTAGTAAAGCCGCGGCTTCGACAAAAAATACGTGATCACTTCTAGCATGGAGATGGATGGAGACAGCCTAATCATAGTCTCGGATGACCTCATTACTACAACCTGATTAAAACTAGCAAACAAGACCAATGACCAAAACCTCACCTCGTATCGCGATGATTCGCACGCTGCCGATATGACCGACCTGGCGGACATAAGCAAGTTCGTGTTGTGCCCATCAATTTGGGTGATGAACAACTTGCCCTCCTTCCCGATGCTGATGACCTCTGCTCTCCACGAGCCAGGTGCAGGCACCGGCATAGATGGGTCCCATTTTTGGGGGCTGTATCTGGGCACCATCATTGTGGGGGTATATATGAGGTGCTCGATGTACACTTTCTTGAAGCCGGTGAACTCGCATCCTGGCTCTGTGTATACACACCAGCGATAGTTGCATGCGATCTTGTGGTCATAGACGTCCTTGTAGGAGACCAAAGTCCAGAAGATGTCGTTGGGGCATCTACTTCCTTTTCCGCTGGTGACTTGGCGGTATAGCTCCTTGGAGGGCATTGGTAGTGTCCAAATGCATAGCTATTTCTTTGAATATGTCGTCACCGACCATCCTCTAGACGTTGTTCAGCCGGTTTTGCCTCCAATCAATCATCATGTCCGGATGGGTTCGGGGCAAGAACAGATCTATGTATGATTATTGGCCATTTTTGTAGGATAGGGCTCGGTGGCAGCCTAAAAGGAGCGATGCTACCGGTGAGATAGCGAGATAAATGTGTGAAGTGCGTGCTCGAGAAGATCCAAATGCATCCTGGCGGAGTTGCGAATGGCTATTTGAATGAGGGGGTTATTCCATGCTCCTTCGGCTGTCTTCTGTTGGACATAGCTGCATCGAGGATGTCGACTAGAATCATGGAGTATGGAGTATTATAGCTACTCTATACTATCGGTTCCGTGGAGAAATCTGCCCGGGAGGTTCACCCCGGAAGCGACTCACGACCCTAACCCCACCTCCTATACAACTAGGATGCGCGATGCCCGGGTAGGCTCGCCAGGAGGAAAAGAGGCCCAGTAAGCACCCCTGCATGAGGGTCGGGACATCTATCTCTGACCTAGGATGCAGGCTACCTTACCAAAGTCCATCACGATGCTCAGAGGCAGCAGCACAGGCTCACCACGTTGGTGACATGTGAAGTATGGCTATCCGCGTGGCTAAATCACAATGCCACGTGTACAACGACACTTGTGATGTCCCCTTTCCATATAAATGGAGGCCCAGGTCGAGCTAGAGGGGAAGACAGTTGTTTGAGAGTAGAGAATTCCGAGGAGAAGGAACCTGTTGTAACTCAGTAGCAATCAGATAGTAGATAGTCATAGGGCGTAGGGCTCCACTCACTGCGGCCTGAACCTGGGTAAAAAAACCTCCTGTCCCTCTCTATGATTGTGTTCGTCTAGCTCACCGACGGAGCTCGCTGAACGTTGTGCCCCTGGCTGAAAAACAAAGGAGGACTCATATCCCTAGTGTCAAAAATCAAGACACGACGTTTGGCGCGCCAGGTAGGGGTGCACCTCCGGCAGCACAAGACGCTAGCCCCTAACGCCATGCCTCGGAGCTCAGGAGGAGTCATTCGGGGCACAATAGGGGCTACTACTCGTGCTTGCGCCGCCCAATGCCGAGCGGAGGTTTAGTGCCAGCCCGCTTCTAACAAAGGACCTGTTCATACCTCCGTTCCCTCGAGGTGTGCATCGTTAGAGCCTCCACCCCACAGGGAGCTTCTCTCGCTACAATGCCGACGAGTCCAAAATTGAAGCATCTTTACATTTCGTTTTTGCATAATTAGATTAGGATTTTCAGTATTTTACCGCGTTTGCATGCACCTTCTTTCCTTGTTTCAATAGGACCCCGAATCATTAAGTCTCTTATGAACATATCAATTGGAACTATCATATTATGAAGTAATATGGTATTTCTAAGTGATAAAAGTCATGTAATTGATTTATTCTCGCACCTGGGAGATTGGCAAACGCAGAGGGAATCTCTAGGTAGTTTAACGAGCACTAGTACATGCAGATCTTGCTTGTACCGCCCACCCATACCATGTGGTAGCGTGTCCGCCTCATCGAATACTATAGCCTCGTGAAGACGGATCTGAGATCTGACATTCATAGAAATTCCATCCTCGAAATACCACACTAGAGAGGGATCTGGTGGAGGAACTTGGAGAATGGAAAATCCTTGCTGCTTCATGAATCGTTGGAGGACATCGCATCATCCCCTTCATCACCAACTGCTGCATCTCCATCACTATTGCTACTCCCATCTGCCATACATAGATTCAATTGTGGTTTGAACTAGATTCATCCCCATGCTTTTATCCATCCATTTGATTATGATGATGTCGTTGATTGCTTCCATGTGTGAGTAGTTCACTTTGTTCTTGGGGAGATGGAGAAACCCTAGCATTATTATGAAATGAAATAAAGATGATCTATTACTTGCGTCCGTGATCTATTGATTTATGATATTGTGTTTGATCTCTCTCTTTAGATGGTATGTGTAGTTGGCCACAAATCATTTGCCTTTGGGACTAATGAGAGGTGAAATCCTAAGGATGTGTATGGGAGTATGTCCAGTGTTATTCGTGACTACAAGCATTGGCTTATAACCTGCATGATCTAAGGAGGAATAAAGAGAGATTCACTAAGCTAATTATAATATCCATGGGGAAACCCATAATTGTGGTGGTCTTTATGAGTTCTGCTCTGAGGCATCACAGTGGTTATTTAGAAATGACCTCATTACCTGGCTCAAGAAAGAGGTTGCCTACGAGCCTTGTAGTAAACATCTTATTATGGAACTCTCTCCACACATATCATGACATAAGAAATAGGTGGTCCTAATTATGATTAATTACAACATGCGAGTGGTGTATCCTACATCCCCGAGAATGCTTTGGCCCTATTGAGTTCAAATATCATTACCAACACATCGCTACATGCTTTCTATTACTTGTTTTTACTTACTTTTCCGCATTCAACCAAAAAGCATTCAAACACCCTTTACTCGAAATCAAAGGCAGCTTACAAGTATCCTTTGGTAGACAGTGATGAGGGGCATAAAGACCTTAACCAAATAGGTCTCTTTTGGGTCGATACTCTAATTTCGACACTAGCTACAATCGGTATGTGCACTTGCAGTCATCAAGTGCTCACTCACATCAGGGATGCCAAATGGGGAAGGCATCCATCCAACGAGGCAGAACTCGCCTGACCAGCCCATCCCAGTCCAGGGGTTCAACTGTTGCTGATCCCCATCCGTGTCGTTGGTTTAGCCGATGTAGAGCCTATGCTAGAATTGCCGCCAGAAGTAGTCAGGGACAACTTGTGCGCCAATGCTTGGCTAGCGAGGTTGGCCCACTTTGCCAGCGTCGCTCGTAACCAAGGAGGACCCATCGTCTCATGTTTGATGGTTAGGGCCCCTCCTTCATGTGGGAGAAGGGGGCTAGCTGAGACCAAGTGGTGGGCGATAACCCTGCCCCTGCTCTGCTAGCAGAAGAGCCGTAGAGCGCACCTGTCACCTGCCGTATCGTGGCCACTCAGAGAGATGCCGCAATGGAGAACCCCCCGGAGTCTGACCTGGGGATAGGTGATAACCGTTCTAGGGAGAAGACACCCAGATGCGTATTGAGTGCCACCGGGCACTACAAGAATCTGGGCGGTTCATGAATATCTGATATCGTCCTGGATGAGGGTCAAAACGTCATAGATGGCCATCCGCGATGAATTCCATGACTAAAAAATAGGTCATGGACCTCACATCATAATTGAATCCATGACGTTTTTCTGTCTGAAAACGTCACACCCGGTCGCGACGTTCCTGTAATTTTATCCTGGCCAACTTGACCGGCCTAGCCCAGGCCCAATTGTGCATGACGTTTTTATTTCGTCACGATCGAGGCCATGTGGCAGACGGCACCATGTGTAGCTGTCAGCGACGTTTGCTAATGTCATGTTCACCGTCTATGACGTCATCAACTTCCTGATGTTTTTTCATCATAGCCTGATTCCATTGTATCCATATCCATGACGTCATCCAACATGTTCATGACACTATCCATCTTGTTTATGATGTCACACGGGCCATGACGAATTTTGTTCGTCACCACCTTTCGACGTCGTGCTGACACGTGGACAGTTGGCACGACCAATCTTGCGCTAATCGGACAAGGCCACGTGGGCAAGCCGTAGAACAACACCTTGACAAATCAAAATGGGACACATATCACCTACCGACGACGAATTATGTGTGATGACGTCATTGTTGGCCGTGATGTTTCTATTTCGTCTAGATAGTTGGCCAATGAAAGGCGGCCACGTCGGTGTTTACCTTGACGGAAATGTTTCGTCAAGAACAACTGAGATGATTTCTTTTTTGTCGCGGATGCATGCTGGCATCACCGTGAGATCAAGGGTCCATTTTTACATGTAAATTTCTACTATCACTAATCGTCTATGACCCATTTCACACAACGTGCATCAAATAACAGAATTTGACAATGAATTTCAGGACAAGTTTCCACATAAATTTCCATAGCAGTTTCTGAGCCAAAATCCTCACAATCTTCCATAGCCAAAAACTTTCCACAACAGTTTATGAGCCAAAACCCCCACAAGTTTCCATGCCCAAAAGACTCACAAGTTTCCACACGAGTTAAATTTCCTAGCCCGAGAACTCACAAGTTCACTTACCTTGTGACAGCTGAAGTTGTTGTTGCTGTTGCTTCTGCTGAGTCATCTAAGACAACAATTGTTGAAGTAAGTCGTTTGTATGGTTCTGTT
The DNA here is from genome assembly GCA_910589775.1 of Avena eriantha. Taxonomy (NCBI): domain Eukaryota; kingdom Viridiplantae; phylum Streptophyta; class Magnoliopsida; order Poales; family Poaceae; genus Avena; species Avena eriantha. The sequence goes on along the minus strand of OU342744.1, from coordinate 392,731,773 downwards.
TGTCCTGAATCTCTTCTTGCTTCTTCTGCATTTCTATCATATCTTTAGCATACTGTAGCCTATCTTCCTCGGTAGCTGCTTTGGCTCTCTGCAATTCCTCTATGGTACAACACAGTTTTTCACTCCCTGCCCTCTCAGCCAAAAGTTCCGCTTCAAGGATAGACCTGCTTCATCTTAATGTACTTGGATGGAGGCCGATGTTCTTCAGGAACGTTGGCTTTCTGCTATCCAACAATAGTGCAAAGTGCACAACCTCGATGGAAGAAAGTGGTTCTTCCCCCTGGACATCTGGAGCTATCTTATTTTCCATGATTTTCTACATTATTAGGAATAGAAGAAAACATTAGAAAAATAGCAAGCAAACTACAATCATATCTTATACAATTGAGAGATGAAGATAGCATTGAATTTTTATGAAGATGAAAAGTATTCAAGTGGACTTACAATTGCTTCCTTCACATTCTGAGTGTAGCCATTTTTCGGGATGCAATGCGTCTTTTTGAAGAGTTCAAAGGCACCATCCTCACCATTGCACACAACCTCATAGCTACGAGAACCTGTGGCAGCAGGGTACAAGACTTTGCCCCTGTTCTCCTTGTTTTTTACACAAGTACTCTACACAAGCAGAAACCATACAATACAAGAGTCAGTTCCAATCAAACAATTCAAACACAGGCTATAACAGTATAAGAGTAAACAAAAAGTAACCTGTTTCCTAGGGTCAGACCAAGTATCAACAAGCTTGTACCACTACTCGTCGGTCATGTGTTTCACTTCATCAGGACATTTCCTCGTAACTTGGTTCAGAGGGTAGAGATCAAAATACTTCTTCTTCAGAATATGGCACTAATTCCTTGCATGCATCAAAACCTGATTTGCACAAGCATTCCACATGTTAGGGAGATTTATGTCCATGGTGAACTTTTGCTGAAATAAAACATGGAGCATCACCATTTGCATGAACACATAAATGGTAAGGTAAAGGACAGCTAAGTCACAAAACATATAGAAACTTTTCCTATGAAGTTTGCTTGGACATCAACCCCCATCTTGTACACTTTCCAGTGGGGTAAGATAGCCATGCTAGTCCTTAATGTGACTACACACTCACTAGCAAACCTGGCAGCAACACCTGACTCGTCTGGTCTAGTTCTTCCAAGAAGAACATTAAGTGAAAGCCTCCCTCCTTTGGACAACTTGTCAAGCCTCTTCCCCATGTTTTCACCCTCACCACCATTGTTTAACCATTATGAATAGCTATATCTTCAGAATTCGGCGTTTCGCTGTCTTAAGAACAAGGTGAATCAAAGTCTTGAGACATCTGGTAGCCATCATCATCTACATGAATACAATGTGCTTATTTAGTGTTCCACAGTAATATGATGGGATTAAATTGATTATTGTAGAGCAAGTAGTCGGTTTAACGCATTACCACATTGAGACCAGTCACTCTAGTCTTGGCACGGTACTTCATGACTAGGATCAGATTCACCATATTTAGTTGTTGACCGCTAACCCTCAAATTGGGTACCAGAGTCCTCGCCATTGGCAGGTGAACACAAATGTTGGGTAGTGATACATTGCAAATGTATCTATAATTTTTGATGTTCCATGCTTGGTTTTATCTACTTTCTTGTGTTTTGTCCACACTTTGGACTACTTTTCATATGATTTCTTGGACTAACCTATTAACAAGAGCCACAGTGCCAGTTGCCCGTATTCTGCTGTTTTTGGTTCCAGGAAAGTCAGAAAATAAATATTCTCGGAATTGGACGGGACAAAAGCCAAAGTTCGTATTTTCCCGGAAGACTCACGGAGCTAGAAGGAGAGTTGGAGAGGGGCCACAGGGTGGCCACCCCCCCCCCCCCCCCCCCCCCCGCAGGCGAGGGTACCCCCAAGCCACGGCAGGGCATGGTGTGGGCCCCTGGCTGGCCATCGACCTTGCCTCCTTCGCCTATATATTCCTACCGAGCAAAAAACCCTAGATCGTCAACCAGAAATCCACGAAAAGTTCCGCTGCGCCGCCGCCACCGAAGGGGAGATTCGGGGGACAAAAAGTCTCTATTTCGGCACCCTGCCGGGATGGGGAAGCACCCTCAGAGCCATCTCCATCGATCTCCACCACCATCTCCATCACCGTTGCCGATTCCCATGATGAGGAGGGAGTAGTTCTCTCTCGAGGCTAAGGATTCTACCGGTAGCTATGTGTTCATCTCTCTCTGTGCGTGATCATATTGTGATCATGAGCTTTGTAATCAAGCAGATCTACCTTGCTACTCAAGTGCTTTAATAGATCTCTGTCTCTCCCCATGTGTGTGAAAGTGACAGCGTGCACACCATGGTGGCACTTATGCTAGAGATTACAAATACTTGTTATGAGTTATATTTGGAGTTGGATGTCTTTATCAAATTGTGATGTTTGTTGGAACCATCTAGAGCTCAAGGTGAAAGTGTGGGGTTATCTAGATGGGAAAGGCTTACTTTGAGGTGTGATGTTATAGCCCAACCATGGATTAGAGTGTCCAACCGGAGAGTAGTTAAGAGTAGTATCATAAAGAGAAGATATTTATATGAGAGTGTTCACTAGTGAAAGTATGATCCCTAGGCCTTGTTTCTAAGCATTGAAACAACGTTTGCTACTAGATCTGTTACATATTTGCTTGCTTCCAACTTTATTTCAGTTTTCTTTTAGTCTCTTCCACGCCATCAAGCTATCTTCTATCACCGTTACCACTTATATTTATCCGTACCACTTGTATTTCACTATGTCTTTGCCAAACTAGTGCACCTATACACACCTAACAAGTGTATTTGGTGTGTTGGGGACATAAGAGACTTCTTGTATCTTGATTGCAGGGTTCCTTGAGAGGGGATACCTTTGACCACTTCCTCCCTGAGTTCGATAAACCTTGGATGATCCAATTAAAGGAAAACTTGTTGCTGTTCTACAAACCTCTGCACTTGGAGGCCCAACAACTGTCTACAAGGATAGAAGTGCGTAGACATCAAGCTATTTTCTGGCGCCGTTGCTGGGGAGGTAAGGTAAAAGGTATTCACACCGGAGGATTAAAGAAGAAGAACCTCCCACAGTAAACGCCTATTTTCTGGCGCCGTTGCCGGGGAGGTAAGGTAAAAGGTACTCACATCCTCCGGTGTGAGTGCTCGAAGTTATTTCCTTTAGATTCTGTAATTTCCTTTAGGCTTAATGGAAAACAACAAAAAAATTAGAAAGCTTTATAGTATTTATCTTGAGTTAGGACATGAAGTGTTTGAAGAGAAAATTAAAAATCCTATGGAACTTTATTTGCATGCTAATAGCAATGTTATTAGTATGAATTCTTTGAACACCATTATTGCTAATGCTATGGAAAATTCTAAGCTTGGAGAAGCTAGTTTTTATGAAAATGATCTTTTTAGTTCCCTAGCTTTGGAAGATAGCTATTTTATTGCTTATGATGATACAAAACCTCCAATATATGATGATTACAATGATGAATATGTTATTTTCAGTCCACCTACTATTGAGGATAAAATTAATTATGATTACAATATGCCTCCTATATTTGATGATTATGGTGATGAGAATAATAATGATAGCTATTTTGTTGAATTTGCTCCCACTATGAGTAAATTATTATATGCATGTGGCTCATGATAAGAATGTTTCATGTGATAGTTATATTGTTAATTTTATTCATGATGCTAGTGAAAGTTATTATGAGAGAGGGAAACATGGTTTTATGCATCTCAATAATATTAAGTTTCCCCTCTTTATGTTGAAAGTCTTGAAGTTGCACTTGTTTTGCTTTACTATGCTTGTTGCTTTGTGCTTTCATGACTTGTTTCTTAACAAGATTCCTATGCATAGAAAGTGGGTTAGACTTAAATGTGCTTTGAATTTGCTTCGTGATGCTCTCTTTTACTTCAATGCATATTTCTTATATGAGCATCTCCTCAAACTATCAAGCCTAACTTAAAGGCGTTAAAGAAAAGTATTTATTGGGAGATAACTCAAAAGTTTTAGATGAGTCTTGGAAGTTATTACTTCTGTAATAACCGCTCCTTATCCTTTTTATTTACTTTTTGTGCCAAGAGTTACCTCTAATGAGAGGGAAGTAATGCTTGGGAAAGTTGCTGTCCCGAAACAGATTTCTGTGCTTCACCATAAAAATTCGTGTAAAATCTCTATACGTCCTTTTGAGGCGTAAATTTTTGTGCTTCTGCCCCACGTTGTTATATAACTTTCGTTAGTTCAACACTTTTCTAGTTGAGCAACAGAAGGTCTTCGAAAAAAAATCGTATTTACCTACTGGTCTGTTTTGACAGATTTCTGCCATTATTTGCATTTGCTTCTTGTTAGTTCCTTTTTGAGTTCTTTTGGGGAATTGAGCTTTTTGAGGGAAGTACTACAGTAGCTAGTGTTCTAATAGAACTTTATTTGGTGTTATAACTGACTTAAGAACTTTTATCTTGAGTGCACAAATGTTGCTAATAAAGATTGTGTGAAGTTTTGTATGAAGGAAAAATTTCAGGTGTATGGAAGGAATGAGTAATGAGATGAAGGATGGACTAAAGCTCAAGCTTGGGGATGCCACACGCGTCACCCCAAAAAATATCCAATAAGTACAAGCGTCAAAGCTTGGGTATGCCTTGGGCATCCCCCGCTTCATCAATAAAAATCCCAGGTTTCTTCCAAACGCTTCATTTTTATTGTTTCATGCACAGTTGTGTTGTTCTTGGAGCGTCTTTTTTTTTCAGTTTGGTTTTTCGTTTGCTTGGTTTTCTTAGTTTGCTGAATAAATTGGTTGTACCCCCTCTTTCATACATTGGTTTGCAAATAGTTTGGTTTGGATTGGAAAAGAGTAGGAAAGTTCATGCTTATGTGGTAAAAAGAGCTTGTTTTTGACTGTGGCCTATGCTCTGTCATGCCATGCTTGATATTGTTTTAGCTTTATGCTTAGTATTCTTTGCTGTAGCATGACTTGTTATAAACAATTGAGATTGCTTAATGTTCCTTTGATGAATCATGCATTATTTTAGCATATTAAAGCATAGTATAATGGTATTCTCCTTTGATGCTTTATTTAGGTTGACTTGGCGCATGCTCACACCATGTTATGACTATCTCAAGTCACCATAGCCTTTATGATCCTTTAGTTTTCAACTTGTAGTATCACTTTATGCTTTGATCAATGATGTTTTGTCGCTCTGCATGAATATGGCCATTATTGCTCTCTTAGTTTGTCGCTCCCAGTCTTTTGCTAGCCTCCACAACCAAGTATGAGTTCCACTCATGCATCCAACTCCTTAAACCAAGTTATTCCAAAGATTCCACCATACCTACCTATTAGCAATTGCTATTCCAAGTATATTCTTGTTTTTGTCTACCTTCCAAATTAAATTTGTTATGAGAAAACTAGTGATTAAATCTCTCACGAATTTGATGGCACACTTTACTTTCTTGCATTTAATAAACTTGAACCATTGGGTCCTTCTTTGTTGTGTATATGCTTGCGCTTTATAATTTGAAATTAGCAGAACCATGTATCATGGGGAACGCTTTCAACATTGCACTTGTACTTTGTACCCCCGTTGATATCATGTTCTTTTGCTTATGGATCCCGACGGTGTGAAATAAAAGTGGAACTTCTAAGATCATGGAGTTTGTATGTGTGTTAGAGAAACGCCTGGGACGCTAGCCTAAGCCATGCATAATCATGGTGGAAACTTGCAGCATCACCATAATGAGCACTCTATGAAGCATCCTCAATAAAAACCTATGCAAATAGCAAATAAAAAAATCGCTGAGATGCTCATTGTCTGCTTGCCTTGTCATTTTGATTATGCGATAGCTCATGTATCATGTGCAAGGGGTACCCCGTTGGCGGTTCTTTATGATACATATGTACTTACAATGACAAGAGCTTACTCGTGACTAAAGTTGAGTAGCATGAGGTTCGGTCTTCGTAAGTAAGGGGCATGAGATTTCGGTTTATAACTTGTCAAGCATATCCTCTTAGTTGTGTCACTTTAACCTTAATCACCTTCAAGATGCTTATGATAGGGGCAATGAGAGCTGAAAGCTATTAAGTACCATAATTTTTGGAAGCTCTTTATGAAACTTGAATCTATGTTTCCTTCTATGAAGGCCTTTCTTTTACTTTTATGTTGAGTCTCCACCTTCTACCTTTATGCACCTACTTTGAGAGCATAGTGGCCATTCTTAGTTCTAGGTGCATTGTCCCAAGACTTGTTGATTGATGCATAACTTGATATTGCTTGTTTTAAACTATTTGTATCTAGTCACTCTTATGAAATTTGAAGGTGTCCTATGCATTTATATTTGCTACTCTATGAGGGACAAGCTGAATACTATTATGCTATGTTATCTTTATGTGAAACAAACAAACGTCTTGCAAAGCATTGTTATTCATGAATCTTTTGTTTGTGCCTTTTCATGTTGCATCATAATTTCTTTGTCTTATTGCTAGAACTTTGTCTTTCATGTTATGATTGAAGTACTATGATCCCAGCCTTGAATATTTTACAAATACTTTGATCAAGTCTTTGATGGTGAATATCACCTCAAAAATTATTCTTTATTTTTATCACATACCTACTCGAGGACGAACAAGAGTTAAGCTTGGGGATGTTGATACATTCCAAATGTCTCTATAATTTTTGATGTTCCATGCTTGGTTTTATCTACTTTCTAGTGTTTTGTCCACACTTTGGAGTACTTTTCATATGATTTCTTGGACTAACCTATTAACAAGATGCCACAGTGCTAGTTGCCTATTTTCTGCTATTTTTGGTTCCAGGAAAGTTAGAAAATGAATATTCTCAGAATTGGACGAGACAAAAGCCAAAGTTCCTATTTTCCCGGAAGACTCACGGAGCCAAAAGGAGAGTCAGAGAGGGTCCACAAGGTGGCCACACCCCGCAGGCGCGGGTACCCCCAAGCCACGGCAGGGCATGGTGTGGGCCCCTGGCTGGCCATCGACCTTGCCTCCTTCGCCTATATATTCCTACCGATCAAAAAACCCTAGATCGTCAACCAGAAATCCACGAAAAGTTCCGCTGCGCCGCCGCCACCGAAGGGGAGATTCGGGGGACAGAAAGTCTCTGTTCTGGCACCCTGCCGGGACGGGGAAGTGCCCCCAGAGCCATCTCCATCGATCTCCACCACCATCTCCATCACCGTTTCTTATTCCCATGATGAGGAGGGAGTAGTTCTCTCTTGAGGCTAAGGGTTCTACCGGTAGCTATGTGTTCATCTCTCTCTCTATGCATGATCATATTGTGATCATGAGCTTTGTAATCAAGTAGATCTACCTTGCTACTCAAGTGCTTTAATAGATCTCTGTCTCTCCCCATGTGTGTGAAAGTGATAGCGTGCACACCATGGTGGCACTTAGGCTAGATATTACAAATACTTGTTATGAGTTATATTTAGAGTTGGATGTCTTTATGAAATTGTGGTGTTTGTTGGAACCATCTAGAGCTCAAGGTGACAGTGTGGGGTTATCTAGATGGGAAAGGCTTACTTTGAGGTGTGTTGTTATAGCCCTACCATGGATTAGAGTGTCCAATCGGAGAGTAGTTAAGAGTAGTATCATAAAGAGAAGATATTTATATGAGAGTGTTCACTAGTGAAAGTATGATCCCTAGGCCTTGTTTCTAAGCATTGAAACACCGTTTGCTACTAGATCTGTTACATGTTTTCTTGCTTCCATCTTTATTTCAGTTTTCTTTTAGTCTCTTCCACGCCATCAAGCTATCTTCTATCACCGTTACCACTTATAATTATCCATACCACTTGTATTTCACTATCTCTTCGCCGAACTAGTGCACCTATACACCTGACAAGTGTATTTGGTGTGTTGGGGACACAAGAGACTTCTTGTATCTTGATTGCAGGGTTGCTTGGGAGGGGATGCCTTTGACCACTTCCTCCTTGAGTTCGATAAACCTTGGGTGATCCACTTAAGGGAAAACTTGCTGTTGTTCTACAAACCTCTACACTTGGAGGCCCAACAACTATGTACAAGAATAGAAGTGCGCAGACATCAGGTAGCTAACACAGCACCTTGGTACCTAACCCATCGGTTTGGGATGGTTCACGGTCGCTTTGGGGAGGTGCCCGCAGACAGCTGGGAGGTGTCTTCTGGATTTGGAGAGGTGGCAAGTCACCTTTGGGGATGTCCATGGGCAGAATGATGCGGACTTCATCACTTGGGAAGGTGTCTTCTTTATTTGTAGAGGTGGAAGGTTATCTTTAGGAGGTGGCAGAGGACGGAAGGATGTGGGTTCAGGTTCCACACCTTGGGTACGTGGTTGTTGGCTTTGGGGAGGTTATTGCTGGCCTTGAGGAGGTGGCTGCTGGATTTGGAGGGTGGATGTTGGCTTTGTGGGGGTGGCTGCTGGCTTTGGGGAGGTGGATGCTGGCTTTTGGGAGGTGGCGGCTAACATACCAGCGGGTCGGAGGAAGTGGGCAGCTCGCCTTGCGCAGAGTGCTTCTCATGTTGGATAGTTGCCAGCTCGCCTTGGGCAGCTGGTTGCTTGCCGTCGGCTGCTGCCTTCTTGGCTTGGGTAGGTGGTATATTGATGGCTACTGGCTTCTCGCCTTGGTGGACATCAAGAACTTCAGCTTTGGCCACTTGGCCGGCATCAGGAACTACAACTTTAGCAAATTGGCCGACATCAAGAACTGCAGCTTTGGCCACTTGGTGGGCATCAGGAACTAAAGGTTTAGCTACTTTCCCAGCATCGGGAACTACAAATTTGGCCCCTAGGTTTCCATTAGGAACTGCATCATCCGTCACCAGCAGGAGAAAATGAAGTGCAACTTTTGCCACCTTTTGGGCATTAGGAAGTGCAACTTTGGTAGTTTGCCTGGCATCAGAAAGTGCGGCTTTGGTCATTTGTCAGGCATCAGGAATTTTGGCTTTGGCAATCTTCTGGGTTGCACTCTGAGTTTCTTGTGAATGGTTCATAGGGCTTGCCACTTTTGTTGTTCACCGTGTGCAACCTAGAGGTGGAAGTCCTAATTTTAGTGGATTCCCTTGGACCTCATGTGTCTCTCATTTTCTGTGTCTAGAGATAGTACTGATTCCACGATGTGCTTACGCGATGATCCACCACCAGGAGCCATCCTTCGCCTGGGAGTTGTCTTCTTGAATTTTCTCAGCTTAAGATACACATTTTACATGTAACAGTTAATCGGGGAAAATAAAGAGGAAGAAAACATATGGCAGAAAGAGTAAGCAAACAATTCCACACAAGATAATTTGGCAGCACCTTAATTATGGAGAAATCATGACAGGATGGTGATCTAGCAGGTAAGGGGACTACCTACAGCCTAGTCTCCTCGGTGACTACTGTTTCATCACCCAATAGGTCACCTTTACTAATACCCCCTCTCGGTATCATACCTTGGTCCAAAGGGATCACTGTTGCTCTTTTTAGGGAGAATACTGTAACATCCCAAAATTATTAATCAAGCTTATCAAGCTCTAATCACCCAAGTTTAGGGTTAACAAAAACTCTTATTATCAAACTTGATTTGGGTGCAAGTGTGAGTCCCATTAGTGTATGAATGATTGCAACTGCCATGTTTGATTGTTACAAATGATAAGGTTTAGTCTAAAGATGAATACTACATCATCTAGGTCAATTACACACAGTATCAATTGAAAAGAAAATCAAATATAGATCATATGATCAAATTGTCATTTTGGCCAAACTTATCCCCTAGACCACTTTGGGTGTTTATAGTAAAGAATTTCTAATAGAAACAATTCCAATTCTTTTCACCCCTTGCTAGACCAAGTAAAAGTGAATCGAAGCAAACTTTACAGAAGGACAAAAACTATTTTCAAATCTATTTAAGAGGCATTGCAAAATTGAATCAAGTCCAAATGCCTAGATCATCACTTTTCGAAAACCACTTAAACCAATTCCCCTTAACAATTCCCAACAACCATAGACTACTAAGCAAGTACACAGATCACTCACCAAAAATCATTAAAAAATTCCAAAGATGAATTCATGCGGCCATTTGGTCGAGCACCAGGCAGGCACAATACAACCTCAACCACTATACACTGTTTTGATCTATCAATTTCTCACGAATTGTACTGCAATCAACTCAATATCTTGCCCATGATCATTCCCAGTCCTTAGTCGTGCAATGGAGAGGCTCATCTCCACCGTTGCACTAGTGGCACGCCCGTACTGAGCTGGCCATGCCGGTCGAGCACGAACCACTCGCTGCACGATGCGCCACCCACGCCCATGACACCTAGCAGCTAGCCATGACCTCACATCCACCCCTTGTCCACCCCTTGACCAACGGTGAGAAGCTGAGACGCTGGAATCGCCACGCCCATTTAAGTCTCTACCATGCCGAGAGCACGACAGAGCATCGCAGCTGCCTCGCACGCACACACCGCACATCACTCTCTCTGCTCGTACCCGTAGTCGTCGTGGCACCAGTCACCTCCTAGACATGATCTTTCACCGCCGCGCGCCCCGTGACCACCGTACTGAGTGATGAACACACGCGTACTGGAACAGGGTGCCGATGTCGCCCGACCAACAGGGAGCGCCCCTTGCCGTGATGTCAGTTGCATGACGATTACCGCAGTCCCCCACACCGACCCATGCCCTCTGCCATCCTCAACGCGACCTGTAGCAACATCGCCGGAGAAGCCAGACCATGCCGCCCTGCCTCCAACCCGGGGGTATAAATAGAGGCCACTCCAGACCTCATTCTCCACACCATTCGACTCGCCACTCACCCAGGAACCTCACAGACCTTTCCTCGGAGCAAGGCGAGCACCACGATGCCGGAATTTGGCCAGAGTTCGCCACTGCAGTCGAGGAAGGAAGTCGTTGATTAGAGCCACTCCAGGAGCCTCCATGACCGCCAATCGAACCGCCATTGACGAACAACCCATTCGCCCCCATCGCCCATACTCATGCGACCCCCACCGCCACGCTAGGGTTAGAATCTCACCGGAGCCGTTCAACATAGACGATGCAGCTCAGCCATTAGATCCTATTCTAATCGTAAGGCTAGGATTTCTATATACCGTTTCGGTTTAGATGAGTCACTAACGCGTGGGACCATTTTTTCAGCAGTCCGCTACGCCAGCGCTGTGCAGTTGGGCCGGCCCATGTCTTTTCCCACGCAGAGCCCAGTGATTCAAATAAGATTTTGCCAATTTAGTTAAAACCATATTATGTCAGTAGATTCAAAATTCAACTCAAAGAGATATACTGAACCAAAATGCATGATTCCAATTTTTTTGGAAAGGTTTTGAAAATATAAAATCACTCCCGCTGGATTCAAACCATTTGGAGTTATAGATCACCTATACTGAAAATAACAAGACAAAGACTTTTGATACTTCAATGTTTTTTCTAAAATAAACTATAAATGCTTTTGAGATGATTCCACCTCTCAAAAATCACATTTACCATGCCCTACGTGAATATGCATAAACATTTGGTTTTACAGATATGAAACATGGACTAGTATTAAAAGAGTGATATATAAGCATTTCTAGTCACTTTAATATTATTAAATAGTCATATTAAATCTTGTAATGCATGACCATCATTTTAAATCACATTCCCAAGCTTGAGAATATGTGGTGAGTACATGGTCCATATGATCCCATATTCTAGTTGGAGAATATTAAACAATTTCAATGAGTAGAAATTACTTTTCTCAAATAAGATGAATAAAAATATGTCATTATAACAAGAAATGATTGAGATGATGCTAGATCATCTAGTATGAGACCTTGTGTGCTAAATAGAAGTAGTGAAGTGTTTTTTGGTGATTGATTACATTGAATGTATTTATAGACGCTAGTAACGACCCAGGATACAACGAGGAGTACTTCGAGGAGGAGGAGGAGGAAAGCTTCAACGACTGCAACAACTGCAGTGCTCAAGGGAAGCTAAAACTATGCAAGCCCACTATGCAAGCTATCCATGCAAGTTTAGCTATGCAAGTTAACTTGTACAAATACCATATGCAAACCTTTGAGATGCAGCTTTACCAATTCCCAGTTTTACTCCAAGCTTTACTTTTCCCTTTACTACATTTGTTCCCCTTCTAGTTAATGAATTGTGACTAGTGGAAAGTAGGATGGATACCATCAAGATTGTAGGATTAGTCTTAGATACTTATACTTGACTAGCACCCCCAATAGTGATACCCTCAACACTAGTGTCCAGTGCTGAGCTAAAACTTGATCACTTTAGATGGGAGTACTTGGTGAAAATGATTATGAAAACCTTGGAATGATGATTCATTCTATTGAAATGTTTTGACATCTGTTATGAAACACAATGGTTTGATGATGAAACTGATGAGGCATGAGCCTTGACTTTGAAAAAAACTGATGGTTGGGTTCGGATGCGGTACCATTCCAATTTTACCATACAACCACAATAGCTGAGTTGGGTAGGGCTTGACTGGAAGTTTATATGTCTTAGTATGGGTTCCCTTGTGGAAGAGATTTAGCTGAGGCTACCTCGTAATGAATGTCCACCTATGCAGTGCCCAGGATGACAGATGGTCATGGCTGGGAGGCCAAGCTCATAGGGGAGGTGCCTATATTAGGGTGTGTAATTGAAAGGTTAAGATTGATTATCCGCATACCAAGTATAATGATTCAGGGTTATCCCTGATGGATATATCGAATTTTGTGGTGAAAGTGTACCACCTCTACAAAGTGTCAAACTATTCAAATAGCCGCGTCCACGATTATGGACAGTTGGAGTGGCCATACTGTTCCGTTGTCAGATGTTTTCAAAATGATTTATGACTTGAAAAAGGACTTTGACTTGATCAGAACAGAGTTGTGGACATGAAAACTATTTCCCTTCTTAAGTGATGTCCTTATGAAGTAAACATGGCTTTTTGCAAACAAACCTAGAGCTTAAGATTCCTACTATTCACCCCAAAAAAAGATTCCTACTAGTTTTTACCTTACTTGTGTTAGTGTTAGTTTGTGAGTACTTAAACAGTACCCATGGCTTTGTCCCTGGCTATTCCCATGGCTAGACTACGAGGAGGATTACCCGAAAGATGGACAGCAGGAGGTCTATGACAACTAGGATCATCTCCTAGCGTCAATGTTGCATGTGACCCTGAAGATGGAGCTTACTACGTTTACTTTCCGCTGCTTTGATTGTATTATGACTGGATCGTGAGATCCTTTATTTGTAAGGCCTTTATTATGGTTTGTAATGGATGATGTACTATGGTACCACTTCTGTTATGTCTCGAAAAATGGTAATCCTCGGATTGTGATGTACGGCATAACAGGCATCTAGACTTGAAAATCCGGGTGTTGACAAGTTGGTATTAGAGCAATCCTGACCATAGGAGACCCTAGTTAGAATGGATGCCTGAAAAACTTAGTTTCAAAACAAATAAAGTTAGTATTTACAAAAACCTATTCTCATTCTTATCCTTGAGATTCTTTCAAAAAGAGATCACTTGTTACTCAAAACTCTTACAATTCTACATAAAACTTGACACACTTGATCACCTCACTAACTTCCTCATACTAATTTCTTATAGATGGAGGTCAAATACACCAAGTTTTACCAGTTGGGCAACGTAGGACAGCTTACCTTTGAGAGGCATATGGATTCACTTTCGAAGTATCTTGGACGCCCGCACCCGGAGTTCTTGGAGCACAGCTCAATGACCATGCTGCAGGGGAGATACAATGGCTGATTGTTGCCGACCTGAGAGGCAAAATGGAACCACCTCTTTCTGACAAGATTCAGTTCAGCGTTCGGGAGAACAACTGGCTAGACAGATTAGCCAGGGCTATGCAGGAAGCTCTTGCTCGCTTGTGTTCTTAGAACATCAACTAGATCATCGGAACCTGTTTTGCTCACTATGCAAGACGTGACTCTACGAGACAGCCTCTATCCATGCCAGCCCAGTCGGAGTTGAAGCACTACGTGGACCACATGGACTTCATGCTACATGAGACACAGAAGGAGTTGGACAATGCCCGTGATTACGCCAACCAGAACAATGCTGAAGATGTTGAGAGGAAGCAAACCCTCACCATCCTCACCAAGGAACGCAAGTCACTTCGTCGCCAAAGCAACAAAAAGGATCACATCATCACCCATCTTCGTCAGAAGATAGCCACCTTGTAGGAGACTATCCACAACCAGGAGATCCAGCTGGAGGAGCAGTCGGAGGAGGAAGGTGAAGACATCCGTGGGGATATTCACTCTTACCTCAGTGATGACGATGACTACCTGGAGGACGTTGCCATGGAGGACAACACTAATGAGGATGATGTTGACTTCACTGATGATGAAGAGCCTAACACCCCCGATGATGAGTAGTCGCACCTAAGCACTATCATAGGTGTGAGTTGTACCCGGTCCCACTGTATCGTAACTTCACAGAATGGTTCATAAAACAATCTGTTTTCTAGTTATGTTGTGTGTTTTATTGTGTGCTTGAGATGAATGAATGAGAAGAAGTTGTTAGTTTCAAAACCTGAGTCATACTCAAAGTTTAAAGCTTTTTAAAACAAACACCTAAACCATAGATATTTCCCTCTTGTCTCACTATCAATCGCAATCTTCAGATGACTCGTAGAAATCTCGGAGGAAGCAGCTCATCTCAGGACCCAATGCTATAGATTCTGCAAATGTTAGTTTCTGATCGTGAAGCTGGTAGAGCTGAATGTCAAGACAACTTAGCAATTCTTCAGAAGATAGCCCATATGGCCCAGAATAATCAAGGCGATGGAAACCAAGATCACCATGGATCCAACTTAAGAACTTCCAGAACACCAACCCACCCATGTTTAGCAAGTCTGAGGAGCCCTTAGATGCAGATGATTGGCTACAAACCATGGAAAACAATCTAGAAGTTGCAGGAGTTGATGCTAATGAGAAGGTGCTATTTTCCACCCACTATCTGTTCGGCTATGCCAGATAATGGTGGAATAGTACCTGTACGATGAACGGAGGTCAGATGATGACTTGGGAGGAGTTCAAACTCAAGTTTAGCAGGACCCATGTGCCCCCGGGTCTGATCAAGAGAATGAGGGATGAATTCAGAGACTTGGAGCAAAGAAGGATGATTGTGGTTGAGTATCGTGACAAATTTCTATCAGTAGCTAGGTATGCACCTGATGAGATTGACAATGAAGCCAAGAAGAAGGAAAGATTCCTAAACGGTCTGCATGATGAGATGCGGACAGTGCTAGTAAACATCCCCTTTGATGACCTTGAAGCCTTAGTGGATTCTGCAATCCAGATGGAAGGCAAGATCAACCAGGCCAGTGACAACCGCAAGCATCGAATGATCCACCAACCAGGACCCCACCATACCCCGAAGTATTGCCCCAAACTGTCTGCAGGATATGCGACCAAAAACAACATGCCCCCAATGAGTCGTCCGAACTATCCCAACCGTGGTGGAGGAAACTCAAGGCTCGGAGGAAACCACAACAATAACCCGGGCAACTCCAATAATGTCAACCGTGCATCACCATGGAGATCACCCGTCTTGTTCATTGATAAGAAGGATGGTGCCAACCGTCTTTGCACGGATTATCGGAAGCTAAATGATGTCACCATAAAAAACAAGTACCCACTGCCAAAGATAGATTTGTTTGATCAACTGACTGGTGCCAGAGTGTTTTCTAAGATTGATCTTAGAACTGGTTATCATCAATTAAAGTTTTGTGCAACGGATATCCCAAAGACTGCCTTCACCACTAGATATGGATTGTATGAGTACAATGTCATGTCTTTTGGATTAACCAATTCCCCCACTTATTTCATGAACCTCATGAATAAGATTTTTATGAACTTCTTGGATAAGTTTGTCATTGTTTTTATCGATGACATTTTGGTCTATTCCAACTCAAAAGAAGACCATGAGCAACATCTGAGAACTATCCTTGAAACCCTTAGGGAGCATCAATTGTATGCCAAGTTTAGCAAGTTGTGAATTTTGGTTAAAAGAAGTAGGATTCCTAGGCCATATCCTGTCGGTAGGAGGAGTGTAACATCCCAAAACTTTAATCCAAGTTTATTAAGATCCAAATCATCAAAATTGGGGTTAACAAAAACTTTTCCAATTAAAATTATTAAAGCATTCATGTGTATGTGCATTTAATTAGGAGTTGATTTAAATTGCCATGGTTTTGTGATCCATTGCTTGTAAAATGATTCTTAGGTGAAATAAACATCATCTAAATCATTCCCAAACAATTCCCAAAGAAAAACTAATCAAAATGAATAAAAGAAGTGAATGGTCATTTTTGCCAAATTAACTACCATGCCTACTTTAGCTATTCCTAGAACTCAAAACCTAACAGAAACAATTGTGGATCTTTGAACCCCTTGCTAGTACACATAATGATGTAACAAGGCACACTTTGTGATCTGCTAAAAACATTCAAACACTAATTTTAAATGGCAGTTTAAAATTGAATCTATTTCATATGGGAAGATCCCATTATTTCAAAAACCACTCAAACAAGCTCAATTTTCAAAACCCAAGCACTCACAGAGTCTCAAGATTAGTACTAGCACACCCACCAAAAATATTTTCAAAATTCAAAAAGAAAGTTCTTGCGGCCATTTCATCAAACACATGGCAGGCAGAATCAAAGACTAATAGCTAGCTCACTGTTTACAACAGGGTTTTGCCCCCAAATGATCCCCATTTAATCCCTTAGTCCCCTCTTGATCAAACCACGGCCTAACCAACCCATCCCCTACCCCTAGTGGCAAGGCCAAGCCATGCCGAGCACGAACTCGCCGGCCAACTTGGTCACCGCCGTAGCAGACCATCCCCCTCTCTCTCACCTTGTCTACGAGCTAGCCAGGACCTCACCGCCACCCACTATCCCCTCCCCGAGCCAAGCCAGAGCGTGGACCACCGAGGAAGCGCCGCGCACTGCCTGTCTGCGCCATGCCGAGCACGCGCCAGAGTGCCACGCCCGACACGCGTGCACAACCTACTGCTCGACCGCAGCCTACGCCCACCGCTTTGCCACGACCCCAAGAGCAAGCCAGACATGCCCGTTCGCCACCCATCGCACCACAGCCACCTCTCGCCATGGACACCGCCGCCTCTGCCGCTCAGTGCGCCAGCACCATCCGACCGCATACCACCACCCCTAGTCCCGCATTGATCATGTAGAGCACCGCCAGGAGACCATCGACCATCCCCTACCTCGAGCAACGCCGCTAGCACACTGTGCAGCCCTCGCCGGAGCCGCTCACCCATCCCTCTTGGTCGCGTCGTCGTCCTATAAATAAAGACCACCCCCAGCCCCATTCGGCACACCACTCACCTTCCCTCACCTCACTGACCGTCCAACACCTCTAGCCAAAGCAAGGTGAGCAGCAGTTCGCCGGAATTGCACCGGAGCAGGCCGCCTCTGGAGGAGAAGGGCACCGCTGATTGCGACCAACCCTAGAGCAACCTCAACCGTCCCTGAGCTCGCC
The DNA here is from genome assembly GCA_910589775.1 of Avena eriantha. Taxonomy (NCBI): domain Eukaryota; kingdom Viridiplantae; phylum Streptophyta; class Magnoliopsida; order Poales; family Poaceae; genus Avena; species Avena eriantha. The sequence continues at coordinate 392,714,244 of OU342744.1, read as the reverse complement.
ATTGTCTACGAGTCCATTTGCCCGCCTCGCCGTCGTTGCTGGAGCCCTGGTACACCCCCTAAGCACCCCCACCGAGCCGCTAGGGTTAGAGTTTGCTGGCAACCAGTTCGTCGTCGATGACAAATTCCAGCCATTGATCTCCATTCTAATCCAACGACCCATATCGCCCTGTACCGCTTCACGCATTATGAGCCTCTAACCAGTGGACCCCCTGTCAGCTGAGCCCCACGCCGCGGAGTGACACTAGGCCGGCCCGTTAGCGTTCCCGCTCAACCCAGTTAGATTGAATTAGAAATTTTCTATTTTAGTTAAACCTAGTTCTGTCCCCTAGTTTAAAATTCAATTAAGAGAGATTTATAAATCCAAATGGAGTGATTACAATTTTGTTATAAAGCTACTAAAAATTTCTACCCAAGCTCGTTGGTTTTAATTCAATTAGAGTTAGATATCTCTCCTAGTAAAAATAATAAGACAGAAGCATTTGCACCTTGCAACATTTTTATAAAATCAACCAAGATAGCTTTTGAATTGATTCCAACTCTCAAAAATCACATTTCACCATACCTATCCGAATATGTAATAATATTAAGGTTTACATGCAGTCATTTTTGACTAGTACCAAAATAATGCTATATTGGCATTTCTAGTCACTTTAAATCATTAAATAATGAACTTAAACCAAAGTAGTTATGATCCAACATTTAAATCACATTCCCACATGTTAGAATGTGTGGTGATGACATGTTAACACATGATCCCATATTTTAAGTGGTGAATATTAAATCTTAGTTAAATTTTCAATGAGTAGAAATTACTTTTCTAAAATAAAAAGAAGGAAACTAGTTGATAAAACTTGTGATGCTTGTGATGATAATAGACCATCACCTATAGGCCTTAGAGTGCTAATTAGACTAGTTAAGTATTGTTTGGTGATTGTGTACTCCGTATGTATTTATAGATGATAGTACCGACCAAGTCTACGAGGAGGAGGAGTTCTACCAAGAAGAAGAAGAAGAAGAAAACTTCAACCACTACACCAACCAAGGCAAGCCACCATTAACAATGCAAGCTAACCCTTGCAAGCTAGATAATCTAAGCAAATGCATAGGCATGCTTTGATTATACTACTTTTACCATTTACCTACCCAAAGTATTATTTTCAAGCTTTACTTCCTTTACATTACATAAAGTTCCTTATTTGTTTAGAAGGTAGCATAAAGAGTATAAAACTTGACCTATATGGAACCTTTTATATGTCATTCCATCGCATGAGATTGATCCCATCATTTTCCACCTTAGTGAACACTCTTACCTTAGTAGTTTAGAGTAGATAACAACTTGAGTCACTTTAGATGGGAAAACTTGGTGAAAATGAATTATGAAAACCTTTGAATGATGAGTCATTCTCTTGAGATGTTTTGACATGTGTTGAGAAACACAAATGGTTTATGATGATGAAAATGTTATGGCATGAGCTTTAACCCTTCTATAAAACTGATGGTTGGATTCAGATGCGATACCATTCCAAATTTATCGTACAACCACATTACCGGAATTGGGTAAGGCTTAGCCGGAAGTTTATATGCATTAGTATTAGTTCCCTCGCGGGAGAGGTTTGAGCTGAGGCTACCTCTCAATGTTGTCCACCTATGTAGTGCCCAAGATTACAGATGGTCATGGTTGGGAGGCCATGCTCATATGAGAGGTGCTTATACTAGGGTGTGTAAAGGAAAGGTTATGTTTGATTATCTGCATACAAAGTATGATGATTCGGGGTTATCCCTGACAGATGTACAGAATCTTGTGGTGAAAGTGTACCACCTCTGCAGAGTGTCAAACTATTTGAATAGCCGCGTCCGCTGTTATGGACAGTTGGAATGACCATACTGTTTCGTTGTCAGATGTTTTCCAAAATGACTTATGAAATGATGAACCTTGACTTGACCAAAACAGGGTTCTGTTTATGAAATGATGAACCTTGACTTAAGTGATTCTAGAACTTTACTTTATCTTTCTTTGCTTCTGAACTCAGCTTAGGTTTCAAACTTAACTTTATAGTTAAACTTAGAGTTAGAACTTTAACTTAGAATCTATACTACTTGTTAGTGGTAGTTTGCGAGTACTTAAAGAGTACTCATGGCTTTTGTCCCTGGCTATTCTCATGGCCAGACTATGAAGGAGACTACCAAGATGATGGCCAGCAGGACGGCTATGATAACTAGGACTATCTGCCTTCGTCAACATTGCATGTGCCCCTGAAGATGGACCCCACCGCTACGCTTATCTTTTATTTCCGTTGCTTGTTGTATTAAGACTGGATCAGGAAATCCTTATTTGTGTAAGACCTTATGTATGGTTTGAAATGGATGATGTATTGTGATATCCAATCCGTTATGTCTCGCAAAAATGGTAATCCTGGCATTGCGAGGTATGGCATAACGGGCATCTGGGATTAAAAATCTGGGTGTTGACAAGTTGGTATGAGAGCCATCCTGACAATAGGAGACCCTAGTTCGAATGGACGTCCAAAGAAAAACTTAGTTTCAAAATCAAAGTGAGTATTTATGAAAAACTATTTCCTCTCTTATCCTTGGGAATTCATTCTTTCTCAAAAATTCATGTTCTCAAATTTCTTACATTACTACTTAAAAATTGACACACTTGATCACTTCACTAACTTACTCATCCTTAATTCTTGTAGATGGAGACTCAGTTCAGCAAGTTCTACCAGTTGGGAAACGGAGGTCAGCTGATCTTCGAGAGGGATCTGGATTCACTGTCGGAGTTACTTGGATGCCCACATCCGGAGTTTCTTGGAGCTCAACTTCTAGGACCCCCCGGAGGATATTTGAAGTGGCTAGTCACCGCTGATCTTCGAGGAAGCATCGAAGCACCAACGTCCGGGAGAATCCAGTTCTCCGTTAGAGAGAACAACTGGCTAGATGGATTAGCCAGGGCAATGCATGAAGCTCTCGCACGTCTATGTGCCCTCAATGTCAACCAGATCCAAGGAATCCGTTTTTCCCACTATGCAAGACGTGACTTCATGGGAATGCCGATGGAGATGCCAAGTCATCCAGCACTGAAGCGCCAAGTGGAGAACCTCGACTCCCTGTTGTATGACCGTCAGAAGGAGCTGGATAATGCTAGAGAGTTAGCCAACCAGAACCGTGCCATTGCCGACCAGAAGGCCCAGAGTTTCGCACTGCTCGTCCAGGATCACAAGTCTCTTCGCCCACAGCGTGCAAAGAACGATCGCACCATCGCCCGTCTTTGCAAGAAGGTGGCCGACCTCGAGAAGACCGTCAAGGAGTAGAAAGCTCAGCTTGCAGCAAAGGAGGAAGAAGAGGAGGACGAAGACATCTAGGGAGACATTGATTCTTACGTCAGCAATGATGATGACTTTCTGGAGGAAGATGCTATGGACTTAAACACTAACGATGACGACTCCAACTTCATCGACGATGAGTAGATGCACTAGATCACTATCGTAGTGTGAGATGTATCGGTCCCACTATATCGTAGCTTGCAGAATGGTTCTTAAAACCATCTGTTTTTCCTTTGATTGTTGTGGTGTGTGTTGTATCGTGTGTTTGCTTGCATGAATCAAATTTAGTTAGTTGCAAAACCTGAGTTAAACTCAAAGTTTTAGCTTTGAAACCAAAACCCTGAACCTTAGAAAATTCCCTCTTACCCCCGTATCTATCTCAATCTTTAGATGACTCGTGGAAACCAAGGAGGGAGCAGCTCGTCGCAAGACCCAATGCTGTAGATTATGCAGATGTTAGTTGCAGACCGTGAAGCAAGCAGGGCAAAGTGCCAAGCCAACTTAGCAACATTGCAGCAAATAGCTCAGATGGCCCAAAACAACGAAGGACATGGAAACCAGGATCACCATGGATCAAAACTCAAAAACTTTCAGAACACCAATCCCACAATCTTTAAGCAAGCTGAAAACCCATTAGATGCTGATGACTGGTTGCAAACCATGGAAAACAACTTAGAAGTTGCAGGAGTTGATGACAATGAAAAAGTTCTCTTCGCCACCCACTATCTGGCGGGAGATGCAAGAGCTTGGTGGACTAGTATCCACAACATGAACCATGGTAAAGTGATGACATGGGAAGCATTCAAAGTCAAGTTCAGCCGCACCCACGTGCCGCAGGGTCTAGTCAACAGAATGAGGGATGAGTTCCGTGACTTGAAGCAAGGCAGAATGAGTGTGGTGGAGTACCGTGGTAGATTCCTATCACTTGCCAGATATGCACCTGATGAAATCAACACGGAGGCCAAGAAGAAGGAGAGATTCTTGAACGGACTGCATGATGAGATGCAGACTGTCCTCGTCAACATCTTTTTCCAGGATCTCGAAGAGCCAGTCTACTCTGCCATTCAAATGGAAGGGAAGATTAATCAGGCAAACGACAACCGCAAGCGTCGTATGATGCAGCAATTTGGATCCAGCAGCCACCAGAAGTACCGTCCCAACCCCTCACCAGGATATGCACCAAGGAACAATCGACCCCCAATGTCTCGCCCAAGCTACCCCAACCGTAGCGGAAGCAATGTGAAGTCCGGAGGCAACAAACACCACTCCGGCAATGCCAACAACTTCAACCGTGCACCTCCCAAGAGCAACAACAACAGCAACAACAACACTGAACCCAGAACTAGTAGCAATGCTATGCCTGTCGCAGTAAAGGACAAGTCCTAGATCCCTTGTTTCGAGTGTGGAGTGAAGGGTCACTATTCCAATGAGTGTCCCAAGAAGACTGCCGCCAATGCCAATGTGAATGCCCCAGCTCAACAGCAGCGTCGTGTTCAACCAGGGAGAAGATTTGCCCTAGGGAACCCTCACAACCGCAACGGTCGTGTCTTCCACATGAACGCATAAGAAGCCCAAGAAGCGCTAGATGTAGTGTTGGGTATGTTTTCTGTCAACTCAGTTTTAGCGAGAGTATTGTTTGATTCGGGAGCATCGCATTCATTTGTCACCGAAGGATTTGCATGCACTAGTAAGATTCACCCAACCAACTTGAAGCATGTCATGATAGTTCAAATCCCCGGTTCAACAACCGAAGCTAGAAAAATTTGCAAAGCTGTGCCTATTAGAATACATGGGATAGATTTTTATGCCAACCTAATTGTACTTGGAACCAAAGGATTGGAAGTAGTACTAGGTATGGACTGGATGTCAAGGCATAAAGGACTGATAGACTGTGCCAAGAAAGCCATCACCATGAACAGTAGCTCTGGAGTAACAGTAGAGCATATCTCTGAAACCTTACCCCGTCAATTCAAGTGCAACAAGAGTCTAGCCCTACCCACCATAGACCAGGTCAGAGTAGTCTGTGAATACCCCGACGTATTCCCAGATGAATTGCCAGGGATATTGAGTTCATTATCGAACTAATCCCCAGAACCGGACCCATAGCCCAGATACCCTATAGCATGAACCCCTTAGAATTAGTGGAACTGAAGAAGCAATTGGATGCCATGTTAGAAAAAGGCTTGATTCAACCAAGTGCATCGCCATGGAGATCACTAGTGTTATTCGTCGACAAGAAATATGGAGGCAACCGTTTGTGCACAGATTACAGAAAGTTTACTGATGTCACCATCAAGAACAAGTACCCCTTGCCAAAGATATAGGATCTTTTTGATCAATTGACTGGAGCACGGGTATTCTCAAAGATTGATCTTAGGACTGGTTATCATCAACTTAAGATTCGTGCAACGGATATTCCCAACACCGCCTTTGCTACTCGTTATGGTTTATACGAGTATACAGTTATGTCTTTTGGATTAACCAATGCCCCTGCTTATTTCATGAATCTCATGAATAAGATATATATGAATTTCCTAGATAAGTTTGTAGTTGTATTCATCGATGACATCCTTATCTACTCCAAGTCAGAAGAAGAGCATGAGCAACATCTGAGAATCATCCTAGAAACCCTGAGAGAGCATCAGTTATATGCCAAGTTTAGCAAGTGTGAGTTTTGGCTGAAAGAAGTAGGATTCCTAGGACATACTGTGTCTGCCAGAGGAGTCTCTATTGATCCCACCAAGATCAAAGATGTCGAAGAATGGGAAACCCCAACCACTTAAACCCAAGTCCGTGCATTTCTCGGATTAGCGGGATATTACCGCAAGTTTGTAGAGGGATTTTCGAGCATCGCCAGACCCATGACCCAATTGTTGAAGAAGGACAAGAAGTTTGAATGGACAGACAAATGTGAAGCCAGTTTCCAGGAGCTGACGAAGAGATTGATATCAACCCTAGTATTAATCATGCCAGACATCAAGAAGCCGTTTGATGTATACTGTGATGCATCCAAGATTGGTCTCGGATGTGTATTTATGCAAGAAGGCAAAGTCATCGCGTATCTGTCTCGACAACTAAAGCAGCATGAGCAGAACTATCCGACCCATGATCTTGAACTCGCAGCCGTAGTTTTGGCATTGAAGACATGGTGGCATTATCTGATGGGTAATCGCTGTGAGATTTACTCAGATCACAAGAGCTTGAAGTATATTTTCACTCAGAAGGAGCTGAATATGAGGCAAAGGAGATGGATAGAGTTAATCAAGGATTATGAACTTGACATTCACTATCACCCTGGCAAAGCCAATGTGGTAGCGGATGCTCTTAGCAGATTGCCTTGTAGGCTAAACACTATGATCAAGGAGAAATAGCCAAGTTTGTATGAAGAGTTGGAGCAGTTCAGAACTGAGTTAGTTAGCAAAGGATTCTTAGCTCGCATTGAACTTCAACCCACTTTGATTAGCCAAATCAAGGAAGCCCAGAAGGGAAATGAAAGTATCGACGGCATCAAACATCGTATTGGTACAGGAAAGGTACCTGGATTCACTGAAGACGAAGAAGGAGTTCTGTGGTACAAAGGACGTATCTGTGTGCCCGCAGATTGGGAGCCGAAGCAAGTTATCATGAAGGAAGCTCATGATACTCTTTATTCTATCCACCCCGGAGGAACAAAGATGTATCAGGATTTGAAGGAGCAATTTTGGTGGCACATGATGAAGAGAGAAATCGGAAGCTACATCGCCAAGTGTGACATCTGTCAAAGAGTCAAAGGAGAGCATCAGAGACCTGTGGGACCGTTGCAACCATTGCAGATTCTGGAATGGAAATGGGATTCCGTTGGGATGGACTTTATCACCGGTTTACCTACTTCCAGTAAGGGAAACGACTCAATCTGGGTCAAGTTGATAGATTGTCCAAGGTAGCTCACTTTATTCCAGTCAAGACAACCTACAAGATTTCAAAGCTAGCAGAATTGTATATTTCTAGAATTGTTAGTCTACATGGAACCCCCAAGACCATAGTATCAGATCGAGGAACCCAGTTTACCTCAAGATTTTGGCAGAAAGTTCAGGAAGGATTGGGAACCAAGTTGAATTTCAGCACAACTTATCACCCTCAAACTGATGGACAAACTGAGAGAGTCAACCATATCCTAGAAGATATGTTAAGAGCTTGTGTGTTGGAATACGGATCAAAATGGGAAGACTGCCTGCCTTTCACAGAATTCTCATATAACAACAGTTATCAGGCTACTTTGCAGATGGCACCATTTGGGTTCCTATGTGGAAGAAAGTGTCGTACCCCTTTGAATTGGTCGCAAGTAGGAGAGAGTCAGATCTTTGGACCCGACATTCTCCGGGAAGCAGAAGAGAAGGTTCACAAAGTCCGTGAGCACCTCAAGACCGCCCAATCCAGACAGAAGAGTTATGCTGACAAAAGAAGGAGAGACCTGAGTTTTAATGTCGGAGATTTTGTATATCTCGAGGTTTCACCATTGAAAGGAACCCAACGCTTTAGTCTGAAAGGAAAGTTAGCCCCCAGATATATCGGGCCCTTCAAAATTCTGAACCGTCGAGGAGAAGTATCATATCAACTGGAACTATCGGAAGAGGTGTCAGCCATACACAATGTGTTCCATATCTCGTTACTTCGCAAATGCTTAGAAGTGCTAGAGAAGACTGAAGTTTGCAAGAACATCGATCACAGAGCTGTTGAGATCAACAATGACCTGAAATATCGTGAAGTGCCCATCCGTATCCTAGATGAAGATTACAGAACCACCAGGACCAGGAGTATCAAGTTTCTCAAGATTCTGTGGAGCAACCATACCGAGGAGGAAGCCACTTGGGAGCGCGAAGATTACATTAGGACAGAGTTCCTAGATCTCTTTAGTTCCTAGTTTTCTTTGTAAATCCCGGGACGAGATTTTGTTTAAGGGGGGAAGGTTTGTAACATCCCAAAACTTTAATCCAAGGTTATTAAGATCCAAATCAAAAAATTAGGGTTAACAAAAACTTTTCCAATTAAAATTATTAAAGCATTCACGTGCATGTGCATTTAATTAGGAGTTGATTTGAATTGCCATGGTTCTATGATCCATTGCTTGTAAAATCATTCTTAGGTGAAATAAACATCATCTAAATCATTCCCAAACATTTCCCAAAGAAAAACAAATCAAAATGAATAAAAGAAGTGAATGGTCATTTTTGCCAAATTAACTACCATGCCTACTTTGGCTATTCCTAGAACTCAAAATCTAACAGAAACAATTGTGGATCTTTGCACCCCTTGCTAGTACACTTAATGATGTACCAAGGCCCACTTTGTGATCTGCTAAAACATTAAAACACTAATTTTAAATGGCCGTTTAAAATTGAATCTATTTCATATGGGAAAATCCCACTATTTCAAAAACCACTCAAACAAGCTCAATTTTCAAAACCCAAGCACCCACAGAGACTCAAGCTTAGTACTAGCATACCCACCAAAAATCTTTTCAAAATTAAAAAAGAAAGTTCTTGCGGCCATTTCATCAAACACATGGCAGACAGAATCAAACATTAATAGCTAGCTCACTGTTTACAACAGGGTTTTGCCCCCAAATGATCCCCATTTAATCCCTTTGTCCCCTCTTGATCAAACCACGGCCTAACAACACCATCCCCTACCCCCTAGTGGCAAGGCCAAGCCATGCCGAGCACCAACTCACCGGCCAACTTGGTCACAGCCGCAGCAGACCGTCCCCCTCTCTATCACCTTGTCTACGAGCTAGCCAGGACCTCACCACCACCCACTGTCCCCTCCCCGAGCCAATCCAGAGCGTGGACCACCGAGGAAGTGCCGCGCACTGCGTGTCTACGCCATGCCGAGCACGCGCCAGAGCGCCGCGCCCAACACGCGTGTACAAGCCGCCGCTCGACCGCAACCCGCGCCCACCACTTCGCCATGACCCAGGGAGCACGCCGGACATGCCCATTCGCCGCCCAACGTACCACAACCACCGCTCGCCGTGGACACCGCCACCTCTGCCGCTTAGAGCGCCAGCACCGTCCGACCGCATACCACCGCCCCTAGTCCTGCATTGATCACGTAGAGCACCACCAAGAGACCAGCGACCGTCCCCTACCTCGATCCACGCCGCTAGAAAGCTGTGCAGCCCTCGCCGGCGCCGCTCACACATCCCTCTCGGTCGCGTCATTGTCCTATAAATAGAGACCACCCCCAGCCCCATTCGCCACACCACTCACTTCCCCTCACCACATTGACCGTCCCACACCTCTAACCGGAGCAAGGCAAGCAGCAGTTTGCCGGAATTGCACCGGAGCAGGCCGCCTCTGGAGGAGAAGGGTGCTGCTGATTGCGACCACCCCCGGAGCTGCCTCAACCGTCCCTGAGCTCGCTGTCGTCTACCAGTCCATTTGCCCGCCTCGCCATCGTCGCTGGAGCCCTGGTACGCCCCCTGAGCACCCCCACCGAGCCGCTAGGGTTTGAGTTTGCCGGCGACTAGTTCGTTGCCGACGACGATCCCCAGCCGTTGATCTCCATTCTAATCCAACGACCCATATCGCCTCGTACCGCTTCGCGCGTTATGAGCTGCTGACTTGTGGACCCCCTGTCAGCTGAGCCCCGCGCCGCGGAGAGACACTGGGTTGGCCCATTAGAGTTCCCACGCAACTCAGTTAGTCTGGATTAGAATTTTTCTATTTTAGTTAAACCTAGTTCTCTCCCCTAGTTTAAAATTCAATTAAGAGAGATTTATAAATCCAAATGGAGTGATTACAATTTTGTTATAAAGCTACTAAAAAGATCTACCCAAGCCTCTTGGTTTTAATTCAATTAGAGTTAGAGATATCTCCTAGTCAAAAATAATAAGACAGAAGCATTTGCATCTTGCAACATTTTTATCAAATCAACCAAGATAGCTTTTGGGTTGATTCCAACTCTCAAAAATCACATTTCACCATACCTATCTGAATATGTAATAATATTAAGGTTTACATGCAGTGACTTTGGACTAGTACCAAAATAATGCTATATAGGCATTTCTAGTCATTTTAAATCATTAAATAATGAACTTAAACCAAAGTAGTTATGATCCAACCTTTAAATCACATTCCCACATGTTAGAATGTGTGGTGATGACATGTGTCCACATGATCCCATATTTTAAGTGGTGAATATTAAATCTTAGTTAAATTTTCAATGAGTAGAAATTATTTTTCTAAAATAAAAAGAAGGAAACTAGTTGAGAAAACTTGTGATGCTTGTGATGATAATAGATCATCACCTATAGGCCTTAGAGTTCTAATTAGACTAGTTAAGTATTGTTTGGTGATTGTGTACTCCGTACGTATTTATAGACGATAGTACCGACCAAGTCTATGAGGAGGAGGAGTTCTACCAAGAAGAAGAAGAAGAAAACTTCAACCACTGCACCAACCAAGGCAAGCCACCATTAACAATGCAAGCTAACCCTTGCAAGCTAGATAATCTAAGCAAATGCATTAGGCATGCTTTGATTATACCACTTTGACCATTTACCTACCCCAAGTATTATTTTCAAGCTTTACATCCTTTACTTTACATAAAGTTTCTTATTTGTTTAGAAGGCAGCATAAAGAGTATAAAACTTGAGTCACTCTTAGTGAACACTCTTAACTTAGTAGTTTAGAGTAGATAACAACTTGAGTCACTTTAGATGGGAAAACTTGGTGAAAATGAATTATGAAAACCTTAGAATGATGAGTCATTCTATTGAGACGTTTTGACATGTGTTGAGAAATACAAATGGTTTATGATGATGAAAATGTTAAGGCATGAGCTTTACCCTTTTATAAAACAGATGGTTGGATTTGGATGCGATACCATTCCAAATTTATCGTACAACCACATTACCAGAATTGGGTAAGGCTTAGCTGGAAGTTTATATGCATTAGTATTAGTTCCCTCGCGGGAGAGGTTTGAGCTGTGGCTACCTCTCAATGTTGTCCACCTATGCAGAGCCCAAGATGACAGATGGTCATGGTTGGGAGGCCATGCTCATAGGAGAGGTGATTATACTAGGGTGTGTAAAGGAAAGGTTATGGTTGATTATCTGCATACTAAGTATGATGATTCAGGGTTATCCCTGACAGATGTATCGAATCTTGTGGTGAAAGTGTACCACCTCTACAGAGTGTCAAACTATTCGAATAGCCGCGTCCGCGGTTATGGACAGTTGGAATTGCCATACTGTTTCGTTGTCAGATTTTTTCCAAAATGACTTATGAAATGATGAACCTTGACTTGACCACAACAGGGTTGTGTTTATGACACTAGCTTCCCCACTTAAGTGATTCCAGAACTTTATTTTATCTTTCTTTGCTTCTGAACTCAGCTTAGGTTTCAAACTTAACTTTATAGTTAAACTTAGAGTTAGCACTTTAACTTAGAATCTATACTACTTGTTAGTGGTAGTTTGCGAGTACTTAAAGAGTACTCATGGCATTTGTCCCTGGCTATTCTCATGGCTAGACTATGAAGGATACTACCAAGATGATGGCCAGCAGGACGTCTATGATAACTAGGACTATCTGCCTTCGTCAGCATTGCATGTGCCCCTGAAGATGGACCCCACCGCTACGCTTATCTTTTATTTTCGGTGCTTGTTGTATTAAGACTGGATCAGGAGATCCTTATTTGTGTAAGACCTTATGTATGGTTTGTAATGGATGATGTGTGATATCGAATCCGTTTTTTCTCGCAAAAATGGTAATCCTGGGATTGCGAGGTATGGCATAATAGGCATCTGGGATTAAAAATCCGGGTGTTGACAAGGAGTCGCTGTCGATCCCGCCAAGATTAAAGATGTCCAAGAATGGAAAGCGCCAACCACCCAAATAGAAGTCCGCGCATTTCTTGGATTAGACGGATATTACCGCAAGTTTATCGAAGGATTTTCGAGCATCGCAAGACCAATGACCCAATTGTTGAAGAAAGATAAGAAGTTTGAATGGACAGACAAATGTGAAGCAAGTTTTCAAGATATCAAGAAGAGATTAAGTTTAGCCCCAATTTTGATTATGCCCGATATCAAGAAGCCTTTCGATGTTTATTGTGATGCATCCAAGATTGGTCTTGGATGTGTGTTGATGCAAGAAGGCAAAGTTATATCCTATTTGTCTAGACAACTAAACCAACATGAACATAACTACCCTACCCATTACCTAGAACTAGCAGTCGTAGTTTTAAGTTTGAAGACATGGCGTCATTACCTTACGGGTAACCCCTGTGAGATTTTTTCGGATCACAAGAGTATGAAGTATATTTTCACCAAGAATGAGCTGAATATGAGACAAATAAGATGGATTGAGTTAATCAACGATTATGACCTTGACATTCACTATCACCCCAGCAAAGCCAATGTGGTAGAGGATGCTCTTAGAAGATTGCCATGTAGATTAAACACCATTATTAAGGAAGCCCAGCCCAGTCTGCATGAGGAGATGGAGAATTTCAGAGTGGAGCTAGTTAGCAAAGGATTTCTAGCTACATAGAACTTCAACCCACTTTGATTAGTTAGATAAAAGAGGCCTAGAAAGGAAACGCAAGTATTGATGGAATCAAGCGTCATATCAGAACAGGGAAAGTACCTAGATTCACCGAAGATGAAGAAGTAGTTTTGTGGTATAAAGGACGTATCTGTGTTCTAGCAGATTCAGAGTTGAAACAAGTCTTTATGTAGGATGCTCATGATACTCTTTATTTTATCCACCCGGGAGGAACGAAGATGTATCAGGATTTGAAGGAGCAATACTGGTGGAAAAAAATGGAGAAGTTGGAAGCTACATCACCAAGTGTGATATCTATGAGAAAGTCAAAGCGGAACATCAGCGACCCGCAGAACTTTTGCAACCATTACAGATTCCAGAATGTGATTCTATCGGAATGGATTTTATCACCGGTTTGCGTACATCTAGTAGGGGAAATGAATCTATTTGGGTCATAGTAGATCGACTATCTAAGGGAGCCCATTTCATACCCGTCAAGACAACCTAGCAAAGTTCAAAGCTAGCAGAGTTGTACATCGCTAGAATAGTCAGTTTGCATGGAACCCCCAAGACCAAAGTGTCGGATCGAGGAACCCAGTTTACCTCAAGATTTTGGTAGAAAGTCCAAGAAGGATTAGGAACCAAACTGAATTTCAGCATAGCTTATCACTTGCAAACAGACGGACAAACTGAAAGAGTCAACCAGATCTTAGTAGATATGTTGAGAGCTTGTGTGTTGGAATATGGATCTAAATGGGAAGATTGTCTGCCTTTCGCGGAATTCTCATACAACAATAGTTATCAAGCCAGTTTGCAAATGGCCCCCTTTGAATTATTGTATGGAAGGAAGTGCCGTACCCCATTGAATTGGTCGCAAGTAGGAGAGAGTCGGATCTTTGGACCCGACATTCTATGAGAAGCCGAAGAGAAGGTTCACAAATTCCGTGAACACCTCAAGACCGCTCAATCTGTACAGAAGAGTTATGCCGACAAAAGACTTTGAGACCTGACCTTTTATATCGGAGATTTTGTGTATCTCAAAGTATCACCCTTGAAGGGAATGCAATGTTTTCAGCTGAAAGGGAAGTTAGCCCCTAGATATATTGGACCCTTCAAGATTTTGAATCACCGAGGAGAAGTATCATATCAACTGGAACTGCATGAAGAGATGTCAGCCGTGCACAATGTGTTCCATATCTCATTACTTCGCAAATGCTTAGAATTTCTAGAGAAGACCGAAGTTTTCAAGAACATCGATCACCGAGCCATAGATATCAATAAGGATCTAACCTATCCTGAAGTGCCCATCCGTATTTTGGAAGAAGCATTCAGAACCACTCAGACCAGAAGTATCAAGTTTCTCAAGATCCAGTGGAATAACCATACCGAAGAAGAAGCCACCTAGGAACGATAAGATTACATTAGGACTGAGTATCCTAATCTCTTTAGTTCCTAGTTTTTTCCTAAATATCGGGACGAGATTCTGTTTAAGGAGGGAAGGTTTGTAACATCCCAAAATTATTAATCAAGCTCTAATCACCCATGTTTAGGGTTAACAAAAACATTTATTACCAAACTAGATATGAGTGCATGTTTGAGTTCCATTAGTGTATGAATGATTGCAATTGCCATGATTGATTGTTACAAATGATAAGGTTTAGTCTAAAGATGAATACTACATCATCGAGGTCAATTACAATAGAATCAAATGAAAAGAAAATCAAATATAGATCATATGGTCAAATGGTCATTTTGGCCAAACTTATCCACTAGACCACTTTGGGTGTTTATAGTAAAGAAATTCTAACATAAACAATTCCAATTCTTTTTACCCCTTCCTAGACCAAGTAAAAGTGAATCGAAGCAAACTTTACAAAAGGACAAAAACTATTTTCAAATATATTTAAGAGGCATTGCAAAATTGAATCAAGTCCATATGCCTAGATCATCACCTTTACAAAACCACTCAAACCAATTCCCCTTAACAATTCCTAGAAACCATAGACTACTAACAAAGTACTTAGATCACTCACCAAAAATGATTTGGGTGCAAGTGTGAGTTCCATTAGTGTATGAATGATTGCAACTGCCATGTTTGATTGTTACAAATGATAAGGTTTAGTCTAAAGATGAATACTACATCATCTAGGTCAATTACACACAGTATCAATTGAAAAGAAAATGAAATATAGATCATATGATCAAATTGTCATTTTGGCCAAACTTATCCCCTAGACCACTTTGGGTGTTTATAGTAAAGAATTTCTAATAGAAACAATTCCAATTCTTTTCACCCTTTGCTAGACCAAGTAAAAGTGAATCGAAGCAAACTTTACAAAAGGACAGAAACTATTTTCAAATCTATTTAAGAGGCATTGCAAAATTGAATCAAGTCCATATGCCTAGATCATCACTTTTCGAAAACCACTTAAACTAATTCCCCTTAACAATTCCCAGCAACCATAGACTACTAAGCAAGTACACAGATCACTCACCAAAAATCATTAAAAAATTCCAAAGATGAATTCATGTGGCCATTTAGTCGAGCACCTAGCAGATACAGTACAACCTCAACCACTATACATTGTTTTGATCTATTAATTGCTAACAAATTATACTGCAATCAACTCCATATATTTCCCATGATCATTCCCAGTCCTTAGCCATGACGTGGGGAGGCTCATCTCCACCGTTGCACTAGTGGCACTCCCGTACCAAGCCGGCCATGCCGGTCGAGCACAAACCAGTCGCTGCACACCGTGCCGCCCATGCCCATGACACCTAGCTGCTAGCCATGACCTCACCGCCACCCCCTATCCACCCCTTGACCAACGGCGAGAAGCGGAGCGCTAGAATCGCCGCTCCCATTTAAGTATCTGCCATGCTCAGAGCACAACGGAGCGTCGCAGATGCCTTGCACGCACACGCCGCGCCTCGCTCTCTCCGCTCGTACCCGTAGTCTCCGTGGCACCAATGACCTCCTAGACATGATCGTTCACCGCCGCGCGCCCCGTGACCACTATACTGAGTCACGAACACCTGCGTACTGGAACAGAACGCCATGTTGCCCGACCAATAGAGACCTCCCTTTTTCGTGCCGTTACTCGCATGACGATTGCCGTAGTCCCCCGCACTGACCCATGCCCTCCACCATGCTCAACGCGACATGTAGCAACATCGCCGGAGAAGCCAGACCATGCCGCGCTGCCTCCAATGCGGGGGTATAAATAGAGGCCACCCTAGAACTCATTCTCCACACCATTCCACTCCCCACTCACCTAGGAACCTCATCGACCTTTCCCCAAACCTCATTCCCCACACCACCTTGCTAATTTAGTTAAAACCATATTATGTCAATATATTAAAAATTCAATTCAAAGAGATACACTGAACCAGAATGCATGATTGCAATTTTTTTGGAAAGGTATTGAAATTATCTAATCACTCCCTTTGAATTCAAACCATTTGGAATTATAGATTACCTATACTAAAAATAACAAGACAGAGACTTTTGACACTTCAAACATTTTTATAAAATAAACTATAAATGCTTTTGAGATGATTCCACCTCTCAAAAATCACATTTTCCATGCCCTACATGAATATCTACAAACATTTGGTTTTACAGATATGAAACATGGACTAGTATTAAAAAGTGATATATAAATATTTATAGTCACTTTAATATTATTAAATAGTAATATTAAATCTTGTAATGCATGAGCATCATTTTAAATCACATTCCCAAGCTTGAGAATATGTGATGAGGACATGGTCCATATGATCCCATATTCTAGTTGGAGAATATTAAATCTTAAACAATTTCAATGAGTAGAAATTACTTTTCTCAAATAAGATGAATAAAAATATGCCATTATAACAAGAAATGATTGAGATGATGCTAGATCATCTAGTATGATACCTTGTGTGCTAAATAGAAGTAGTGAAGTGTTGTTTTGTGATTGTGTACATTGAATGTATTTATGTATGCTAGTAATGACCCGGGATACAACGAGGAGGAGTACTTCGAGGAGGAGGAGGAAAACTTCTACGACTGCAACAACTGCACTGCTCAAGGCAAGCTAAAACTATGCAAGCCCACTATTCAAGCTATCCATGCAAGTTTAGCTATGCAAGCTAACTTGTACATATACCATATGCAAACCTTTGAGATGCAGCTTTACCAATTCCCTGTTTTATTCCAAGCTTTACTTTTCCCTTTACTACATTTTCCCCCCTCTAGTTAATGAATTGTCACTAGTGGAAAGTAGGATGGATACCATCAAGATTATAGGATTAGTATTGGATACTAATACTTGATTAGCACCCCCAATAGTGATACCCTCAACACTAGTGGATAGTGCTAAGCTAAAACTTGATCACTTTAGATGGGAATACTTGGTGAAAATGATTATGAAAACCTTGGAATGATGATCCATTCTATTGAAATGTTTTGACATGTTTTATGAAACACAATGGTTTGATGATGAAACTGATGAGGCATGAGCCTTGACTTTGATAAAAACTGATGGTTGGGTTTGGATGCGATACCATTTCAATTTTACCATACAACCAGAATACCTGAGTTGGGTAGGACTTGACTAGAAGTTTATATGTCTTAGTATGGGTTCCCTTGCAGAAGAGGTTGAGCAGAGGCTACCTCGTGATGAATGTCAACCTATGCAGTGGCCAGGATGACAGATGGTCATGGCTGGGAGGCCAAGCTCATAGAGGAGGTTCCTATACTAGGGTGAGTAATTGAAAGATTAAGATTGATTATCCGCATACCAAGTATGATGATTTAGGGTTATCCCTGGCGGATGTATCGAATTTTGTTGTGAAAGTGTACCACCTCTGTAGAGTGTCAAACTATTCAAATAGCCGCATCCGTGGTTTTGGACAGTTGGAGTGGCCATACTGTTCCGTTGTCAGATGTTTTCAAAATGATTTATGACTTGAAAGAGGACTTTGACTTGATCACAACAGAGTTGTGGACATGAAAACTAGTTCCCCCTTAAGTTATGTAGAGAACTAAACTAGGTCTTTACTCTTGAAATCCTTATGAAGTAAACCTGGCTTTTTGCAAACAAACCTAGAGCTTAATATTCCGACTAGCTTTTACCTTACTTGTGTTAGTGTTATTTTGCAAGTACTTAAAGAGTACTCATGGCTTTGTCCCTGGCTATTCCCATGGCCAGACTATGAGGAGGATTACCCGAAAGATGGACAATAGGAGGTCTATGACAACTAGGATCATCTCCCATCGTTAGCATTGCATGTGACCCTAAAGATGGAGCTTACTACGTTTACTTTCCGCTACTTTGATTGTATTAAGATTGGATCATGAGATCCTTTATTTGTAAGACCTTTATCATGGTTTGTAATGGATGATGTACTGTGGTACCACTTCTGTTATGTCTCGCAAAAATGGTAATCATGGGATTCCGATGTACGAGATAACAGGCATCTGGACTTGAAAATCCGGGTGTTGACAAATACAGTTGGGGATGCAACAACACTGGCTACAAACCTAATGCCAAGTCTCAGCATCCATGGGCACTTTCTCATGATGGTTTTCATCCAACTTTCTTCCATCGGTAGCATTTGTGGTTCTAACATGAATAAATAATTCCAATTAATCTAGAAATATAAAACTGGGTGTGATACGAACCTATGTTATATAGTATATAGTACTCATCATTTAACACGTCGCCATGAGCAATTTTAAAAAAAAGATCATAGGCTGCCAAACTAATGTAACATATGGGATAATGTAACCTGTTCTAAAGCCTTCCTTTTTGCTACTTCTAGGGGGTGTGAGTACACTTGGTGATGCAACAATGTATGCTAAGAACCTAAGAGCATGTACAATTCAAGACGCTTAGATAAGTGCTTAGCAAAATAAACCGGTTTTTGGTTAAGCAATGGTGCTTATTTATAATAGGATGATGTCTAAATTGGCACCTCTCGAATACAAAAAAGCATTATTTCTTATGAAAAAGCTTGGATTATTCTTCTAAGCAACACCCCAAGCACATTCCACTGTACATTTATGTTTCTAACATGTATAGGGAACTCCAAATACGGCTCAATATATAACATATGGGGTAGAATAGTCCGCTATGACTAATTCACACTCTGATCATAAGACATACGACAAAATGGAAAAACAAATACAACATGGATTGCATGATACTCCCACTATGGGTATCCTAGATGTTATTATACACTACTATCGTACACAGAATACTAGTGTGTACAAAATCCCAACTATGACCAACCTAAAAGATGGTGTCTATGTTATAAGACCTATGACACTACTCACTATGGAGATAATATTAAGACCAGTCATAGTGGAGAGTAATATAGCCTAGTAACATGCTATGTTACTCCCCACTATGACCAGACTTAGTATTATACACTTCAGTAATAAGCAGGGCGGGACGATTAAACATAAGTAGTACAAGCATCTACCATGATGTTGAATTGGTAATTAAGCAAAATATAACCTATGGTGCGCATTGTCCTATAGTAACCATCATATAAAATAGTAAACTATGAACTAATTATACGATGAACATAATACATATTAGGAAGCAGCCAAAGTAATGCAACAAACAGGATAATGCAACCTTTATCACACTCAAACTGATCATAAGCCTAATAGTTTACAAGCTGGACAATTCACCTATTGGTTGCAATAATAAGGAGGGTAGGACAATAAAACTTGAGCAGTATATGCATCTATATATTGCCACTAAATAGGAAAATAGGTAGAATATAACTGTTGGGGATATGCGAAATGGGTACCACCATAACATGTGTCTAATCCGGCTAACCCGGGTAGCCCACAGTTCGTAGCAAGGCCCATGGTACTGGGGGGACCAGTTAGACGGATCCAGAAGGGATGCCCATGCTAGAAATAGGAAGGCTACGTAGGAGTCACCAACGTATTTGGAGCCTTGGAGTGCAAGACACGAAGACTAGTTTGTATTAGTGTAGGAATCTTTAACTTGTCCGACAAGGTCTTTTTCCTGTAACCCCAGGTTCTGGTGCCTTTATAAACCGGACCTATGGAAGCCTTTAGGGAAACACTCAACATACAACGTAAAACAACGCACATACAACAAACAATCTCTGTAACACGGCTTAGTGCCATTATAGTTATTAAAAGTAGGAGTAGAGTTGCGCCACCATTGTGGGACTTGAACCTGGGTAAGCTGTGTCACCTCGTACCCGCAAACTCTCTGCCTTACCCTACGTCTCTAAACACGCACTGTGAGGACCCCTCCATATTGTACTCGTCGGCAATACCACGACAGTTGGCGCCCACTATGGGGAAATCGACGCTTCGAGCTCTACACCAGGCGAGGTACAAGCTCTTCGCGGGAATCAGCAACACTATAGCCATTGGACGCGTTCTCTTCTCCGGCAACGTCCGGATCATCCCTCTCACATGAATTCTGGGTGCCGGAGAAGATGAACCCTACGCGCTGCTCCGTCATCCCCTTCGGAGACATCCACATCTTCATCAGCGAAACTAACCCGGGTCCTAGCTCCGAGGAAGTTGGAAACTCGTCAAGGCCCGCACAGACCGCCTATGGGCAAGATACGTTCAGGGAAGAATCTGGGTCGTACCTCTCTCTGGAGTATGGCGGCTCAGATCAGGAAAATTCATGGCCCACCCAAACCACCCCTATGTAGGATAAAATGGTGGAAGGACCCTGCATATCCGCTTGGCTTCCCCGAGCATTGGAGATGCGAAGGTCACACTTTGTTGGTGTAGTCACCATCTTCGATCTGGCCAGATGCGTTCAGAGGGACGGAGAAGCTTCCCGTGAATACCTTGCTAGATGGATGAGGGTAAGAGAAACCCTGGAGGGGGACCAAACTCGTTTACCACTTTGTGGAAGGGCTCACGCCTGGAACGCTCCTTTAGCATACCCTCCAAAGATAGCAGGTCGCAGGCCCTCTCGCCCTTGGCGAGATGGTCGCAATTGTCAATGAATACGTGGACACCGAGAAGAACGCCCAAGCTATGCCTGGGCCTAGAGCCGGAGGAAACAAAAAAAATGTCCTGCCTCCATCACCCTCCACATCCGTTGTCAACAACACCAAATCCGACTTTGACTCCATCCTTGACGCACTTTACACCGACATCAATATGGATGGTGGCGGCTCGGATGCTAACTTAGAGGAATACAATGCTGTTATGAGGGAGACCGAGCAGGAGATCGAGAAGAAGGAGCGCGTCGAGAAGACCAACACGTCCCACCAGGTGCTAGTCGCCATTGGGAGCGTGATTGAAGAAGATGGGCAGGAACCAGAATGTGAAAGAGCTCTGCCCACACCTGCGGTTACCAGAGCGGCAGCGGCAAATAAGGCCGCCGAGCCTCCGGATCTGTCCAAGACCATGCCTCCTCTGGTTATCCCACCGCAGCAGGCGCAAGAACTCATCACAGGCCCCAGTACTGCCAAGCAAACAAATCCACCGCCACTGCCACTGTCAACGTATATAGCTGGCAACCCATTGGTTACCCTAGTATTGCACTCCTTGTTGAGCCCATTACCGTTTCCCACATTCGGAGCATTATGGAGCTTTATGAGAAGCGTGCAGAAATCCTAGCGGAGGCCAAGTGCATCTCAAAACAGGGCGCTCAGCTGGACAAGGACATGGCCAAAGCGCAGCAATCTATCAAGGCGGCAAGAGCTATGGAGGTTGAGTACAAGTAGTTTCTACTGAAGCGCAAGGCAAAGAAAGCACCAGCTCACGTTGTCGAAGACCCTGGTTTTTGATGCAGGTGGGGATATGATGGAACCAAACTTTCAAAAAACACCCCATACATTAATTCAGAGGGGAGGCAATTAATGCCAACTCCCGCCCTCAACATTCTCATTGCCAAGAACCTCCTATAACAAGACATGTCGCCAGAAGCAGTTGCTCAGGTGTACGACCTCGTCGCTAATGCATGCAAGCAACAGGAGAAGGCCACCTCGCAGATGCTTGATTCCAACATGGAGATTTGCCACTCAACTCTAAACAGCCATAAGGCCAAGACCTCCCCGTGACGAGGCATCCCACGCAGGCTCCACGGAGCAAAGACGGAGGGATCCGCACAACAGGGCTGATGCCATACCCATATCTTCCGACCACGGAGAAATGGCTCGCCCTCGTTGATCGCTGCCACCCCCGCTATCCTGGCTTCACGAGGAACCATAGCCGCGCGACCGCACAAGCATGCCACCTCCTAGGTGTCCCTAGGTCGGTATCGTTATACGCGACCAGGGTGAGTATCCCCGGCATGTCGGAGAGCACAGCAGCATTGAAGGACATATGAGAAGATCCTACAAGGAGGCACCACATCTAACAAGCAATCGCGACAGGCATGAGGAGTCGCATGGAGGGAGCATCAAGAAGGCTAACCCACCGCATCAACCACCGTTGTCGCCACCCAGCAGCCATCATGGAAGAGGAAATGGCGGATCCAAAAGATCACACCACAACTCTCCTCCCCTTGACAGAAAAGGGAAGCAACCAGAGCTATATGACGCACGTTCACCACTCGACAAGATCCAAGAAGCACGGGAGCTCCCATACCTTGGGCCACGTTGTTTTGGACCAGTAATACGGGCCATAACTTACCCCACGTGTCTCCGGATTGACAAGACAAGCAAACCTTATGATGACACTGCCAAACCAGTTACATGGTTGCAGGACTACAGCGAAGCGATTCACATCGCAGGGGGGAAACCTAATGTCACTGTCAAGTACCTCCCACTTATGCTTACCGGCACTGCCCGACAATAGATTTGCGACTTGCCAGAGAAATCAATATGCAACTGGTTGGACATGCATGAAGCGTTCACCAAAAACTTCGAGGGTGCGTACGAATGTCCTTGCACTATTAGAGACCAACAACGGTGCGTACAAGAAAAGGGTGAAACCTCTCGTGCCTACATCTCTTGCTGGCTGGGTATGAAAATTCCTGTGTAGGGGTGCACAAACAAACCGCTATGGCCGCCTTCATCGATGGTTTGGAGAAGGGAACATTGCCCTGGCATACATCTAGCTAGTTCGCCGCTGCTGATGATGATGCGTGCAGATCGTTGCCGGTAATAACAATCCCTACCTATGCCAGATAGAACAATAACAACAAGAAGTCTCCGCCTGAATAGAAGCAAACGGCCGACATGGTCGCCACAACGTTCATTGGCAGAGGCAGAGGCGGACAGTGTGGTCATGACCGGGGGGCTAGGCATGGTCAGCAAAGGAGTGATTCTACACCCTTAGTGCCCCGCATTCCCCAAACGTACGAACAGTACCATGATATGCCGTGTTTCGTCCACCTCGACGTACACGACAAAGCCACCCACACCAACCGCCAAAGAAAGTTTGTCAATGACCTTAAGGAAGACCCTAAGTCCGGCTACAAGAGAAGTCAGAAGAACAGACCCCGTGGAAAGGGCAAAGGGAAGAAGAAGGAGGAGGAGTCCAAGGATTCAAGTGATAGGGATGCGGACGTGGAACCCAAAAAGGGAAGTTATTCACACCCGATGGGTGGCAAATCCTGTACTTGTCCCCAAAAAGGGAACTAATGAATTAAGAATGTGCGTCGATTACACCATCTTGAACAAAGCGTGTCTGAAGTATCCGTTTGCTTTGCCTCACATTGACCAATCATTTACTCGACGACTGGCTCGGAACTTCTATGTTTTCTCGATGCCTACTCTGGTTACCACCAAATCCGTATGCGAAAGTCGGACCGACTAGCCACTTCGTTCACCACACCTTACGACACATATTGTTACGTCACGATGCCCTTTGGGTTGAATAATGCTGGTGCTACATACCAGTGGACGATGCAGCGCTGCCTACACGACCAAATAGGTTGCAACGTACATGCTTACGTGGATGACATCGCGGTAATGTCAAAGAAATGACCTTATCGCCGACTTGCAGGAAACCTTTGACAATATTCAGAAGTACAACATGATGCTTAACCCCAAGAAGTGCATCTTCGGGGTACCATCCAGCAGATTGTTGGGCTTCATCGTTTGGCATCACAGAATCAAGGTCAACCTAGAGAAAATCAAGGCCATCCTTGACATCAAACTCTCTACTTGCTTGAAGAACATACATAGGCTCATAGGCTGTGTAGCAGAAGTAAGCCAGTTCATCAGTCGACTTGGAGAGAAGGCTATGCCTCTCTACAAGTTACTCAAGAAGGCGGAAAATTCATATGGATGGATGAGGCTGATGCAACACTCTAGGAGTTGAAGATAATACTCTCCTCCGCACCAATACTTGTAGCACCGGTATCAAGGGAGCCTACGTTAGTCTACATGGCAGCAACCAACTGTGTAATCAACATCGTCATCATGGTGTAGCGCAAGGAACTGACGCACGAATACGGATTTTAGCGACCAGCTTACTATGTAAGTGAGGTCTTAACGGAATCCATGTTGCGTTACCCGCACTACCATAAGATAGCTCATGGAGTTTTCCTTGCTTCAAGAAAAAGCTAAGGCATTATTTTGAGGAGCACCCTATCATAGTAGTGAGAAAAGCTCCACTGTCCAACATCATCAATAACATCGACGCAATAGGGAGAGTGTCAAAGTGGGGCATTGAACTTGCCACCTTTGAAATCACCTACAAGAGATGTGATGCTATCAAATCACATGCATTGGCGGATTTTGTTGCCGACTGGACATAGCTACCAGAAGACACTCCTGTGCCACAGCCAGAATATTGGGTCATGCATTTTGACAGATCGAAGTTACTCAATGGCTCGGGGGCTGGTGTATTATTATAATCACCAACTAGAGAAAAGCCACAATACGTCATGCAGATATACTTCAATGCTACGAACAACATGGCGGAATATGAGGCCCTCATTCACAGACTTCCTGTGGCCAAGGATATTGGCATCAAGCGCATAGTTTTCTGTGGAGATTTCGACTTGGTTGCCCAGCAGGTGGCTGGCACCTAGAACGCGCGGAACCCTATGATGGCGGCATATCAGGACAAAGTAGATGAGATAGCCAAGTGCTTTGACGGCTACAAAGTCAAGTACGTCTAAAGGGAGGAAAATGAGGCGGCAGATCTGCTGTCAAAGCTTGGATCAGCTTGTTGACCAATTCCACCAGGCGTTTTTCTAGAGCATTTACGGACCCCCATCCATGAAGGGAGCAGACCCTGACAACCTAGATAGAGTGGATTCATTTTTTAATGCAGCACTGACCTCTTCGGCTTGGACGAAACCGTTCATGGACTATCTACAAGACATAACTTTTTCCACCAAAGAAGTCGAAAGCCGGCAAATAGTACGAAGAGCAAAAGTCTACGTCATCATTTATGGCCAACTATACAAAATAAGTACCACACAAGTTTTCCTACGCTGCGTCTCCCAGTAGCAAGGTATTGATATCTGATGGCTGTGATAATACAACACTTTTTAGCAATATAAATTGTGTCATTTTCCTATCATATCATGCTCCATCTAACTATTGCTATGCCTGATATGCATGATTACATGGTTCTTTGATATGTATGTAGGTGTTGATGATGATTATGGATAAAACAAAGGCAAAAGGAACAAAGAGAGCGTAGTATGGAGGAGCTACAGGGACCAGACTTAGCCATTTGAGGTGTTGGAAAAGTGAATTTTTCCAACTTCTAAAAATAAAGTTCCAATACCACAGGGTTGTATCCCTCGACGATACGAACTCAACGAGCCCAAGAACACCCAAAATGAACTTCGTATGAAGAAATGGCGACCAAAATACTAAAGAGTAATGATGGTTTGAGGACCAACTATACGATGGGAGCAATAATTTCGATCGTATAGCTCCCGCCGTATAGTTGCCAAAAAGGTCGCAAACGATGGGATTTCTCCCTCCAGAGGCTCCAAAACCTTCCCTAAGTCATATGACGGTATTGGGGGAACCCTAGGGCACCCAAAGGCCTATATAAAGGAGGGAGGAGAGGAGGAAGCCACCATACACAATATACAAGATCTAGATCCCATCTACCGCCTCCACGGCAGCGCCCTGCTGACGTGCCGCCTCCATAGCCTCTACAGCTCCACCAAGATCCATATCTCCATCAACACCATCAAGCCATCCAAGCAAGAAGAGGAGGAGAAGGAGGATGCCGCCATCACCACGTCGACGCCACCATCACCCCGCCGTCATCACCATCTCCATCGCCGCTACTCCTTCATCCTTCCCAATCATGATCTCCGTGATGGGTTGTAACATGGATTGAACCCAGTTTTATTAATGTTATGATGATTTGAGTAATTGAAGTGTGGTGTGTTCTTGTTAATTAATATGTTTGTGTTTTCTCTTTACATTGTTCTATTCATCATATTATTCTAGTGATTGGAGATGTCCAATCCATTGTTGAGGAATTTATTAGGGATTCACGGAGTGTCACAACACTTATCATTAGTCTCTACTCTTCCATGGGTACCTAACAAGTCCATGGGTAGAACTAATAGGCTATTTCATATAAGTGATTTGCGGAGGCAATAGCATATTAGGAAGCACCACCGATTAAGATTTAATTTCTCAAGATCACTCATGATATAGATAGGTATAGTGTTGCGAATTACTTGACCCCAAAGTGACAGATGGGATATCTTGTGACTAGCACACTTGCTTAGGAGTACGGTTGTGCATAGAACTTAATGCCTTTTCTCTGGATTACCTTGATTGGTCTTGTTACCTTAATACACTATTCTCTTACGAGATGACCCATGTCTGAAGAGGGTGTGGAAAATTGAGTTGTCTAGTTGCCACTTACCAATGGTAGGATACAACGGTATATGAGGGATCGCCACGATTGTAGTTAATAGTTATTCCATAAGCACTTATCATGCACACTGGTATACACAACATTACTTGAGGAATCATAGCATTAATATTTCATCTCATTTCATTCACTTCTTTTTAGTTTTACTTTTGTTCAGTTTTCTTCTAGTCCTAGTAGTAGTTATTTGTCATGGTGGTTGCACGGCAGATGCCATGGATAGGCTAAAGATGAGGCCAATGAGTGCGAGGGGAATCCAGGGAGGGAGAACGTGGTGATTCCACCCACATATGTTCTTGTATTCTCTCTATCAATGGTGTTTACAAGTCCTCTTCAAGCTCTTGGTAAGAAGGAGACTATGTCTCTTACTCCTTACTAACTAGCTCTTGAGTTCTACCTTAGACAGAGAAAATGATCGATCCCTCTCTATGGAGGCCCCGGTGCTCCTTATATAGGGGATCGCGGGTTACAATATTAGTGCACACGTGGCAGCATATTCGGAGAATATGCTCTTCATCTAAAGCTGGATGCTTCTTTATTCTCTTTAACGACTCGTCCGGGCTTTGGACGTAACCCACAACGTAATCTTCGTCATTAAGAGTCACCAGACACATGCTACGTCAGCCGACACTGCCCGCGTCACCTTGGTGTCCTCTGACCCGCTGGTCCTCCTCTTTGCTTTGCTTCGCTCACGCTACAGCTAATAAAGCCACCTTTTGACCAGTGAGAGATTCCTTCTCTTGGAAGCCATAGGATAGTCCGGCTAGCATGTGGCTAATCCGTCTATCAAGTTACCTGCAAAATAGATAGAGAAACATGGCCGGCATATATTTTATGCCAACCGGACTACAGTTAAGGAGATGCTCCATGGGCCGGGTCACTCCTTGGTTCGGCCTGCCTTGAGGTGACCCGGTCAGCACTTGCTTTGACCGCGCCGTACCTCGGCCAACTCGGCCTTTATACCCCGGCATCACCCTACCCGTGGGTATCCCCCCAACATTAGTCCCCGAAGCTGGTGCGGTCTTAACAACTTTTGGTTGTTAAGGCCACAACAGGTTCCCATAACCAGATCTCTGCCACTTTGGCCAAGTTTATCCAGTAACCCGGGGCTTCTCCTCTGGGGATCCCTTGGCTCATCCCGAGTTATTCCTCGCTGGCCAGGATTTTGCTTGTTTATCCGGGTTACCGTTCCTTCCCTTGTATGCTTCCCCACATCCTACGTGGAGGGTAATCATCATTTTGCCTCATTTTAAGGGCTACGTGCATTTAATGTGCCGGTTACTGTCGCAATGTCAGGAATAACTGTTGCGCATGTCCCTTCATTGCGGTGCCTCGATAACTATAACATTACATCACGTTGTGGGATCCTCTGCCCCTGTGGCCCTTGATGTGGCCACGCTCTGATTTGCTGATTCGGCCACGTACACGCCCGTTACGCGCGGCGTGGCAACCGCAAAGGATAACACTACGCGCCCATTGCGCGGTTAAGAAGAGGGCCTGGGGCAACCTCTGGGGAAGTTCCCCATTTTCTCTGCGCTTCCCAGCCCCCTTTATCTTTCACTGTAACCTTGCTGCCGCCGCTAGTTCCTCGTTGCACCAGCGCCGTCGCGACCGTGCACAGGCAGCACCTTGCGCCTGTGCTGTCGTTTCCGCTCAAGATCTTCATCACGGGGCCTTGCGCTTCCTGTTTCCCCTCTTCTGGTTATTTCTACTCCGATTTCTCTCTCGAAGACCTTGAGTCCACCATGACTGAGGAGGAGGCAGTCATGGTGGTGCAGCAGGAGGAAGAAGCAGAGGGTCGCGAGCGCGGCTGCTAGGACGGCGCATTCGTCTGCGAGGACAACTTGGACTAGCTTCGTTCCATGCACCGCATCCCCACCGGCGTCGCCTGTCGCCTCGACTCCGGTGAGATTTCTCCTTCCCCCAATCCTGGGGAATATATTGTTTTTCTTTCGCATTTTCAGCGTGGCTTCGGCCTTCCTACCTTAGATTTCTTTTTCGATTTCATTTCTACCTACAAAGTACAACCGCATCATCTCCCCGCCAATGCCATCACTTCTTTGTCCTCTTTTGCCTCTGGCATTGAGTGATACATTGGCCTCTGGCCAACCAAGGAACTTTGGGTCAAATTCTTTGGTCTCCGGAGGAACGTGGTTCCGGACAAGGAGCTTGACCCGGAGGATAAGCACCTGACCCAATGTGCCGCTGCCTCCATTTCTCCCTACAAGAACTCCACATTCCCCTGGGTCACTGGACTCGAGTCCTGCAAAGGCTGGGCCCAGACTTTATTCTACGTCCAGAACACCACCGATGGAGACATGATCCAGCTCCTCCCCTTTAAGATTGGCCCTCCAGATACCTCGCTTTGGGAGAGCCTTCCCAAGCGACCCACGGCCCTGGCGAATCAGGTGGAGCGCCGGATCAAGAAGCTGCTCAAGGAGAAGCTTCGGGGGGAGGACATCATGATTACTATTGTCTGCATCCGGGTCTCCCCCTTCAGAAGTGAGCCCACAAGATCTGTTACTTGAGCGGCCCCCTCGACCCCCACCGGACTTCATCTTTCGAGCGTGATAACTCGGCGGTTTACCGCTGGGTTAAGTCCATTTTCAATGTGGAGAAGGAATTCACCAAAGATTGGGAATGGGGACTCGAGCCCTTCACTCGGGACAACCCTCCTCCAAAGGTAAACTTACTTATTGTTTTCCGGATCTTCTCTGTATATCGGTTTACTTTTGTAACTTGGCAATTGTTGTCTTGTTCTCAGCGATTCCTCCAGCAGCCACTGGAGGATGGTGAGGTGCTGGCGAGCAAGTGGGTACCGGACCACACCAAGGAGGATGAGGAGGAGCCTGATTCGGAGACCTTTCTGCCTACCCCGGATGTCGTCAAATGCAGCGCTGGTCAGGCCTCTTCTCTAAGGGATTGGCCAGATGACGATGACTCGGACATTAAGGTCCTCGAGGTACTTGATCCAGTTCCCATCTCTTACGCGCATCTGGTTATGTCCGAATCTTCAGCTAACCCGGCCGGTCAAGTCCACGAGGTTCCTCCTCTTGCCACTGGTGGCCCGGCCCCTAGTTCTTCCTAGAAGCGCATGGCCGCCTCGGCCGCAGCTTCGGAGGTGCCGCCGCCCAAGAAGAGGCAAAATAAGTTCGGGGTAAAAGCCTCGACTAAGCCAGCCGCCAAGAGCACGGTCCGGAGGACGCCCAAACCTCTGGCTCCCCAACCTCAAACGAGTAAGTCTTTTGCATTTTCCCTTCAAGTTTTTCCCTTTCTATGTTTGCTCTTGTCTCTTACTGGTTCTCTCTCTTTTTGACTTGGTTCTTTTCTGCTTCTCAGAGCTCCTAGGGTCATTCCCCAGAGCGGCTCCGGCATAACATCTCCAATCCGGAGCAGCCCTTATCCCTCCCCACGATGACGATGCTCGCTTGCTCAGCCCTATCTAAGAGGGCTCCGCGGCTGCGCCTGACCATAGCCCACCTCGTCATGAGGAGGGCAATGTCGGCGCGGGGGGTAGTGGGGCAGCTTCGAATACAGCCATGCCTGATCTCACCAGTTCCTCTTCAGCCCTAGCGCCAAGTGATGAGGTGCCAGCTCCATCGGCACCGCTCCAAACAAGTTTCTCTCATGTTCTAGTCTCCTCCGAACCAGTAATACCAACAGCAACGGCACCAGTAGCAGCAAAAGCACCAGCAGGTTCCACCAAGCCTCCCAAGAGGAAGGCCCCGTCTGCTCCCTCCGGATCAACTCCCTTGGTCACGGATATCTTCCAGCCAGCTCCTCAGGTTTCATCCGACAAGCTCAAGAAAGTTGTCGTATCAGCTAAAGGTATCTCCTTTGGGTCACAGGCTGCCGAATCAGAGGGTAGCAGGCAGCTAGTTCTGCATACCAGCCCTGCTGCAGCTCAATCTGCCAGGCGAGAGGCCCACATCAAAGGCCTTGTGGAGAACTACTCTCTGAGTGGTGAAAGCTACAGTCCTCTCCTCCTGGAGTAGGTGAAGAACTGGAATAACACTGAATTTATCGACCCACAAGATGATCTGCCGGAGAAGTTCGGCCCAGCCGAGTTCAGCGCACAGATGAACTCGGCTACCAAGGCCATCTCTTTGGCTGCTAAGATGATGGAGGTAATTCTTTTCTCCTGATGTTAGTACCTTGTATAGCTGAGCACTTGTAGATATATCCCCTAGTCCCCGAGCCTCTGAGGGAGTAACTTGTTATCCAGTCGGATGCTCCTTAAAGAATTTAATTTCTATTCATAATAACTTCAAATTTTAACTAATTTAGAGCCGGGTTAATTTCCCTTGGCCCGGATCATGTACACTTCGAATATCCACACACCTAGAGCCGGGTTAAGTTCCCTTGGCCCGGATCTTGTAGACTTCAAATATCCGCACACCTAGAGCCGGGTTAAGTTCCACTTGGCCCGGATCTTGTAGACTTTGAATATCCACACACCTAGAGCCGGGTTAAGTTCCACTTGGCCTAGATCTTATAGACTTCAAATATCCACACACCTAGAGCCGGGTTAAGTTCCACTTAGCCCGGATCTTGTAGACTTCAAATACCCACACACTTAGAGCCGTGTTAAGTTCCACTTGGCCCGGATCTTGTAGACTTCGAATATCCACACACCTAGAGCCGGGTTAAGTTCCACTTGGTCCAGATCTTGTAGACTTCGAATATTTCTTTATCGTACTTCTGATCTTGACATTTCCTTGCTTGTTTCAGATTACCACTAACCGTCGATCCGCTGAGTTCCAGTGCCTGCTGGACTTCTATAAAGACATTCGTGCGCGTTATGGAAAACTCCTAGAAGATCACCAGAAGAAGGGTAATGTTCCTTACTTAGACTATTCCCTCTTCCATTTACGTTCATTCGAGTTGTGTGTGATCCGTATTAATTTGTTATCCGAACCATACAGCCGAGGTTGAAGATGAGAATATTATCATGTGGAAGAACCTTGCTGAGATCAAAGGTAATCTTATCTCATTCGCATGATCATTGTACGCTTCTTTCTTTACCCGGTAGACATTTATAATTCGGTTTCTCCGGATTATGCTGTTGTTGCAGTTGCTCTTGAAGATAGCATTACTATGCCTGAAATGATGACCCATTTCCTTGAATAAGCAGGGAAGCATGAGGCTGAGCTGAAGAAAAAGGATGAAGAGATAGCTCGGTTGCAGCTCTAGGACTCTAAAATTACTCGGTTGAATGCCGAAATCTTGAGGCTCAAGAACCTCCACAAGACTGAGCTGGAGAAAGCGGACCAGGAGTTTGCCGAGGAAAAAGAGCGTTTAACGACTCAAATTTCCAAGGACAAGGAACTATTGGAGGAAGGCGACGTAAAACTTACGTCGGGAACCTTCGAATACGAGAAACTCCAGGCCAGCAATGCCAACATTGATGCCGAGCTGTAGCGTCTCCTTTTCCAAATTTCCCGTGAGTTTCTTTGTCCTTGCTTAATTTTCCTTCCTCCGGGTTCAGTGCTTTTGCTCACCATTTCTTCTGCTCTATTCTCAGGTAAATTTCCAGAAAGTGACACTCTTGCTAGCGCCTCCGTAACCTGGTCCCGCGATCAACATGGTGTTCCTACGGGTCCTGGATCCGGGTCAATCCCTTACTCGACGGAGGATCTGCTTGTTAGCCTTGCTGCTCGCCTGGAATTGGTAAAGAACTATTGTGTTGACATCATGCCAGCTGCGACGCGTATGTTCAGCTCCCTCTAGCCCACTGAGACCATTCCAAAAATAAGTTCGTCTTTCATAGCCAAATTAATGGAGTGCGATACGCAGCTACATCTGTGGTGTGAATCTACCGCACGGGCTGGGGCTGACATTGCCTTGCAGTTTGTCCTTTTGTGGTATGAAGGAATTGATCTGGGGTTGCTTACTCGCATGCGCACTGGGTCTAGGTGGTGCGAAGATCCGGACTAGATCGCGCGCGGCAAAGCCTGTGCCAACAAGCTTATTCAATACTCCTTCTGCCACGCTTGGAACGAAGGGCCGAGTTATCTCAGTGTTTTTGATGATGAAGCTGTTTCTGGAGATGAAGAGAATGAAGAAGAAGGGAGTGAGGGTGAGGCCTCCCAGCTTGGCGATGAGGCCGAAGACCCGGAGGATGGCGAGGTTGTCCCTAAGGATGAAGCTGAGGCTAGCGCCCCTCTCCCAAACTCCGAAGTTCCACCTCCTTTGGCTGATGATTCGGCTTCTTCTCCTGCTCCTTAAAAACACTTATCATATTTGTTAGATCCCCGGAATGCCGGGCATAAGTGTATAAGTACTTTATGTTGGTTTTGCTACAACTTATCGTTTGGAACTAAGTTCTGAATGTTGGATTATCATGGGCGAAGTCCCCGAGCTTTGTTTTCTTGTTCCCCCAATTTTTTACTCGGCTCACATCTACCTTGATTCGGCTTTTTGACTTACGAGTCCGAGGTTCAAAAAATTGATTTAACAATACTTGAAACTTTGAGACTAGCTCAAAATGATCCGGCGTTTAATGAATATAATAAACTAAGGGTTAGTCAAAATAACCAATGTTGGCTCATTTAAGTTCTTTTCCTTAGTCGTTTTTCATGTGCTTTGCCATTCCAAACTTGTTCTCTTGCTTGGCATGAAGCCAATTCTTATTGGACAACAGCAAAGTCGAAGAGTTGGTTTTTTGGTGCTCACACATTACTAACCAGACTAAGATATAAGCGACTTAACCCAACCAACATAAAAGTATGAAAATGAGAGACAATTATTACGGCAGTCCACGAATCTCTGCTTGGGGTGCCAAAGTTTTATTAATAAGCTCATTGCCGACATACATACCGACATATGAGTAGCTCAGATACATTCACCTCTTTGTTAGGTGTAGAAAGGACGAAGTAGTGCTACATTCCACGGTTGCTTAGATTCCTCTCTCGACCTGTCCGCCTTGTTCTTTTCCTACGGTTGTGGATCAATACGATAGTAGGAATCATTGTGCAAGGCTTTGCTTACAATGAAAGGTCCTTACCATGGAGGGGATAGCTTATGCATGCTAGTTATGCGCTGTATTAGCCGAAGTACCAGGTCACCTTCCCGGAAGACTCGGGGGTTTAATTTCATGCTATGATAGCGTCGGAGATTTTGCTGATATATGGCGGATCTAGACAAGGCCAATTCTCTCGCTTCTTCCAGCAGATCAGCATCATTTTGCCGGGCTTCACGCACTTCGGCTTCTATCTATTGGGTGACTCTTGGCGAATCATTCTCTATGTCGGCTAGTAATATAGCTTCTGCCCCATATACCAGAAAGAATGGCGTATAGCCTATTGATCGATTTGGAGTTGTTCTTAAACTCCACAGTACCGCTGGTAGTTCTTCTATCTAGCACCCGGCTGATCTTTGTAGTGGCTCTATGAGACGGGATTTTATCCCGGACAATACCAGTCCGTTGGATCTTTCCACTTGCCCGTTCAATTCGGGGTGGGCGACTGAGGTGACATCTAGCCCGATCTTCTTTTCTTGGCAGAACCTCGCAAATGCTCCTTCAGCGAAATTTGTTCCATTATCAGTTATGATGCTATGGGGATAGCCATATCTCAGGATTATATCCTTAAGGAATCTTACTGCTGTTGCCCCATCACATTTCCGAATTGGTTTCACTTCAATCCATTTGGTGAACTTGTCAACCATGACTAGGATATGGGTCATCCCTCCTTTAGCCGACTTAAATGGCCCTACCATATCTAGGCACCATACAGCAAATGGCCAGGTAATGGGGATAGTTTTCAGCTCCGACATTGGTAAATGAATTTTCGTGGCGTATCTTTGACAACCATTGCATTTTATCACCAGATCCTCTACTTGCTCCAAAGCATTGGGCCAATAAAATCAATGCCGGAAAGCTTTTGCCACTAAGGCCCTTGAGGAGGCATGATGGCCACATTCCCCTTGGTGAATATCTCTAAGTATTTCCAGTCCTTCCTCCGGGTCAACGCACCGCTGCAACACTGTTGTCACACTTCTTTTGTATAGTTCGACATTGATAATTGTATAGGCCTTTGCCCTTCTTTGGATCTGCCTTGAGATTATCTCGTCATCCGGCAAGGTTCCCTCTTTCAGGAAATCAAAGATTGGCTTGGCCCAAGATGGTATACTTCAGACGGGAAATGGTCTCATCAATGTCCATCGCATCTACTGACATAACTCTGGCCGGGTCAGGCTGATCAGTCCCCGGGTTTGCTGAGGCAGTCCCCGGGTTTGCTGGGGCAGTCCACGGGTTTGTAGAGGTGCTTCCCCACTCTATCTCCATAGGTACAGCTCCTGATCCGGATAGTGCCGGGATATAAATTGAGTCTGATTCAGGCGATCGCATGATAGATGGTTTTCTCAGGTGATCCAAAGCAACGTTTGGTGGGATTGGCTGCCGGGATAAGCCTAACTTGGACAGCGTATCCGCTGCCTCATTTTCAATTCGAGGTATATGATGGAACTCACACCCTTCGAAAAACCCACTTATCTTTTGAACATGGAACCTGTATGTAACACCCTCGAATCGACCCTTTGCAATTTTTAGCGATTCCTGCCAAACTCGCATAGAAACGATTCAAAGATGCCCACCAGGCACTTGCGTGCAGGTGGCAAAAATGAAGTAATACCATTACACAATAGTTCACGATGGAACCCACAACACATACATATACAACGATGACTCGTCGAGTCAAGAATACAAATATACAGTACAAATATCCAAATCACCTTGAAAACGATACAACATCTGAGTACGGATAAGATGAAAATGGGCCTAAGAGCCCTGAAGAATAACCAATGGCGTCCATAACCCTACCCAGGCCAAGCCAGAAGGGTAACCCTGCTAACAACGTTGATTGCAAAACCTGCTAAAGCAAAAGGGGGTGCCGACAAAGGGGGGAGGAAAAAGAGGAGCGTCAGTACTAAGGCCAGTACATGGCGAGGCTAGAATTCGGCGGCTCTCGCCTACATAGGTATGCTGGACTGAAGCGGCAGCGAAGCATGCACTAAACAACCTATAGAGACTCGATACAACTGTCGGCTATTAGAGAGGGATAAGAGAGACCTATTTGGGACCAACCTGATACTAACACCAGTCATACCCATCCTAATGTTTCCCCCTCGAGACCACATGAGGAATTCAAACCGAGGAACTCACACAGTTGGCAGTTTTATTCATTCCATTATAGTTGCAACACTTACTAGTCAGATATAGATAGCAAGAGTCATCCTGATAGCATAAGTAGTGGGCAGTTTTAGTTAACCATTCAGTTGTAGTTGCAGTACGTACTAGTCCTATACAATTAGCATGTGACATCCCAAACCCAGCAGTTGTTGGTACTTTTATTTCATTCCATTGGAGTTGCAATACTTATTAGGCAGGTATAACATGACACGATACACCCCAGTTCCACCAGTTGTTGGCACTTTTATTATCCATTCCATTGTGGTGAAGCTGATTACTAGTCACACATTAAGTCAAATTTAGAGCACTACTTTAGTTATGCTTGTCTATGATCAAGATACTGGGCTTGTCTATACAATTAGCATGTGACATCCCAAACTCAGCAGTTGTTGCTCCAAGTCATCCATAACCACGGACACGGCTTTCAGAAAGATTTACCCTACAAGGGTGCACAAATAGCAACACACACATGATCAACCTCAGAAAAACCAAATCAAAACCCAACGAGGCTTTCACGACAAAGCAATCACAGGATTCATAAATCATTTCAAGGGGCCACCCCACTAAGCTACCCGCAACGAAGTTGGCCGGCTCCGAGACGGACCGACGGTTTGTGTCAATGGCTGTAAACGACTAGGAACCCGAAAGTGTGATTGGGCTTGTCGATACCGCAAAAACATTACACGTTCCAAAACAGTACAGGTGCTCCACGCACAATCGTAAATAAAGCAGTAAAGCATGGCACAAGTACAGGATAGTAATAAAGCCCCAAACTACTTTGTGGCCCCAAGAAATAAGAAATGAATCAAGCTCTGGCTAAGGGGATTCATGGTCCCACATGCGGATAGTGCAATAGTCAAGGAACATGTATCAAGTACTCGGAGCCTACGGGACACAAGTGGACATGAAAAACCAAATAGCACATATTGCCCACCGGTGCCTCTTTCATTAGTTATCCCAGCAATTTAATAGTTGTATTTAAAGTCATGATCCTCTCCACAGTAAAGCATATGAAAACATTCCAACAACTGTGTGGTACTTCACGACACGGGATCACATCTGAGCAAGCGACTACGACTCGCAAGACCATCTATCTACCAAACAACAGGTAATAGGAGGTGTCCAAGGCAATATAAAGGCTGCACGGAATATATCTGGTACGAAACACTAAAGCATCGCGACACGGATAGCAGTAGATCAACAGGAAGGAAGTAAAGACTATAAATCCAAAATAGGTAGAAAGAGGGAGATTGCTCGCCTAGGAAACACTGCCGAAGATACATATCCGAAGGGCTTGTCGATGCTCGCATCAACTCAACAACCTAATCCGCGAAGAACCAAATCACTAAAAGAAACACCGGATGCACTATTTAATACTACGGCAGAAGATTTGGCATGATTATGATATGATGCATGGCATGGCAAAGATGCGATGCAATTAGGCAATATTAATCGGAACCGAGGTCCCAACAATTAATTAGAAGATTTAAGTTATTTAGCTACCCGCAATTTAAATGTGGAATGAACAAGGCAATCATGGCATCGGTTCACTACACAAATTTAAATGGAGCCAATATAAGACTAGAATAGCCCGCATATGGCCTCCATATTTAATTATGAGTGAATCAGCATAATGCCCCGAAACACCATGACATTTATGTAAGTATGAATGATTTAAATATGCATCAAGTTGTAAGGTATTTATCAGAAATAGAAATAGGGACGGGGTCTTACAATTTGAATCGGAGAGACGGACTTTGGATTATTCTTGAAGTAGCGGAAGTAGCCAAAGTGGCGATCGCCAAAAAGAAGGCCTTGTCCGAGGGGTGGTGGTGGCAGATGACAGAATCCAACATGACAGAGCGGAGAAAAACTTGGCGGCTCATATACGCCCGATAGAAGAAAAAACAGGAATCCGTCTTGCGGGTATTTTTTCAAACAGCTTGCGGACAAGAGCGCATGGATAATATCCAAGATAGAGTTTGGCAGAAGCGGATCAGCGATGCAACAGTGCAGCTGCTCTGCTGCTAGTTCGCATCTTGTAGAGACGACAGCGAACAAATGACAGGAGCTAATTGGCTCAGGACCAAGCGTTGACGCGAAATCCTTCGACGCATGAAAAAATAGCAGGGCAGTGTCATATGCACGCTACCGCTATTGACAACAACCTAGCGATGCGAATCAAAGCAAGGCTGGCAGAATGTTTGTGGCGCACAAAAAAATCGAAGTGGAGCTGCGAGCTCCTAGGTTGATGCTCATAGGGATCAAGGTGGGACAGGAACCGAGACCCGGCAGGGCAGACCTGGGTGGCCGGGCGTGTGCACTCGTGCAGGAGATAAATCAAGGGGCATGCGGCTGTGGCGAGTGGCGTGATGGCGATGGGAAAAAATCGATTGGACCACGGCAGGCAGCCGGTCGGCTCCTCGCGTGCGCCGCCAAAGTCTGGGATATGCTGCTGCTGCGCATGAGTGGAGCAAGGGAAAGTGAGATTGTTGGTGTGAAGCTGCTGCCCGGCATGGGTCATGCGCTCGCGGTCCAAGGCAACATCAGATGGCGGCAGCACAAAAGAGAAATAGAAGAATATGAATCAATTTAGAGAAAGCTCACCATGGCATGGAATTGCTAGATGTTCCACGCGACTAGAACATTAGGAGGCACACGGCTATCGATGAGACTATACTGGCGATAGAAATTTGTTCGAGAAGTAAGAGTGGAAATTGGCTCACCTCCAGATCTACAAGACGAGGAATTTTGCCACAGATCTAGAGGCTGGGGTTTGGTAAGAAGGGAAAAGGGGAATGAACTATTTATATAGTCCAAAGTAGACTAGATAAGACTAATTTTGGGCTAAAATTTTAGATGAATCTTTTGTCATTATATTATTTTAATAAAATAAAAAAAGCCTTTGTGGTCACGTAACGGACCAAAAACATTACTTTATTTTAATTTAAAAATAATAAAAGAGGAACATATTTAATAAAACCGTATGGATGTTTTAGTAAAACAAAAATATGATTTTAACAAAATAGTTTGTAGTCAAAACATGCGAACAAAACATGCATGATGATGATGTTTAAATGCAATGTGACATGATGACCTGAGCATGCGGTGATGATGATGCAAAAGATAAAAACAAGAGTTAAATCCATGGTTAGTGATTGTACTTGCTTAGCAAGTTCAATACGGTAACTGTACAACGGGAATACACGTTTACGGTACCCAAACTCGCGTGAGAGTTTCAGGAGCGGTCACTGAGCGTGGCGTAGCTCTGTATCAGACAACGTGGCGGTAGACGGTCCCACTGGCAGTGTCACGCGTGCATTGATGGTGTCGGAAGCGACAAGTAATTAGCCCATCGCCCCCCAGACAACTCCAAAATCATCAAGCAGCCCCTCCACCCTCCTCTACTCCAGAGCTCTCGAGGTGAAGAGGGACAGTGGGAGAGGAAACGACACGAGGCCTGGAGCGGGAGTGAGCTCGGCGGCGATCAAGATTGCTTCGGTTTTCTTCATCGACAACGGCGCGGTGAGAGGTGGTGCGGTGGTGCCACGGAGATGTTGCGGCAAGGAGCCGCCGCGATGTTTCCTGTCCGGCGGCCGGAAGGCGCTCCCCCTCCTATCTACGGTAATCCCTTAACCCCTGACTTTGATTTCGAGCAGCTTTCTGGTTGAGGATGTTGGATCTTGGTGGTTGGACGATACTCCTCTGTGTATGCTCTGCCTCTTTTGCACAGTTAACATTCGAGAGGGTTTTCATAGATGATTTTGGTGTGGTTGGGGCTTAGGGTTTAAGAAAAATTTCATTTTTATGGTTCACGGTAGGTTTATTAAGATTAGAAATGGTTTACAGTGTTTGGATTGAGGATGGCATCCCCATATTTTGGTCAGTAGGTTTATTAAGATTGGAAATATTATGTGCCCTGTTTATTGTTCATGAAAAACTGAAGCTTGCAGTAGGTAATTTAGAAGTTCATTGTTTATTTGTAGGTGAAAAAAGTGGAAATTTTACACTAGAGATAAACCATGGTGGTTTTTTCATTGGCACTAGCAACAACAGAAGCTATGTTGATGGCCACATCATACACTATGATGAAGTTGACACTCTAAGTTGGTCAGAAGCAATGCTTGAAAGGATTATTGAAGAAATTGGCTATGAGATGGTAGGTAGAATGAAGATTCACTACTGCATTCCAATGCTTACAATTGGTAATAATGGTCTCAGGGAGCTAAAGGATGACCATTCATTCATGTTTATGGTTACTTTAGTTGACATAGGCTAGCATTTCTTCAGTTTATATTTGGATCATGATCAGAGCTTGAGCTCCAAAGCATATGATGATGTAGTACATTACCCAGTTGCTCCTCTGCCTGCTGTTATTAGCCCTGCAAAGCCAGGAATGAGCACCCAACCTGAATATCCAAGTGCAGAGGAACCTCCAGTACCAATTCAGGTTGTCTATCCTACAAGTGATTTAGTTGAGGAACATGATGAAGGATCTGTTGCAGGTAGATTAAGGACAAGGAAGAGGAATAGAGGCAGTAGTGCAGCTGGAGATAATGAAGGAACTGATGAAAGTGTAGAAGATTCTGATTGGGAACTAAATGATGCAATGTCTGACAGTGAGGAAGTTTCAGATTCAGACTTTGAGCTACATGACTCAGATTTTGCTCTAAGTGAAGAAGATGTTGATCTAGGTGGTGAGGAAGAGACATCTAGAAAAGGCAAGAGTACCACTGTAAAGCAGAGAAGGAAAAGAGGAGCCAAATGCAATGCTGCAACTGAGAAAGGCAAAGAGAATTGTGAAATCAAAGAGGAGGATTCTGATGTAGAGGATCTGTGGGGACCTGACTCTGATGATGAAAAGGTGAGGATGAAATTCAGAACATTCAGAGATGATGATTTGAATGATCCAAAATTTGCCCCTGGCCAAGTGTTTGCTAATGTGGAATTGCTTAGGAAAGCAACCAGGGCATATAGTTGCATTCACATAAAAGGTATAAAACTACCTATAAATGACAAGAGGAGGGTTAGGGCAGTGTGTGAGAAGAACTGCAGTTGGTACCTATGGGCTTCTGCTGACTCAAGAATAGGTGCATTTATAAATAAAAAGGTACACAGCTGAGCACACTTGCAGAGGAAGGTGGAAGGTTAGTGTTTTCACAACTAACTTCATTGCAGAGAAGTATTTGGAGAGCTTTAGAGC
This sequence comes from Avena eriantha, assembly GCA_910589775.1. NCBI lineage: Eukaryota > Viridiplantae > Streptophyta > Magnoliopsida > Poales > Poaceae > Avena > Avena eriantha. The sequence goes on along the minus strand of OU342744.1, from coordinate 392,673,177 downwards.
TGATCATCAAATGAGTCTTAAAAATTTCTCAAGAGTGGTTCAAAAAGGGTGGAACATGACACCAACCAGGAGCAAGCTGCAGAGAGCCAAGAGGATTGCAATGACTGTGATTTATGGAGATGAAGAAGAGCAGTACAAGAGGCTTTGGGACTATGCTAATGAGATCAGGAGGAGTAATCCAGGAAGTACTTTCTATCTATCACTTGATGATAATGCAAGATTCAAACAATGCTACATGAGCCTTGCAGCATGCAAGAGGGGGTTCCTATAGGGGTGCAGGCCAGTTATATTCATTGATGGATGCCACATTAAAACCAGGTATAGAGGCCAGCTGCTCACAGCTGTTGGGATGGATCCTAATGACTATATTTTCCCTGTTGCTATGGCTGTTGTAGAAGTGGAAGATACTGCTTCATGGACATGGTTCTTAGAAACCCTAAAAGCTGATTTGGGACTAATGAAGACAACACCCTAGACCATCAGGTCAGACAAACAAAACGTAACTGAAGTTTCATCACTTTCATCATTGTAGTAACTAATTATTTTCCTCATTGTAGTAATCATTCCTTACACACTGGTTGCAGGGACTCATTAATGCTGTCAAAGCTGTGTTCCCAGATTCATAGCACAGGTTCTGTGTAAGACACATGTGGCATAATTTTTAGCAGCTATTCAAGGGAGATGTATTAAAGAACCAAATTTGGAAGATAGCTAGGAGCAACATAGTTACACTCTATGAGAAGCACATGGCACAGATGAAACTTGACAAGCTACTTGCAGCTGAACAAAAGAGGAAGACTAAGAGAGATGCAAAGGTTGTAGCACAGGTAGCATAGAGTGAAACTCATCAAGCTGAAATGCTTGTTAATAGAGCTCTGATGGCAGCCAATGATTCAGAAGAGGTAGATGAACTGCAAAATGTTGATGTTCCTCAAATGCCTTTAACAAGAAGTGAGACCATTCTGATGTCCCAGGTGGTTACAGAACCAGTTCCAAGGTCTGGCATGATGGAGTGGTATCTGGGTTTGAAGAAAGGTGGGGAAGGACAAGTGCAACAGAAATGAAAGTGGTATCTAGTATCTAGTATCTAGTTGAACAATGTAATTTTGGTAGGCTTGCAGCCTGTGTTTCTACAATCTAGTTGAACTATGTCATTTTGGTATGCTGCAAACTGTGTTTCCACTGACTAGTTGAACTATGTCATTTTGGTCCTGTAACAATGCAACAGGCTAGTGTGTTTCAGTGCTACAGGTCATGTACTGAACTATGTAGCTAGTTGAGCACAAGGTAACACATTTCACATAATCCTATGTGTCAATGTTAATTCAGAATCATTGCAGATATAAACTCAAGCATCTGGGAGCATAACACAGTACATTTAACTCAATTACTTCAGGTGCACATACATTATGCCAAACTGCATCACATTCATCAGGTCACTAAGTACTACATCAACAAAAGCATCCACTAACCTATCACCATCAGACCTCAATGCCTCACCACTATCCTATCATACCACACACTAGAACAACCACTAGACTATCACCATCAGACATCACTGCTTCACCAGAAGAAGAGCCACCATAGCACAAAGCAGACACATGACACCAACTGCAATCTTCAGAAGAAGATTGAATTGCCTGAGTTCCTGCAAAATCAGGATCAATTGCTTCTCTTGGCCTTGCACACGTGTAACTCTTGCCTCCTGCTTCCTAAGATCAAGTTCTTCTCTCCTTTCTTCTGCCCACCCATAAGCTTCAATGCAAGCATTCCCTCGACTGTGATTTTTCTCGACCAGATATCTGACGTACTCGAGCTCCCAGTGCCAGAAATTGCAGCCTGACTGCAGAGAAGAACAACATAATCATGCACCCAGACTACAGAGAAGGTAAGATAAATCGAGCTAAATACTAAGAGAGGAAAAGCTTACCTCGTGATTTCTGCACTTATAGTATATCCATCCTGGGTGATCTGCCGTCCCCGACATCGACTGCTTCACTGTATGGCCACAATCGGGGCAACCGATGAGGGGAAATGGAGGAGCAGCGCGGCAGAGCGCACAGCGGGATGAGCTTGTGCTGGACATGGCGGATCAGCTCCCTTGGCCGGTGGTGGTCCCTTCCTACAGCGGTGGCTACTCTCCTACGGCGGCGGTCACTCTCTACGGCGGCGGCACCGCTGATTTAGGGTCAGGAGAGGGGAACGACGCGGGCAGGGGGTACGGCGCGATCGGGCTCGGTAGGACTGAACGGGTCCGCTCAGACCAGGGGGTTAGTACCAGATAGGAGATTTTGCAAGAACCCCCTCCGAACTTATTCCTTCTCCAAACATTCCCATCTAATTATCTGACAGTGGGACCACGTTGTCTGATACAGAGCTACGCCACGCTCAGTGACCGCTCCTGAAGCTCTCCCGTGAGTTTGGATACGTAAACATGTATTCCCGTTGTACAGTTACCGCATTGAACTTGCTAAGCAAGTACAATGACTAACCATGGATTTAACTCTTAAAACAACAAGCGATTTTCTAGTAGTGGTTTTACCGGGGTGCTACACTGTATAGGGCCATGTTAGCTTCCAAGGCATCCCAATTTCCAGACACTTGTTGCACCACCAAATCCGAATCTCCAAAGCATTGTATCCGACGTATCGCCACTTCTTTCGCTACGTTGAGACCATGTACCAATGATTCGTACTCCACAACATTATTCGAGGCACTGAAGTAGATTTGAAGGACATATTTCAATTGATCCTTCTTGGGCAAGGTAAGCACTACTCCGACGCCCAACCCATCTTTCAGTTTTGACCCATGAAAGTGCATTCACCAATAATTGGAGTCCGACAGAGGTGGCTCATATTGCATCTCAACCCAGTCCACGAAGAAATCTGCCACAGCTTGCGACTTTATAGCATCTCTTCTATCAAATTGTGGCACATATGGAGCTAACTCGATTGCCCATTTCGCTATCCGGCCACTTGCATCTTTGTTACTCATAATCTCTGATATGGGTTCCTCACATATCACTTTGATGGGGTGTTCCTCAAAATAGTGTTTGAGTTTCTTACCTGACATATATACGTCGTATGCCATTTTTTGATAGTGAGGGTAATTTTTCTTTGAAGCAGACAATACCTCGCTTAGATAATACACCGGCCTTTGCACCGACTTTCCTTCTTCCTCGCGCTCCACTATGATTACTACACTTATGACTCGGTTGGTCGCGGCTACGTAGAGCAACATTGGCTCCTTGGGTAGTGGTGCTGCTAGGATCGGCGCAGTAGATAATATCATTTTTAATTCTCGAAACGCTAGGTCCGTCTGTGGCATCCATGTGAATTTATCTGCCTTTTTCATTAATTGGTAGAGGGGCAAGGCCTTCTCTCCCAACCGACATACAAACCGACTTAACGATGTCAGGCGACCAGTGAACTTATGTACATCGTTAAGGCATTTTGGCAGTTCCATTCTCTCTATGGCCCGGATTTTCGTCAGGTTAGCTTCAATACCACGCCTAGACACTAAAAAACCGAGTAACTTTCCAGTGGGCACGCCAAAGGTGCACTTCTCCGGGTTTAGCTTCATTCGGAACCTTCTTACGTTTGTGAATGTCTGCCGGATATCATCAAGGAGCGTATTGCTTTCCTTGGTTTTTATCACCACATCGTCCACATAAACTTGCACATTCCGACCTATTTGGTCATGTAAGCATTTTTGCATGCATCGTTGGTACGTTGCTCCTGCATTACGTAGTCCCAACGGCATAGTGTCATAGCAATAAGCCTCGTACGGGGTAATAAATGCAATCTTTATTTGATCATCCGGATTCAGGGGTATCAGGTGGAAACCAGAATACGCATCAATGGATGACAGTAGCTCACATCCGGTTGTTGAGTCTATGACTTGATCTATTCTAGGGAGTGGAAATGGATCTTTGGGACACGCCTTATTCAGGTTTGTGTAATCAATGCACATGCGCCATACCACAACCACGTTCGGATCATCCTTCTTCTTTTCCACAAGCACCGGATTAGAAATCCAATTCGGATAGAGTACCTCCATGATAAATCCAGCCACTTGGAGCCTAGCTATTTCATCCCCAATGACTTTCCATTTGTCTTCTGCGAAACGCCGGAGAGGCTGCTTTACCGGCTTAGCCCCGAGCCTTACCTTTAATGAGTGCTCGGCCAACTCCCTTGGTACACCTTGCAGATCCTGAGTGGACCAAGCAAAGATATCCCGATTCTCATGGAGGAAGTTGACGAGCTCGCTTTCCTATTTGCTGCTTAACCCGGCACCAATGGTTACGATGCGCTCTGGGAACTGATCATCGATTGACACTTTCTTTGTGTCCTTGGTTGCTTGGAATGACACGCTACCATGTGAGTTGGTCAGAGCTAGCATATGTTGTTGCGTAGATTGAGCCAATGCCGCTACTTCCAGTATCTTTCTTTTTTCCTAAGCTATCACGAGTGACCCGGCTAAATTAGATCCGGCTGAGGCACACTCGATCGAACGCCGGAAGTCCCCTGATACAGTTATCACGCCCCTTGGCTCGGGCAGCTTCATCTTAAGGTAGCTGATGTGAGTAGTTGCCATGAACTTGTTCAGCACTGGCCTGCCGAGCAACACGTGCTAAGCGCTCTCCAAATTCGCAACTTTGACCAACAAATTTTAGTTCAGCAATTATCTCTCGTGCCGAATAACACACCAACCCGGACCTTACCAATTGGCTCACAGGAAATACCCGGTACAATGCCATGAAAAGTGGTCCTCGTTGCTTGCAACATGTTCTCTGTTATTCCCAACTTGTGCATGGTATCCTTGTACATAATGTTGATACTACTGCCATTGTGAATCAGTACCTTAGAAAACCTCACATTGATACTACTGCCATTGTCAATCGTGTAGCCTCTTCTCGCTCCTTATCAGAGAGGTGAGCTAGTCGAGAACGTCTCTTGGCGGTTGTGTGATCGTTACCCTTGGAGGAGGATCCTCCGATGGAAGAGAGTTGAGCTCGCCGAAGACTTGACTCGTCCGCCGCCCTCCTGTGCGCATCGATCTAGGGGATTACCTATTGCTGGCGCTTGAATTCCTCCTTGATCAGCCAGTTATAACCCATCATCATGTCTTGTGATGAGTTTGGTGGCAGGGGATTGCCCCGCAGGGCTTCTCGGCAGCGAGCCCAATTGGTGTCGTTGAGCTTGATCAACACACGCTCTTGGGTATGTTCATTCGCAGTGAGATGCGGATGACCTTCCAACCCATTGTTAGTGGGTGCTCTGTTGGAGGGACCACCTTTCGCGACTGGGATACCACTGCCGGTATTGTTGTTGACCCGAGTGGCGCTGTTGTCGCTTGTGTTGATGACGGCGCACATGTAATGGCTAGGGAAGCTGTTGCTTCCCAACTTTCAAATCTGGAGTCGTAGGCTCCATCTTCTGTGGCCAGATCGCCCAGATCAGACTCACAACTCCTGTCACTGACCGTATTCCCGACTATTGTCAGGGGGTTGAGTTCACTCAGGGTGCCGATCGGCGGGGGAAACCACGACATAGGAGCAATCGCAGGAACCTTCGGCTGATCAGGGAGGCGAAGTGTGCCCAGCCGACCAACTTGGAAGCGTTAGCTCCCGATCGCCAGGCCAATCACATCGCCCACAGACTTGAAATCCGGGAGAGTGGCCGGCATGTGGACAGTGAAGTCGAACTGAAGAGGAGGCGAATCTCCACTGCTGTGGAGTTGTAGATCACGGTTGATGGGGACTAGGAAGCCGTGACATCAGCACTCCCGATTCCCACAAACGGCGCCAATTGATGAGGGGTTAACTCATCAATGCCCATCGCAGATGGACTTAGGTTCGAGGAAGTGGGGAGCGCTGGAGGCATCGATCGGCTAGCAAACAAGCACACAAGGACGCAAGGTTTACCCAGGTTCAGGCCTCGTAGAGGACCCTACTCCTGTATGTCTGCTCTTTAAATTATTGAGGAGTCTAAACTTACAGGGGTGCGCAGATGCAATCTAGCGATGGTGTGGAAACTAGGGTTGCGGATTCTCCTCCTCGCTGCCTCCTCCTAGCCTTTATATAGATAGGCTAGGTCTCGGGATAGCAGGCCGAGCCAGTTACATATTAGGGTTTTCCTTTTAAACTTCTATCTTAAGTTTTCCATGTGCTGCAAGTAGTCGGAGTCTCCTGGATCACCGGATTCTTGGCTGGGCCTTAGCAACGTTGTGGGCTTCTTCATGCTGGACCATATATAGCAAGCTCGAGTACCTATAAGGTATGCCCATGTCACACTTCATCAAAACAAGTGCCTGTACATTACAGTTCGTTCTACAAAATATTGTACTAATAGTAACGATAGAGCATTTGACAGATTTAGTAGCATTTGAAAGATCTAGCAGTATAGAATAAGACTATGAAAATATCAGGCTGATTCCCAGTTCATATTCAGCAACACTTGACAAAGTCAGCACAACATTCAAAGTGATCGGTTGGTAGTACATAGACAATGACCAAAAGAATTGACAGATACATCAATGTGGACATTAAAATTCAATAGATGTAGCAAGGCCTGATTCAAAAGGAAAGCGAGACCATATTCTACACTCGCCCGGTTGATCTGAACAAGTACCAAACAAAACTTTTGAATGGTTTAGTAGCATTTGAAAGATTCAACAATACATAATAAGAAAGAAAAATATCGATAGATTCCCATTTGACATTCAATGACACTTGGACATATTCAGCAGCATTTCAAAGCGACAGATTCAGTTTACGCTTTTCTCCGAACACTTGTCATTGGAAGAAACAAAACTGATGATCAAGTGTTCTTTGTGTGCATGCCTCCTTCTCATCAATGCCTATGTGTGACCTCCATAGGCAACTCAAAATGCCCAAAGCCTCGTCTAGATTATGAGTTTATGACAAGGCCAATTTAGAAAAGAAAAGCAAGACCATCTACTACACTTGATCTAAACTGAGATATCCTATTACGTAGTATTACGATTACTTACGGTAGTTTGGTTCCAATCGCAGGCATTGGCAAAGATCGGTATGAATCCTAATGGAGTCTCCAGAGAATTTCATGCAACGTTGGTTGAGAAACCAACAGCTGCTTCTTCGGTATTTAGGCTGAAGCAGCATATTTTAGGAAACGGCGTATATCCAAGTTCTATTCCATGGTGGGAGGTGTAGACACAGTTGCTTCTCATCAGATATCTGGGGAAACATCTGCACCGCCTACTGCAATGTTAATCGGATAGTTCAATCCAAGGAAAAGGGAATATGCTCCCAGGTCAGCAATCGCTATCCATGGCTTAGGTGGATACAAGTAAGCAGTGTCCTTTGAGTACACTTTGCAGCAAAACCCAGTAGCATAGGTCCCACAAGTGCGACCGCAGAGATCAACACTATGACCAACAACAGGATTGCCATGACCATAATAAGTACCACCATAAAACTCCTCATTAGTAACGCCTTCGGTATTGATAAGAAGAAGGTGATATTCATCTGCAGATATTGCTAGGAACCATAAACCAGGTTCATGCTCGTCATCATCTATGGCATCAAGGTTTCCCTCCTTGAGATGCACGCCAGGTGGTGACGGGAGCAGAATAGGACCTTGAAAATGAAATGACGACCAAATCAGCCAACACTAGTTTACATCCATTAAAACTGAAGCTTGTGTTTAGAACAGGAATGGATCAAGCTTACAAAAATACAGATGATTCTAGACATAAACACTACCACTCTTAGTGGCTACAAAAACCAGACCCTTGTGGATAAGTGCATCGATGTATCTAAAATAGCACTGGAACTGGTTCTCAAGAACTGTCCATACATACTCATCGCCATCAAGGGTAGCAATTGAGTAGTCAAATATAGCAACAAGAGAGAAATCTAAATAATCCTCCACAACTATGGGAGCTCGGAAAATAGCAATCTTTCGAAAGAGAATAGGGCATTCATTATGCATGAATGTAAACAGATTGTTGGTGGGTACAAACTCATTGACATGTGGGAGAGGAATGCATTGATGAATGTATACATGTACAAGCTCCTACTTGCACTAGGACCCAACAGTGGCGATCCAATCTCCATTGGCACCTACCCACTGCTTAACCATACAACTCGGGAACACAGCATCGGATGAGAACCTATCCAGTAGCATCAGCTTGCATGTCATTCCCTTGCCCTTGAAGTACTCATTGCATTCCCATGGTTTCTTAGTCGGGTGAGAATGAAGAACACAGGAGAGGCAAGATGGCTGAGAAGCATGTAAAGTTGCACTATATTTTTCCGAGTCAAAGAAGATATTTGGACGAACCAGCAAGGCTCGCGGCAGTGATGATGTTGCATTTGGTTATGAGTTCTTCAAGCGGGCCTTCGGTAAAAACATCCTGGAATAGCTCAGAATCATCACTGTGCTTGCTCGTTCCTACCATTGCAAGGGAGCTGATGGAAGTTGGGATTGTGGCTTGATTTGGTTTTCTGGAAAAGAGGTAAGATCGATGGAGGCATGCGAGATAGGGAGAAGAACAAACACTCTCATACTGTGTGGTGAATAGGATCGGAAAGCGGCATTGTGGAGGCGAAGAACGGCGACGCTTGGCGTAGAGATAGGGTAATGGGTAGCCGAGGAGAGAGCGTATACGAGAGGTTGAATAAAATGAAAACGGACTCTAGTTCCCTTCAGAATAGTACTACTCTACTCTTCCCTCCACAATAAATATTTCTTGTAAAATGAAAATGGAGTACTATTGAGTACTGAATTTAAGGGTAGTTATAGGAGTAGCGATCCACCTGTAATAATAATTTCTCTTGTTCTCAATCTCTTTTGTGGTACTAGTTTCAAACAAAAAACTCTAGTGTAATTTCTGGTCAAATTAATGGCCATGCCAATTTATAAGAAATATTTCTATATATATGGATATAAAAAAATATGCGAAGCGATTCCGATGTGTTTTATTTGTACTAATTCTTACTTCACAAAACAACATATTTTTTGCACCTAGGAACTTAATATGCTACTTCTTGGACATAAAGGATCCAACCATACACTTGAAATGTTGTTTACCATTCCACGATGAACCCATCTACAATATATGGGCACATTATCATAAACTATGAAATATATATCGAATTTGGCCTCGGTTATCTTGCTTGAAACACAAGAATGTTAATACATATAGTAGGCCATATTAAGAAGCATGGTTTCTGAATGGCTGCCAAAAAATTGTCCCTGTTTAAAAAACAATCAAACAAAAAATAATGAGTACTAATAACAAAAGAATTCACATGACGTTCTCTTACATGTACTACTTTCCATAAAGATAAGCATGAGTTTTGACAACTGTTTAAAGATAAACGTGAGTATGAATATTCTTGGATTCCGAGCTGAATAACTAAGTTCAAGGCCATAACTACATCTGTAACATCCCAAAACTTAATTAAAGGTTAATCATGATCAAATCTCCCCAATTTAGGGTTAACAAAAACTTTTCCATTTCAAATAATTAAGCATTCATATGTGTGTGCATTTAAATTAGGAGTTGTTTTGAATTTCCATGTTTGAGTGATCCATTGGTTGTAAAATGATTCTAAGGTGAATTAAACATCATCTAGATCATTCCCAAACAAATCCCAAAGAAAAAGAAATCAAAAAGAATAAAATAAGGAAATGGTCATTTGTGCCATTTTAACTAACTAGGACAAGTTGTGTGTTCCTAGGACTCAAATGCCAACAGAGACAATTGTGGTTCTTTGCACCCCTTGCTAGTACAATTAGTGTTGTGCCAAGGCCCACTTTGTGATCTCCCAAAATCATTCAAACTCTAATTTTAAATGACATTTGAAAATTGAATCTAGTGTATGTATCAAGATCACACTATTTCAAAAACCACTCAAATGAACTCCATTTTAAAATCCCAAGCAAACCTAGATGCTTAAGCATAAGATTCATCACTCCACCAAAAATCAACTCAAAATTCAAACAAAAGTTTCTTGCGGCCATTTGATCGAACACCTTGTAAGAAGAATCATTATGGCCTAACTATTATTGTTTTGGAGCTAATCTTGTCGATCCATTTGGTGTGCATTAATCACCCAGGTCTCCCCCATATCCAACCAGACCAAAACCTACCCTAGCTCTAGCCCCTGGCGCCAGTGCCATGCCGCCCCGACGCCATGATCACTGGCCAAGCGTGCACCAGCCATAGGAGACCACCAGCCCCTCTCCGCCGCTCCGGGAAGCAAGGTGTGACCTCACCGCCACCCACAATCCACCCCTCGATCAACCCCAGCCACTGGACCACCCCACAGCATTGCCGCCCTTTCTCTCTATGTCGTGCGCAGCGCACACTAGAGCGCGATCACCGCCAGCACGCCATAGACCAAGCCCCGACACCAAATCGCGCACGCAGCTCCGCCTTGAACCGCCAGACACGATTGTGCACCTCCGCACGACCCACAGTCGCCATGATCATTGTCGAGCACCGCCTCTGTCTCCCAGAGTGCGTGAAGCCCCCAACCACATGCCGCCGCCCCTAGCCACACCATTGTACCGTAGCTGACCGCCAGCAGACCGCCCACCGTCTTCCTACCTCGCCCACGCTGGTAGCCCTCTGTACCACCCTCGCCGGAGACGCCAGCCCACACTCGTCGGTCCCCTCGTCGAGCCTATATAAGGAGGCCACCCCAGCACCATCTCTTCACACCATTCCACTCCCCTCTCTCCATTGACCATTTCCCCTCTCTCGCCGGAGCCGCTCGAGCCGCCGTTCACCGGAATTCTACCAGAGGTAGCCGCTGCAGAGGAGGAGAAGTCCCCATCGATTTCGTCCACCTCAGCCCCTGCCGCGACTTCGCCTGAGCTCGCCATCGCCGTCCAGTTCGTTCACCCGCCTCGCCGCACTAGATGGAGCCCTGGTACATCCCCAGTAGACCCGCACATGCCGTTTAGGGTTTGGTCTCGCCGGCGACCAGTCCATCGTCGACGACGACCGTGAACCATCGATCTGCGTTCTAATCGTGTGGCCGAGATCGCCCCATACCGCTTCGGGTTTTATGTGCCGCTGACATACGGGACCAGCCTGTCAGTCGCCCTCTGCGCCACTGAGCGTTATGGGCCGGCACATTTAGTTTCCCGCGCTGACCCGTTTAATTCAAATTAGGTTTTTCTATTTAGACTTAAAATCAAATTTGTCCCATAGTTCAAAAATCAATTCAAAGAGTTTTACAAATTAAAATGGAGTGATTCCAATTTTGTTGGAAAGGTAATGATAATCTCTATCCAAGACCGTTGGATTTAAATCTTTTAGAGTTAGAGATCTCTCCTAGTAAAAATAACAAGACAAAAGTATTTGCACATTCAAACATTTTTCTAAAATCAACAATAATAGCTTTTGAGTTGATTCCAACTCTCAAAAATCACATTTAACCATACCTATCTAAATATGTAATAATATTAAGGTTTGCATGCAGTGACTTTGGACTAGTACCAAAATAATGCTATATAGGCATTTCTAGTCACTTTAAATCATTAAATATTAAACTTAAACTTATTAAAATGTGATCCAACCTTTAAATCACATTCCCATATGTTAGAATATGTGGTGATGACATGTGTCCACATGATCCCATATTTTAATTGGAGAATATTAAATCTTAGTTAATTTCAATGAGTAGAAATTACTTTTCTCAAATAAAAGGAATGAAGCTAGTTAATTAAACCTTGTGATGCTTGTGAGGATAATAGATCATCAAATGTGTGCCTTAGTGTGCTAAGTATACTAGTTAAGCTTCGTTTGGTGATTTTGTATCTCGTATGTATTTATAGACGATAGTACCGACCAAGCTTTCGAGGAGGAGGAGTTCTACCAAGACAAAGAGGAAGAAAACTTCAACCACTGCACCAACCAAGGCAAGCCATCAATAACAATGCAAGCTGGACCTTGCAAACTAGATAACCTAAGTAAATGCATTAGGCATGCTTTGGTTATACCTTTGGACTTATACCTACTCCAAATGTTATTTACAAGCTTTACTTTCTTTACTTAACCAAAATCCTTTACTTGTTTGAAGGATTATCCGGAAGTTTATATGGATTAGTATTAGTTCCCTCGCGGGAGAGGTTTGAGATGAGGCTACCTCTCAATGTTGTCCACCTATGCAGAGCCCAAGATGACAGATGGTCATGGTTGGGAATCCATGCTCATAGGAGAGGTGCTTATAGTAGGGTGTGTAAAGGAAAGGTTATGTTTGATTATCTGCATACTAAGTATGATGATTCAGCGTTATCCCTGCCAGATGTATTGAATCTTGTAGTGAAATTGTACCACCTCTGTAGAGTGTCAAACTATTTGAATAGCCGCGTCTACGGTTATGGACAGTTGGAGTGGCCATACTCTTCCATTGTCAGAGGTTTTCAAAATGACTTATGATATGAATGATGAATCTTGACTTGACCACAACAGGGTTGTGACTGTGACACTAGCTTCCCAACTGAAGTGATTCTAGAACTTTATTTTATCTTTCTTTGTTTCTGAACTCAGCTTAGGTTTCAAACTTAACTTTACAAATAAACCTAGAATTAGCATTTCCCACTAGAACTACCTTACTTGTTAGTGATACTTTGCGAGTACTGAAAGAGTACTCATAGCTTTTGTCCCTGGCAATTACTATGGCCAGACTATGAAGGAGACTACCAAGATGAAGGATAGCAGGACATCTATGATAACTAGGACTATCTTCCATCGTCAGCATTGCCTGTGACCCTGAAGATGGACCCCACCGCTACGCATATTATTTATTCTATTGCTTGTTGTATTAAGACTGGATCAGGAGATCCTTTATTCGTGTAAGACCTTATTATGGTTTGTAATGGATGATGTACTGTGATATCTAATCTGTTATGTCTCGCAAAATGGTAATCCAGGGATTGTGATGTATGGCATAACAGGCATCTGGGATTAAAAATTCGGGTGTTGACAAGTTGGTATCAGAGCCATCCTGACCATAGGAGACCCTAGTTAGAATGGACGTCCAAACAAAAACTTAGTTTCAAAACCAAAGTGAGTATTTATGAAAACTATTTCCTCTCTTACCCTTGGGAATTCTTTCTCTCAAAAAAATTCATGTTCCTCCAATTCTTACATTACTACATAAAAATTGGACACACTTGATCACTTAGCTAACTTCCTCATGCTTAATTCTTATAGACGGAGACTCAGTTCAGCAAGTTCTACCAGTTGGGAAACAGAGGCTAGCTGATATTCAAGAGGGATCTTGATGCACTATCGGAGTACTTGGGACGCCCACATCCAGAATTCCTTGGAGCTCAACTTCCTGGACCCCCAGGAGGAGATTTACAATGGCTAGTCACCGGTGATCTTCGAGGAAGTATAGAAGCACCAATGTCCGGGAGGATCCAATTCTCTGTAAGAGAGAACAACTGGCTAGATGGATTAGCCAGGGCAATGCATGAAGCTCCCGCATGTCTGTGTGCCCTGAGTGTCAACCAAATCCAAGGAACCCGCTTTGTTCACCATGCAAGACGTGACTTCATGGGAATGCCAATGGAGATGCCAAGTCACCCAGAGTTGAAGTGTCAAGTGGAGAACCTTGACTTCCTGCTATACGACCCCCAGAAGGAATTGGACAATGCTAGGGAGTTCGCCAACCACAACCTCGCCATTGCCGCCTAGAAGGCCCAGACTTTCTCACTGCTTGTCAAGGACCGTCAGTCTCTTCGCCGCCAGCGCGAAAAGAAGGATCGCACCATCGACCGTCTTTGCAAGAAGGTGGCCGACCTCGAGAAGACCATCAAGGAGCAAGAAGCTCAGCTTCCAGCCAAGGAAGAAGAAGAGGAAGGTGAAGACATCCAGGGAGATATGGACTCTTACCTCAACAATGATGATGACTTTCTGGAGGAGGATGCCGTGGACTTCCACACCGACAATGATGACTTCAACTTCATCGATGATGAGTAGATATACTAGACCACTATCATAGCATGAGGAGTATCGGTCCCATTGTATCGTAGTTCACAGAATGGTTCTTAAAACCATCTGTTTTTCTTTGATGTTGTGGTGTGTGTGTGTGTTTGTATCGTGTCCTTGTTTGAATTAATGAGAAGAAGTTAGTTGCAAAAACCCGAGTCAAACTCAAAGTTTTAGCTTTGAAATCAAAACCATGAACTTAGAACTTTCCCTCTTACCCCTTTATCTACCTCAATCTTCAGATGACTCATGGAAACCCCGGAGGGAGCAGCTCATCGCAGGACCCAATGCTGCAGATTATGCAGATGCTGGTTGTAGACCGTGAAGCAAGCAGGGCAGAGCGCCAGGCCAACTTAGCAACTCTGCAGCAGATAGCCCAGATGGCCCAAAACAACCAAGGGCATGGAAATCAGGATCATCAAGGATCCAAGCTGAAAAACTTCCAGAATACCAATCCCCCAATCTTTAGCACTTCGGAGAACCCACTAGATGCTGATGATTGGTTGCAGACAATAGAGAACAATTTGGAAGTAGCCAGAGTTCATGACAACGAGAAAGTTCTCTTTGCCACCCACTATTTGGCAGGAGATGCAAGAGCCTGGTGGAACAGCATCCGCATGATGAACCATGGTCAAGTGATGACATGGGAAGCCTTCAAAATCAAGTTTAGCCGCACCCACGTGCTGCAGGGCCTAGTCACCAGAATGAGGGATGCATTCAGAGAGCTAAAGCAAGGCATAATGACTATAGTGGATTACCATGAAAGATTCCTGTCGCTTGCCAGGTATACACCTGATGAGATCAACACGGAAGCCAAGAAGAAGGAGAGATTCCTGAACGGTCTACATGATGAGATGTAGACTGTCCTCGTCAACATCCGCTTCGAGGATCTCGAAGAGCTAGTTGACTCTGCCATTCATATTGAAGGGAAGATTAACTAGGAAAACGACAACCGCAAACGTCATATGATGCACCAAGCTGGATCCAACAATCACCATAAGTACCATCCCAACCCGTCTGTAGGATATGCACCAAGGAACAACCGAACCCCAATATCTCGCCCAAGCTACCCCAACCATAGCAGAGGCAATGTGAAGTCCGGAGGAAACAACAACAACCCCGGCAACACCAGCAATTTCAACCGTGCACCTCCCAAGAGCAACAACAACAAAAACAACAACAACAACACTGCACCCATAAATGGAAGCAATGTTGTGCCTATCGCAGCTAAAGAAAAGTCTCAGATACTTGTTTCGAGCGTGGAATGAAGGGTCACTATTCCAATGAGTGCCCCAAGAAGACTACTGCCACTGCCAATGTGAATGCCCCAGCTCAACAGCAGCGTCGTGTTCAACTAGGAAGAAGATTTTCACCAGGTAACCCTCACAACCGCAACGGCCGTCTCTTCCACATGAACGCCGAAGAAGCACAAGAAGCGCCAGATGTAGTGATGGGTATGTTTTCTGTCAACTCAGTTTTAGCAAGAGTGTTGTTTGATTCTGGAGCACCGCACTCATTTTTCACCGAAGAATTTGCATGCACTAGTAAGATTCACCCAACCAATTTGAAGCATGTCATGATAGTTCAAATTCCTGGTTCAATTACAAAAGCTAGAAAATTTTGCAAAGATGTGCCTATCAGAATAAATGGGATAGATTTTTATGCTAATCTAATAGTACTTGGAACCAAAGGATTGGAAGTAGTACTAGGAATGGATTGGATGTCAAAGCATAAAGGATTGATAGACTGTGCTAAGAAAGCCATCACCATGACCAGTAGCTCTGGAGTCATAGTCTAGCCCTACCCACCATAGACCAAGTCAGAGTAGTCTGTGAATACCCCGACATATTCCCAGATGAATTGCCAGGCATGCCCCTGGATAGGGATATTGAGTTCATTATCGAACTAATACCCGGAACCGGACCAATAGACCAGAGACCCTATAGCATGAACCCCTCAGAGTTAGTAGAGTCAAAGAAGCAGTTGGATGCTATGTTAGCAACAGGCTTGATTCAACCAAGCGCATAACCATGGAGATCACCAGTGTTATTCCTCGACAAGAAAGATGGAGGCAACCGGTTGTGCACCAATTACAGATAGCTGAATGACGTCACCATCAAAAACAAGTACCCTTTGCCAAAGATTGAGGATCTTCTTGATCAATTGACTGGTGCCCAAGTATTCTCAAAGATTGATCTTAGGACTGGTTATCACCAACTTTAGATTCGTGCAACAGATATTCCAAAGACCACCTTTACTACTCGTTATGGTTTATACGAGTATACGATCATGTCTTTTGGATTAACCAATGCCCCTGCTTATTTCATGAATCTCATGAATAAGATCTTTATGAACTTTTTGGACAAGTTTGTCGTTGTGTTTATCGACGATATCCTTATCTACTCCAAGTCAGAAGAAGAGCATGAGCAACATCTAAGAATTATCCTAGAAACCTTGAGAGAGCATCAGTTATATGCCAAGTTCAGCAAATGTGAGTTTTGGCTGAAAGAAGTAGGATTCCTAGGACATATTGTGTCTGTCGGAGGAGTCTCTATTGATCCCGCCAAAATTAAAGATGTCGAAGAATGGGAAGCCCCAACCACTCAAACCCAAGTCCGTGCATTTCTCGGATTAGCGGGATATTACTACAAGTTCGTAGAAGGATTCTCGAGCATCGCCAGACCCATGACCCAATTGTTGAAGAAGGACAAGAAGTTTGAATGGACCGACAAATGTGAAGCCAGTTTCCAAGAACTGAAGACGAGATTGATTTCAGCCCCAATATTGAGCATGCCAAATATCAAGAAGCCGTTTGATGTATATTGTGATGCATCCAAGAATGGCCTCGGATGTGTATTGATGCGAGAAGGAAAAGTCATCACTTATCTGTCTCGACAACTGAAGCAGCACGAGCAGAAGTATCCGACCCATGATCTTGAATTAGCAGCCGTAGTTTTGGCATTGAAGACATGGCGTGATTATCTTATGGGTAATCGTTGTGAGATTTATTCAGATCACAAAAGCTTGAAGTATATCTTCACCCAAAAGGAGCTGAATATGAGGCAAAGTAGATGGATAGAGTTAATCAGGGATTATGACCTTGACATTCACTATCATCCAGGCAAAGCCAATGTGGTAGCGGATGCTCTTAGCAGATTGCCGTGTAGGTTAAACACCATGATCAAGGAGAAGCAACCAAGTTTGTATGAGGAGTTCGAGTGTAACACCCTCGAATCGGCCCTATGCAAGTTTTAGCCCTTTTCCGCCAAACCCGCATAGAAACGATTCAAGGACGCCCACCAGGCACTTTCGTGCGGGTGGAAAACGAAGTAATACCATTACACATTAGTCCACGATGGAACCCACAGAACATATATATACAACAACGACTCCATGAGTGAAGAATACAGATATACAACAACGACTCCAAGATTCAAATCACCTTGAAAACAATAGAGCGTCCAACTACGGACAAGATGCAAATGGGGCTAAGAGCCCTGAAGAATAACCAATGGCGTCCATAACCCTGCCCAGGCCAAGCCGGAAGGGTAACCCTGCTAACGACGTCGATCTCAAACATGCTAACACAAAAGGGGTGCTGACAAAGGGCAAAGGAAAAATAGGAGCGTCAGTACTGAGGCCAGTACACGGCGATGCTAGAATTCGGCGGCTCTCGCCTACATAGGTATGGTGGACTGAAGCGGCAGCGAAGCATGCACTAAGCATCCTATAGAGACTCGATACAACTGTCGGCTATTAGAGAGGGATAAGAGAGACCTATTCGGGACCAACCTTATACTAACACCAATCATACCCATCCTGGTATTTCCCCCTCGAGACCAAACGAGGAAGTCAAGCCAAGGAACTCACATAGTTGGCAGTTTTACTTATTCCATTATGGTTGAAGCACTTACTAATCATATATAGATTTCATCAGTCATCTTGATAGCATAAGTAGTGGGCAGTTTTAGTTAACCATTCAGTGGTAGTTGCAGTACTTACTAGTCAGATACAATTAGCATGTGACATCCCAAACCCAACAGTTGTTGGCACTTCTATTTCATTCCATTGGAGTTGCAATACTTACTAGGCAGGTACAGCATGTCACAAAACAACCCCAGATCCACCAGTTGCTGGCATTTTAATATCCATTCCGTGATAGTTGAATCTGATTACTAGTCATATATTAAGTCAAGTTTATAGCAGTAGTTTAGTTATGCTTGTCTATGATCGAGATACTATGCTCCAAGTCGTCCATAACCGCGGACACGGCTTTCAGAAAGATTTACCCTGCAGGGGTGCACAAATAGCAACACACACACGATCAACCTCGGAAAAACAAACTCAAAACCCAAAGAGGCTTTCACGACAAAGCAATCACATGATTCATAAGTTATTTCAGGAGGCCACCCCATTAAGCTACCCGCAACAAAGTTGGCCGGCTCCGAGACGGATCCAAGGTTTGTGTAGACGGCTGTAAACGACTGGGAACCCAAAAGTGTGACTAGGCTTGTCGATACAGCGAAAACGTGTCACGATTCTAAACAGTATAGGTGCAACACGCACAATCGTAAATAAAGCAGTAAAGCATGGCATAAGTACAGGATAGTAAATAAAACCCCAAACTAGTTTGTGGCCCCAAGAAATAAGAAATGAATCAAGCTCTGGCTAAGGGGGATTCATAGACTCTCCTGTATGTGGATAGTGTGAATAGTCAAGGAACATGTATCAAGTACTCAGGGCCTACGGGACACAAGTGGGCATAAAAATCAAATAGCATATATTGCCCACTGATGCCTCTTTCCTTAGTTATCCCGGCAATTTAATAGTTGTATTTAAAGTCATGAACATCTCCACCATAAACATCTGCCAGCATTCCAACAACTGTGGTATTCGACAACACAAGATCGCACCTGAGCAAGCAACTATGACTCGCAAGGCCAACTATCTACCAAACAACATGTAATAGGAGGTGTCCCAGGAAATATAGAGGCTGAACGGGATATATCTGGTACGGAACACTAAAGCATCGAGACACGGATATCAATAGATCAACGGGAGGAAATAAAGACTATAAATGCAAAATAGGTAGAAGGGGAGAGATGCTCACCTGGGAAACACTGCCGAAGGATCATATCCGGAGAACTTATCGATACTCGCATCAACTCATCGGCCTAATCCGTGAAGAAGCAAACACTAGAAGAAACATCGGATGCAATATTTAATACTACGTCAGAAGATCTGGCATGCTTATGATATGATGCATGGCATGGCACAAATGCGGTGTAATTAAGCAATATTAAGCGGAACCGGGGTTTCGACAATTAGTTATGTGGTTCATGTTGTTTAGATACCCCGCATTTTAAATGTTGTCTTAGCAAGATAAAACATGGCATCGGTTCGCTACACAAATTTAAATGGAGCCAATATAAGACTAGAATAGCCCGCATATGGACTCCATATTTAATTTAGGTGAATCGACTATTTAACCCAACCAACTAGATGACATGTATGCAAGCATGATGATTTAATGATGCGACATGTATATGTCATATTATAAAAATAGGGGCTTAGGGGCACACATCTAGGTTCGGAAGATCTTGGGTTCCAGGGGGGTTCGGGTCTAGGTCTCAGGGTCTGGATCTGGGGTTCGGTTCGACGGGATCGGTCTTCGGAGGTCGTCACAGGTCTTGGTGTGGTGTCGGTGGCTCATCAGACTCGCTCTGGTCGGTGCCGATCTTGTCGTCACGAAGATCTTGTCGGTTCCTCGGTTGACGGTGTCGGTCTTCGGGGTAGACGGCCTTGGCGTCCGGGATGAAGAACTTGGCGTTCCGTGTTGGAGATCATGTCGGTCATCCTTTCGTCTGTGGCGATCTTGACCGATGTTCTTCGGGGTTTCGGCTTCGGGAAGGCGATGTTGTCATTCGGGTCCCGGTCCGGAGAACTAGCCCTTGGAAGGATCGTCTTCGGATCCGGAAGGAGATCTTGGAGTTCCGTCTTTCTTGGTCGGTGATGTACTAGGGTTGTGGTGCTCGGGTACCCGGGGTCGATCTTTGGTTCCTTGACTTCTACCTTGGGGTCCCAGCTTCGATGTCGATGGCGAGCTTCGATCCGTGACGGAGGTCTCGCCCGGCGGATCCGTGATGTAGATCTTGGCGTCATGTTGAGGTTCTCGGGTGTCGGTACCAGACTTGGATGTGGCATCGGCGGTCTTGCATGGTCCGTGTCGAACTTGAATGGGCTTCGGTTGTCTTTGAAGATCTTGGTGAAAAATCCTCGTAGTAGCACTAGGGTGTACCAACATGGCTCGCAGATCCTGGACTTGGTGGTGACACGTTTGGGAAAAAGGTCCACAAACCAGCTTTTGTTCTACTGTGCACCCGAGCTCCCTATTCCATCGGGGACTTGCAGAGCAACAAGCACCGCGGAAGCCGAAGGCGGGGCGCACAGACGGAGGCTTGGGGTTGTGGGGGCAAGGAAGCTTGGCGGAAGGAGGGTCGACGGCGCGACCTGGGAGACGATCTTGTGAAGGCGGAAACTAGCGAGCTTGGTGGTGGAGAGAGACCTGCGAAGCGGTAGAGAGAGGCATCGTGGGGCCAGGATCGCACGACCAGGAGGAGGGCGGCCACATGCGGGTCGTGGTCGAGGTGCAGCGGCGGCGACGGCGGACGGGAGCCGACACGGAGCTCCTGGCGGAGGCAGGGCGAACTCGGCGGCAGGCGGTCGGCGAGGAGGGAGCGAGGGCGCACGGTGCTGAGGTCGAGGCCGGCCGGTGCCAGAGCAGGAGTGGAAGAAACCGCGGCGAGGTCGTCGGCGAGGAGAGCGGCAAGTGCTCGTGCGAGCCAAGGAGGTGGAGGGAGGCGGCGTGGCAGGGCCGGCCCAGCGGAGGGGAGAGGTGGCCGGAGGCGGGGCGTCAGGGAGGAGGAGGCCGGCGGTGGCTCTGCACGAGGTGGAGAAGGTGGGCGGTAGGTGGCGAAGAATAGAAACAAGGGAGAGAGGCGGGTCTCTCCCGCGTAGGCCCGAGGGAGGCAGGTGGCGAGCGGCGCGTTGGCTGGCGGGGGAGGTGGACCTAGGGGTTGGTGAGTGGAGCGGTGTGTGAGGACGGTGGGGCCAGGGATGGGGCGGGATCCCGAGGCGCCTGGTCAGGAGAGGGCGGTGGGGAGGTGGCCAGGTGGGGCCAGGGAGGTGAGGTGGCGGCCTGGGAGTGGTCGGGGTGAGGTGGCGGGGTGGTGGCTGGCGACCAGGTGGAGTGGGGAGGCATGCAGGGTGTGGGGCCGGCTGGCTGAGCGGCAGTGGGTTGCGCGCGAGTGGTGGTGTGCTAACACGTGTGTGCGTGTGTGCTGCTGCAGGCGGCTGACTGGGTGGTTAGCTAGGGTGGTTAGCTAGGGTAGATTAGGTTAGGGGTGAGGTAGATTAGGGTAGGCTTTGTCTGGGTATTTTAGACTAGGGTTTGGAGGTGGCCGGCCGGGCTTTCGGGCCTGGCGGCCGCCTCCTTAAAAAATAAATAAATATTTTTATTTGTTTAAAACGAGGCTTTTAAAATCCGATTGTAGACGAAACAAAATATTCTGGAGACCCGGGTTTTGTATTTGAATAAAGACGGGGCGTTTAGAAAACAAAACCAGACTCTTTGAAAATAGTTTGCAAACAGACCATGCATGATGATGACGATGCTCAAATGCAAGGTGGCATGATGACATGAGCATGCAGTCATGATGATGCAATGCACAAAAACACAGCGATTTTCTAGTAGTGGTTTTAGCGGGATGCCACATCGAGCAGTTTAGAACTGAGCTAGTTAGCAAAGGATTTCTAGCTAGCATTGAACTTCAACCCACTTTGATTAGCCAGATCAAGGAAGCCCAGAAGGGAAATGAAAGTATCGATGGAATCAAACATCGTATTGGTACAGGAAAGGTACCTGGATTCGCCGAAGACAAAGAAGGAGTTCCGTGGTACAAAGGACGTATCTACGTGCCAGCAGATTCGAAGCTGAAGCAAGTTATCATGCAGGAAGCTCATGATACTCTTTATTCTATCCACCCCGAAGGCATGAAGATGTATCAAGATTGAAAGATCAATTTTGGTGGCACAAGATGATGAGGGAAATCGGAAGCTACATCGCCAAGTGTGACATCTGTCAAAGAGTCAAAGCAGAACATCAGAGACCCGGAGGATTGTTGCAACCATTGCAGATTCCGGAATGGAAATGGGATTCTATCGGAATGGACTTTATCACTGGCTTGCCTTCTTCTAGTAAGGGAAATGACTCAATATGGGTCATCTTTGATAAACTATCTAAGGTAGCTCACTTTATACCTGTCAAGACTACCTACCAGAGTTAGAAGCTAGCAGAGTTGTACATTGCTAGAATTGTTAGTCTACATGGAACCCCCAAGACCATAGTATCTGATCGAGGAACCCAATTTACCTCGAGATTTTGGCAGAAAGTCCAAGAAGGATTGGGAACCAAATTGAACTTCAGCACAGCTTATTACCCACAAACAGATGGACAGACTAAAAGAGTCAACCAAATCCTAGAAGATATGTTGAGAGCTTGTGTGTTAGAGTATGGATCAAAATGGGAAGATTGCCTGCCTTTCGTAGAATTTTCATACAACAATAGTTATCAAGACAGTTTGCAAATGGCCCCATTTGAGTTCCTATCTAGAAGTAGGAGAGAGTCAGATTTTTGGACCCGATATTCTCCGAGAAGCCGAAGAAAAGGTTCACAAAGTCCGTGAGCACCTCAAGACTACACAATCCAGATAGAAGAGTTATGTTGACAAGAGAAGGAGATACCTGACTTTCAATGTCGGAGATTTTGTGTATCTCAAGGTTTTGCGATTGAAGGGAACACACCGCTTTAGTCTGAAAGGAAAGTTTTCCCCTACATATATCAGACCTTTCAAGATTCTGGATTGCCGAGGAGAAGTATCGTATCAACTGGAACTGCCAGAGGAGATGTCAGCCATCCACAACGTGTTCCATATCTCGTTACATCGCAAAGGCCTGGAAGTGCCGGAGAAGACTGAAGTTTTCAAGAACATCGATCACCGAACTATTGATATCTGATGGCTCAATGCACGGCGCCCAGAAAAATGCTTGATGGCGGTGTTGATGTAGAGCTCGTTGGGAACCCCAAGAGGAAGGTATGATGAGCATAGCAGAAAGTTTACCTCAGTTATGAAACCAAGGTTTAATCGAACCAGTAGGAGCAAGGAAACACCCCAAAGGCGTTACTAGCTAAGCTTTGGCAGGGCGCACTACCGGTGCTAGTAGCAACGTGGAGACCTGCACAACACAACCATAGAACTTTGTCCCCAACTTGCGATGAGGTTGTCAATCTCACCGCGTTTTGCGGAAAACAAAGGATTAAACGTATCGAATGGAAAGAAGGAAAAGTTTGCAGAAAGTAAACACAAATCAGTAAAAGATTGTAGATTGAATGTAAAGAAAAAGGACTGGGATCCATAGTTCACTAGAGGTGGCTCTCCTTAAGATAAATAACATGCTGGGTGAACAAATTACAGCGGGGCAATTGACAAACACCGAGAAAGCAATACATACATATACTAATCATCTTGACTCCTCTAAGACTTGATTGGGAATTACAACATAATACATAGACCGCCATCCAACTTCATCTATGACTAATAATCCACCTTCAGGTTATCATCCGAACCCCCTCCAGTATTAAGTTGCAAGCAACGGATTATTGCTTTACGAACTGCGTGTAAAGTAAACAATACGATTGTTCTATGAACAAAGGATTGTTGTTTTCTCCCTAGTAGCAACAGCATATCTAGTACCTTAGAGATTTCTGTCACTTCCCCAGATTACCAGAGGCATGAACCCACTATCGAGCATAAATACTAACTCTTGGAGTTGCTAGCATCTACTTGGCCAAGATAGCTACTAACAACGGAAAGCATGCAAGATCTCAAATAACAAAGACATGATAGAATCAATAATCAATATGAAATAGCATCTCAATATCCATCGGATCACCGCAAACACAACATGTATGAATTACAAATAGATGATCTTGATCATGAACGGAGCTCATAAGATCTAAACATGAAAGCACAAAGGAGGAGAAACCAGCCATCTAGCTACTACATGGATCCGTAGTCCAAGGATGAACTACTCACGCATCACACCGGAGGCTTGCATGGTGATGAAGAAGGCCTCCAGGGTGAATTCCCCTCTCCGGCAGGGTGTCGGGAAGAGCTTTAGATCCCTCCTGATCTAGGGATGGAGATGACGGGGGCTACAGACTCTTTCGTGGATTTTTGATCGGGTACTTAGGGTTTTCGTCCCGAGGGCATCTTATAGTCGGAAGGGGAGGCCGAGGGGGTGCCTGGGCTGGCCACACCACCCCCTGGCGCGGGCCAGGCCTGGCCGCGCGGCCAGGTGGTGTGGCCGCCCTCTAGCCCCTCTCTGTCTCATATTCTGGCACTTGATCACTTCCAGAAAGGCACTTTGGCTTTTGTCCCGTCCAATTCCGAGAATATTCATTTTCTGACTTTCCTGGAACCAAAAACAGCAGAAAACAGGCAGCTGGCATTATGGCTCTTGTTAATAGGTTAGTCCAAGAAATCATATGAAAAGTACTCCAAAGTTGGAACAAAACACAAGAAAGTGTATAAAACCAAGCATGGAACATAAAAAATTATAGATACATTTGCAATATATCAACATCCCAAAGCTTAACTCCTGCTCGTCCTCGAGTAGGTAAGTGATAAAAAGAACGAATAATTTTTGAGGTGACATGCACCATCAAAGACTTGATCAAAGTATTTGCAAAACATTCAGAGTTGGGATCATAGTACTTCAATCATAACATGAAAGACAAAGTTCTAGCAATAAGCAAAGAAACTATGATGCAACATGAAAAGGCACAAACAAAAGATTCATGAATAACAATGCTTTGCAAGACGTTTGTTTGTTTCACATAAAGAAAACATAGCATACTACTATTCAGCTTGTCCCTCAATAGAGTAGAAAATATAAATGCATAGGACACCTTCAAAGTTCATAAGAGTGACTAGATACAATAGTTTCAAACAAGCAATACCAAGTTATGCATCAATCAACTAGTCTTGGGACAATGCACATAGAACTAAGAATGGCCACTATGCTCTCAAAGTAGGTGCATAAAGATAGAAGGTGGAGACTCAATATAATGGTGGAAGAAAAGCCTTTTGTAAAAGGAAGTAGGGATTCAAGTCTCATAAAGAGCTTCCAAAAATTATGGTACTTGTAGTTTTCAGCTCTCATTGCCCCTATCATAAGCATCTTGAAATGATTAAGGTTAAAGTGAACAAACTATGGTGTACATGCTTGACGAAGTATAAGTCAGAAATCTCATGTCCCTTGTATACGAGGGTCGCTCCTCATGCTACTCAAGTTTAGTCACCGGTAAGTTCTTGTCATCGTAAGTACATGTGTATCATTGAGAACCGCCAACGGGGTCCCCCTTGCCCGATGATACGGAAGAATCCCCATATCAAAATGACAAGGCAAGCAGACAACGAGCATCTCAACATTCTTCTTATTTCCTATGGGAATATGGTGCTTTTTTCTCTCTTTCCTCTTTTCATAGTATCTCTTTTTTTTTCTTTTTTTCTCTTTTTTTCTCAATATAGGACACTTTTTTTATAAGAGGAATGCTTCATAGACAGCTCATTATGGTTACACTGCAGGTTTCCACCATGTCAGCATGGATTAGACCAGCGACCCAGGCGTTTCTCTAACACATATACATAACTCCATGGACTTACAAACTACCCTTTCATTTCACACCGACGACATCCATATACAAAAGAGCATGATATCAACTAGGTACAAGTACCAAGTGCAATGTTGAAAGCGTTCCCCATGAAAGCATGGTTCTGCTAATTCCCGACAAATAAGTGCAAGCATATACAACATAGAAGACACAATCGTTCAAGTTTATTAATGGCGAGTAAAGTAAGGTGTGCCATCAAGTTCGTCAGAGCTTTAATCACTAGTTTTCTCATAAAAAGTGGAAGGTAAACAAAAGCATGAATATACTTGGAATAGAATAAGATAGTAGGTAGGTATGGTGGACTCTTTGGAATAACTTGGTTTAGGGAAGTTGGACGCATGAGTCGAACTCATACTTGGTTGTGGAGGCTAGCAAAAGACTGGGAGCGACAAACTAAGAGAGCAATAATGGCCATAATCATGCAGAGCGACAAAACATCATTGATCAAAACATAAAGTGATACTACAAGTTGAAAACTAAAGGATCATAAAGGCTATGGTGACTTGACATAGTCATAACATGGTGTGAGCATGCGCCAAGTCAACCCAAATAAAGCATCAAAGGAGAATACCACTATATTATGCTTTAATATGCTAAAACAACACATGATTCATCCAAGGCACATTAAGCAATCTCAATTGTTTATAACAAGTCATGCTATAGCAAAGAATACTAAGCATAAAGCCAAAACAATATCAATCATGGCATGACAAAGCATAGGCCACAGTTAAAAACAAGCTCTTTTACCACATAAGTATGAACTTTCCTACTCGTTTCCAAACCAAACCAAACTATTTGCAAACCAATGTATGAAAGAGGGGGCCCAACCAATTTATTAAAAAAACTAAGCAAACCAAAGCAAATAAAAAACCAAAACAAAAACGAAAAATTAGACGCTCCAAGAAAAACACAACTATGCATGAAACAATAAAAATGAAGCGTTTGGAAGAAACCTGGGATTTTTATTGATGAAGAAGGGGATACCTTGGGCATCCCCAAGCTTTGACGCTTGTACTTCTTGGATATTTCTTGGGGTGACACGCGTGGCATCCCCAATCTTGAGCTTTAGTCCATCCTTTATCTAATTACTCATTCCTTCCATACACCTGAAAATTTTTCCTTCATACAAAACTTCACACAATCTTTATTAGCTACATTAGAGCACTCAAGATAAATACGTCTTAAGGTTTAGTTCTAACACCAAATAAATTTCCATTAGAACACTATCTACTGTAGCACTTCCCTCAAAAATCTCAATTCCCCAAAAGAACTCAAGAAGGAACCAACAAGAAGCAAATGCAGAAAATGGCAGAAATTTGTCAAAACAGACTAGCAGGTAAATACGAATTTTTTCGAAGACCTTCTGTTGCTCAAATCAAAAAGTATTGAACTAACGAAAGTTAGATAACAAACTGGGGCAGGATCACAAAAAATCACGCCTCAAAAAGACGTTCCGAGATTTTAGTGTGTTTTTACGGTGAAGCACAGAAATCTGTTTCGGGACAGCAACTTTCCCAATCATTACTTCTCTCTCATTAGAGGTTACTCTTGGCACAAAAAGCAAATAAGAAAGGATAAGGAGAGGTTATTACAGAGGTAATAACTTCCAAGACTCATCTAAAACTTTTGGGTTATCTCCCAATAAGTACTTTCATTTAACGCCTTTAAGTTAGGCATAAGAAGCAAAGAAATAATCAAGTGTTCTCAAATGAAGAAGCATTAAGATCAATACCAGAGATATTTTCAACAAGGCAAGGTATATCATCCAAGTAAGTTCTAGAGGATCCTTTCTCAATGCTCTTGGGTTCACTATTCTCATCAAAAGGGTTTGCAGGAACAATCCAATCAATATTCTTTTCTATGGCATCATGTATTGCCACTAGTTTAAAGGGTATTGGTATCTTAGATTCCTCCCCATTAGGTTCGGTTTTGTTCATCTTTTCGCATGTACCAACAACATCTACACATGAGCCTAGCATATTGAAACGTTCAAAGACTTTCCTAGCTTCTTTGGCAACATCATAGAACTCTTTAAATAAAGTTTCTAGTATAAAATCCCTCTTTTCAGGGTCTTCAATTTCCATAAGCTTAAGAAACATTACTTGCATTAAGGGGTTGAGATTAACAAACCTAGCTTCTAACATGTGAATTAAAGAAGCTGCAGCAATCTCATAATTTGGAGCAAGTTCTACAAGGGACTTATCCTCAGTATCTTCATGCTTACTAACATGATTAAAGAATTCTTCAATGTTATCTTTCCCGATTATAGAACCACTACCAATTGGAAGGTCTTTCAGGATGAATGTAGGGATCAACATGGTGAGCTAGGGAAGGGGTGACAACTAAAGAAGACTTAATTTTTTGTGTTTTTGAATAAGAAAGTGAACTTGTAAAACTAAATTTTTTGGATTTTTGAAGAACAAAACAACCAAACAAGGCAAAATAAACTAAGCAAAACAAAAACAACAAAGTAAAGAGATTGGTTATGGGGGACTCCCGTTGTGAAGATGTCCTTGACTCCCCGGCAACGGCGCCAGAAAAATTCTTGATGGCTCAATGCACGGCGCCTAGAAAAATGCTTGATGGCGGTGTAGATGTAGAGCTCGTTGGGAACCCCAAGAGGAAGGTATGATGAGCACAGCAGCAAGTTTCCCTCAGTTATGAAACCAAGGTTTAATCGAACCAGTAGGAGCAAGGAAACACCCCAAAGGTGCTACTAGCTGAGCTTTGGCAGGGCGCACTACCGGTGCTAGTAGCAAAGTGGAGACTGCACAACACAACCACAGAACTTTGTCCCCAACTTGCAATGAGGTTGTCAATCTCACCGTGTTTTGCAGAAAACAAAGGATTACACGTATCGAATGGAAAGAAGGAAAAGTTTCCAGAAAGTAAACACAAAGCAGTAAAAGATTGTATATTGAATGTAAAGAAAAAGGATCGGGATCCATAGTTCACTAGAGGTGGCTCTCCTTAAGATAGATAACATGCTGGGTGAACAAATTACAGCGGGGCAATTGACAAACACCGAGAAAGCAATACATGCATATACTAATCATCTTGACTCCTCTGAGACTTGATTGGGCATTACAACATAATACATAGACCGCCATCCAACTTCATCTATGACTTATAATCCACCTTCAGGTTATCATCTGAACAGCCTCCAGTATTAAGTTGCAAGCAACAGATTATTGCTTTACGAACTGTGTGTGAAGTAAACAATACGATTGTTCTATGAACAAAGGATTGTTGTTTTGTCCCTATTAGCAACAGCACATCTAGTACCTTAGAGATTTTTGTCACTTCCCCAGATTACCAGAGGCATGAACCCACTATCGAGCATAAATACTAACTCTTGGAGTTTCTAGCATCTACTTGGCCAAGATAGCTACTAACAACGGAAAGCATGGAAGATCTCAAATAACAAAGACATGATAGAATCAATAATCAATATGAAATAGCATCTCAATTTCCATCGGATCACCGCAAACACAACATGTATGAATTACAAATAGATGATCTTGATCATGAACGGATCTCACAAGATCTAAACATGAAAGAAAAAAGGAGGAGAAACCAGCCATCTAGCTACTACATGGATCCGTAGTCCAAGGATGAACTACTCACGCATCACACCGGAGGCTTGCATGGTGATGAAGAAGGCCTCCAGGGTGAATTCCCCTCTCCGGCAGGGTGTCGGGAAGAGCTTTAGATCCCTCCCGATCTAGGGATAGAGATGACGATGGCTACAGACTCTTTCGTGGATTTTTGATTGGGTACTTAGGGTTTTCGTCCCGAGCGCATCTTATAGTCGGAAGGGGAGGCCAAGGGGGTGCCTAGGCTGGCCACACCACCCCCTGGAACGGGCCAGGCCTGGCCACACGGCCAGGTGGTGTGGACACCCTCTGGCCCCTCTCCGTCTCGTATTCTGGCACTTGATCACTTCCAGAAAAATAGGCACTTTGGCTTTTGTCCCGTCCAATTCGGAGAATATTCATTTTCTGACTTTCCTGGAACCAAAAACAGCAGAAAATAGGCAGCTGGCACTGTTGCTCTTGTTAATAGGTTATTCCACGAAATCATATGAAAATTACTCCAAAGTTGGAACAAAACACAAGAAAGTGGATAAAACCAAGCATGGAACATCAAAAATTATAGATACATTTGCAATGTATCAATATCAACAAGGATTTGACATATTGTGAAGTGCCCATTCGTATCTCGGAAGAAGCTTACAGAACCACCAGGACGTGGAGTATCAAATTTCTCAATATCCATTGGAGCAACCATACCGAAGAAGAAGCCACCTGGGAGCGGGAAGATTACATTAGGATAGAGTTCCCAGATCTCTTTAGTTCCTAGTTTTCTTTCGTAAATCTCGGGACGAGATTTTGTTTAAGGGGGGAAGGTTTGTAGCATCCTAAAACTTAATCCAAGGTTAATCAAGATCAAATCTACCCAATTTAGGGCTAACAAAAACTTTTCCATTTAAAATAATTAAGCATTCATATGTGTGTGCATTTAAATTAGGAGTTGTTTTGAATTGCCATGTTTGAGTGATCCATTGGTTGTAAAATGATTCTAAGGTGAATTAAACATCATCTAGATCATTCCCAAACAAATCCTAAAGAAAAAGAAATAAAAAAGAATAAAATTAGGAAATGGTCATTTGTGCCATTTTAACTAACTAGGACACTCTGGGTGTTCCTAGGACTCAAATGCCAACAGAGACAATTGTGGTTCTTTGCACCCCTTTCTAGTACAAGTAGTCTTGTACCAAGGCCCACTTTGTGATCTCCCAAAATCATTCAAACTCTAATTTTAAATGACATTTGAAAATTGAATCTAGTGTATGTATCAAGATCACACTTTCAAAAACCACTCAAATGAACTCCATTTTAAAATCCCAAGCAAACCTAGATGCTTAACTATAAGATACATCACTCCACCAAACATCAACTCAAAATTCAAACAAAAGTTTCTTGCGGCCATTGATCGAACACCTTGTAAGCAGAATCATTATGGCATAACAATTACTGTTTTGGAGCTAATATTGTCGAGCCATTTGGTGTGCATTGATCACCCTGGTCTCCCCCAGGTCCAACCAGACCAAAACCAACCCTAGCTCTAGCCCTTGGCGCCAGTGCCATGCCGCCCTGACGCCATGATCGCCGGCCAAGCGTGCACCAGCCATAGGAGACCACCAGCCTCTCTCCGCCGCTCCAGGAAGCAAGGCGTGACCTCACTGCCTCCCACGGTCTACCCCTCGATCAACCCCATCCACTGGACCACCCCGCAGCATCGCTGCCCTTTCTCTTTGTGTCGTGCGCAGCGCACGCCAGAGCGCGATCGCTGCCAGCACGCCACAGACCAAGCCTCGACACCAAATCACGCACGCAACTCCACCTTGAACCCAGCAACCCGCCAGACACGGCTGTGCACCGCCGCGCGACCCAGAGTTGCCATGATCACCGTCGAGCACCGCGTCTGTCTCCTAGAGCGTGTGAAGCCCCCGACCACATGCCACCGCCCCTAGCCACGCCATTGCGCCATAGCTGACCGCCAGCAGACCGCCCACCATCTTCCTACCTCGCCCACGCCGGTAGCCCTCTGTACCACACTCGCCGGAGACGCCAGCCCACACCCGTCGATCCTCTCGTCGAGCCAATATAAGGAGGCCACCCCAGCACCATCTCTTCACATCATTCCACTCCCCTCTCTCCACTGACCATTTCCCCTCTCTTGCCAGAGCTGCTCGAGCCGCCGTTCGCCGGAATTCCACCGGAGGTAGCCGCTGTAGAGGAGGAGAAGTCCCCGTCGATTTCGTCCACCTCAGCCCCTGCCGCGACTTCGCATGAGCTCGCTGTCGGTGTCCAGTTCATTCGCCTGCCTCTCCGCACTAGCTGGAGCTCTGGTACGTCCCCGGTAGACCCCCACCGACTGTTTAGGGTTCGGTCTCGCCAGCGACTAGTCCGTCGTCAATGACGATCGTGAACCGTCGATCTGCGTTCTAATCGTGTGACCCAGATCGCCCCGTACCGCTTCGGGTTTTATGTTCCACTGACATGCGGGACCATCATGTTAGTCGCCCTCTGCGCCGCTGAGCGTTACTGGGCCGGCCCATTCATATTAGGTTTTTCTATTTAGACTTAAAATCAAATCTGTCCCTTAGTTCAAAAATCAATTCAAAGAGTTTTACAAATCCAAATGGACTGATTCCAATTTTTTTGGAAAGGTAATGAAAATATCTATTTAAGACAATTGGATTTAAATCTTTTAGAGTTCGAGATCTCTCATAGTAAAAACAACAAGACAGAAGTATTTCCACATTTAAACATTTTTCTAAAATCAACCATAATAGATTTTGAGTTGATTCCAATTCTCAAAAATCACATTTAACCATAAATATATGAATATGTAATAATATTAAGGTTTGCATGCAGTGAGTTTGGACTAGTACCAAAATAATGCTATATAGGCATTTCTAGTCACTTTAAATCATTAAATATTAAACTTAAACTTATTAAAATGTGATCCAACCTTTAAATCACATTGACATATGTTAGAATATGTGGTGATGACATGTGTCCACATGATCCCATATTTTATTTGGAGAATATTAAATCTTAGTTAATTTCAATGAGTAGAAATTACTTTTCTCAAATAAAAGGAATGAAGCTAGTTAATTAAACCTTGTGATGCTTGTGAGGATAATAGATCATCAAATGTGTGCCTTAGTGTGCTAAGTAGACTAGTTAAGCTTTGTTTCGTGATTGTGTATCCCGTATGTATTTATAGACGATTGTACCGACCAAGCTTTCGAGGAGGAGGAGTTCTACCAAGAGGAAGAGGAAGAAAACTTCAACCACTGCACCAACCAAGGCAAGCCATCATTAAAAATGCAAGATACACCTTGAAAACTAGATAACCTAAGTAAATGCATTAGGCATGCTTTGGCTATACCTTTGGACTTATACCTACTCCAAATGTTATTTACAAGCTTTACTTTCTTTACTTAACCAAAATCCTTTACTTGTTTGAAGGTAGCATAAAAAGTATAAAACTTGACCTATCTAGATAAACTTAGATGTCATTCTATGGCATGAGATTGATCTTAGCATCCCATATTAGTGAAAATATTAACTTAGTAGTTTAGAGCTAAACTAGAACTTGAGTCACTTTAGAAGGGAATACTTGGTGAAAATGAATTGTGAAAACCTTGGAATGATGAGTCATTCTATTGAGATGTTTTGACATGTGTTGAGAAACACAAATGGTTTATGATGATGAAAATGTTGCGGCATGAGCCTTAGCCCTTTTACAAAACTGATGGTTGGGTTCG
Organism: Avena eriantha; assembly: GCA_910589775.1. NCBI lineage: Eukaryota > Viridiplantae > Streptophyta > Magnoliopsida > Poales > Poaceae > Avena > Avena eriantha. The sequence continues at coordinate 392,640,043 of OU342744.1, read as the reverse complement.
GATGCGATACCATTCCAATTTTACCGTACAACCACAATACCTGAATTGGGTAAGGCTTAGCCGGAAGTTTATATGCATTACTATTATTTCCCTCGCGGCAGAGGTTTGAGTTGAGGCTACCTCTCAATGTTGTCCACCTATGCGGTGCCCAAGATGACAGATGGTCATGGTTGGGAGGCCATGCTCATAGGAGAGGTGCTTAAACTATTTGATTATCTGCATACTAAGTATGATGATTCTGGGTTATCCCTGACATATGTATCGAATCTTGTGGTGAAAGTGTACCACCTCTGCAGAGTGTCAAACTATTTGAATAGCCGTGTCCGTAGTTATGGACAGCTGGCGTGGCCATACTGTTCCGTTGTTAGAGGTTTTCAAAATGACTTATGATATGAATGATGAATCTTGACTTGATCACAACAGGGTTGTGACTATGACACTAGCTTTCGAACTTAAGTGATTCTAGAACTTTATTTTATCTTTCTTTGTTTCTGAACTTAGCTTAGGTTTCAAACTTAACTTTACAAATAAACCTAGAGTTAGCATTTCCCACTAGAACTACCTTACTTATTAGTGATAGTTTGCGAGTATTTAAAGAGTACTCATGGCTTTTGTCCCTGGCTATTACTATGGCCAGACTATGAAGGAGACTACCAAGATGAAGGACAGTAGGACAACTATGATAACTAGGACTATCTTCCATCGTCAGCATTGCCTGTGACCCTAAAGATGGACCCCACCGCTACGCTTATTATTTATTCCGCTGCTTGTTGTATTAAGACTGGATCATGAGATCCTTTATTCGTGTAAGACCTTATTATGGTTTGTAATGGATGATGTACTGTGATATCCAATCTGTTATGTCTCGCAAAAATGGTAATCCTAGGATTCCGATGTATGGTATAACAGGCATCTGGGATTAAAAATCCGGGTGTTGACAACATCATACTTTATGTCGATGGTCCCGTATCCAAGAATTTGCATGGTGAAAAATTTGGCCATATTTTGAAAGCAATCAAAGAGGAAGTAGTATGAAGAGTAGGGCCCAATCATCTGCTCTGTCAAGGAGCCGAACCTGACAGTTTTCTTTGCTAAATTTTATAGTCCTTTATGCTAAATGTGTGGACCTCAATGTAATTTTATCTTTTTAGGTCCTTGATGTAAAATGTACTCCCAAAATCCATGCAAAATTCTAACCAAAAAGTATAAGTGGTGAAATTTAAACGAATTTAAGCTTAGTTGTCAACGAGTATGAAATTTCTTGGATTTCAAGCCGAACGACCAAGGTGAAGGCCATATCAACATCATAATTTATGGTGATGATCCCATCTCCAAGAATTAGCATCCTGGTAGATTTGGACATATTTTGAAAACAATCGAAACGGAAGTAATATGAAGAGTATGGCTCGATTAGCTCCTCTCCCGAGAAGGAGCTGTACACGACTGTTTTCCTTGCTTATTTTTAGGGGCGTGCTAAATGTATGGACATCGATGTAATTTCCCTTTTTTGGGTCCTTCATGTAAAATGTACTTCCACCGCCCGTGTAAAATTCCAACCTAAAAGTGTAAGTGGTGAAATTTAGACGATTTTAAGCTTACTTGTGAACGAGTATGAACATTCTTGGATTTCAGTCGAATGACCAAGGAAAAGGCCATTTAAACATCATACTTTATGCTGATGATCCCGTATCAGGGAATCTGCATGGCAACAATATTGGCCATATTTTGAGAACAATCGAAGAGGAAGTAGTATGAAGAGTTTGGCTCAGATCAGCTGATGTCTAGAGAAGGAGCCGAAGTAGAAAGTTTTCCTTTGTAGGTTCCTTTGTGCTAAATGTATGGACCTCGATGTAATTTTCCCTTTTTTAGGTCCTTGATGTAAAATGTACTCCCGCCGACCGTGTAAAATTCTAACCTAAAAGTAAGTGCTGAAATTTAAACGAATATAAGCTTAGTTGTCAATGAGTATGAACCATATTCTTGGATTTTCAAGACAAACGGCCAAGGTCAAGGCCATATCTACATCATACTTTATGCATATGATCCCATATCCCAGAATTTGCATGCCGACAAATTTCGCCATATTTTGAAAACAATGGAAGATGAAGTAGTATGAAGAGTATGTATCGATCAGCTGCTCATTAGAGAAGGAGACGAACCCGACTATTTTCCTTGCTTAATTTAAGGGTCCTTTGTGCTAAATGTATGGACCTCAATGTAATTTTCCCTTTTTTAGTTCCTTGATGTAAAATGTACTTCCATGCCCGTGTAAAATTCTAACCTAATAGTGTAAGTGGTGAAATTTTGACGATTTAACCTTACGTTTCAACGAGTATGACCATTATTGGATTTCAAGCCGAACAACCAAGGTTAGGGCCATATCAACATCATACTATATGGTGATGATCCAATATGAGAGAATTGGCAGGGCCACAAATTTAGCCATATTTTGAAAACAATCGAAGAGGAAGTAGTATGTAGAGCTAACCTCAGATCAGCTGATATCTTGAAAACAATCAAAGATGAAGGAGTTTAACTAGAAAATTTTCCTTTTAGGAAGCTTTATGATAAATCTATGGACCTCAATGTATTTTATGCTTTTTTCAGGTCCCTGATGTAAAATGTTCTCTGACCAAGCGTGTAAAAATCTAACCTAAGACTAAGTGGTGAAATTTAAACAAAATTAAGCTTAGTTGTCAATGAGTATGAACCATTATGGGATTTCAAGATGAACGACCAAGGTCATAATCCCATATCCAAGAATTTGCATGCCGACAAATTTTGCCATATCTTGAAAACAATCGAAGATGAAGTAGTATGAACAGTATGGCTTGATCAGTTCCTCTCTAGAGAAGGAGCCAAACCCGAATGTTTTCCTTTCTTAATTTAAGGGTCATTTGTGCTAAATGTCTGGACCTCGATGTAATTTTCCTTTTTTTAGGTCCTTGATGTAAAATGTACTTCCACACATGTGTAAATTTCTAACCTAAATGTGTAAGTGGTGAAATTTCAATGATTTTAAGGTTACTTGTCAACGAGTATGACCATTATTAGATTTCAAGCCGAACGACCAAGGTCGAGGCCATATCAACATCATACTTATGGTGATGATCCCATATGAGAGAGTTTGCATGGTAACAAATTTGGCCATTTTTGAAAAAAATCAAAGAGGAAGTAGTATGTAGAATTTGGCTCAAATCAGCTGATCTCTCAAAAAGGAGTCGAACTAGAAAATTTTCCTTTTAGGGAGCTTTATGATAAATATATGGACCTCTGTGTATTTTTTGCTTTTTTCAGGTCCCTGATGTAAAATGTACTCCGACTAACTGTGTAAAAATCAAACCTAAAAGTTAGTGGTGACATTTAAACGAAATTAAGCTTAGATGTCAATGAGTTTGAAACATTCTGGGATTTCAAGATGAACGACCAAGGTCATGATCCCATATCCAAGAATGTGCATGCCGATAAATGTGGCCACATCTTGAACACAATTGAAGTTGAAGTAGTATGAAGAGTATGGCTCAATCAGCTATTCTCTTGAGAAGGAGCCAAACCCGACTGTTTTCCTTGCCAAATTTTGGATACCTTTGTGCTAAATGTATGGACCTCGATGTAATTTTCCCTTTTAGGTCCTTGATATAAAATGTACTTCCATGCGTGTGTAAAATTCTAACCTAAAAGTGTAAGTGGTGAAATTTCGACGATTTTAGCTTACTTGTCGACGAGTATGACCATTATTGACTTCAAGCTGAACGACCAAGGTCAAGGCCATATCAACATCATACTTTATGTTGATGATCCCATATGAGAGAATTTGTTTGGCGACAAATTTGGCCATATTTTGAAAACAATCGAAGAGGAAGTAGTATGTAGAGTTTGGCTCAGATCAGCTCATCTCTTGAGAAGGAGTCGAACCAGAATTATTTCCTTTTAGGGAGCCTGAAGACAAATGTAAGGACGTCGATGTAATTTTTGCTTTTTTCAGGTCCCTCATTTGAAATGTACTCCGACCAACCATGTAAAAATCTAACCTAAAAGTAAGTGGTGAAATTTAAACGAATTTAAGCTTAGTTGTCAATGTGTATGAACCATTATGGGATTTCAAGATGAACGACCAAGGTCATGATCCCATATCCAAGAATTTGCATGCCAACAAATTTGGCCATATTTTGAAAACAATCGAAGATGAAGTAGTATGAAGAGTATGGCTCGATTAGCTACTCTCTCAAGAAGGAGCCGAACCTGACTATTTTCCTTGCTTAATTTTAGGGTCCTTTGTGCTAAATGTATGGACCTCGATGTAATTTTCCCCCTTTTGAGGTCCTTGGTGTAAAATGTACTTCCACGCCCATGTAAAATTCTAACCTAAAAGTATAAGTGGTGAAATTTCAACGATTTAATCTTACTTGTCAATGAGTATGATGATTATTGGATTTCAAGCTGAACGACCAAGGTCAAGGCCATATCAACATCATACTTTATAGTGATGATCCAATATGAGAGAATTGGCATGGCGACTAAAATTTGGCCATATTTTGGAAACAGTCGAAGAGGAAGTAGTATGTAGAGCTTGGCTCAGATCAGATGTTCTCTCGAGAAGGAGTCTAACTAGGAAATTTTCCTTTTAGGAAGCTTTATGATAAATGTATGGACCTTGATGTATTTTTTTCTTTTTTCAGGTCCCTGATGTAAAATGTACTCCGACCAACCATGTAAAAATCTAACCTAAGATTAAGTGGTGAAATTTAAACAAAATTAAGCTTAGTTGTCAATGAGTATGAACCATTATGGGATTTCAAGATGAACGACCAAGGTCATAATCCCATATCCAAGAATTTGCATTGGCCATATCTTGAAATCAATAGAAGTGGAAGTATTATGAAGAGTATGGATTGATTAGTTCCTCTCTAGAGAAGGAGCCAGACCCGAATATTTCCTTGTTTAATTTAAGGGTCCTTTGTGCTAAATGTCTGGACCTCGATTTAATTTTCCTTTTTTAGGTCCTTGATGTAAAATGTACTTCCACACACGTGTAAAATTCCAACCTAAAAGTGTAAGTGGTGAAATTTCGACGATTTTAAGCTTACTTGTCAACGAGTATGACCATTATTAGATTTCAAGCCGAACGACCAAGGTCAAGGCCATGTCAACATCATACTTATGGTGATGATCCCATATGAGAGAGTTTGCATGGTAACAAATTTGGCCATATTTTGAAAACAATCAAAGAGGATGTAGTATGTAGAGTTTGGCTCAGACCAGCTGATCTCTCGAGAAGGAGTCGAACCAGAAAATTTTCCTTTTAGGGAGCTTTATGATAAATATATGGATCTCTATGTATTTTTTGCTTTTTTAGGTCCCTGATATAAAATGTACTCCGACCAACTGTGTAATAACCTAAAAGTTACTGGTGAAATTTAAACGAAATTAAGCTTAGATGTCAATGAGTTTGAAACATTCTGGGATTACAAGATGAACGACCAAGGTCATGATCCCATATCCAAGAATTTGGATGCCGATAAATTTGGCCACATCTTGAAAATAATCGAAGATGAAGTAGTATGAACAGTATGGCTCAATCTGCTATTCTCTTGAGAAGGAGCCGAACCCGACTGTTTTCCTTGCCTAATTTTAGATACCTTTGTGCTAAATGTATGGAACTCGATGTAATTTTCCCTTTTAGGTCCTTGATGTAAAATGTACTTCCATGCCTGTGTAAAATTCTAACCTAAAAGTGTAAGTGGTGAAATTTTGACGATTTTAGCTTACTTGTCAACGAGTATGACCATTATTGGATTTCAAGCCGAACCAGCAAGGTCAAGGCCATATAAACATCATACTTTATGTTGATGATCCCATATGAGAGAATTTGCATGGCGACAAATCTGGCCATATTTTAAAAACAATCAAAGAGGAAATAGTATGTAGAGTTTGGCTCTGATCAGCTGATCTCTCGAGAAGGAGCCGAACCAGAAATTTTTCCTTTTAGGGAGCCTTAAGACAAATGTAAGGAAATCGATGTAATTTTTGCTTTTTTCAGGTCCTCATTTAAAATATACTCCGAGCAACCATGTAAAAATCTAACCTAAAAGTAAGTGTTGAAATTTAAATGAATTTAAGCTTAGTTGTCAGTGAGTATGAACCATTATTCAAGATGAACGACCAAGGTCATGATCCCATATCCAAGAATTTGCATGCCGACAAATTTGGCCATATTTTGAAAACAATTGAAGGTGAAGTAGTATGAAGAGTATGTCTTGATTAGCCATTCTCTCAAGAAGGAGCCAAACCCGACTGTTTTCCTTGCTTAATTTTAGGTTCCTTTGAGCTAAATATATAGACCTCGATATAGTTTCCCCCTTTTGAGGTCCTTTGTGTAAAATGTACATCCATGCCGGTGTAAAATTCTAACCTAAAAGTGTAAGTGGTGAAATTTCTATGATTTAACCTTACTTGTCAACGAGTATGACCATTATTGGATTTCAAGCCGAATGACCAAGGTCAAGGACATATCAACATCATACTTTATGGTGATGATCCACATATCCAAGAATTTGCATGGCGACAGATTCGGCCATATTTTGAAAACAATCGAAGAGGAAGTAGATGAATAGTATGGCTCGATCAACTTCTCTCTCAAGAAGGAGCTAAACCCAACTGTTTTCTTTGCTCAATTTTAGGGTCCTTTGGGCTAAATGTATGGACCTCAGTGTAATTTTTCCCTTTTTAGGTCCTTGATGTAGAATGTACTCCCACCGACCGTGTAAAATGCTAACCTAAAAGTAAGATGTAAAATGCTAACCTAAAATTATTGGATTTCAAGCTGGACGACCATAAGGTCAAGGCCATATCTCTACATCATACTTTATGCTCATGATCCCATATCCAAGAATTTGCATGGCAACAGATTCGGACATATTTTGAAAACAATCGAAGAGGAAGTAGTATGAAATGTAGGGCTCGATCAGCTTCTCTCTCGAGAAGGCGCCAAACTCGACTGTTTTCTTTGCTCGGTTTTAGGGTCCTTTGTGCTAAATGTATGGACCTCAATGTAATTTTCCCTTTCTAGGTCCTTGATGTAAAATGTAATTCGACCGCCCGTGTAAAATTCTAACCTAAAAGTAAGTGGTGAAATTGAAACAAATTTAAGCATAGTTGTCAATTAGTACGGAAAATTCTTGGATTTCAAGATGAATGACCAAGGTCAAGGCCATATCCACATCATACTTTATGCTTATGATCCCCGTATCCAAGAATTTGCATGCCGAAAAATTTGGCCATATTTTGAAAACAATCGAAGATATTAAAAACAAAAAATAATCAATTTCAATTTTTCAAGTGATAGGAATTTATTTTCTGAAAAGCAAGTCGGAATAATTTATTTCCTTTTTCTATTAAAAAATAAAGAGGGATAACAGACTACGAGCACAGAAGAGGCAATGAGAGAGCTGCGGAGAGGTGGATTTGAAGGCAGTGCGATGTCAGAGTAAAGCTGGGATGGGTTCCTGACACGAGATACAAGGTATAGTGGGTAGAGTAAATTTCAGGATCTTTACAATATATGCATGCAAAACAAATTGTGTTTTCTATCTCCTTCAGTCCCTCATCACCACCCACACCGCGGCCGGCTGATCTCTCCCTCGTCCACAACGTGGCGCTGCGGACGCGTGTCGACCATTGACATGCCTTCTGTCAGCGGCTTCGTGTCTATGTCTGGCATGTTCGTCAGCTGCGTTGGTGCGAACCATTTGGGTCCTTGGAGGCAAAAGGTATTACTACTATAATAGAGTAGCAATTCAAACTTTCCCGGTTTTAAAATTTCACTCCCTTCACAAACATCGGGGGGGGGTATTCAATAGATCGCCATTTGCAGTACTTCTAGTAGTACAGGGTATAGTGAGTAGTACCAAAAGGAACTTTTTTTGACGATAGTACCAAAAGAAACTTCATTAAACCTTTAACATAACAACATGAGTTTACATATATAGGACTCGCTGCTGAACTAGTGAAGGTTCGGCTCCTCCTAGCACCTAGTCAGCGCCACCAGCAGCAACTCATTAGACATAGGCACCAATGACAGCTCCAACGACAGATCCGGCTCCTGACTCATTGGACCTCCTGAGCCATCGGCGGCACCTCCGGATAAGGAGGCGGCACCTACGGAGCCATCGACAGCTCTGGGAGGACACTATGGATGAAGTTACCATTGTTGGGGAACCAGTTCTAGTAGTTTGGTGAAAATGTTGGCACTAGTGAACACCACCATCTCGCAGCCGCAGTGGAAGGCCTGGCCGTAGAAGAGATGGGCGTCCCCAACTTGACCTTCAACATCTCGTCCAGATTATCATAGAGGCCATACATCTGGTACTTGCGGCGACCATACCCAGCATCGAGGAAGGCGCACGCCAGCTGCCACGTTGTTCTCCGTGGGTAGAAGGCCCAAATGTGCAGGGCATTGTCCTCTTGTGTGGCGATGTCGGGGTCTTTGCGCTTCGGTACGATGGGTGGCAGTCGGAAGGTTGCCATGGATAACAGACAAGGACAAAGATGGTTGCTAGAAGCGGGGGAGATGGCTTGGTGCAGGGAAGGGAGGGATTAAATAGGAAGGAGGTGATCCAAGATTAATGTGGCAGATTACCGCAGCAAGGGGACAATCAATGTCGTTGATGAAGCCGATGCGTGTGGCAAATATCGATGACGATGACTAGGGTAAGCGATTGGACGGAATGCTGACTCTGCTTCCTGCACTCGATGGACCAGTCATAATTTTGTGGTGCGTCCAAGGCGACCGCGACATCCCCAATCTGTGGGCCCTACGTGGATGACTGATTTGATGGGTGAAAACAAATTCATAAAGTGATCTCTTTCCTATTAAAATATGGTGGTTATGAGGGGAGCTCAAAAATTTATAAATTTGATCGACATCTATAAAGTATGGGTATAGTAGGTTCTTGTATTTGTATCATGTATAACTCAATGTTGATTAGCTATACCTAATATACTTGAAAATTTTGGTAACATGGTCTACAAATACGATTAAGAATATTCTAGAATGATGGAGAACTATGTTTTGAGGTTTGTGCATAGTGCCTATTGTGCTAAAGACTATCAATAGTATCTTTTAGATGCTAGAATGAAAAAGAAGATCCAATGGCTGGCAATGTTTGGATTCATAAGTCTTGATCCAATGCTCAATATTCGAAGTTATTCGTTGAGCGTTGGATCAAGACTCGTGAATCCCAACATTGTCAGCCTTTGGATCTTCCTTTTTATTCCATCATCTAGAAGATCGATAGTCCTAATTGATAGTCTTTCTTATCTTATCTTATAATAACACTATATAGTCTAGAAATAACTTTGAATATTGACCATTATTGGATCAAGACTCGTGAATACCAACATTGCCAGCCGTTGGATCTTCTTTCCATTTTATATCACCGAGAAGATGTTGTTGATAGTCTTTATTTTCTCTTATCTTACCACTATTCTTACCACTATATAGTGTACGAATAACTTACTAGTACTAGTCAAAGGCACATGCTACACACGTATTTATATTGTATGAAATGTAATTTATTAACAAACATTAAGTTCTTTTTTACCAACAGTCTTTGTTAGAGGAAAAAGACATATATTAATTCTACTAGTAAGTTGCACATGCCTTGCACGTGAGACTTAGATAGTAGACGTATGACATATCATCACTATATAAAATTATAATTGGTAAAGCATAAAAAATTATAAATTTGATCAACATCTATAGAGTATGGGTGTATATTTGGTCCTTGTACTTTGTATCATCATGTAGAAGTAAAATATTATTAGCTACCTAACACATGATTTTTTTATAACATGATCTAGAGAAACAAGGGAGAAGATTCTAGTATGATGGAGAAGTGTATTTTGTGGTTTGTGTATAGCATTCATTATGCCGAAGACTATCAATAGAACTTCTAGATGCTAGAATGGAAAAGAAGATCCAACGGCTAGAAGTGCTAGGATTTGCAAGTCTTGATCCAATGGTCAACATTCAAATTTATTCGTACACTATATAGTGGTAAGATAAGATCATGTAGAAGTCAACGATTATTAGCTACGAGGGAGAAGATTCTAGTATGATGGAGAAGTGTGTTTTGAGGTTTCTGCATAGCATTCAGTATACTAAAGAATATCTATAGAATCTTCTAGATGCTAGAATGGAAAAGAAGATCCAACGGTGGGAAATATTTGGATTCGCAAGTCTTGATCCAATGGTCAGATTTCAATGTTATTCGTACAGTATATAGTGGTTATATCTCTACTACTATAATGGAGCAGTTTTGAATTGGATCCATAGCACCAATCCTGACCGTTGGGATGTTAGATCCAGTGGTTCAGAGAAGCTAGATTCGTTTTGAATAGTACCTAGAGAAAACTCCACCATGCATGTTATAGAACCATCATGTCACCACCCCTAAAATTTCATAGCATAGTAGGATGTATTCTCTCTACTACTATAATGGAGTAGTTTTGAATTGGATCCATATCACCAATCCTAACTGTTGGGCTGCTAGATCCAATGGTTCAGAGTAGCTAGATTCGTGCTGAATACTACGTACCTAGAGAAAACTCCACCATGTTCTAGAACCATCATGTCACCACCCCCAAAATTTCATAGCACATTAGGCTGTATTCTCAATATGTGTAGATAGTTATTATTAATAGACTTAATGTATGCATTTTTTCTCTAACAAGACAATTGGTTAATAACAACTTAATATTTGTTAAATCACATTTCATACATTAGAGAAAAAAATGCATGAATTAAGTCTATTAATACTAACTATCTACACATATTGAGAATACAGCCTATTGTGCTATGAAATTTTGGGGGTGGTGACATGATGGTTCTAGAACATGGTGTAGTTTGCTCTAGGTACTATTCAACACGAATCCAGCAACTCTGAACCATTGGATCTAATAGCCCAATGGTCAAGATTGGTGCTATTGATCCAATTCAAAACTACTCCATTATAGTAATAGAGATTAATAATAAATATCTAGACATATTGAGAATACATCCTACGATGCTATGGATTTTATTAGGGAGGGGTGTGTCATGATGGTTCTAGAACATGGTGGATTTTGCACTATGTACTATTCAATATGAATCCAGCTACTCTGAACCATTGGATCTAACACTCCAACGGTCAGGATTGATGCTATGTATCCAATTCAAAACTGCTCCATTATAGTAGTAGAGATAGAGATATATAGTGTATAGATAACTGAATATTGACCGTTGAATCATCTCCCGTGAATCCCAACATTGCTGCTAGCTGTTGGATCCTCTTTTCCATTCCATCACCTAGAAGATACTATTGATAGTCTTTCTTTTCATATCTTACCACTAATATATATAGTATACGCCAGGATAACTTTGAATATTGGCCATTGAATCATGACCCATGAATCCAAAAAAATTGATGCTAGTTGTTGGATCGTCTTTTCCATTCCATCATATAGAAGATACTATTGATAGTCTTTGTTATCTTATCTTATCTAACCACTATATAATGTACAGATAACTTTGAATATTCACCGTTGGATCAAGACGCACGAATCCCAACATTTTCATTCGTTGGATCTTCTTTTCCATTTCCGCATCGAGAAGATATACTATTGATAGCCTTTCTTTTCTTATATTACCACTATTATATATAGTATAGAGATAACTTTGAATATTGGCCATTGAATCATGACCTGCGAATTCCTAAAGTCCTACTAGTTGTTGGATCCCTTTTCCATTCCATCACCTAGAATATACTATTGATAGTCTTAGTTATCTTATCTTACAACTATATAGTGTACGAATAACTTTTAATATTGACCATTGGATCAAGACTCGTGAATCCCACCATTGCCAGCTAATGAGGGGTTAACTCATCAATGCCCATCGTAGATGGACTTAGGTTTGAGGAAGTGGGGAGCACTGGAGGCATCGATCAGCTAGCAAACAAGCACATAGGGATGCAAGGTTTACCTAGGTTCAGGCATTGTAGAGGACCCTACTCCTGCTTTTATGCTCTTGGAATTATCGAGGAGTCGAAATTGACAGGGGTGCGCAGATGCAATCTGGCGATGGTGTGGAAACTAGGGTTGCGGATTGTCCTCCTCGCCGCCCCTCCTAGCCTTTATAAAGATAGGCTAGGTCTCGGGATAGCAGGTGAGTCGGCTACATATTAGGGTTTTCCCTTTAAACTTCTATCTTAAGTTTGCCATGTGGTGCAAGCAGTCGGAGTCTCCTGGGTCACCCAAATCTTGGCTGGACCTAGCAACGTCATGGGCTTCTTCATGCTGGACCGTATATACCAAGCACGATTACCTTTAAGGTATGCCCATGTTAGTAGCCCACGAGTGTACGGTTGAATCGAAGATTCGAGTGGAGACTTATGAAGCATTCGAATTGACAATCGAGCATGTTTTCGAGTGCTCTAATTTGTTTCATATGTATTGTTGGTATACGTGCCTGATTCATCCGATGTACCGGGACCAGTTAACTTCCTTAGGGCAAAACAACGCAATCTACTCAAACTCGAGTCCCGGGACTGGAATTCAGAAAAGTGCTAGCGTAATTCGACTCAGGTCGTGGAGGTCTTATAGAACCGAATCCTAGTGTATAAGTGTGAGCACTCGACGCGTCCGACATGGCTTATTTCATCGTACCTCCAGGCATAGATTATTTTTGGTAGAGCACAGCAGGTGCATTACCAGGCCTTCTTCAGGTCTTATCTTCACACTGCAAGCGTGACATCCGAATTTTGTCATCACGGAGATGATTCGGGCGGCCCAGAAGACGTAGTCACTTTGGAGGGAAAATATGAGGCGGGGTTGCCAATACTTTCAAGTGTGGACGCAGTTAACACACATTTGTATATATATATATAAAGAAATCATAGGGTGCGTGGCCAGTGCTCCCTATGGGAGTAGCTCCTGAGTGCCTATTCGAGTCATAGACTCGAGTGGAGACTATAAATACTTTGCGACAGCTGTTGTCTTTTTCTTGTTTCAGTCGAATATGCTTCCAGCGCTCCCTATGGGAGTAACCCTGAGTCCACAGTCAAATCATTGATTTGAGTGAAGGATTTTGAGATGAAAAAAAATTGTCATAATGCTTGGAAGTCTATAAAGTTCATCGGGTGCTTGGCTAGCGCTCCTATTAGGAGTAATCCCCGAGTGCTGGGTCGAGTCAAAGACTCGAGTGAGGACTAGAGAAGTTAGAAGGAGCTCTTGTTGTAAGTAAATACAACAGGAGCACCTTCTAACTACTCTAGTCCTCACATATCCATCCCATAGGGAGCATGACTCTGAAGTCTAATAACTCTTTGAACTAAATACTGAAATAGTAATACCAAATAATGTTCTAAGTAACAAGATAAAATGTGAGTTTTGTGTATAAGATATTTTTGGGTTTTCAAATAAGTGAACAATAAGTAAACTAAAGTTGTAAGTAAACAAGAGCATGCAAGTATGATTACGAAAGTCTGATGATGGAAAGAGTTCTTAGGGAGTAGTAGATCCACCACTAGTAATGAGAAAGAGTGATCAAAATTATTATAATGAATAAGACCATTTATGATATGTGCGGGAGGAGCTGCATATATGGACGAATAGCCAGCAACCGATGCACCCATCATCCTCATATCCACATCAGACAATAACCGACAACCATCGTGTTACTATGCTATTAAGGGATTTCTCCCGTGGCATGGACATGGCTTGATGAGTTATCCTTGATTCCCCAAGTTAGTACGTAAAGAATGACAACTACTTTATAGTCAGAATAAGTGCTATCATCCTTCCGTCTACCAACAAGTAATCCCCTTCATCAAGTCCCCGCAAGAGGAAAATATTAAGGAGGTCTACAACTCCCAACATCAAGATGGAGACAATTAACATAGACACATAATGAATAATATCACATCATAATTTTTATCTCAATTCAATCTCATACTATGGTTTATCCATCTCCCCAAGAACAAAGGAAATCAACATCATGGATTAAATATGGATGAAGGATGATGATACAATTGAGAACAAGTGCAAATCCAAGATTCAGTCTGGGATTACAACAAGTAACCAAAGGTGATCCATGATGGAGACATTGTTGATGATGATGGCGATGTAGATCGATGTGGAGGCCTTGAAGATCCTAGTCCCTTCTCCTCTTGTGTGATGGTGATGGTGTTGATCTGTTTGGAGGCAGCTATGGCGGTAGCACGGCGGCAGGGCTCTGCCGTGGAGGATATGGCTTGGTGGCTCTCACTTGGGTCCTCCCTCCTTTATATATGCCTTCGGGGTGCCCTAGGGTCCCCCCAATACCTTCATATGACTTAGGGAACGTACTGGACCTTTTCTGGGGTCAAATCCAATCGTTTGTGACCTTTTTGGCAACTATACGGGTGGAGCTATACGACCAAAAAAATAGCTCCGGCCGTATAGTTTCTCGTTAAACCATCTATCCCCTTTAGTATTTTGGCCACCATTTCTTCATACGAACTCTGTTTTGGGTGCTCTTGGGATCGTTGAGTTCGTATCCTCACTTTTTCAACCTCTCAAATGGCTAAGTCTGGTCCCTGCAGCTCCTCCATATTATGCTCTCTTTGTTCCTTTTGCCTTTGTTTTATCCATACTCATCATCAACACCTACACACATGTCATAGACAAGGAAAAGTGATAAATTCTACCTAAACTACTAAATGTGCAAAGCTCATGTGAAAGTAAATGAGAAGTACAAATCATGCATATAAGGCATAGCTATACCTGGAAGAAACATGATATGAGAGATAAATGGCACAATTTATATGGCTAAAAGAGGTGGTACTTCATAGCCATCAACTTCCCCAAGCTAGACCTTGCTCGTCCCCGAGCGGGAAGGGTCGATAATAAATTAATGGTTGTGAAACAGATTCTCATTTGAAATCAATGCCTTGCATCCTTATTTCTTTTACAAGCTCGAAGAGAGAAAAAATGTATTCATACAAGGCAACACAAGCTCAGTTATAAAGACCACTAAAGATTCGTCAAAACATATATGCTCCATGTCAACAGTGAATCTACTTGCAGACAAACTTGTGATCGTCTTATTGCACCTTTTGTATAACTTTTCATATCATTATTATATTTTTTATGAGGCAAAACTTAGTCACAACTAGATGTCAAGCATAAATAGGAATAAAGCTACCCAATCATGTCATCTAGTTAAGGCTCTCAGTTATTGAACTTTCATAAAGTTTATCTCTTAGTGACGAGATTTATGCCAAAAGGAAATGCGAGATCATGTCAAAAGAAGCATAGTATTAGAGTGTCTCATTTGGTCATCCACATCAATGAATCATGGCTATCAAACACTCATTTTCTATTCTTTGTCTTTCTAAAACTTCAGTTCCTCAGTAATGAGATCATGCCAAAACTTAGTGTGTTTAATCAGACTGTACAGGCTAGGAATGGATACTCGTGACAATTACCAAGGTTTCCCTTCTCGGTATAGTGATTTCTCATAACGGTCAAAAGAGCATTCCCTCTTTCGCTTTGAACACGAGCCCATGAGAATACCAATGCATACCCAAATATAGCATTTATGCTACATATGTTGGGAAACTCATAGCCAAATTCCAAGAGTTTCCTCTTTTTTGACTGTTCAAATGCCAGTGAAGTTGTTAGCATCCCATGTTGTGCGACAGTGGTATAGACACGCATAAAGCAATATCATACTTTAATCAACTGGTCAAGATTTTGCATGCATCTCAATTACCTCTAAATATTAGTTTCTTCAAACAAATCCTTTAAAAGAGTACTATCAAGTCGATCATCACATCTATAGTGTTTGAGTATCTTTAAGGCTAAACTCTTCAGACAATTAATCAACACCTTATTTAGCATAGAACTCAAAACTTCAAAATATCATTTCCAATTGACAAATCCTTCCATAAGCAAACTATCAAGTTTATTGTTTTGAAATTATGGGGTCGAGCATAACCTATTCATATAAGACAAAGCTATTTAGTGAAACCAAAAAAAAATCAAAATATCTTGATCAAGTATTCATTAGATCGAAGTGTAGAGATTGTGGCAATATTTTCTAGAGGATCCCAAATTGTGTCACAATCTTGATAAACAATTTGGCAAGATGCATACAATATCTAAGTCAACTCCTATGGTGCCTATCATGATCAAGTGTATCTCCATATGAATACAGAACTAGACTCACTTAAACAAGCATTCAAAAATAGCGGGATACATGATTACATTAAACCTTCATCGAATATCAACATTGCATAAGACTCTACACATGCAAAAATAACCTCCCAAGCTTTGAACTTTCCAAGAACCAAACTTGAGTATATCACCAAAAGAAAAGAGAAAATATAGTTTCCAAACGAGAGTGTGATAAGTGGTTACCTCCCCAAGCTTAGTTGAAAACAAGGGTGACACACTTTACCGTTGAGGTACAAGTAACCTCTCTTTTGATGGACAAAGAACCTTTGCTTCAACATGTATCTCTAGATATGGCCAGGTGTGCCTTCCTCGAGGACCTGCTTAAAAACTAAAAAGAAAACAAAATATTTTTGTATTTTTTAAGACATGGGTTTAGCTCACAAGTGATAAAAATACAAGTCCCACTGAGTCGGTTCATCAAAAGCACCACACATAAGTCAACAAACTAGTTATAGAAGATGCCTCTCCTAGATTGTGATGAGGTGCAAGTGAAACCAGATACAAGACACGAGTGTGCAGCCCCTATGCGCTTAATAAAAGAGGGTCGAGTTGGAAGGTTTTACCAGACACTGATTGTTGAATCGTTGAACTGAAGCATCCAAGTGGCTCATGCGAGTGTTTGCATGGTTGGCCCTACTGTACACGTCGTCACACAAGGTTCAAGTCCCTACGAAAATAACACACAAAATAAAATGCATCGGTTTGGTATACGAACATAGTTCGTTTACTCCACCGATAAAAGGAAAGTAAAAAAGAAAACATGAACTTCTATAGAGAATTACAGTCTAGGAGGTTTATGAGGTAGAAATTTATTGCTTACATATGCTCAGCTTCTCTAGATCATGGGAAGCTCCCAGGTGGTGTTTCACGGTTTTTAGAAGAACAAGGAAGAAGAAAGAATAAAATTTTGAGCAATGGTTACCTTCCAGTTGGTGTTTGAAGGGTTTTCCCAACTATACGGGCGCAACTATATGGCTGGACAAAAAAGGTCATGCCGTATAGTTGGTCGTTAAACTTACTGCACCTTGGAAAAGAATTTCGACGAAGGCATCGATATCTATACGGTCGGAATTTTTATTCCCGTCGTATAGTTGGTCGTTAAACCTTCTGCATACTTTGGAAGAAATTTACAAAGGTATCAATATCTATACGGCCGGAACTATACGGCTGGTATTTTTATTCCTGCCATATAGCTGGTTGTTAAACTCTGAGAGCATATGAAAGAAAAATTGTTGATGGCAAAGATATCTATACAACCAGAACTATACGGCCGGAATTTTTATTCCCACCGTATAGTTGGTCGTTAAAATCTCTGTACATATGAAAGAAAAATTGTCGATGCAAAGATATCTATACGACCAGAACTATACGGCCGGAATTTTTATTCTTGTTGTGTAGTTGGTCGTTAAACTCTTTGTATGCATAAAAAAATTCTGTTTCTTTGAAAATTCTTTCTTAACCTGAAACTTAGCGAAACACCATGTTTTGACGGTAAAATAGCAACTTTAATTTTTGACCAACAGCAGCATGTATAAAACGGGATATAAGTACAACCGAGTTATGCAACACATAGTAATAGTAAAGTCTACCTGTTGAAAACTACAACGAGATAACTCTAATAGCAAATCATGGAAAGAATAAAAATTCCAATGCAACATGAATGCATAAAGACTCAAGAAACAAAACTAAAAAATAGACCTAATGACTTCCGGGTTGCCTCCCGGGAAGTGCTTTCTTATAACCAACTAGCCAAGATTTTCTCCATATGATTTCAATAGATAAGAGCCATAGAATTATTTATTCTTACCTCCAAAAGAGGTTTGGAGCACTTACTATTATAGCCTGGTCAAAATCTCACCCGCTTGCAGTGCATCGGAGTCTTGTAGATAGATGTGGTATTGCTCACAAATGATGATTGATGCGCCATGTGTGGTGAGCATACCTCCCTAGATAGCTTCAACAAAAGGATTAGATATTTACATGTAAAGTCGAACATTTTACCCTTGATAGCATCATCAGGATACAATTCATAGTACTCTTCTTGGGCTACACTATCACGATGAAATGGTTCATAATACTCATCTTTAGTAGCAGGGAAAAATTCAAAAGTTTCTCTATTATCTATTTCATCACCCTTGATATCAAGTTCATCAGTTCTAGGGTTATCAATCCAATCACAAAACGAAGCATCATCAACAAATGTTTCATCAAAGATGTGCTCTCCCAATACCTGCTCATTAATACGACAAAGATTTATCTCTAGTTCATCAATATTAGTGTTCTCCAAATGAGTATCTAGGCATAAAGCCTCCGCAGATAAATTATCTTTAGTTTGAACACAATAAGAATCATTACTAGAGACTAAAGCATCATAAACAAACTTATTACTAGTAGAATGATGTTTGTCCTCAACCTTACATTTTTGGTGTTCCTCCTCGTTATCCAGTGGTTCCTGCAAAATGTTAGTTTCAGGAACTATTGTTTTACATAGCTCCTTACTTTTTTATCACAAGTGCATTCCCACTAAAACATTCTTGACAATAATTGACAATATAATCCATAATATTATGATACCTTGTCAAATCCTCATTATCGCTACTTTTCATAATAATACCAATTTTCCTAAGCAGCTCATGAGACCCTTCATAAACTATGTATTCCAAGAGTTTTACATTATTCCCGTTTATGTGAGTATTGGTTGATAAAAATTCTTCAAAGATAGGAATGCATTCATAATCATAAAGCTTGTTAGGCTTACCATTATGTTGCCTCATCCCTTCGAATAAATTTGACAAATTACTAGAACAGTAATCCAATTGATCCCACATGTCCATTAGTTGCATATCCTCAAGGATTAGTGGTTCTTATTCGTGTTCATGCTCTTCTTGTGAAGGAACTTCATCCTCCTCCAATGGTATTTGCAAATCTTCTTCGTGTTCATCCTCTTCTTAGTAACACCAAGGAACACTACTTTCGATTTTTTGCAAAGAAGTAACTTTGTGCGCTATGGATTTTCTCCGTGCCTTACTCCTCATAATAAGTGTATTCTCACTAAAACTTTCATGAGAATACCAAGAAATATGTTGCAGGATTTCAGAAGCTGTTTTTATGAGAGCACTATCTTCACTATTAGTACGTGATATGACATGTATTATCAAATCATGGGAACCTTCAAAGGTAATATACTTTAATACTTCACTAGTAACATCACCATTATTATAAGAAATTGAAGATTGATTAAAGGTATCAGAGCATTGAAAACGAAAGTAGTGCCCAACTTTCATACATTGAGAACATATTATTGGATCATCTATCGTATCCGAAGAAATTAACTTTTTAGCATATTCCACTATTTGGGAATACATTTCTCTTACTGTCATATTGCTGACCAATTCTTCAAAATACTCATCCTCCTCTTGTAGTTAGGATTCCTATCCCATGTTAATAGCATCACAATATTCATAGAAAGATTCATCTTTTAGTCCCTCACCAAAGTCCCCAAAATCACTGTCTAGGCACGAATCCTCCTCAGAACAATCATCATAAGTTTGGGACTTATAGAAATCATTACTAGATAATGAGATACCGTTTGCATGCATACTATTTGTGTGTGGAAAGTTATTTTTAGAAGTAGGAGATTCAAGTGGTTGATCAAGTTGCTCCTCTTCATTCTTACTAAGATAATCCGTGAGTAGTTCAGCAATTGTCTTACCTTCCACTAGTTCAGAGGGTGCAACATCAAGTGCCACCTCTTTATTAACAACATGTTCCGGTGGTTTAGGTGGAGGCTTTTGAGTGGAGTTACCTCCACATAATCTTTTGGCGCATCCTGCAAAAGGTTAAATTCTTATGTGGCAGCTTTAATCCGCCCAACAATAAATTCATTATCATGGAAGTTATCTTGGCAATAGCAGAATATAGGGTGAACTTCTTTATAGATCATATCGAGTGGTTTACTTTCTACCTGTATATTTCTTTAAAGAAATAACAACCCTTGGAAACCAGTAAAAATCACGAATTGTAATGTGTCCTCCCTAGTAAGGCATTTAAACTCATCTCTATTATAGTCGGCTAGTTCGGCATCAAAATAATTATACTTACATTGATAATTGAGGTGATCTGGAGATCTGCAATAATCACAACATAATTGATAAGTGGCACATAATGTGGATGAATACTTGTCCATCCAAGTCAACCATTCTTTTAATATGCCTTGCCTCTTATGAATATCTCCCAAAGTCCTTTTCTTTGACTCCTCCATTGTAGATTTCATCTGTTGAAAGGTAGTTATCTCGGAAGACATGATTAGTAAGAAATTTTTTTATGGGTTTTTGGTTTGTAAACAAAAGCAAAAATACAAATGCAGCAAATAAAGAAAGCTTAAAACAAAATCTAGCAAAACTAAAATAAATAAACAAAAGCTAAAAGACCTACAGTGCTTAGCTCCCTGACAACGGCGCCAGAAAATAGCTTGATGACTGCAAGTGCATAGATTTTTTGTAGCTAGTTTCAAAATAAATATATTGATCCCACAGGGAGCAGAAGTCTGAAGTCGAATAACTCTTTGAACTAAATACTGAAATAGTAATACTAAATAACGTTCTAGGTAACAAGATAAAATGTGAGTGTTGTGTAAAAGTTTTTTTTGGGTTTTCAAATTAGTGAACTATAAGTAAACTAAAGCTACAAGTAAACAAGAGCAGGCAAGTAAGAATATGAAAGTCTGCAAGATGATGGAAAGAGTTCTCAGGGAGTAGTGGATCCACCGCTAGTAATTAGAAAGAGTGATCAAAATTATTATCATGAATAAGATCATTTATGATATGTGTGGGTGGAGCTCCATATATGGACGAATAGCCAGCAACTGTTCCACATGTCATCCTCATAACCATAGCAGACAATAACCGACAACCATCATGTTATCGCGCTATTAAGGGATTTTGTCCCGTGGCATGGACATGGCTTGATGAGTTCTCCTTGATTCCCCAATTAGTATGTAAAGAATGACAACTACTTTATAGTCACAATAAGTGCTATCATCCTTCCATCTACCAACAAGTAATCCCCTTCATCAAGTCCCCGCGAGAGGCAAATATTAAGGAGGTGTACAACTCCCAACATCAAGACGAAGACAATTAACACAGACACATAATAAACAATATCACATAATAATCTTTATCTCAATTCAATCTCATACTAGGGTTTCTCCATCTCCCAAGATCAAAGGAAACTACTCACACATGAAGGAAACCAATATCATGGATTAAATATGGATGAAGTATGATGATACACTTGAGAACAAGTGCAAATCCAACATTCAATCTAGGATTACAACAAGTAACCAAAGGGGATCGGTGATGGAGACGTTGTTGATGATGTTGGCGATGTAGATCGATGTGGAGGCCTTCAAGATCCTCTTGTGTGATGGCGATGGTGTTGATCTGTTTGGAGGCGGCTATGGCGGTGGCATGGTGGCAGGGATCCGCCGTGGTGGAGGATATGGCTTGGTGGCTCTCTCTTGGGTCCTCCCTCCTTTATATAGGCTTTGGGGATGCCCTAGGGTTCCCCAATACCATCATATGACTTAGGGAAGGTTCTGGAGCTTTTCTGGGGTCAAATCCCATTGTTTGCGACCTTTTTGGCAACTATACGGGCGGAGCTATACAACCAAAAAAATAGCTCTGGCCGTATAGTTGCTCGTCAAACCGTCTATCCCCTTTAGTATTTTGGCCGTCATTTCATCATACGAACTCCGTTTTGGGTGTTCTTGGGATCTACGAGTTTGTATCATCGAGGGCTACAACCCAATTGTATTTGATCATTATTTTGAGAAGTTGGGAAATTTCACTTTTTGAACATCTCAAATGGCTAAGTCTAGTCCCTATAGCTCCTCCATACTATGCTCTCTTTGTTTCTTTTGCCTTTGTTTTATCCATAATCATCATCAACACCTACACACATGCCATAGACAAGGAAAAGTGATAAAATTCTACCTAAACTACTAAATGTGCAAAGCTCATCTGAAAGTAAATGAGAAGTATAAATCATGCATATAAGGCATAGGTATAGCTGGAAGAAACATGCTATGAGAGATAAATGGAACAATTTATATGGCTAAAAGAGGTGGTATTTCACAGCCATCAGTACGATTTCAATATATTCATTTTCTACAACCGTAAACCCACCTTTCTTTGGAACACAGTGGATGGGACTTACCCATTCACTGTCCTCCACATGAAAGATAACACCTGCATCCAATAAACATATTATTTCTTTCCTTACCTCCTCTTTCATGTGAGGTTTGAGACGTTGTTGAAAGTCCACCACCGGCTGGGCTCCTTCTTCCATAAATATTCTATGGGTGGCTATCGAAGGACTAATCCCCTTTAAGTCACTCACCGAATATGCAAGAGCATTTCGATGCATGCGAAGGACCTTCATCAGATGTTCCTCCTCTTTCTCTATGAGGTTAGCACTAATAATAATAGGGAAATTGTTTGTATCGTCAAGGAATCTATATTTTAATTCTTTTGGTAGAGTTTTAAGGGTTGGAGGAGGAAGATCTCCATCTCCCTTTCTTATAGATTCTTCTTACTTTTGATTAATCTCGATGTCCACCTCGGGTGTGGAGTCGAGATTGTTATCTATTTCAGCTTTTTTTATGTCCTCAAGAATGTTTCTATTGTTGACTAGACTTCTTGCTAGATCATCATCTAGAGTGTCGATAATTATTGAGGCTAAGTTTGTGATATTACCTTCTTCCTCACATTCGTACTCATCATCATCTATTTCTTCTATAGCTGGTTTATGATCAAATTTGGAGAAATGGAAATCCATCTTATCTTCGCCAAACTTGAGAGACACAATTTTCCTTTTGCAGTCTATGTTTACACCTGCGGTATTTAAAAAGGTCCTTCCAAAGATGATGGGACAATAAACATTAGTGGGCATATCAATAAGCACAAAGTCAATAGGATATTTGTGATGTCCAATACAAATTGTTACATCCCTAATTATTCCCATTGGGACTCTCAGAGATTTAGCTACAAGCATTATAGTCATATCCGTATCTTCCATTTTAGCTGGGGCTAGTTTCTTTTGAAATTTTAAATAAAAGTTAAAAGGAATAATGTTAACAGTTGTACCTATGTCACAAGGACCATAATAGGAAGTTCCACCGAAAGTGCAGGGAAGGATAGGCTTACCTATTTTCTTGGATTTTACCTTTCCTCCAACAAATTGTGAGGCTTTGGAATCTAATTCAATTACGTTGCAATGTGCGAACATGGTCAAAATATCTTCTTTTATTAATGCCTCAGCCTCTTGCTCACTTCCCTCCTTGGTTTTCCTTATTAGTGTTCCTTCTTATAGCTCCTTGAGAAATAATTCTTCCTCTTTACATTGATCCTCAAGCTGCTAAGCCATCATATGTTTTCTCACCATCCTTGGAAAAGGAAGGGGTTCAACATACGAAGGCACCTCCCTCATTGGCTCGATAGGGACCATAATTATTGGTTCTTCTTCATTGACTGGCTTAGGTGGTGGAGTATAATGAAGCTAGTCCTTCTTCGGAGCTTCAATATGTTCTGTAAAAGGCTGAAGGATTTGCAAGACAATATCATCATCAAGCTGTAGTTCATTAGCAGTTTCTTTTACCTTACTAGAGTCCTTGTAAGAATTGAGACAATCATATTCAATTTCTATACCCCCTTCGCCTCCTAAATCAAATCCCCATGTTTCTTTATTACGGCGAATTCATTCTAAAATTTCCCAAGCTTTTATTATGGATAACTCCATAAAAGAACCTCCCGAATTCATGTCAAGCTCATGTTTAATTTCTTGATTAAGTCCTCCATAAAAAATATGCAGTACATACCATTCTGGTAAATCATGATGGGGACATTTGTGGAGTAGAGACTTATACCTTTTATAGGCTCTTACCATACCTTCGCCTAGGCGGTTCTTAAAATTTGCAATTGCCCTTCTTACCATAGAGGTGTTTACCTTGGGAAAATATCGAGACACAAATTATATTTTAAGATTTTCCCAGGTATCCATTTTCTCTGTAGGGAAAATTCTATACCAAGCCAAAGTAGTGTTGGTTAGAGATTGGCTAAACAATTTAAGTTTTAATTCATCATCAGAATAGCCTCTCAACTTTAGAGTACAACATAGCTCGGTAAAATGCATTAAATGATTATAAGGATCCACATCGGGATCATCTCCTACAGAAGTTTTTCTTTAATAATAGCGATAAAACGAGGGTTAACCTCGTACTCTAGTTCACTCCCACTCGGAATTTCTTTCACCAATCCTCTATTGAATCTGCCGAGGTATTCAGTTGCATCGATTTGATTAATCAGTCCGAGTGCGGACATAGTGATTACATGAAACTAATAAACAACTTTAGTAGAAGAATGAGTAAAGTAAGTAACTAAGAACAAAGACCAAAAGAGCTTAGCTCCCCAGCAACGGTGCCAGAAAATAGCTTGATCATTGCAAGTGCACAATCCAATTGTAGCTAGTTTCGAAGTAAAGATATCAAACACACAAAGAGCTATTGGTTAAGGTCTTTATGCCCCTCGTTACTATCTACCAAAGAATAATTGTAAGTTGTCTTTGATCTCAAGTAAAGGGTGTTTGAATTGTTTATACTTGTTTGCAGAAAAGTAATTAAAACAAGTAACAAGATTGTATGAAAGTGTGGTTGAACTCAATAGGGCTAAAACGTTCTCGGGGATGTAGGATACACCACTAGCATAGTACTATTATGATATGTAATCAAGATAACATACTTCTTATGTCATGACATGAGTGGAGAGAGCCCCATAATAAGATGCTCATGACAAGGCTCGTAGGAAGCCACTTTGTTGAGCCAACTGTGAGGTCACCTCTAAATAACCACTGCAATTCCTGAGAGCAATCACCCATACAGGCCACCACAATTAAGGGTTTCCCCATGGATATCGTAATTAGCTTAGGGAGTCCCTCTTAATACCCCTTTGACCGTGAGGGTTACGAGCCGGCACCAATCTGTCACCGGGCACTCCGGGTACGCTTCCACAACACGTACAAAGGGTTTCATCTTGCCTTTAGTCCCGAAGGCAAATGATACATGGTCGACTTCACATATCATCTAAAGAGAGAAATCAAACACAAGTCATAATTATACCATAGACAAGAAAGTCATATGGTCACAAGAATAGATCATCTTCATTACAAGTTCATAGTGGTGCTAGGGTTTCTCCATCTCCCGAAGAACAAAGGTACTACTCACTCATGGAAGCAATCAACAACATCATCATAATCAAATGAATGGATTAAAGTACGGGGATAGATCTAATGGAAACCACAATTGGATCTGGAATTACAAAGAGATCTAATAGATGAAAGATGGAGTAATGGTGTGATGAAGATGCAACGGTTGATGGTGAAGGGGATGATGTGTTATCCTCCAATGATCCGCGAAGCAGCTGGGATTTTGCCCTAGCCAAGTTCCTCCTTTAGATCCCTCTCGGATGTGGTGTTTCATGGTTTCTAGTGGCTGTGAATGTCGGATCTCTCTCTCATCTTCACCAGGAGACACTATTTGACAAGGCGGTCTCGATGGCTCCTGGTACAGGCGGACGGTACGAGCGGGCTCCGCCCATACTAGTGGTCGTTATCGGTGTTGATGCCTCCTCTTTATTTGTTATTCATCCAGGTGCGAAGGTAAATTCATAAAATGGCATTTATCACTTAGAAATATCATATAGTTACACAATATGATAACTCTGATTGATAAGTTGATCTATGACTCCATGATTTGGGATCCTGTTGAAACAAGAACGAAATAGCGCTCGTAGGCGCAGTGAAATACAAGAATCCCTACTTTATTTATGCAAAAACAAGAGGTAAATATGCTTCAATTTTGGACTCATCACACTCCAAAAAAACCAAACCCCTATCTCACCTCTAGCTCCTGCACCACCGCACCGGAGCATCCCCGCAGTGCTTCGCCGACCTACACGCCACCCAACCCCTTTCACCTCCAGCACCTGCACCATCGCACCGTAATCATCTCCACCGCACTTCGCCCGCCTACACGCCAACCAACGCACTATCTCACCTCCAGCTCCTGCACCACCGCATCGGAACATCACCGCCGCACTTCGCCCGCCCACACGCCACCCCAAACCCTCTATCCCACTTTCGGCTCCTGCACCACCGCACATCTCTAGCCTACACGCCATACCTCGATACCATATACTCCCGACCATTCTACCAGATTAGCCAACGTCCACCTTACCAAACCTATTTCGCTGACACCCTCTTCCATACAACCGTGTTAGTTTTGCTGACTCCTTCATCCATAGCACCTGACCTGCTTCACCTACGCTGGTGTGCGTTGCATTACATTTGCTTCACGGACTCAACAGTCCACTACACCAGGTCTACTTCACCGATGCTCTTGTGCAGCACCTCAAATCCATAATCAGTCGTAACAGATCTGCTTCACCGATGATGTTGTGGACTACACCGGATCTCCTTCACCGACCATCTTGTCAAGCAAGACAGACCCATCAACAACCTCCAAGGATTTGCTTCACTGACGCCACCGAGATCTATCTTCTTCATCCCAACTCACCACTACCGGGCACCCTCGATGTCCTTGACGTGACCCATAAAGATCTCGTCTATGATTAGATGATGTCGTTACCTAGGTAAACCAGATCCGCTTGTTCGTTCATTTCAATATAGAAGTTATTAGCCTGTGACAGTGAACTGCATTTCTGTATTGGTGGTAAATTCCTACCTCAATACTAGCTTAATTTATATCTCACTCTCCCTTGATAAATTCCATGTAGGCTATGTTAAATCCAGGCGGTAAACTACTCCTTCTGTTTCAAGGTACAAGACATCTTGTTCTGCGTGTTTTTCTTCGACCATCAATTACTCTGAATATATATAAACAATTTTGGTAGTACAAAACTGACATCATTAGAGTTTATTGGTATTATGCAGTTCATAGAAAATGTTAATTCATTGAACATCTAAAGTTGCTAAACTGTTACACAAGTTCACAAGTTATGTCATCATAATGTGCATTTGCTTTGTCTGTTGCTATAATATTGTCTGTATGTAATTTTGGAGTTCATTGTAGTTTTAAGCCACTGAACATGTAGGTTAACATTCCTTGCTCTACAAGTTCAGAATTTATGCTATTTTAATATCAATCTGGTTGTACTAAGCAACCACAGCAACTGCCTTCTCTTATGTAATTCATCGCAAATTTTATGTCATTGAACTTGTTGGTTTTGCATTCCCTCTCCAAGTTATGCCATTATTATTTGTTTCAATTAAGCTTCGACAGTAGCTGCCGCCTATTGTGTACTACTCCCTCCGTTTTAAAATATAAGATGTTTTTGCTTTGTGAAATGAGTATATCTAAACATCATTTAGTGTGTAGGTTTAGTACAAACCTACATGAACCTAAACACTAAAAATGGTTTAGATACACTTCTTTCCACTACAAGAAATGTGCTAACTAGTGACCCCAAATATTGGTCATAGAAAGTTCATAGTAATCCATCTATGACCTTTCTATGACCAAAAGCAGTAGGTCACATACCGAGGGTCACTATAGACAGCTAACGACCTTTTTTTGAATTGGTCATGGACAACTATAACCAAAATAGATGGTCATGGAACCTATGCCAAATTTTTTGGTCAAGCGTTATCTGACATGTCCATGTAAAATCCTACGTGGTTGATCCTACGTGGAAAATCCATGACAAAATTAAATAGTCATTGATCAGATTCAGACCGGTCCACTTCAATGCTTTACATGGGCCAAGCCCAACAATTAAGCCTATTTAAATATTTTCTTGAGTTAATTCTGGCTAGCTAGATGGGCCAAACCCACATTATAGCCTTTTTACTTTTGGGTCATTGCCTTTTTGTCTTAACAATTTCAATTTTTCATTTTCAAATGATGGGTCGCAAATGTAAGGTTCTAGAAAGTGGACCCTAGATGTAAGATCTTTATAAGCGCCTCCCGATTGTTAGTTCCATGCTCATTAGATTTCAATTTGCAATTAATAAATAACCAGTTAAAATCAGAACATACGAAAAATATTGTAATACTTCAAATAACAAAATATGTTTATTACATCATATAACACATAATCTGTCTGTTGGTGATCTTGACTACGTCCTCCACCATCCGCTGGATGTACAGCCGGTTGTAGGGCCAACCTCGCCCCTAGAGAGGGACCTCGCAAAGAAGAAAGCAATCAGAATAAACATGTACAATCCATGGATTTCCATGTGCAACACAATGATTTCTCTAGGATGATACCCCCACAATCAACAATGCTTGCACTTTAAGACAATGATTATCATGCTCACACTCATGTGCTCCAATCCAATAACACATCACGCAAAATGTCCTAAACAAAAATTACGGGATGTGAATGAAGCAATCAATATTCAGTAAACAAGAAGTTCAGACGCCCTCTTTCCACTGTCCACGGCAGCCACTGCACACCTGCAAGCATACCTTGTGTTCACAAACCCTCTCGCAACACTAAAAAGGCTTGATTTATCTATTTATATATTTCTCTTGCATTGTCTATGCAATATTGCCATAATGAATAACTTTCCTAGAATATTAATACTTGCTTAGATCATGTATAACAGTCTGGATCTTCACCGTTTGTGCATCTACGATATTTAATAGATATGTAGTTACATAACCCAAGAGTATGTTGGACATCATATGAATATAAGATTGCATAAGATCATGCGGCTTACCAAGAATAGAGAAGAATATCGTAATCCTAGCAGAAATTTGCACTACATGCCTGCTACCAACACGTGTCATGCCTAGCAACCTAGCATTTTCTCTGTTCCAGATCAGTGTAAAATAATATTAAGTATTCAGATCACACTTTACAATTATACATAATAAACATTATAAGTATCAGGTGCAGCGGGAAGAGAATATCGATTTCCATGGTTAGCCCCATCACGTCCAAACTGAATGGCAACATTAGAAGTATCAGGAAAGAATAACAGCCATGCAAAATGTTGGGACCAAGAATTGCAAATATTCAGCATTATCCTCAAGAGAATCAACAATAGCACGGTTAAGCTCTTCTCTTCGTCTATGCTAGCAACGACTAGGACGGCCCCAGGACACTATTTGTTCAACCTTTAGCTACTGCAAATACAGGAAAAGGGACACATGAGTACACGAAACTAGTCTACATTAACACAAACAGCAACAGCGGAAACGGAGGCACCACGTACCACCAGTTATCCAATGTACAAGACCTGTTTCTCCCGTCAAATATGATTCATTAAATAAACTGTAAGAGAAACGATTTTGTCTAGCAAAGATGTATTGGGTAATCAAAGAGATAGTATAAAAACCCAAACTTTCCCTTATCATCAGCAGAAATAGGAACAAGATCCTATTCAATACTTCCTTCTCATGTATTCAACGTATTATGTGAATCTGCAAAGATAACATTTGATAGTTAACATATGTGAGATGCATGTAGCTATTTAAAATTGCAGAAGTTCAACAACACCAATCCACAAGCACTTTTCAGAAGTTTCGAGGTCAACTAAGTCACACATTGTTTCTATAAAGTACTGCATTATCACATCGATGTTCTATATAAGAAATTGCACAGAAGTTTAGAAGAATTATAAAAGTTTAAAGGAAACCAAAGATAACCTGTAGACCCGTGATCGACCCACGTGTAAGGAGCTCATGCACTTCCACAAAAACAATTGGCCGGTACGATGCTGATGATAGTAAGGGCCTCGACCTCATGTGATGCAAAGGCCTCAACATTCTAGTGAAATTAATAGAACCGCTAGCATACATACAAACTTTTATAGATTTGGCTTATTTGATATAAGAACTGCTGCGTTCAAGATGGCAAAAGAGCAAACAACACATAGGACATTGTGTCATAATAAGAGGGAAAATCAAGAACTAAGTGTAAGGCAAGAACAGTGGGGATTGTGTTGTTGTTAGCTGAATGCAGCCGAATGAGTTGCATGAAAAATGGTAAATTCATTGTGAAATGTGTTATATAGAACTTCCACGTAAAACAATTTCCCATATAGGAATGGAGTATTATTCTTCTATTTTCAGCTATGGCCAGTTGCTCCATCGAGAAGTGAGCACAAGCAATCCCAAACACGCCTTCACTACTCTATAGATCAACCCACAATACCTATACGTACAAAGCTAGTCTAACAAGCACCTACATCGAGATTTTACTGAACAAATCAACCCTAATCATACAGCCTCATGACATTTTTATGGCAAAATCAACTATACTTGTACAAATCGAACTCTAAGGCACATCTCTTGTGGAGAGAACCGTCACAGATCGAGAAGAAACACAATCTTAGTATAGTATTTACATTGCACTAATTAGGATGAAGGAATCGCTGGTGGAACCGAATCGTGATAGAGTTGTGACGGAGATGTGGGTATCAACTCGAATGGGCACACACGTGTAGGTGAGCTGATACTTTGTTATACGCTGTGACGAGCCACAACTCGAATGCCAAGAAGAGCAGTGATGTTGTAATGCCTCCAAGCAAGGTAGTAATTAAGAGTAGTATCAAATCAAGTACCATCTTAAGGTTGACTAGAGAGACCTGGGAGGTGTAATGGAGTATGGTGCCATGGAGTCTGGTGTCATCGGGCGTGGCCTT
Source organism: Avena eriantha (assembly GCA_910589775.1). Classification (NCBI taxonomy): domain Eukaryota; kingdom Viridiplantae; phylum Streptophyta; class Magnoliopsida; order Poales; family Poaceae; genus Avena; species Avena eriantha. The sequence continues at coordinate 392,609,062 of OU342744.1, read as the reverse complement.
CTTTTCGCGAGCCTGACCTTAACGTGTGCCGGCAGAGGTCTCCTCATGTCCGCCGGTGGAGGGGCTTGGTCAGGAGCAGGATGTGGTGTGCGTCGGAGAAGAGCAGCGACAGCAGCAGGTCGGCCTCACCGTCGTGGCGGCGTCGCATCTGGAAGAACTGGTCGCGCTTCTTCCGGATGAGCGCCGGAGCCGGAACTGTCAAACCAGGCGCCGAAGTGTGGGGGGCACCATGCCGCGTAGTGGGAGGTCGGAGAGGAACAAGAGGTGCAGAGGTGTAGTGCTAGCGCAATATTGGTATTGAATGGCGAGGCGTGGTGAGGAGGATATGGTGTCAGAGGTGGCGCGGAGGGGAGGATGGGTGCCGGAGCTCTGGGTGGCCGGCAATGTGGAGCCTGGGCAGGGATATGGTGTGTTGGGTGGAGGCGGCGTTCAAGATTGGGTGAGAGGGGACAAGGAGGGGGAGTAGGGGACTGAGCGATGGGTTTGGTGGGGTTGGATCGGATGCGGTCTGACCTACGCCAAATTTTTGTCCCAAACTTTGGTCTCCTGTGGCCCAAAATCAAAATACTCTGGCACCAAATTTTTGTGTGTGGGGTGATAGGTGATTTCAGGATGTGTCGACGGTTGAGATCCGCTTGGGTGGGGTGATCCATGGGTGGCATCTTTCCAGCATTCTAATTGGCGGAAGAAGAGTGTCGACATACGAGGGTTGGATAGCTCTATTGATAGTGTGATCCATGGGTTAATAGGTCAACGTATGAACACTAAGTAGAAGTTGACACATGTATATGACACATATGCAGCACCATCAACGTAAGTTGACACATAGACATGACACGTAGATCAACTTTTTAAGGTGGACGTTCAAACTTTCTAAGTAATCGTGAATAGAATCCATGACCAAAATCTGACGCAGGCTCTACTCGTTAGCTTGGTTAACTAGTGAAAGTGTGGGTTCCTTAAAGTGCAGGGTTAACATATCAATGTGAGACACTAAGTATAAATTGACATATGGATATGACACATATGCAGACACACATCGTAAGTTGACACATGGACATGACACATAGATCAACTTGCTGAGCTGGACGATATGTCTTTTTATGTAATCATGAATAGAATACATGACCATTTAAATTGGTCGCGGTCAACTAAAATTAAGGTCATGGACTAGTGGTGTCTATTTTATGACCAATTGCTATAACCAAGCTATGACCTTCCAAACAAAAATGGTCATAGTTTTTCAGGGTTTGGATCCTCTTAGATGGCCTACGAACAATTGGTTTGAAGTGGTCATAGCTCTATGACCAAAAAAACATGGTCGTTAAGAAAAGGTCACTAGTTAACACATTTCTTGTAGTGTGCACAAAGCTAAAACATCTTACATTATGAAACGGAGGGAGTACATCTGTTCCGTAAAAGAAGGCCTATACTTTTTTAAAGTCAAACAATGATGACTTTTACCAAGATCATAGAAAAATATATTAAGGGTTAATTTGTGACATTTGCGTCTTTGAAAATATATGCTCCGGTGTATCGAATGGCATTGGTTTGGCATGGTAGATGTTCCTGATATGTTCTACAAACTTGGTCCAATTTTGCGTCGATTGACTTGTGAAAAATTTATACGCCTTATTTACTTTGGATTGGATGTAGTATTACATGGCACGTTTTAAGGCACTTAACATGGTTATCTGCATGCCCTACTCTATAAATTCAAGTTTCTCAATTATAATTTCTGTAGCAGCAGTATCTACCTTTTGTTATGTAGTTCATGGAATTTTAAGTCACTTCACATATGGGTTAGCATTTCCTGCTCTATAAGTTCACGAGATATACCATTGTAATGTCTATCTTGTTTGTCCAAATGTTAGTACAGTAACTGCCTTCTCTGTAGATGGTGACAAATTTTATGGCACTTGTCATATTTTTTTGCAATCCTATTTCACAAGTTAAATCATTGTAATTTCTCTCTTGTTGGTGCTAAGGGGTGACTGTAACTGCATTCTATTTTGTCACCATGGCAATCTTTATGTCATTTAAATGTTTGTTTATATTACGCCATTCCCTTATCTATGTGTTCACAAGTGATTATATTATAATGTCTATCTAGTTCTTTGTAAAAAACGACAACCACTATCTGATATTATTTCCTCTCATAGGGAACACGGAGAATCGTAGAGTAAATCACCCCTATAATGTTGTAAGTACCTATTGCTTTCTATTGATGAATACAAACCTATTTTATGTGAATGAGTGGCCTGAACCTATATGCAGAGGAGCAACAATAAAGTAGATGGATCGTCTATCCATGTACTAAATGCGGTGGATGTCTTCAAAGAACAAACTAACAACAGTATGTCCTCCAACGGGACTGCACAAAGAGAAATAGTTAGTATCTTGTTTTTACTAAGATGTTCTTAGTGTCAGATGCTTGTTCGTACAAGGTACACATGATTGGGCTAATGATTAGAACAATGTTGACCTTAAACAAGACTAGACAAAAACCAAACGTAAATCCCACGATTTATAATTCAATGTGCTCACTTGATTTCAGTGATGATCTATTCTTTCTATATTTTACTTGTGTTCATCCATCTATCTATCTATACGTTAACTAGACCATGATTAGGTGGTGGTGATTTAACTATATTCACTATTATGCTATATTTTTCTACTATGTAGCAAAGACCAATTTGTAAATCTCTCGATTTATAATTCATTATTCTCACTCAATCATCATGATGATCTATTCTTTGATATATTTGACTCATCATCATATCTATCTATATATGTGCATTAACTAGACTATGATTAGGTGGTGGTAATTTAAGTATACCCACTTTTATGCTAATTTATAGTCTATTATAGTATTTTTCTTCTATATTTAAGAGTTTTTATGCACTCTGGAGGTAGTCACATTGTCTAGTGTCAGCACCACATGAGTTGTCCAATGATTAGAACAAAATGACATTTAATGGTATTTCATAAAGACCAAACGTAAATCCCTTGATTCATAATTCAATTTGCTCACTCAATCATGGTGGAGATCTCTTTTTGCTATATTTGACTGATGATCTTCTATCTATATATATATACGTTAACTAGACCATGATTAGGTGGTGGTGATTGAAGTATATCCACTTTTATGCTAATCTATATTCTATTATAATATTAGAGATCGCCACTTTGATAGAGTTTATATGCACTCTGGAGGTAGTAACATAGTCTAGTGTTATATGTATGAGACTGGTATAAATTACTTGGTCTTGGTGGGGAGTAACTTGGACTAGTAAAAATTCATACAATACCAAGTTACTCTACCAACACTAAAGGGGGTCTAGATACATTCGTTTCACAAAAGCCATAACATCTTATATTTTGAAACGGGGGTAGTTTTATCTAGATTAATCATAGTGAGATTTTCATAGCTAGTATCATCTAATATGATCCCCAGTTACTATATATATGTACTATAACCATCTTAATACGATCTGAAAGTTTATCGTGCACCTAGTGTTTGATTGCTTAATTCATTACCTCAATAGCTACTCTACATGATGCACATATAGATTCTATTGCCAATTTGATTCTTTAGTTTGCTCATGATTAAAGCAATGTAATGATTTTCTTAAATTAAAAGGTCAGAGCACCGCCCTGTTAAGGCAGAAGCTGCAGGTTTGAGCCCCGTAAGTCCCAAAGTAGGGATGGCAGTTTCTGTGAGAAATACAATGTTTGATTAATAATAAACAAGAGATTTTCATCTATACATGATTAGATGATCTTGCGAGTTTAAAATTAGCCATTAGATGGTTCAATTGGTTATGGTTCCTATGAATTTACAGTTGACTTGTGATTGCATCAATGCTATATTCTAACATGGTTCCTAGACATACATTGTTTAAATACTTCATTAACCTTGCAAGGTTCACAATGTATCATTTGCTTGTTTGGCTACTGGATTTTCTTGCCTAGTTATATGTATAATGATACTATTAGCAGTTGGAAGTACAATAGTTGTAGGCATTATAAAGAAGGTTTGTGCTACTTTTTGGATGCATCCAACTATTGTTTTGGCAGCAAATGACCTATCTCTTTGGTTCTCTTCTTTTTTTATTTACTGGCCCGATGATCAAAATATTTGAATGATCTGGCTACTGAAAAGCAATGGTTGATATCTTATTTGTCTAAAATGATGTTGGTAGTCTATTTAAGACACACTTGATCTATTGGTCGTTTTTCCAAGGCACTATCATAGTTCTTGATGATTAAAACAATGCAACCTTCTATGGTTGGAGGTCACTTTTTTGGCTAGTTCATGCTATAGACCATTTTTAAACACTATTTTTATATTTTTAGGTTAATGCTTTGTTGTCTCAACCAGTTCTAAGCACCTAAAGGAATCTCATGCACATCTTTTTGTTATATTTTCTATATTTCCGTTATGCAGTGATATGATTAGTTTATGAGGGAAAGAGTCGAGTTGTTTGATTCTCTTCATTCATTGCCACACTAGTTTTGTTATCTGCATGAGACACACATGTTGATGACTTGATTTGTTATATTAGGACAATCCCAATTTTCAAATTTTTTGACAACAAACATGGTATTTTTCTCCTACTTTGTTGCTCTAACTTAATATGTCTTAGTTTCAGCATGCAAATAACCTATAGTATTTGTTCCAGAGTGGCTATGATACTGGCACATGTACGCATCGGTCCAGGACATCGATTGTTCCTGTCATTCCGGAAAGAGATGTACAAGACACATCATTGATTGTTCCTGGCCAATGATGAATTAGAATAATTTTACATATAAGATGGCCGCTAGTTCGATGGTACGCTGTGCTGACTTATTTTCTTAGTTTCAAGCTGCAAATGAAGATATGGGAGCAGAAGGAAGGAATCCTACGTTAAGTATTGTGGTCATTTCACAAAGCAGTAGTGACGGTTATTATTGCTTGCATCGGCCCACTGTTTCAGTTTTTACAGCAGAAAGACGTGTTACAGCTGCACTCCAAATAATTGATTTAATTGAACAAGAAACAGAGGAAATAGATGGAATAATCACGATTACACGTGAACAGATACATGAACTGAAAGATCGACAAGATTGGAAGGACCCTCTACTTGATAATCTCTTCTACAGCTATCATGGTATGCGAGTTTTTCCTTGCATGGGGATGTAAGCTCCATAGCAGAAACCCTGTTCCAACCCATGTATGGCGATGTCTCTGTAATGCTTCATCTTGTTTTTATTGAAATTATGGTCTATAATAAATTTCAAAAAATATGTTGATGTAATAGGGTGATCCTAGAAAGACCATTAGCGGGCTAAAATATTAACACGTTGTTTAAAAATAGAATTGCACCATAGTTATACAATATGCAAATATGCTGGCCAAGAGATGGGTGCAATAAACAGTAAAAGGCCGTAAGTGGCAGGTCAGAATATTGGTGGGCCTCATAAGCGGCCAAGGCCCTAAAAACGTATAGGGTTGAACAACAATAGGCCAGAACAGTAAAAGGCCCGAACAATAATGGGCCCAAAGATTAATAGACCTAAACAGTAAAAGACATAAAACGGTAAAAGGCATGAACAGTAAAAGGCCCGATGTAGAGGGCTAGCTAAGCAAAACAAACATAATAGAAAAAAGGTCTGAATAGTAAATGGCTGGAATAGGAAGCCTAGAATAGTAAAAGGCCATAAGAGTAAGAGACCAAAACAGTGAATGGCTGGAACAGTAAAAGGCCAGAACAATGAAAGCCAGAATAGTAAAGGATCCTAACACTGGCAACCCAGAAATGTAAAAGGTCATAGAAGTAAATTGGTAGAACAGGAGTGGACACTATGGGCTGTATGAACAATAATGGGCCGCCTGCAGGCCTTAATAGTGCCTGACCTACTAGCGCAGGCCCCTAATGGGCCGCATATTATTCGACCAAAGTGGGCCTTCTTTAGTCCAAAATAGTAATAGGCCTGAAATCATTCGGGCCCTAGATGGATTCATTAATGGGCCATGTCAAATAGTCCAGGCCCTGGTTTAGGAAAAGAACACATGCAATCACTCTAGGGGATCCACATGTGTCAAACTATCATGTTCATTGATACCAAAAACACATAGGAAAGTAGCTTCCACATTGCATGTTGCACCAGTGTGACAGAAGTTGCATCACAGAATTCGCTAGAGTGTACATGTGTGGTCATGTGTAGATATACTAATGTGGTTTTGAAAAACAACACATGCAATGTGGTCATGTGGATTAGTGACTCTAGTGGAGATATAAATGTGTGGTTTAGGGAAAGAACACATGCAATCACTATAGGGGATCCATGTGTAAAACCATCATGGTCATAGCCAGATGCCAAAAACATATAGGAAAGAAGCTTCCACATTGCATGTTGCACCAGTGTGAAAGAAGCTGCATCACAGAATCCAATTGAGTGTATGTGGTCTTATAGATGTTAATTTGGTTTGTAACAGAACACATGCAATGTGGTCATGTGAATCACTCTAGTGGTGATATCAATGTCTGGTTTATGAAAAGAACACATGTAATCACTCCAGGGGATCCATGTGTCAAACCATCATGGTCATAGAGACCAAAACACATAGGAAAGCAGCTTCCACATTGCATGTTGTACCAGTGTGACAGAAGTTGCATCACAGAATCCACTAGAATGTATACAGGTCTAGTCATGTGTAGATATATCAATGTGGTTTTGGAAAAGAACACGTGCAATGTGGTCATGTGGATCAATGACTCTAGTGGATATATGAACGGGTGGTTTAGGAAAAGTACACATGCGATCACTCTAGGGGATCCATGTGTCAAACCATCATGGTCACAGAGACCAAAAACACATAAGAAAACGGCTTCCACATTGCATGTTGCACCAGTACTGTGACAGAAGTTGCATCACAGAATCCACTAGAGAGTACATGTGTGTGGTCATGTAGATATATATCAATGTGGTTTTGGACAAGAACACATGCAATGTGGTCATGTGGATCAATGCCACTCTAGTTGAAATATCAATGTGTGGATTAGGAAAAGAAGACATGGAATCATTCTAGGGGGTCCATGTGTGTCTAACCATCACTGTTATAGAGACCAGAAACACATAGGAATGCAGCTTCCACATTGCATGTTGCACCATTGTGACAGAAGTTGCATCACAGAATCCACTAGACCGTGTGTGATCTGTGTAGATATCAAAGTGGTTTTGGAGAAGAACACATGCAATGTGCAATGACTCTAGGGGATCCATGTGGCAAACCATGGTTTAAAAAGACCAAAAACACATTGGAAAGCAGCTTCCACATTGCATGTTGCACTATTGTGATAGAAGTTGCATCAAAGAATCCACTGGAGTGTGTGTGGTCATGTAGATATCAATATGGTTTTGTAAAAGAACACATGCAATGTGGTCATGTGGATCACTCGAGTGGAGATATCAATGTGTGGTTTAGGAAAATAACACATGCAATCACTCTAGGGGATCCATGTGTCAAACCATCATGGTCATACACCAAAAACACATAAGAAAGCAGCCTCCACATTGCATGTTGCACCAGTACTGTGACAAAAGTTGCATCACAGAATCCATTGGAGTGTACATGTGTGTGGTCATGTAGATATATATCAATGTGGTTTTGGACAAGAACACATGCAATGTGGTCATGTGGATCAATGCCACTCTAGTGGAAATATCAATGTGTGGTTTAGGAAAAGAATACATGCAATCACTATAGGGGATCCATGTGTGTTAAACCATCACGGTTATAGTGTAACACCCCCGGGATCAGGGTTAAACAAATCCCAGACCTTAGCTAGACATAATCTTAACCTAGAGCCCGAGGATATTCAGTGAGAAATTGGTAACACACCAGTAACCCTGCGACACAAAAATTATTACACCAAGCTCATAACTGCGCGAAGAACCAAAATATTATAAGCAGAGGTCACTGACCACAAACATCAAACAACAGAAGGAAAATTATGCTATTAAGTATAGCAAACTTAACAAATGGCCTAAGAGGCCTGAAGCATAACGATGACGTCCTAGCCCATAGATTCCAGACTGCCGGCCGGGAACCCCAAGCTACTCGTCGGTGTCAATGTCGTACGGAACTCATCTTCAGGGAAACACTTAATCTGCTACAAAAGTATCAACAAAGCAAGGGTGAGTACAGGGTGTACTCCGCAATACTTATGATTGGTGGGGTTATTTTGCATAAAGCCATTTTTGTTTATAAAACAAGAGGGACAAGAAGCTCGTCTACTCAGAATATTTTAAAAGGGGATAAGAGAGAGAGACATCTCCAAAGAATTGATCATCATCTTGATATCCACCAAACTAATACTCATCTCACAACTAGGATCACCCCCTCGTACCCAAGAGGAAGCATCCTTAAGCAGACGTTGATCTGCCAAGTTTTACGATTAGGTTATACTTCTCTATGATCTTAGAAATCGGTCACCAAGCATTCATAACCGTGAACACAGCTTTTCGAAAAGATTTAACCCTGCAGGGGTGTGCATATTTAACACACGTACCAACCGACTCTTAATGCCACATGATTAGCCCTCTTCCTTGGAAGGCCGGCAGAGGGTGGTTGGACACGAGCTTTACCTTGCTTTCGCCGAGACCATGAGTCACACCCTAAGGATGGTTTCGCTGTAACAAGTCAAATCCCGAAGTAGGTCCCTAGAGATGTGGGCGAGGTTGGTTTACCAGGGGCGCCATCTACCCCAAGCAACCCCGACCACACTTACGTACATCTATGAATGCACCTCCTTCGCCTCCTCTTTTGAAAACATTTTCAATGCGTATGCCAAATGGAAAGCCCGAACTATGTGACTCATGGAATCTACTAGGCAAGTTAATTAGCGGAGGGGTTCCCAAGTCCCGTGTGGCTATACGCTCGTCTTGTTCCAAAGGAAAGAACTCGGTTCCTAGTGGTGGCAAGCATGGGACTACAAAAACCACATCCCATCGTGGCCTCCCATACAAGCCTTAGCATGTTTAACCTTTACCACTGATCTTACCTCATTAGTATACATCGTTCTCCTGTCATACTAGATTATCTACAATTTGGTACATCTTTTGGATGAACCAACACTAACGTCAAAGAATGGATAAGCAAGAAACAGATAATAGCTTTAGTAGTGCACACAAGCCAAACCTAGTTATGCTAGGAGCAGTGCTTCAGCTAATATAAGCTCAAAGGGAGTAATGCAACAGATAGGATACTCTATCTATCGATAAAAGACCACAGTAGAATCGTATACATCATGGCAAGAATGAAATACTTTCGAAATTGTAGGATTTTATCATGGTGGGGCTTTGCTTTCCTTTGCCTGTTGATACCCAGATATAAAGCTTTGGAAGCCTTGTACTTGACTTGATTATAGTTGGTCAAGTATTGTTCATCGATCTTCGATTGTGTTGATCTCGGTCTTTGATCTCAATCTCGATATCGTATTCTACCGTGAAGAACCAAACACCGGAAAGAAAGGGAAACAACAATCAACACATGACATCAATGCAATGATCAAGCAAGGATGATGGTATGACAAGTTAAATAGAATGGAAATGCAACCCTAAGGCATGCTTGACAATTTAAACAGGGTTCGAGGGGTATAAACCCTAAAACAGGAGAAACACCGGAACACCTATGAGGGGTTGATTTGTTCTTCTAATTAAACTTGTGATTAAAGTTGTTGAACAATGCATGCTTTTGATACTAAAGTGTAGATCTTGTTTTTCTGAACATTTTGATATATTATACACATTTTCTGATAATTAATTATTGATTTTATAAGAATAAACCAATTTCTGGAATTATTACACCATTTAAAGGCTTTACTACGTCATTATGACGTCAGCGCAGAGCCGGGGGACATTTTTCACTAGTGTAGCGTCTACCCACGGTGGCTGATAGAGGGGCCCTGGGCCACCTCAGTTGCCATGCAGGCAGGGACGGGACCCACCTCGGTTTGACCGGGCTGACCCACGTGGTGACGCACGGGTGACGTCAGCATGATGTCATGCCGGTTGGGATCATCCCAGTCGACCACAAATCCGGCGGGGAACGTCTCGTGGGCAAGCGTGAGGTAGCGTGCTAGGTTTGTGGGGCCATGGCGAGTTGAAAAAGGGCGGCGCCGCTCCTATTTGGTAGTCGGGGCATCGTCGGCAATGGCGTCCGACGGTGGCGAGCGGTGGCGCATGGTGAGGGCACGAACCAGCGAGAGGGGGAGACGATGGAGAGCACTGCTATGCTCAAGAGCTCACCGCGGTTGCAGGGCAGGGGTCAGCTCAACCAGGCGAGCTCGAACACGGCCGAAATCGATGACGGTGGCTCCGGTGGCCAGCAGGAACAAGGTGGCGATTGAAATGATTCGGACTGCATTGGATTTCTCTGCTAGGGGCAAACGAACGAGGACAGCGAGAGGAACACCACGATGCTCTTGGATGGACAAGGTATGGCCGGATACAGCGACGCCCCAAAGCTCGGGTGAGCTAGGGTTCATGTCGGGGAAGGAAATTGGGGATAAGAGGGAATCTAGGGTTCGTCACTATGGCACAGGGGTACTTGTAGACGTTTCTTCCATCGGTAGTGAGCATCTTGGCGGGGCGGGCATCACAGCATGGACGGACGACGACAGCAGCGACATCGAGCAGGTTCGCGTCGTCGTCAATGAGGCGGAAGCGGGGAAGAGAAGCTGAAGCGGTACAGGCTGGCTATGGGCTGGTTGGGCCGAAAGAGAGCTGGCGGAAGATTCTATCGGCTGCGCGCGCGGAGGCAGAGAGAAAGGAGAGGAAGGGTCTAGGTTGGCCTGGTTAGGGTTTAGGCATTTTTTTATGTAAAACCTTTTTCTTTTCTATTTCTTGTTTTGTATTTTGTATTTTCAATTTATTTTATGTTTTGAGTATTTTCAAAATACCAGAGGTTGTTGTAAACATTTTAAAATACTATGGGACCCATTATAACCATCTGGGTTCTGTACTTTTGATCTTTTCGAAAATTCAAAACACCATTTGAATTGATTCTGGAGAGAGAAGGAAATAGGTTTTAGGGTTTAACTTTTTTTGTTTGCATGCATTTTTATTTCGTAGCAAAATAATGATGCTCATGAATGCTAAAACAAACCCTAATTTAAGATTAGCTAAAACTGGGGCGTTATAGCTCTATCCTCCTTACGAGAATCTCGACCCGAGATTCCAAAGGTAGGAAGAGAGATAGAGAAACAGGGCCATTCCAAGGATAAGAGGGAAACACACTAAACAACACACAGAGTATCTCATGGTCAACTCATGAAAGGAGTGTTCAAAACAACTCTGAGATGGCAAACATGAAACACATCAAGGTAAAGGAGGAAACAAGAGGAGAAGCTTTCAAATTGTTAGATAGTTGGTCTTCATAAGGATTGAGACCATGGAGTTTCACAAGAGCTTAAGCTTCTGAAGTGGAAAGCTTACAACAGAAAGAACATGACCACAGACTTCGAGATATATGAAATTCTACTATACGACTTAAGTAGAGCTTCTAGGGATACAGATATACGGATAACCAAGATGTTGAATTACTGTTGATATAGAAGGGTCACTCTTTCATTCAACAGAAGGTCAACATAGAAAGGTGTTTTGTGGTGAGGACTCATAAGAGTCATAGGGAACATGTAACAAGATAAACTTTTGATTATCAAATCATAGTCACTCTATGAACATGGCCAAGAAACAAAGGAAACTCTTTATTCATCCAGGTCTATCGAAATCTTTGCCAGAGATCATGATATCACTTTACTCCACCGGGATGAAGAGGTAAGAATATTCCTGATGACACGAGAAAAGGAAACTTCATTCTCAGACTTCAATTACTTGGCACAATAAGACGCTTGCCAACATAAAAGGGTCTGGAGGATCGACCGAGAGACATTTAGCAACGCTACTTTAAATGTTCTCCTTGATGTTCAAGAAAGCAGACATCAAGCAAAGGTTGGACTTCGGTTACAAAGAAAACCATAAGCGCAACTCCTATAATAAATCATAGAGGATGCCTCATGAAGATTGGTTGTTATTTGTTGTTTTAAGAGAATTTGACAATAAGCTTTCTGACTAGTTGTGTCAACCATTACATCAATCATGTCAGACTTACATAGAAACCTAGGTCAAAACCTTGAGGAACACCAACCATATATCTTCTTGAGATTCAGATTCGGTTAAGTGGAATAATACATCTGACTCATCATGTCCGAATAGAAAGTATGCAACATGTACCGTAAGGTAAAGTCACTAGATTCTCAAGATATGGACTACAGTGTAAGATCCAATAGACTGAGCTATTGCGAGACCCATGTATTAACAACTTGTCAAATGACAGTTGCTTATGCATGAAGTACTTGCAACAAATTACACATGTATCCGTAAGGAAATAAGCATAATGCTTCTCAAACCCACGACGACATCTTTCAACAATTGCACGTGAATAAGATAAGATCACTTCCAACATCCAGAACACATACTTCGAGATATCACGAAGAAGGTTCTCAAAAGTTTTCCAATATTAATGCCAAATGTTCCATATGAATCTAGTCTGACATGGAGAATATAAGGATGTCATTGATGGGCTCATCAACAAACTTATCGAGATACTCCAGGGATATGGACTCATATGTTGTATGAACAAGACAAAACTATTGGTCAGACCAACAGATATGAGGATGTACTCATGTGAAACATCACGAGTAGCAACATCGTCAAGATAGTACTTGGAACTGAGTTTGATTTGACGATAACCCAAATCAAATCAAAGGGTGGAAGATAGCATATCCACGAAGGAAATACTATCTTTCTTCAGCACGAACAAAACTAGACATCCCTTTAAGGAGGAACTAAGTTAGATAGAACTTTTGTCTTACAACTCTCCAAGTTGTTGTTTAAGCTCAACCAACTAAATTAGGGATACCCAGTATGGATCCTTAGAGAAGAGATAGTTCAGAGAACTTGCTTGCTCAAGAACTTGACAACACGGTCATGTGGCCACATGGAAATACGTCTAGTAGACATCCAGAATATCACGAACCACCGATATGTCACTTAGTTCGAGAGGAAACTTGCTTGGTAAGGCAAGAATACATAGTCTCACAGCTTTGGCACAAGCCTAACTCTTTGACTGGGAAGAGAGTACCAGAGTAACGGAATTGGTAACACAATCATCCTTTGCTTAGTGGTAGGGTTAACCAACCATGCTAAGAATGACAAAAATGTCCTTGGATTTCAAAGCAATAATGATTGCTAAGAATCTCAGATGGTCACATTATTACGCACACGCATCATTCACGAGCACGAAAGCTCGAAGGAAGGGTGGGTAATTATGCGTAAGAGAATCAATTCATTAAGAAAGTCATGAAACTCAATACAACCTCTTAGTGAAAAAGGGTGTGATATTCTAAGGTAGAACAGATAGAAGCTAATCACTGCCTCTTGATCTGCGGATTACAACACTTTGACCTGGTCCTAGATATGACGAGGTACTGGAGTTAGTTTCTCCTGACATTCCGAAATGGTTTGTCATGACGGACCACAAGATCATCTTGCATCAGAAGACACCAATGCACATTTACTACTTGGCTACCAACTGGTAGACAAAGGTCAGAAATCAACAAGGGGAAAAGGAACATGCTCAGGATAGAATCCCGAGATTTGGATACATAGATTATTAATCTTACAAGAACCAATGCATAGAAGGTAGGTGTGGCAGAGTCACGAGTATAGATGCGAGACTCATGAGGAGCACTCTTATCGTGATCTATTTGGTTCCATCAAAGAACATCTGCCATGGCCAATGGTAGGGGAAGTCCTTAATTGTCACAATTCAATCACGACAATAAACACAAGCTTGAAGGCTAGAATTGTAGTACCAGCCATCCTGAGGTAATGTGTGAACATTTATGACAGGGGTCAATGGAATGGATCTTGGGTTAACAATCAGCTTCATGTACAAGATTCTGAACACCAGAATCTAGCATAGTCCGGGATCTTCGGTTCAAGTCCAAGGGTTAAAACCCGAGAAAAGGATAACTACTACTTGAGTAATACAACGTATACTGCAAGGTTGCAATCACGGGGTAGCTTCCAAGAGAAGAAACGACTTCTGAAGTACCCAAACAAATAAAAAGGAGGCACATGAGGTAAAAGGAAACCTCAAAGCCTAGAACAGAACACTATGGATCCTACAATATAATATTGTGGCCCATAAGATAGAGAGATCATGATGGAAAGAAATCTCTCAGCTAAAACAGAGCAAGGGAAAACAAGGACCACGCACACTGACTCTAGAGAACTCTACACTAGGTCAACTGGTTGAGAAATGTCATGCCTGGAAGGCACCTAAGCTTTGAAAGACTAGAAGAGATATCAAAACTTTTCCAAAGTCAACACAAGGTAAGATGACCCAGAGTTAGAGCGAAACTGGATGAGGAGAAAAAGAAGCATACCAGAGTTTTTGCAAATACTTTTCATCTTTGAAATAGTTTTCACAAGCACTAGACTCAACATCGACAAATAGCAAGGTTTTCATGCAGTCGGAACTACTCTGATACCAAAAATTGTAACACCCCCGGGATCAGGGTGAAACAAATCCTAGACCTTAGCCTGACATAATCTTAACCTAGAGCCCAAGGATATTCAGTGAGAAATCAGTAACACAATAGTAACCCTGCGACACAAAAATTATTACAATAAGCTCATAACTGAGCGAAGAACCAAAATATTACAAGGATAGGTCACTGACCACAAACATCAAACAACCTAAGAGGCCTGAAGCATAACGATGATGTCCCATCCCATAGATTCCAGGCTGCTAACCGGGAACCCCAAGCTACTCGTCGGTGTCGATGTCGTACGGAACTCATCTTCAAGGGAACACTTACTCTGCTACAAAAGTATCAACAAAGCATGGGTGAGTACAGGGTGTACTCCGCAAGACTTATGGCTGGTGAGGTTATTTTGCATAAAGCCATCTTTGTTTATAAAACAAGAGGGATAAGAAGCTCGTCTGCTCAGAATATTTTAAAAGGGGATAAGAGAGCGACATCACCAAAGAATTGATCATCATCTTGATATCCACCAAACTAATCCTCATCTCACAACTAGTATCACCCCCTCGTACCCAAGAGGAAGCATCCTTAAGCACACGTTGATCTGCCAAGTTTTACGATTAGGTTATAGTTCTCTATCATCTTAGAATTCGGTCACCAAGCGCTCATAACCGTGAACACGGCTTTTCAAAAAGATTTAACCCTACAGGGGTGTACATAACTCAGTTGTAAGTGGTAACAAGCAATTTTCTTTCAAACTACACTATAAGTCTGTAACCGTTTGTAATGTATGATTCTTTTGTTTTTGGTGCACATACTATGCCATGCAATTCAAGGTTCATGTTCAATCTAGCCACAGCTGAATGTGAGAGTGTGCCCTTCAAGGTGCTTGGGCGCACCTACAAGATTGACCTCGAGAAAAGAAAGAACATGACTATCATTGGAGGTGAAGGATGGAAGAAATTCATTACACAAAACGATCTTACCGGGAAAGAAATGTTATATTTTTCTTTGATAGGACCCGTGTCGAGGATAACTATTATCTATGTCTGTTGTCTTGGTGGCGAGGAAGACGTATATGAATCTATGGTTGTCTCCCAAAGATGCCACCTTACCGATGATGAGATGGAACACCTCCTAGATACCCTACCGCCAATCAGCACCTTCATCGAGGTTCTATTTGTGACCCGTTTGACAAGGAGAAATCTTGTCCAACATAAGATGGTATGGCACCTACCTTTTATTTGTTCCTTGTATGGCTCCATATAAATCTTGTGGTGGTAGTCGCCTGACATGATTACTTCTTCTTTTTAATCCACGACATGAAGTGGTTTCCTCCATGGGCATCCCTGATGATGGTGTGGCTGGTGTACACCTAGGAGATTTTGACATCACCCAAATTGCATACAAGATTGACCTAGATGGTCGTGTTGTCTTCAGCAATCAGGGGTAGAAGCAATTCCACCAGAGTGAAGATGATCTAAGGTTGGACAAGCCATGCTAATCACTGGAAGGAAGAATACAGAAGAGATGTTGGACGTGAAGTTTGTGTTCGAGACCATCTAGAGTGTAGTTGTGGTGGGGAACTGTTAAATTTAACTAGTATGATGTAATCTAGAAAAGTTAATTAGTAGTTTGAAACCTAGTGTATATATAATATATTTGCCTGTTTAGTCTATTTTTCGAAGATTTTTCCGGGTATGGTTATGATTGTGTGAACTAGAAGCTACTACAAAAAATTATGGAAGCTACTAGTACAAAAGAATTCTGAAAGATTTCCTATCCACATGTATTCTGGTCGTTTGGGATGCTCGCTGAGAGGGTCCCTCGTCGCGAGTTCTTCGTTAGCTTTTTTGAATCAGTAATTACAACTTGAATGCTATGAGTAAAAGCTGAAAGATAGTACTTGCATATAATTCTGAAAGCTAACACATAGAATTCTGAAAGAATCTACAAAAAATAAATACTTTGAATTCTAAAAGTACTAAAATTAAACACATTACAATTTTATCTGAATGGTAATATGCATACTGATGATCGAAATAATATAAACATAATACAAATTTCTACTTCGAAATAGACCTGAAAATGCTAGCAAATAACCTAGGATGAATATAGGATTCATTCTCCCCTATATTTTTCGTCGTCAGTGGATCACATGTGCTGCAACACATGTTCATAGAACTCTCTCCGTTTGCAATGTGCTGCCAGTATCTCGTACAGAGGGTAAGTCCTCAACATACGTTCTAGTTGATGATGACTTAAGCCATAATTTACCATTGTGGGTTCCCTAGGCTTGAACCTCGTGATTGTACAGTCTATGTAATTCCTATATTATATGCAACCGGGTTTGACTTTGGGGTGTAACCTGGTGCCAACGGAGATAAACCGATGGTAATCAACAAAAAGGGCACGACTTCCAATGTCACCAACGGCCTCGAGAGAGCGGTTCTCCGCACCTAATACAACATCGGTTGACTTTTGGCGACATCCCCGTTCAACACAAGAAATAGATCACCATCTGACTCCACAAGGTAAAAATTATAGGTTCCGCGTATCTATTCAAAGACTAGGGCTGTAATTGTTTTGGCCATTGTGGCAGTGCTTGCACGCTGCTCTAACTGGATGTTGGTCGACATGATGTCTCCATTCTCACGTAACGCATATACTTCCCTCGGAATGCCGTCATGTAGGCCAGAAACATATCAAGTGGTGGCACATAGATTCCTTCTCCAAATAATTTATTAATGTGCCCCGTTGGGATGCTCTCATGGGCCCATGCAATAATATCAGGATAATATATGCAAACGAATACCATCGTCGGGGACTTCGTCACAATGATAGATTGCAGAATATTATATGGTATGTGTGCTTGAGACTCAGTGTTAGACTTATGAGTGATTGGGTTCAGATACCGAATCTTGTACGGCTCCGCCCTCTGAGCAAGCACGATGACACCACGAGAAACATCGACGAAGTAGAATCTTTTGGAAGAACAGGACAGTTAGCACTAAGATGTTTATAATGAAAAATACAAATAAATTATGTTATATATATATCGAATGTGAATTTGAATCTGCGATGGACGTCCATTAGATTCGTTGTGAAGCAACGACCACTGGCGTGGTTGAGGAAGGTGAAGTCGTCGACATCTAGAAGTGTGTGATATATCATGATCCAGTTTCTCCAGCAAGTAGTCAGCGATATTTTAAAGTACGGTGCCACTTGGTGTAGACTTCCTGCCAAGCAGCATAGGTGTCGACGTACTCCTCTTTCTCCAGCAAGTAGTTGGCGATCTTGCGAGGTGGGTCGGTCGGGAGATCGGACCAGTTCCTCTTCATCTAGCTGTTGGCCATGGCTTACGTGGGAATGGTTCCTATTGATCGAGGAAGAGAGAAGAATAGGGAGACGAGGAGAAGAAGAAGAAGAAGAGAAGAAGAGATGAGGGAGACGAAGTAGAACTCCCACTGTGAGGAGACCAAGAGACGACGGAGAAGAAGTAGAACTACCACTTCAAGTTTGGGTCAACGAGCTTTTTTTGGAACTAGCGCGTGAACTAGCCATGCACTACATGCAAGTTTTGATCAAACAGACTGACATGTGGGGCCATCCAAAAAAGCTCCCCCAGATTTTGTGAAGTGCTACCGTGCATACTGTGTTGACAGGTGGGGTTAGTTCACGGATGACACGGTCATGGGAAAAATTGATTCAAACATGCGGCGCGATGATATCTTTGACGATTATACGGGAGACGAAATGGCTAACTGGACTTCAAGGCTGGGGACGGAATCCGTAGCGATTTCACCGCGACAAAATTTGGAAACATCATAAATGACCGGGCTGGAGGCCCTTCGAGCCCCTCCCGACGAAGAAAACTAGACCGTCATGGATTCACGACGTTTTTAGGTACCATCATGAAAAAAATGGCATGGATCATCTGGATTCTTCTAGTGGGCAGCGTCACCTCCATGAAAATGTTGAGCCGGCTCGAGCAGGGTGGAGTGCCCCAGCATTCGTGGCCGGCTACACTGCCTTCACTCCAGAGCTATGAAGGGTCACATGGCCACCGAAGTTCCGGCCCGACGTACCCAAAAAGTATGATTGAAGACCAACCCAAAGGACTTCCTCCTGATTTATTACATGATAGTACAGGCGGCCGGGGGCAATGAGCGGGTCTTGACCAACTGGTTCCCCCTTCCTCTATCAATTCTTGGGAAGATCTTTGCGATCAATTCATCGATGCCTTCAAGGGCGGATTCAAGCACCTTGTAGAGTCAGCGATCTTCACAAGCTATCCCGTACACCGGAGGAAAACTTGCGCAAGCTCACTCAGTGATTATGTCAGGTACTACACACCATCCCCAAGATCACCCCCGAAGCCATCATGGCAGCGTATCACTTTGGTGTCTGGAGCCCTCGCATGAGGGAAAAGATGAGTACCCACGCCCTTGACACCACCCCGGAGTTGTTCTCCCTAGCGGTTAAGTGTGCTTGGGCCATAGAGGGGAGACTTCATCCTAGCGAAGCCATTGACGAAGATGAAGAATCCACCAAGAAAAAGAGTCACGAGCACCCACCCATGAAGCAGGCCCTAGCGACCGAGCCAGAGCATAAGAAGACAAAGGCACCCGAGGTGGCCCCTGTTGACACTAACGAAGGGCCGTGGTACTCCATTCACAACTCGCTAGCTCATGCCCTGAAGAACTGTAGCCGAGTCAAGTCCATGGGGACTGCTTCATATGTCTCAAGCCTGGCCACCGCACGAGGGACTGCCCCGAACGGCGAGACCAAGAAGACGCAAAGGGCGGCCCGGGTGGTCCATGTAGGGCCATGACAACCGAGCCCGGCAGGACCATGCCCCAGGTCACGATGATGGAGGGCGGCCCCCTCAAACCTACGGGGACGACGACAATGGGCCATTCGAGGAGGCCCGTGCGGAGGCAAAAGTCCAGGAAACCTATAGCATCCCAATTATCTAAAAATTGTAATGCTACTTGCCTAGTCTATATATTGCTAATTCTTACATATAATTAATTGCATGATCATTATATCATGCTCATGTCACCATGCCACATTGCATTTGAGCATCATAAAAAACCCCTCTATTTGGTTCTTACCTCATATGCATTATATTGTATGACTTGTATTTTGCCTTTTGATGAATTGTAGTTGGATCTTGATATATTGCTTGATGCCCAAGTTAAGTTGTGGGAATATCTCTTTCAACTCCACCATCTTTATTTTGGTTATATCTAAACTCCACCATCCACTTTGCCACCCCCACTTGGTTCCTCCCACCATCTCCACCGTACTAGATATGTATGAGCAAATGCTTTTCTTTGGTTTTTCACTCTAGCTCATAGATGTTGGGTATGGATCCTTCTCTGTGCTTACTTGCTCTCATACATGATCTAAATTGCTTTCACAATATTGATATGGAAATCTACATGGTTATGTTTTGATTGCTATGTAGAAGTAAAATCTTCATTTCAAGTCATGCTTTATTCAAATTTAGGGCCTAGTTGAATTCATAAGGCCATATTAAAACTCTAGATGACAAATACACTCTAGTTGGGCTTTTGAACTTAGTTAGTCCTTATTTAAATAAACTATGTTTTGGTTTGAGTGTTTCCAAATGAAGCATGGTAAGGTGCCTTTATCAATCTAGCTTGCTTTACCAACTAGACTAGATCATCTATCATGCATGCCACATGAAATAATGCACCCCTATAGTGCATGAAATAATGTGTTCATGCATACCTCTATCTACATCTAAATACAAATTGGTGTTTGTTGCATATTTGTTTTTACTCAAACTTGGATATTTGATCAATCACCTTCCTACCCCATCATCCAACCTATATCTTGCATGAAATCATACCCAACCACATGAAATAATAGGCATTTTGCTAATCTTACTTCTAGTTCTTGCGTATCTCTCTCTCTCTACACTAAAAAACCTAATTAATCTTCTTCACCAAATTCTAACCGTGAGTACCTCTTGTCCAGCTACCAAAACCAACCATGACCATCACCACATACCCACAACACCAGGTCTACCCTCTCTCTTGTGTGCTTGCACGTACACACCCAACACCACCAGTCCACATCGAAGCCCACCATCCTAGCATCCATCCCCCTCTATCCTTGTCTTCAGCTACCGAACCAACCCATGTGCCTCGCCTTCTAGCTGGTGCAACCCAGCCACACCAGCAACACACGCCTCTCTCCTTTCCTCTTTTTCTTCTACACTTGGTTGTGCACATGATTACCTCCCCGCGACCATGCCGAGCGCGTGAGCCCCTCTGCCTCTATTTCTCCCTGGCCATAAAGCAGCGCCCCTTGCAACTCACCCATCTTCCCTTCTCCCCTCTTGGCAAAAACCCTAGCTGCCGCCTGGACATGGCGTTGTCGTCTGTCCTGCCGCGCCGCTGGTCCTTGCCGTCTCTGAGGTCACGCATGCCGGAGGAGCCGCTGCATGTCGCTCTACTGCAAGCTAGCGTACGGATCCTGGAGCGAGGAGGAGTAGTTGTAGAATGCGTTGCCGACCCGTGCACCCGCAAGCTCGCCGTCACCGTCCATGTTACCGCTCGCCACCTCGGACGACTTCCTCCACCTCCGGCGCCTCGGTCTTTCCCATCACGTCTACAGGATCATGGTGAGCTCCCCGATGTCCCTAGCAAGTCTCCCACATGCCTCTCTTCCTGCCTCACAACTGACGCTCGCCGCACCCGCGCACGCTAGACAAAACCCGGCCACGCAGACAGACGAGCAGCAGCGCTGTCGACGCTCTGTTCTGCCTTTTTCCTCGCTCTCTTTATCGCATCTTAGCGGAAGATCTAGGCCTCTTCGAAGAATCTTTGAACACGAGATTCGTATACCTAAATGATACCAACGATTTCTGTTTTTGCATCGCCTCCAAATTCTCGCTCTGCGTCTCGCCATCTTTGACTGAAGTCGTGCCGTAGTTTCAGTTCGTCAGAGAAGTATCTATTTTGAGTTGCTATTCATCGCAAGATTCCTGCCGATACTGTCCACCTTCGAAGAAACTTATTTTGAGTTGCTATTCTCTCTCTCTCTACACTAAAAAACCTAATTAATCTTCTTCACCAAATTCTAACCGTCCGTACCTCTTGTCCAGCTACCAAAACCAAACATGGCCATCACCACGTACCCACAACACTAGGTCTACCCTCTCTCTTGTGTGCTTGCACGTACACACCCGACACCACCAGTCCACATCGAAGCCCACCATCCTAGCATCCATCCCCCTCTATCCTTGTCTTCAGCTACCGAACCAACCCCTATGCCTCGCCTTCCAGCTGGTGCAACCCAGCCACACCAGCAACACACGCCTCTCTCCTCTCCTCTTTTTCTTCTACACTTGGTTGTGCACATGATTACCTCCCCACGACCACGCTGAGCGCGTGAGCCCCTCCGCCTCTATTTCTCCCCGGCCATAAAGCAGCGCCCCTCGCAACTCACCCATCTTTCCTTCTCCCCTATTGGCAAAAACCCTAGCCGCTGCCTGGACATGGCGCTGTCGCCTGTCCTGCTGCGCCGCTGGTCCTTGCCGTCTCTGAGGTCACGCATGCCGAAAGAGCCGCTCCATGTTGCTCTACTGCAAGCTAGCGTACGGATCCTGGAGCGAGGAGGAGCAGTTGTAGAATGCGTTGCCGACCCATGCACCCGCAAGCTCGCCGTCACCGTCCATGTTACCGCTCGCCACCTCGGACGACTTCCTCCACCTCCGGCGCCCCGGTCTTGCCCATCACGTCTACTAGATCACGGTGAGCTCCCCGATGTCCCTAGCAAGTCTCCCACATGCCTCTCTTCCTGCCTCACAACCGACGCTCGCCGCACCCGCGCACGCTAGACAAAACCCGGCCGCGCAGACAGACGAGCAGCAGCGCTGCCGACGCTCTGTTCCGTATTTTTCCTCGCTCTGTTCATCGCATCGTAGCGGCAGATCTAGGCCTCTTCCAAAGAATCTTTGAACACGAGATTCGTATAACTAATTGATACCAATGATTTCTGTTTTTGCATCGCCTCCAAATTCCCACTCTGCGTCTCGCCATCTTCGACTGAAGTCGTGCCGTAGTTTCAGTTCGTCAGAGAAGTATCTATTTTGAGTTGCTATTCATCGCAAGATTCCTGCCGATATTGTCCACCTTCGAAGAAACTTATTAAACAAAAGTCGTAGTCCTCTGACCCCTCTTCAATTTTTGTTTATGTGGCATCACGATATTCATAGCAGTTTAGTCGCTGTCTTTGTCGCAAGGTTGGATCAGGTAGCAGTTTTTCGTATTTAGAACTCCAGCCGATCGATCAACTCTTTGACGGTTTTGCAGCGAGGCCCCTGGACAGTTTTGTTTCTCAAACACCGGTCCACGCCGGTGCCACTTGTCAGTCTCAGTAGCTAGAGTTGCGTCAGTGCAAAAAGTTTCCAGGACATTTTTTTCTAATTAATAAAATTTCAGAAAATGATTTAATCTAAATAAATTCATATCTTTTATATAATTTGAATTTGATTAAAATTTCAAAATGAAATATGATTCAAATTTAATTGTGAATTCAACCATAATTTCAAATTTGCCCAGATTTGACTCTAACTAGTCAAACCTTTGACTTTTGACCCATTTTAATATAACTTAATTTAAATATTGCTTTAAATTTATAATTCTAAATAATATAAATAATATATGTTTTTGAATCGGAAAAATGCTAGGAATTCAAATGTGCCATCCCAAATAATTTTTGAGCAATTTAAAATTTCCAAATTATTTCAATGCCAGTAAATGTTTTTTCTTAATAAATCTAACTTTAATTCCATACATCCAAATTCGACAAACAATATGTCTAAATCAATCAGCGCAACAAAACTGTTCTAATTATGCATTCCATGATATGAATTGAAGCATGGATCATATAAATATTAAATAATTAAAACTGTTTATGAAGCTAAAACATACGTAAATAAATTAATAAAGTGTTTTATTATTGTTTCCACACCTTACCTATGCCATGCTATGTTAGACCATGCAATTATGTATCATTTCATTATGACATACCTTATTTACTTGTTACATATGATCTTATATATATATTTACTAATTGGAGGCACCGTACGAGCTCTCAGGTTAATCCTAGAGAACTAACCGTTATTATTCGTAGGATTTATAAGCTAGCTAATTACAGCCGTGGAATGAAATTTCTCGTAGAGTCCATATTCTCTATCCCACGCGCAAGTCTCCTGAGTCCTAGATCCTCTTGACCATATTCTTTGGCTGGCTGCGAAAAGACTAAACTCCTTGACTCTGCTGCTCATGCGCCATTGCCCCGTCGTCGAGCAAGCCCTAGCTAACATTGTTCCTCTCCGCATCCCATGCCTGATGGTCCGCTCTTCAACCTCCAAACACACCGTCCGTGCTGAAATCTACAGAAGGTAACAAGACCAAATCCAATCTCACCCATCTCCTTCTCCAACTTTTCATCTCCTCATCTTCTAGGTATTGCAATGGCGGATGGTTGAGGGGTGCAGATGAGGTGTTCTAACTGAAATTTGAAGAATTGTCGCCATCGCCTATTGCCAACGAGGCTGCCGACTGGTGCTCATCCCCACTTCCTGTTCAAGTTTGTCTCCCGTCAGTCTGTCACTCCCTCCCTACTCTGCATCCAAATAATCTATATCGGTAAATTCCTGCCGTGTTCTCTTACCAGTTCGATTCCCACAGAACCCCCAATGTTTAAGCTTGATCCGTAAGGTCCCATCAAGAAAAATCATGTGCATACATGTTGATCTTTCACCTTTGTGCTTCACCAGATTGTGTACTGTAGAGAGCGGTAGAATGGACGATGACATGGCATTGCTGATATGAAAGGCGGAGGGCCCTGCAAGGCTGCAAGCAGTGGCAGCTTGACCTCGATGAGGTGAAATCGTCCCCAGGTGCATTATTGTTTCCAGCGCAACAACAATGCATGCATCGTTTCTCTTTTCAATATCAATTTTCCCAAGCCCATCTAAGTATTGGAGCTGCACACTATGTATTTGAAATAATGTGTAAACAAACCCGTGGTGCGGTTACTTATTGTAACAGATTAAGGAGATTAATGGTTGAAAGGGATAAAATGATATATAACCAAGCGATACTTCCTTTTATAATACTCAAAGTCCAGAATTAAAGCTTTTAAAGCAGTAGCTTATGTCATATATAGAGGTTTCTTGCAAATTCTTATTGCCACACGGGACTTTTATACATTATAACGCTGAAAATGTAGTAAAATTTCCTCATGGTTAACCCAGGTGAATTTATATGAGATTCTTCTTCTTCTTCGGGGGATTTTATGAGTTCAGATATTACCTAAAGTTTGTCTCCCTCCATGTTGTTCTGTACGTCCATTTTCCAAAAAGTATCAGAATGCAGTTCCCAAGAATTAAAACATGAAGATAATCATGAGTTTGAAGAACCGGGGATAGTAGCGATGGTAATCTAGGAATTATAAAGAACCAAGAATTCTGTAAAATTTCTCCAGGTGTAAGGATCGATCCAATAGATCCACCTTTTCTTCAGACACATTTCTTAGTATATCCTTTTTAATTCTGATAAATAATTAAGGTGTTATTTTATGCATATCCCTTATAGTATATGGGACAACACTAAGGAAAGTCGTCGAGTGCTCTGAACTCTCTCAAGTTTCTTCAGATACTCTCATTGATGGGTTTTGTTTGGTTCCAACACCACAATTTGTATGTGGTTGATCGAATGATTGCCCTTTAAATTTATATGTATTTCCGGTAGAACTTTTAGCTAAACCAATCAAGCTAGCATATGCATGTAATGTCTCATGTAGTTTGGTATCTTTTAAGTCAAAAATGGAAGATCGAAGTAATAAGGAATTCAGAGAAGCTTGAGAAATTTCAGCTCATAAGCTCCTTATAGGTATAACATCATACTTCTTATCAAGCTTTATCTTTTGTATTGATGGATTTTCTTTATAGTGCATCTCTATACAAGGATTATATTGAGAAATCATGTTCGTGTTTTCTAAAGGCCTCATAGCAATATTCAGTACGTACCACGCTGCAGTGCTATTGTTTTATTAACTCAAAATTTGATCAGCTGATCCTAATTTCCATTGACAACATCCAAATTAAAGTTAAGTTAAAGTGTTTTAGATGTAAGAGAAATACGCCTAAAGTACAAAACAAGTTACTATTAGCTAAAGAGCTTTCGAGATATGGTTAAATATACCATGCCTTGCTACAAGGTAATATATCTATATAGTCTTCAAGCAACAATAAATTAGTTCTAATCATTTATATTTTCGATAGTCAAATGACCTTTGCTGCTTCTGAAGATTTGGATAAGTCAATTAGATGGTATATTACTTTTGATGCTTTCACTTTTGATGTACACTTGAAGCATTGCTTTGCTCCTAATAACGAAGTTCCAATTCTTTTTTCCATATTTCGGTAAATAAAATTGGTACGATGTAGTAGTACATATTTGTGATATTTTTATTACATGCATCGAACATGGGGAAAACAATAATATGACATGGTAACCTCATTTAATGTAGCACGTATTGCAACTGTGAATGAAATCCTCATTTTTATTTTCTTGCGTTGAAGTGATATATACAGATGCTACAATATATCTTTTTCTCTATTATCAAGCAAAAACTCTTTAAGAATTTGCTCCAGTTATTCTGATGTACATTTCCTGGCTCTTTGTAGCTTCCATATTAGGGATATTAAAACTAGAACAAGAGGGAGCTCTCTCACGAACTAGACACTCTCGGCCGTCGGATCACGTTTTCTTTATGTCCCTGGTCGTCGGATCTTCCATCATGTCCCGCACTGCCCGCTTTGTCCCTAGGGGACGCTATTCTAGCCATCGAATTGGCTTACTCTAATTTAATGGGCACGAAACCGCTAATGAAAGCCCATTTAGCTTCAAACACACATTCGCTAAAAAAACCCGAACAAATATTCCCAACATTCTACCTCCTCGATCCTCCCTCGAAGACATGGTGGCTCGTCCGCCGCCTTTACAAACGTCTCTCCGTACTCGGCGCCCGTCAGACCATGGTGCCCCGGAAATTGACCTTCAGAGCGCCCCTGCTCCTTTTTCCACGTGCACGCCACCGGGACCTAGCTGCGCCTCCATGTGCGCAGGCACCGTCGCCATTGACCGGCTAGCCGGCAACGTTACTCACCAATCCTGATCTCTAGGAGGAGAGTGTTGACTATGCGACGCCGATGACTCGAGCTGGCGACAACCTCTACCTTCCGTTGTACATCAACGCTGCCGACATCGTCTTCCTCAATCCGGCCACATCATTGTCGACGGCCCGCTCCATGCCGATTGAAGCCACCCGGGAGGCATCTACACCGCCACCTCTCTTTTCTATTTGTACTACTTCCAATTTGAAAGGCACCTGAACATCAAAATCCTTCCGATTCCTATATTCTATTGAGCGCCGACGTTTCCATATTTTTTTTTGCTAGGAACGGATCCCTCCGTCAAACTTTGTGCTGGAACAAGAATAGTCCACAGCGAGACAACGGACTGAGAAGGCGGCACGGGAGCTGTAGCAGGGCGCCAAGCTACACAGCGATTCTGAAGGTATGGCGGCAACTAATACAATGGAAAATCGTTCATCTATCCAAAATCTGATCGAGTACAATGTTTGTTTGCAGGCCATGAACTACCCAACTCATTGAGCTATGTGCGTCAGCTGTATATGTGGATTTCTATTTTGTTCATCATATTAAGCTGCTTCAATCATAGCTTTTGGTACCACTGGTATTTGCATATCTAATCAAGATCAGCTGAGGTACATAATTTCCACGCCTTTTTATCTGATACTTGCGCATTGTAGTGAAGTTTACACTGACTGTGTGCTAACTTTGCTTCTATTGTTGGTGTAGTCGCTCGATATTTTGAGAATGTTTCAATGTTTAAAAATGATGTTACAGTTCCATGGAGGAGGATAAAAAAATGTACTCCCTCCGACCTAAATTAGTTGACTTGGTTTTGTCTAAATTCGGAGGTATCTAATACTAAAACAAGTCTTGATACATTCGAATCTAGACAAATCTAAGTCAACTAATTTGGGTCGGAGGGAGTATTTATGTTGAGAGATTCCAAAAGAAAATATATTCTAAGGTCAAATCACTTCTGCATACGAATCCATTGTGTAGTCGATCAAATGCGACACATGTTCTCAAGAAAAACCATAATATTTTTGCATTCCCCTTATCTTGATAAACTTATGTACATGGATATAAGCATAAGACTGATCACATTCACTTTGTGCTTTGTTTCATCAAATGCCCACATTCACTTTGTGGTTTGTTTCATCCAATGCTCAGCAGATCCAGTTATTGAGGGTTGGAGAACATCAAGTCAGGTGGCTTTTCTTGTCTAATATTTACCCGATTATGTCCTATGATATTTATGAAGTAAATTCCATGCATTGACGCTTTATACTAATCAAACGAAGATAACCTAAGTATTTGACCTGTTGAGCTGACTCCTGATATTACTTCAATGCAAATAAAGATATTTTCATTTTTGTATGTGGAATGATGTATATATCATGAGTACCTTGACTTTGTGTTTTTTCGCATCCAGTGATGACCATAACAAATTACTGAGAGCTGGAGAACATTAAACAAGGTGCCTTTTATTGTCTAATATTACTTGGTAGTTTCATATTTTTTCCACCGAGGCTTTAAAACCAGCTAACCTGGTTATTTCACTTGCTGCCGACTCCTGCTATTTCTTAGATGCAAACAAAGAAATTTCAATTTTATATGGTTGAATGCTATAAATATAACTATTTATGCAATATCCTTCTTTATGGTGGGTGAGCAAAGCTGAACCTATGGATAGTCAGTGTAGTGCCAAGTGTTTAAAGAGAGATTCCCGTAGTGCTTTATGTTACCATTTGTTTTGTTCTGCATTTCTCTTAAACAATCGTGAAATAGTGGATATAAGGATTCTGAGCCGCTTCTTTAGTCAATTTACTTATGAAGATTTTACAATTCATCCTATGCTCTTAATTTCATATAATTCTTTCAAAAAAAAAGTTGCAATACCCAAACCAAAAAAAGTACACTTCAAATTTCTATCTTATGTTCAATATATTAAACTTCTCGGTTCAATTCTAGAAAAAATTTCCATTGTTCCCAAATATTCTATAGTTTAAATGAGCGGGCGCAGCAACGCGCGCCAACATGATCTAATGTACAATATATATCCACAATTGGGGATTATATTTATAAAGGCAAACATGGGTACTAAGTAGGGGAGTTGTCGATGCGACCAAATCTGTTTATAAATTTTTTGGACTATGGTTTTTTTTGCAGAATGAATGTTGAATTGCAAAATATAACATGTATATCATGAAAATATACATTTTACTTTTGCAGTAACTCAAATTCTATAATTTAATAACCATACTTGGGAAGTCTATTTCTTGCATTTTCATGCATGTATTTTTTATAAAAGGATTAGCCCGTGCAGAAGCACGGGTTAATGACTAGTTTATCTAATTGTGCAATGTATTTATTTTGGCCCTTGTGTGTTTGGTTTTTATCCGGATAGAAACTGAGCAAGGAGAATACCAGGAGCCTTAAGAGTATTACCCGGATCCTTCTTATTCCGCAACTGAACTACTAGGCAAGCAATTCCCCATGCTTGCATACATATAGTACCTATGCTTTGTATCTTATTCATGCATCATTGAGTCGCGATTGCATTAAATTTGACTCCCAAGTACTGCATAGCCTTTACTTTTAAACTCCACCAAAGCTTGTATCATCAATCCCATGAGCCATTACTAAAGCAGTTTTTTAAGCCATGCGAGTCGTAGAATTGCATGTATAGGGTTTGTGCGAGTCTTCGGATAACGAGATACCCAAGAAACTTAATCTGAGTAGTAATGGGATAACTAATGAAAGAGGCACCGGTGAGCATTATCTACTATTTGGTTCTTTAATCTCACTTGTGTCCTGTAGGACCCCGAGTACTTGATTCATCTCCCTTGACTATCGCACTATCCGCATATTGGCCCATGAATCCCCTTCGCCTGTGCTTGGTTCGCACTTTATTTCTTGGAGCCACAAACTAGTTTGGGGATTTATTACTATCTCGTACCTATGGCATGCTTTACTGTTTTATTTACTATTGCGCGTGGAGTGCATGTACTATTTAGGATCGTGGCACGATTTCACGGTATCGACAATCCCAGTCACACTTTCGGGTTTCCAATCATTTACAGCCGTTCTTGCAAACCCTGGGTCTGTCTCGGAGCCGACCAACTTCGTTGCGGGTAGCTTATTGGCCCCCTGAAATGATTTATGAATCCTATGAATGCTTTGTCGTGATGCCTCGTTGTATTTTATTTGGTTCTTCCCGAGGTTGATCGTGTGTGTGTTGCTATTTGTGCATCCCTGCAGGGTAAATTTTTCTGAAAGCCGTGTCTATGGTTATGGATGACTTGGAGCACAGTTTCTCGATCATAGACAAGCATAACTAAAGTATCTCCTTTAATTTGACTAAGACATGACTAGTAATTAGTGCAACATTCATGGAATGGTTAATTAAATTGCCAACGGAGGGGATGTTCTTCCGCCTTCTTGTCGGTAAGCAAGAAGGAGGGCGAGCAATGTTTATTTATGTTGCTTATATAACTGTTGTTTCTAATTAACGAGCATCAATCCATCTCTGGTTGGGTAGATGTGTAGCGTGTCTCTATAGAACTTTGTAGATATTATCTTTCGCTACAATGGCGTCACTCTAGGTTGTTCCCTTTAGAAGCATTAAGACATGCTGAGTACCCCTACATATTTAGTTCAGTTGGACAGGTATACTCTTAGGAAGGTTACTGGGTTGTGGATACGGATGATGTTGGCAACGATTGTCTGGTTTAGAGATACCAGGGATGGTGATCCATGAGATGTGTGGGCGGGATGTGCTTATTTTTAGGGCATCTTATGCCGATTTGATTCTTATCCGTACTCGGATCATGTTTTCCGCTTCCGCTTGATACTTTGTTGCGTGATGTATGAGGATATATCCTAAACTATTATATCTATCTAGGATATTTGGATCTTGCCATATGGCGTTGAATATTTTTGTTTCTATTATTTTAGATGGTGTGGCTCTAATGTCTATATTATGTCACTGACATACATATCCATTTGTGTATGTTTTGATCCATTTACCTGTCGATTATGTTGCTCGCTCTAGTCCCAATGTTCTAAAAAGTGGGTGGGATGGTTGGCCAGTACCGTTCCCTGCTCCAGAGGTGGGCCTACTATGTGTGGCTGCGCGACCCCACAGTAGTACGTCATGTCCACTTTTGGTTCACCCAGGCTTGAGGTTAGAGCATAAGGTCTGAGGTATTACAATTGGTATCATAGTCATTCTTCCCTTCAGGGTCTCATCAAATATGATCGTTGTTAGTTTAGAATTATTTTGGTAGCTATGTATTCTAGAAAAAAATTAAACATCGGAGTAGGACTACTTCCATTTTTCTTCTTACCCACCCACCCACCCTTTTCTGGTAAGGAAGTGTAATGTTTGTCTATCCTCTTCTAAAAATTCAAACTAGAATTCACGTGTTTGGGGTTTCCGTAGTACCATAGGTTGTGTGTTAAACCCTTGTCTATATGTTGCATCCACCCTTGTTGTCGCAGTATGCCTTTGGTTATCAACTGTTGGTATACTGCATACCGACAGGCTTTGTGTAAACCGACGCGATCTATCCAACTCTTTGTTAACCGACGCGGTCATGTTAAGGGTGTTCGTCTTTCCTGCATGCTTTCACATATTGTGGAGTTGCTAATCTTTATCTGTTAAGTGGTTTTGCGCATCTAGTTGGTATTTTAATGCCGAAAATGCGGAATTTGTTTTCTTTGATACATATATGTTTCCACAATTCTTTTCAATCGTGTGTGTTACATTTTTCACCTTCTTTTGTCGGCATTGTCCACGCTAACTCTATCTTTTGCTATCGGCGCTTCAATCTGAAGTTTTTACTTCATCTTCAATTCTTTCGGGATAAATACATAACATGTGTCGATTCGATGCTTGTGATTGAAATATGGCTCTCGGTATAGCTATATGACACCTATCGTGAGTGGAATATGGTTAATGCTACCAATCTAATCCTCCAAATGATGGCAGTTACCTCTTATGATTTTGAGTTATACCGTGATCATATTTATATCATATTCAAGTATTTGTGGCAATCCGGAGTTTTCCTAAGGCGCTAGGGAGGTCTATCATCTGGTTATCATGCTTCACATCTTTTTGAACTCCATATCTAAAAGGCTTTCTTTGATAAGATATGATCTCATTATTTCATCTATGATAGATCTGCTTAAATGTATGAGTTATCATCGATTCTTTATCCAGGACCTCTTTATCTTTTCAACAGGTGATCCGATCAACAAGGTGAACATCCAGTATCTATTTTCTCAACCGAAGGGCCAGATAACCTATTCTTTTAATGCATCTCTTCTAGCACAAAATCCATGCTCTTAATGTTGATCTTTCAAAGAGAGTTGAGTTTAGAAAGTGTTTTGAGCATGCATCATATAGATATTAAATAATCAGAACTGTTTATGAGACTAAAACATGCCTAAATAAATTAATAAAGTGCTTTATTATTGTTTCCACACCTCACCTATGCCATGCTATATTAGACCATGCAATTGTGTATCATTCCATCATGACAATACCTTGTTTCCTTATTGCATATGATTTATATAATTGTGCAATGTATTTATTTTGGCCCTTCTATGTTTGGTTTTTATCCGGATAGACATTGTGCAAGGATAATACCAGGAGCCTTAGGAGTATTACCCGGATCCTTCTTATTCCGCAACTGAACTGCCAGGCAAGCAATCATGCTTGCATACGTATAGTATCTATGCTTCTATCTTATTCTTGCATCATTGAGTCACGATTCCATTAAATTTGAATCCTAAGTACTGCATAGTCTTTACTTTTCAACTCGATAGAAGCTTGTATCCTCAATCCCATGAGCCATTACTAAAGGAGTTGTTTGAGCCATGCGACTCTTAGAATTTGTATGTGTAGGGTTTGTGCGAGTCTTTGGATAAAGAGGAACCTAAACAACTTAATCTAAGTAGTAATAGGATAACTAATGAAAGACGCACCGGTGAGCATTATCTGCTATTTGGTTCTTTAAGCTCATTTGTGCCCCGTAGGACCCCGAGTACTTGATTCATGTTCCTTGACTATCGCACTATCCGCAAGTGGGACCATGAATCCCCTTCGCCTGTGCTTGGTTCGCACTTTATTTCCTGGAGCCACAAACTAGTTTGGGGCTTTATTACTATCCTGTACTTATGCCATGCTTTACTGTTTTATTTACTATTGCGTGTGGAGCGCCCGTACTGTTTAGGATCATGGCACGATTTCACGGTATCGACAAGCCCAACCACACTTTCAGGTTCCTAGTCGTTTACAACCGTTCTCACAAACCCTGGGTCCATCTCGGAGCCGGCCAACTTCGTTGCGGGTAGCTTATTGGGGTGGCCCCCTGAAATGGTTTATGAATCCTGTGAATGCTTTGTCATGAGGCCTCGTTGCGTTTTATTTGGTTCTTGCCAAGGTTGATCATGCGTGTGTTGCTATTTGTGCACCCCTGCAGGGTAAATCTTTCTGAAAGCCGTATCTGCGGTTATGGATGACTTGGAGGACAGTTTCTCGATCATAGACAAGCATAACTAAAGTATCATCTTTAATTTGACTAAGACATGACCAGTAATTAGTGCAACACTCATGGAATGGTTAATAAAATTGCCAACGGATGGGATGTTCTTCTGCCTTCTCATCAGTAAGCGAGAAGGAGGGTGAGCGATGTTTATTTATGTTGATTATATAACTGTTGTTACTAATTAACAAGCGTCCGTCCATCTCTGGTTGGGTGGATGTGTAGCATGTCTGTATAGAACTTTGTAGATATTATCTTTCGCTGCAATGTCGTCACCCCAGGTTGTTCCCTTTAGAAGCATTAAGACATACTGAGTACCCCTAGGGTCTCACACGATAAATATTTGGTTCATTTGGACAGGTATACTTTTAGGAAGGTTACTAGATTGAGGAGACAAATGATGATAGTAACGACTGTCCGGTGTAGAGATTCCGGGGATGTAGATCCATGAGATCTGTGGGCAGGATGTGCTTATTTTCAGGGCATCTTATGCCAATTTGCTTCTTATCTGTACTCGGATCATGTTTTCTGCTTCCGCTTGATACTATGTTGCTGATGTATGAGGATGTATCCTAAGCTATTATATCTTTCTAGGATATTTGGATCTTCTCGTATGGTGTTGAATATTTCTGTTTCTATTATTTTAGATGGTTTGGCTCTTATGTCTATATTATGTCACTGACATACATACCCATTTTTGTATGTTTTAATCGTGTCGTGGTGGTGGCACGGCAGATTCCATGGATAGGGTAAAGATGGGGCCAATGAGTGCTAGGGGAATCCAGGGAGGGAGAGCGTGGTGATTCCATGCACGGAAGTTCTTGTATATCCACTATCAATGGTGTTTACAAGTGCTCTTGAGGCTTTAGGCAAGAAGGATACAATGTCTCTCTTACTCCCGACCAACTAGCTCTCGAGTTCTACCTTAGACAGAGAGTGATTCCTCTATTTTCCATCCCTCTCTATGGAGGCCCTCGTGCTCCTTATATAGGGGAGCCCGGGTTACAATTCTAGGGCAAGTGTGGTAGCATATTCTATGAATATGCTCCTTTCCCAAAGCAGATGCTTCTTTATTCTTCTTTAACGGCTCGTCCGGACTTTGGACGTAACCCGTGGCATCATCCTTGCCTTTTGGCGTTACGGGCTGCGTCATCCGGCTTTACCCGCGTCACCTTGGTCGCCACCGACCCACTGGTCCTCTCCTTTGCTTTAATTTGCACATTTTCCGGCTAATAAAGCCACCTTTTGACCAGCGGGGGGATTCCTTCTCTCGGAAGATAAGATAGTCCGGATAGCATATAGCTAATCCGGCTTACCCATTTACCTGCAAAACAGATAGACATGCCCGACATAAATCTTATGCCGTCCGGACCATTGTTAAGGAAATACACCATGGGACGGGCCACACCGTGATTTGGTGTGCCTTGAGGTGACCCGGTCAGCACTTTCCTTTGACCGCGCCGTACCCCAGCTAACTCGGCCCTTATACCCCGGTGTTACCCTACCCGGGGGTATCCCCCCAACATTAGTCCCCGAAGCTGGTGCGGTCTTAGAAACTTTTAGTTGTTAAGGCCACAACAGGTTCCCATATCCGGATCTTTCGCTCCTTGGGCCGAGTTACCCCGTAGCCCGGAGTTTCTCATCTTGTGACCCTTTGCTCTTTACGAGTAACTCCTCGTTGGCTTGGTCTTTTTCTCGCTCATCCGGGTCATCTTTCCTTCTTTTGAACGCTTCTCTACATCCTACGCGGAGGGTAATCATCATTTGCCTCATTTTAAGGGCCATGCGCATTTACCGCGCCGGTTACTGTCGCTGTGTCAGACATAATTGCTGTAAACGTCCCATCACTGCAGCGCCTCATTAACTGTAACACCATGTTCCGTCATGGGTCCTTTGCTCCCGTGGCCCCTCGTGTGGCCTTGTTCTGATAGGTTGCTTGGGCCGCATACACGCTTGCTACGTGCGGCAGGCCACCTGCAAAGGATCCCACGACGCGCGTAGCACGGTTAAGTAGAGGGAGTGGTGCACTCCCAGGGGAAGATCCCCCATTCGTGCCACTCTCCATTGCTCTCTCTCTTTCACTACGACTCTGCCGCTGTCGGCTTTCTTCTCCACGAGCGCCACTGCGACCATGCTCAGGCAGTGTTTCACGCAAGCGCCACCAGCTCCAATGCCAATCTCCACCACGGGGCCTTGCGCTTCCCGTTTCCCTTCTTCGGGCTACCATTATTCCGATTACCCTCTTGAAAGCTTCGATCTCACCATGACTGAGGCGGAGGCTTCGATGGTGGCGCTGCAGGAAGAAGGGACGGAGGGCCACGAGCGCGGATGCTGGGATGGTTCCATCGTCCGCGGGGAGGACCTGGCTTGGCTCCACGCCTCCCGTCACATCCCCACCGGCGTCGCCTGCCGCCTCCCCGCCGGTGAGATTACTCCTGCCCCCAAATCTGGGGAATAGGTGGTTTTCTTGTCGCATTTCCAACGTGGCTTCGGGCTTCCCACCTCTGATTTCTTCTTCGATTTCATCTCCACCTATAAACTGCAACCGCATCATCTTCCCGCAAATGTTATGACCTCTCTGTCCTCCTTTGTCTCCGGCATTGAGGGATACATTGGCCTCTGGCCAACCAAAGAACTTTGGATCAAGTTCTTTGGTCTACGAAGGAACATGGTTCCGGATAAGGAGCGTGCCCCGGAGCACAAGCACTTGACCCAATGTGGCGCGGCCTCCATCTCACCCCGGAAACAGTCCGTGTTCCCCCGGATCACTGGGCTCGAATCCTGCAAGGGCTGGGCCCAGACCTTCTTCTACGTCCGGAACACCATCCAGGAGGACCAGATCTGGCTACTCCCCTTCAAGCTTGGCCCTCCAGATGTCTCGGTTTGGGAAAGCGTTCCCAAGCACGCCACGGCCCTAGCGAATCAAGTGGCTCGCTGGATCACTGAGCTACTTGAGGAGCACCTCCGAGGGGAGGATATCATGATCACTTTCCTCCACAGTCGGGTCTCCCCCTCCAGAAGCGAGCCCACAAGATCTGCTATCTTAGCGGTCCTCTTGACCCTCACCGGATCTCCTCTTTTGAGCTAGATAACTCAGCGGTTTACCGCCGGGTTAAGTCAATTTTCAACATGGAGAAGGAGTTCTCCGAGGCCTGGGAGTGGAGACTTGAGCCCTTCACTCGTGCCAACCCTCCTCCAAAGGTAAGTTAACCCTTCTTTGTTTTCTGGATTTTCTTTGTATGTTGATTTCCCTTTGTAACTTGGTGATTATTCTTTCAGAAATTCCTCCAGCAACCACTGGAGGATGGCGAGGTTCTGGCCCGCAAGTGGTTGGAGGACCGCCCCACGGGAGACGAGGTCGAGACTGATCCGGAAGCCTTCCTGCCTGCCCCCGACATCGTCAAACACAGCGCTGGTAAGGCCTCTTCTCTAAGGGATTGGCCAGACGATGATGATTCGGACATTGAGGTCCTTGAGGTACTTGATCCGGTTCTTGTCTACGGAGACACGTTTGTAAAGGCGGTGGACGAGCCACCATGTCTTCGAGGGAGGATCGAGGAGGTAGAATGTTGGGAATATCTGTTCGGGTTTTTTTAGCGAATGTGTGTTTGGAGCTAAATGGGTTTCATGAGCGGTTTCGTGCCCATTAAATTAGAGTAAGCCAATTCGATGGCTAGAATAGCATCCCATAGGGACAGAGCAGGCAGTGCGGGATATGATGGAAGGTCCGACGACCAGGGACATAAAGAAAACATGATCCGACGACCGAGAGTGTCTAGTTCGTGAGAGAGCTCCCTCTTGTTCTAGTTTTAATATCCCTAATTTGCACCTGGCTTATGTTCGAATGTTCAGCTAACCCGGACGCTCAGGTCCATGAGGTTCCTCTACTTGCTACCGGTGGCCCGGCCCCAGCCCCTTCCTAGAAGCACGCAGCTACCCCGGCCGCAGCTTCGGAGGCGCCGCCGCCCAAGAAGAGGCAAAAGAAGTCCGGGGTTAAACCGTCGGCTAAGCCTGCCGCCAAGAGCACAGTCCGGAGGGCACCCAAACCTCGGGCTCCTCCTACCGTTGACGAGTAAGTCATTTTAGCATTGTTACCTTGGATTCTTCCATTGTGTGCCTTAGTATCTGGTTGGTTCTCTCTTTTTGACTTACTGTCCTTCCCCTTTTTTTAGAGCTCCTGTGGATATTTCCCAAAGCGGTTCCGGCATAGCCTCCCCACTCTGGCGCGGTCCTTCTCCCTCCCGCAATGATGATCATTGTCCGCTTAACCCTATTCAAGAGGGTTTTGTGGCCATGCCTGACCAGAGTCCACCTCGCCAAGAGGAGGGCAACGTCGGCGCGGGGGGTAGTGGGATGGATCTGGATACGGCAATGCCAGATCTCTTGTAAGATCTCACCATAATAAGGTAAGATCCCTGTGATTGCAGTGCTAGTCCCTGGATCAAAATGCTAGCACCCATAGTTTAAGATGAAGTACACAGAAACAAAGGTCATTATTACATCCATATCCAGGAATATAATGGTTCTTACAACTCACTTAGCCCAAGGCTAAGACACTTAAAGTTCACATTACATAGCATAATAATAATAGAGTCTTTAGTCTTCATGTGCCACAGGCAAGCATGTCGAGTGTAGACCCGCAACCCTACTCATCATCAGAGTATCCTGCAACATAATAAGTTATAGCCACAAGGGTCAATACATTTGGAATTGTATTGGCAAGTGATACCATAGATACTTAGTGTAATCCAACAACTACATGAATATATGGCTAAGTGGGGTACCAATGATAGACATCACTGAAGAGTAAGTTTTTGAAGAGTAAGTTTTCTTATTCAAACTCTAAGGTACCAATGATAGACATCACTGAACCTCTACCCATGTGCACCCACAAGTTTTAACATAGAGAAATTTGGATGAGGAGATTATTGAACTACTTCACTATCTTGAGGCTCAGAAATTGTCCAGAACCGGGGACACGGCTAAGTACTTAGTTTTACCCTCTCGAGAGGTGGTGCACTTTCCCCACAAGACTCGACATGCATCGAGACAAGACTTTTCAGAAGCAATCCCTCAGACCACCACGGACGCGTTCCATCCTACCACATCTACCACCTTCTGTCCGTCTGGCTGAGTTCTTGCAACTTAGTTGGTCAACGCAGAGCCCATATGCCATGTGGCTGCACTAGAAGCTTCATGACGAGAATGTCTCCAATCTCTTTGTTCCTGGGTGGCCATCCACAAGTGTGATACACCAGCTGACCATAGACATGGCCCCTGAGTAACCACTCAACATAATCCAAGCAAGTCCCATACCACCCAGGTGTTTCATTAGTATTAGTTGTTTTCTTAGTCAAACAAAATAATATATTTCCATACTATCTTATATGTGTATTCCTCCCACGAATTCTAATAGCATGGCTAAGCACTCTAGCATACGAAGTCTTTCGACTAGGAGATACTACCAAGATATAATCTATAGTATAGCATAGCATAGTAACATATAAATAATCCTACCATGCTAAGATCTACCAAAATAACACTAGTGCAATAGTGAAAATAATAGGACATAAGATGAAATATCACTTGCCTTGGTAGCTAGGGGAATAGGTACAATCCTCACAGCAACAAACTTCACAATCCACACAATCTACACAAGATCAATACAACAACAATAATTCAATCAATAAAACATTACAAAAACATGAATGCATGCAAAATGCAATGATATGAACACAACTCTATAACTTATAGAGTATACAGTACAGAGGGTAAAATACCTCATCTAAATGCATAAGAAATACCCCAAAACAATTTATAGAACAATTTTATGAGCAAAATACTCCTAAAAAGGTTCTGCCTATAATTCCAATTTTTCAGAGGAAAAAGTGTGAAATAGGCCTCCATAATAAAGGTCTTATTTTTCTAAATCCATAGACACCAAATTTGCATTTTTCTGAATTGTGGAACAAAAGTTATTGAAATTCTAAGTTTAATATATAATCTGTCTATTTTTCTAATTAAACAGATATCCTAGCCGACGTGGCGCAACCCTATTGGTATGTACCGATTCGGTCGGATCGATCGCTGCGGGCCGTCAGATTTAAGTGGGAACGGATGGACCAGATCAGCCCGTACCGCTTCGGCTAGAGATCTAATCCTAGCCACTAGAGCTTGATCGAACGGTGCTCAGCGCGCAGCCACGAACTGGCGGCGCTGGCTCTCTGTGCACGACGGAGGCTCGTCGGATGGTGGTGTTCCGGTGGTCCTAAAGGGGCAGGGGTCCGTGGACTCTCACCAGAGGTCGAGGCGGTCGTGGCGGTCTCGATGGAGGTCACGG
The DNA here is from genome assembly GCA_910589775.1 of Avena eriantha. Classification (NCBI taxonomy): domain Eukaryota; kingdom Viridiplantae; phylum Streptophyta; class Magnoliopsida; order Poales; family Poaceae; genus Avena; species Avena eriantha. Next base: position 392,569,357 of record OU342744.1, on the reverse strand, counting down.
TGGAGGGAGGGGTGCTCTGACTCGATCCCGATTCCTCGCCGGAGCTCTATCGACGACGGAGCTCATATACCCGCGTCGGTGACGATGATCTGGGGCTCGAACAGGCAAGGAGAGGGGTCAGTGAGGTGCGCCCGGGTCAGCACGGTCTAGTAGAGGCTAAAAAGGGGCGGCGAAAACCCTAAACTTACCGGAAAACTCGACGGATGGCGGCGGCAGAGGGAGTTCGTCGGCGATGACCGTGTCGTCGACCTAGAGAAAGAAAAGGCATGCGGCCAGGGTTAAAAGGTGCGCCAGGACACGGTAAGGATGATAGGGCAGAAAAGAGGGCGCGGTGTGGCCGGAGCTCACCGGAATCTTCGCCGGAGGAGCTTCGGATGGCGGTGGTTTGAGCTAGCAATTGGGGAGCCTAGGGGCTCTCCGGGGGAAGTGGCTGAGGGGAAACGGAAGGGGAGTGCGAGGGGATTAAGAAGGAGTGATCGCCGTGGAGGATTAATGCGAGAAACGCTCAAATTTGAGCCGATTCAAAATGACAGAGGGGAGTGAAGGGGTTGCCGGCCGTTCGTGTGGGAGACGATGAGGTGGCGTTGACGTGGCACGGGGCCTAGTGGTAAGTGGGAGGGGGTGGGTTGAGGGGGTGTGCGGAAACACAGAGAGGGGGAGAGGGAGGCCGGGTGGGCTAGCTGGGCCGGTTGGGCCAAAAGGGCCAGAACTGCTGCGGTTTAAAAACCCCTTTCCCTCCTTTTTTTTGAATTTGTTTTCTAGTTTTCTTTGTATTTAGCAAAAGTGCTCCAAAAAGTCTCAAATTTCACAAAATTTTTGGAGGATAAATCTAATGCAAAGCAGTACATTCCATGATGATTTGAATGCAATGATAATGATTTTTTTAAAGAAAATTTTGGGATGTTACAATCTAACCCCCTTAATATGAATCTCGCCCTCGAGATTCGGGTTGGCTAGCAAATAGGTGAGGGTGATCTCTCCGAAGTTCATCCTCTCTCTCCCATGTTGCTTCTGATTCAGTGTGATGGCTCCACTGCACTTTTCAGAATCTAATGGTCTTGGTACGGGTAACTCTTTCTGCTGTCTCCAGAATCTTAATAGGTTTCTCTTCATAAGTGAGATCATTCTCTAGCTGAACTTCCTCTAATGGTATAGTGTCTTTCAACGAATTTTCTTCCATCTCTGGGTGACACTTTTTCAGCTGACTGACATGGAATACATCATGAACAGCTGACAGAGATTATGGTAATTTTATCTCATATGCCACTTCTCCTTTGCGGCTCAAGATCTTGAAAGGTCCTACATAGCGTGGTGCTAATTTTCCTTTGATTCCAAATCTTTTCACACCATGAAGTGGCGATACCCTGAGATAAGCTCTATCACCAATCTCATAGGTAACCTCTCTACGTTTTGGATCAGCATAGCTCTTCTGCCGAGATTGGGATACCTTTAGCCTATCCCTTACCATCTTGACCTTCTCTTCAGCCTCCTTGATTAGGTCTGGTCCGAACAAATTTCTTTCTCCTACTCCATTCCACAGCAATGGTGTAGTACACTTCCTTCCATAAAGAAATTCAAATGGAGCCATTTCTATGCTTGATTGATAGTTGTTATTGTAGGAAAACTCTGCATATGGTAGGCTTTCATCCCAGCTGGATCCATAATCGAACGCACATGCTCTCAACATATCCTCTAATATTTGATTGGTCCTTTCTGTCTGCCCATCTGTTTGCGGATGAAATGTAGTGCTGAATTCTAACCGAGTTCCCAGCGACTTGTGAAGTTGTCGCCAAAAGTGCGAAGTGAATTGAGTCCCTCTGTCAGATACGATACTTTTAGGTACCCCATGCAAACATACAATTATATTCATGTATATCTTGGCTAACTTTGCACTTGTATAAGTGGTCTTTAACGGTATGAAATGGGCCACTTTTCTCAAGCGGTCAACGATAACCCATATAGAATCGTATCCGGATTTAGTCCTGGGCAGTCTGGTAATAAAGTCCATACCAATTTTAACCCATTTCCGATCAGGTATTGGTAGTGGTTGTAATAATCCTGCCGGTTTCTGATGTTCTGCCTTTACACGACTGCACACGTCGCACAAGGCAATGTGCTCTGCTATGTCCTTCTTTAAATTATTCCACCAAAACCTCTCCTTAACATCCATATACATCTTAGTATTGCCAGGATGAATTGAATATGGTGAGTTGTGCGCTTCTTGTAAGATCAACTTCTTAAGTTCAAGATCCTGCGGAACACAGATACGTTTTTCGTACCATAAGATTCCTTGATCATCTACATGGAATCCTTTTGCCTTGCCTTCTCTAACTTTACTTCTGATTTCTTCTATTTCTTTGTCCAACTTTTGGGCTTCTTGAATTCTGTCCATTAGTGTGGGTTGCACTTCCAAGGATGCAAGGTACCCTTCAGGCACAATCTCAAGTCTCAGCTCTCTAAATTGGGCACATAAATCCTCCGGCAATTCTCCTTTATTGAGGCCATTTACATAAGCCTTGCGGCTTAATGCATCAGCTACGACGTTTGCCTTTCCAGGGTGGTATTGCAAACTTAAGTCGTAATCTTTGATAAGTTCTAGCCATCTTATTTGTCTCATGTTGAGTTCTTTCTGTGTAAAAATGTATTTCAGACTCTTGTGATGAGTGAACATTTCACAACGTTTTCCCATGAGGTAATGCCTCCATGTTTTTAGGGCATGTACAACAGATGCCAACTCTAGATCATGAGTAGGATAGTTCACTTCATGATTTTTGAGTTGCCTTGATGCATAAGCTACAACTCTACCTTCCTGCATCAGTACACCTCCTAATCCTTGGTGAGATGCATCATAATATACTTGAAAGTCTTTCTCAAGGTCTGGCAAACATAACACTGGTGCTAACACAAGTCTCTTTTTTAATTCCTGAAAACTGGTTTCACAAGCTTCTGGCCAATTAAACTTCTTCTCCTTATTTAGCAGATCAGTCATGGGCTTTGCTATCTTAGAGAAATTTTCAATGAACCTCCGATAGTACCCTACTAGGCCAAGGAAACTACGGATTTCTTTAACCGATTTAGGAGGTTCCCATTCTATCACAACTGCCACTTTTGCTGGATCAACAGCTATACCATTCCCAGATACTATGTGCCAAAGAAAACCCACTTCATTCAGCCAGAATTCACATTTGCTGAACTTGGCATAAAGTTTATGTTCTCTGAATTTCTCTAGAATCAGGCGTAGATGTTCTTCATGTTCTTTGCTGTTCTTGGAATATACCAATATATCATCAATGAATACCACTATGAACTTGTCAAGGAATTCCATGAATACCTTGTTCATCATGTTCTTGAAGTAGGCCGGTGCATTAGTCAATCCAAACGGCATCACTGTGTATTCATACAACCCATATCTAGTGGTGAATGCAGTCTTGGGTATGTCATGTTCTCTAATCTTTAGTTGGAAGTATCCTGATCGAAGATCAAATTTTGAGAACACACAGGCTCCCTCTAGCTGATCGAAGAGATCATTTATTCTAGGCAGGGGATACTTATTCTTTATGGTCACTTCATTAAGTGAACGATAATCTATGCATAGCCTTTGACTTTGGTCCTTCTTCTCAACAAAAAAGACTGGTGCTCCCCAAGACGACGAACTTGGTTGGATAAATCCCTTTTTCAACTGTTCTTCCAGCTGCTTCTTGAGTTCTTTTAACTCGTCCACCGACATTTTATAAGGTCTCTTTGCTATAGGCCCCGTTCCTGGCAGTAGGTCTATTAGAAACTCCACATCCCTATCTCGTGGCATGCCAGGTAATTCTTCGGGTAATACATCTGGGTATTCCTTCACTATTGGCACACTGTCTAGGCTAACCCCCTTAAGAGAATTAACCTTGCTCTCCTTGGGTTCAAAGTTAGACTTGAACCTGATCCTTTTCTTTTCTGGGGTGGTGAGCATAACAGTTCGCTTGGCACAATCAATAACCCCTTCATAACGGGTCAGCCAGTCCATCCCTAATATTACATCTAATCCTTGGGATTCTAGGATTATTAAACTAACCGGAAACTTGTTCTTTCCAATTTCTAGGATTATCTGTCGGCATCCAGAATTTACTATCATTTCTCCACCCGGGGAGCTTACTTTAATGGGACAATCAATGGTTTCATTGGAGAGTTTGTTTTTGATTACAAATGCTCTTGAAATGAATGAATGCGATGCGCTAGTATCGAAAAGGATAAGTGCAGGAAAGGAATTAATCTTGAACTTACCGATCACGGCATTAGATCCTTCTTGAATTTCCTCCACATTAATGTGATTCACATGACCCTTTTGGAATAGGTTTGGCTTAGCCCCATAAGTTTTCTTCTCTGGGCATTCATTAGCATAGTGCCCTGTCTTCTTACACTTGAAGCATTCCATCTGACTCATATCTTTCTTTGCTGGTTGACTGTGACGATTCTGACCATTTTAGTTTCCATGGCCATGACCATTGTGGTTGTTCCGGAATCCACTTTTGTTATGTCCGCGATGATTGTTTCCATCATGGTTGTGGTTATTGTTATGATGGTTATTATGATTCCCATTCTTGTGGAATCCTGAACTCCCACTTCCTTCAGCATGAGAGCGCTTGTGAGGGGATCCTGATCCAAACTTATCAAAATGGTGCTTCCTCTTTCTACGCTCCACTTGTTTCATCTTGTTTTCCAGGATGGTAGCTTTATCACACAAGGATTGATAAGTTGGAACATATGCAATAGATAGTTGCATAGAAATTTCATCATTCAGCCCATCTAGGAACTTCTCCTTTCTCTTTGCATCAGTGTCAACATCATCAGGTGCATAACGTGACAAATTATTGAACTCTTCGATGTATTCAGAAATACTGCGGTGGCGTTGCTTGAGGTTATGAAACTCCTTTTTCTTCAACCCCATTATTCCAGAAGAGATATGAGTGGTGCGAAACCCATCCTCAAACATTGCCCAAGTCACCTCCTCAATAGGGTGGGTAATTTGGAAATTATCCCACCAAGCAGCTGCATGACCTTCCAATAAGTGTGCTGCAAATCTGACCTTTTCTGCATCCGTGCATCCAACCGTGACTAGGTCCTTATTCACAGAACGCAGCCAATCATTTGCTACCATGGGGTCAGTGGTACCCGAGAACTTAGCAGGTCTCAGCCTTAGAAATCTGGTCAGCATATCTAGAGGCGGTGGATTGTTCTAGTTGTTGTTATTGTTATTATTGTTGTTGTTCTGATTCTGGGTTGCAATGAATTGAGTCATCATTTGCATCAATTGGGTCTGCGTAGCCATCATCTGCTGCATTCCATTGCCATTGTCATCCTCGTTGTTGCGTCGGGGAGGCATATGTGGGTTTAATAAGGGTAAGTAATGATAGATAACCCAAATAGGAACAACAATTAGACAAACAAGCACATGCAAGATCAACATCACAGCAATGACAGAGTTTGCGAAAATAAACATACTAGCATAGTCACCCACAAGTCGGTATGACTTATGCACTCAATAATAATAGAACGATAGGTAGATGGAACAACATCACTACTCCTCCATGTCGACTTCCTCCTCCACTAGTGCAAGTCCTGCTGCTGCGAACCCTGCCTTGTATTCCTCCAAGCTTGTAGTCAGAGCATCGATCTTTGTCTATAACTCTCTCTTCTGAGTGCGTAGCCTCTCTATCACCTCATGATCCGCTTCTAGCTCAATGTCCCCAAGCTCTAACTCGGTCTCCAAGTCTCTAATCTTCTTGTTCTTCTCCTAAACTCTCTTCTCTTGGCTCTTGAATTTCTTCTCTTGGTCTTCAAACTTCTTCTCCATTTCCTTGATTCGATTTTCCTGTTCCAGGAAGGCCTTGTCCTTCTCCTTAAGTTGGACTCGTAGTTTGTCGTTGCTAAGAATCACATTAGTGATATCAGTATCAAGGTGTCTAATAAGGCTCTCTAAATCCTGGAGGTAGTGACGCACGGGCTTGATGGAATCCTTAGTGGCCTCGTCCAACACAATAGGCTCTCCATCCTCGTCGCGCCTCCCAAAGAAATGGAAGTAGTGGCTCCTGATCTCAGAAGAGTGACGTCCACATAGGCGTCCCAACAGCTCCTGCATGGCGACGTCGAGGCCCCTCTCCATGTCATCATGGAGTATCTTGAAGGCAATCTCCCCAGTTTGGGGCTCTGTCTCACGTCCTGGGTGGGTAACTTTGAATCCCCATAAGTCCTTCCTCTGAAACTTCCTCAGCTGAAGTCCTAGAATGGTAGGGATTGGAAGAGCGAGCACTTGGACTAGCTCCATCATGCGAGTCACAAAGCGAGTCCCCTTGAAATCCTCGGCCGTGCTGTAGACAAAATTCGGCATCTTTTGCATAGTATGGAGAAAATTAATAACACACAGTAAAGAAAGTAACACAAGTCACAAAATAAAAAAATCAACCAACAGAACATTCCAAGTAGCAATACATTATTCAATTCGAGCACTCAAGGTTCCAGACATAACTTATTTTTGTCATACCACATAAGTTGGTATGATCAAAATACTAACGCGATAAAATGCCAAGGGTGGTGGTCCAACTAATAACTCACTCCTTCTTAACCAAGGTGGCAATCTGGGCATCCTTGGCAGCAATCTTCTTGTCTTGGTCACATAGCTCCAAAGCTAGGCCTATGATATCCCTACTTAGGCGTTTCACAGTGGCCTTTGAGTCTTGAACATGACGCTTCTCCTCCTTGAGATCCTCCTGAGTATTGAGCATTCTATACTTGAGTCTCTCCCCAAGTTCCTCAATAGCTTTCCATGCAACATCCCTTGCAGAGTCAAAGAATGACGGGTGCATTTCAGAGTTGGTGAACATGCAGAATCCCGTACTCTTGGAATCGTCCTCCTTGTCCTTGTACAAATGGAGTTGCACCCACCAATACTCTTGTCCTTCGTCTATCACAGGAAATCCCTTGTACACGGCTTCACCATTCATCCCCAAACCAAGCATGAGGTTCTTAAGTACATAGGGAAATTCTGTCTCACACTCCAAGGTCATAGTCATCAGTGGTCCCTTCTTGACAGATTCATTGATGGTGGACATCTACAAAAATAGATGAGAAGGATGAGTAGGGAATGTTTTACGAGATGAAAAGACAAGTGTAATGTTGGAATATAGAGTTATTTTTCCTAAGGGTTTTCCTTAGTCTAATCCATTCTAGGGTCACGAACCTATAGGCAACACAGTGCTCTGATACCATCTGTAAGATCTCACCATAATAAGGTAAGATCCCTGTGATTGCAGTGCTAGTCCCTGGATCGAAATGCTAGCACCCACAGTTTAAGATGAAGTACACAGAAACAAAGGTCATTATTACATCCATATCCAGGAATATAATGGTTCTTACAACTCACTTAGCCCAAGGCTAAGACACTTAAAGTTCACATTACATAGCATAATAATAATGGAGTCTTTAGTCTTCATGTGCCACAGGCAAGCATGTCGAGTGTAGACCCGCAACCCTACTCATCATCAGAGTATCCTGCAACATAATAAGTTACAACCACAAGGGTCAATACATTTGGAATTGTATTGGCAAGTGATACCATAGAATCTTAGTGTAATCCAACAACTACATGAATATATGGCTAAGTGGGGTTATGGTTGGTTTTGCAAAAGCTAGTTTAACTTATAGTTTTTGAAGAGTAGGTTTTCTTATTCAAACTCTAAGGTACCAATGATAGACATCACTAAACCTCTACCCATGTTCACCCACAAGTTTTAACTTAGAGAAATTTGGATGAGGAGATTATTGAACTACTTCACTGTCTTGAGGCTCAGAAATTGTCCATAACCGGGACACGGCTAAGGACTTAGTTTTACCCTCTCGAGAGGTGGTGCACTTTCCCCACAAGACTCGACATGCATCGAGACAAGACTTTTCAGAAGCAATCCCTCAGACCACCATGGACGCGTTCCATCCTACCACATCTACCACCTTCTGTCCGTCTGGCTGAGTTCTTGCAACTTAGTTGGTCAAGGCAGAGCCCATATGCCATGTGGCTGCACTAGAAGCTTCATGACGAGAATGTCTCCAATCTCTTTGTTCCTGGGTGGCCATCCACAAGTGTGATACACCAACTGACCATAGACATGGCCCCTGATTAACCACTCAACATAATCCAAGCAAGTCCCATACCACCCAGGTGTTTCATTAGTATTAGTTGTTTTCTTAGTCAAACAAAATAATATATTTCCATACTATCTTATATGTGTATTCCTCCTACGAATTCTAATAGCATGGCTAAGCACTCTAGCATACGAAGTCTTTCGATTAGGAGATACTACCAAGATATAATCTATAGGATAGCATAGCATAGTAACATATAAATAATCCTACCATGCTAAGATCTACCAAAATAACACTAGTGCAATAGTGAAAATAATAGGACATAAGATGAAATATCACTTGCCTTGGTAGCTAGGGGAATAGGTACAATCCTCACAGCAACAAACTTCACAATCCACACAATCTACACAAGATCAATACAACAACAATAATTCAATCAATAAAACATTACAAAAACATGAATGCATGCAAAATGCAATGATATGAACACAACTCTATAACTTATAGAGTATACAGTTCAGAGGGTAAAATACCTCATCTAAATGCATAAGAAATACCCCAAAACAATTTATAGAACAATTTTATGAGCAAAATACTCCTAAAAAGGTTCTTCCTATAATTCCCATTTTTAGAGGCAAAACTGTGAAACAAGGCCTCCATAATAAAGGTCTTATTTTTATGAATCCATATTGCATTTTTTTGAATTGTGGAACAAAAGTTATTGAATTTCTAAGTTTAATATATAATCTGTCTATTTTTCTAATAAACAGATATCCTAGCCGACGTGGCGCAACCCTATTGGTCTGTACCGATTCGGTCGGATCGATCGCTGCGGGCCGTCAGATTTAAGTGGGAACGGATGGACCAGATCAGCCCGTACCGCTTCGGCTAGAGATCTAATCCTAGCCGCTAAAGCTTGGTCGAACGGTGCTCAGCGCGCAGCCACGAACTGGTGGCGCTGGCTCTCTGTGCACGGCGGAGGCTCGTCGGACGGTGGTATTCCGGTAGTCCTAAAGGGGCAGGGGGTCCCTGGACTCTCACCAGAGGTCAAGGCGGTTGTGCCGGACTCGATGAAGGTCACGGTGGAGGGAGGGGTGCTCTGCCTCGATCCCGATTCCTCGTCGGAGCTCTGTCGACGGCGGACCTCGTGTCCGCGCGTCGGTGACGATGATCTGGGGCTCGAACAGGCAAGGAGAGGGGTCAGTGAGGTGCGCCCGGGTCAGCATGGTCTAGTAGAGGCTAAAAAGGGGTGGCGAAAACCCTAACCTTACCAGAAAACTCGACGGACGGTGGCGGCAGAGGGAGTTCGTCGGCGATGACCATGTCATTGACCTGGAGCAAGAAAAGGCACGCGGCCAGGGTTAAAAGGTGCGCCAGGACACGACAAGGATGATAGGGCAGAGAAGAGGGCGCGGTGTGGCCGGAGCTCACTGGAATCGTCACCGGAGTAGCTTCGGACGACAGTGGTTTGAGCTAGCAACTGGGGAGCCTGGGGGCTCTCCGGGGGAAGTGGCTGAGGGGAAACAGAAGGGGAGTGAGAGGGGATTAAGAAGGAGTGATCGCCGTGGAGGATTAATGTGAGAAACGCTCGAATTTGAGCTGATTCAAAACGGCAGAGGGGAGTGAAGGGGGTGCCGGCCGTTCGTGTGGGAGACGATGAGGTGGCGTTGACGTGGCACGGGGCCCAGTGGTCAGTGGGAGGGGGTGGGTTGAGGGGGTGTGCGGAATCATAGAGAGGGGGAGAGGGAGGCCGGGTGGGCTAGCTAGGCCGGTTGGGCCAAAAGGGCCAGAACTGCTGCGGTTTAAAAACCCCTTTCCCTCCTTTTTTTTGAATTTATTTTCTAGTTTTCTTTGAATTTAGCAAAAGTGCTTCAAAAAGTCTCAAAATTTCACCAAATTTTTGGAGGATAAATCTAATGCAAAGTAGTACATGCCATGATGATTTGAATGCAATGATGATGATTTTTTTAAAGAAAATTTTGGGATATTACATCTCTCCAGCTCTTCGGCCTCTGTGCCCAATGTTGAGGCACCAGCTTCATCGGCGCCGCCCCCAGTACCAGCAACAGCACCAGCAACACCAGGAGCAACAGCAACACTAGCAGCAACAACACCAGCACCAGCACCAACAGCACCAACAACAACAACACCAGCAACAACAGCAACAGTAGTAGCAGCATCAGTGTCAACAGCCGCAGCAAGAGCCTCCAAGCCTCCCAAGGGGAAAGCTCCTTCGGCTCCCACCGGGTCTGCCCCTTTAATCACTGACTTCTTTCAACACGCTCCTCAACCCTCATCCGGCAAAGCTAAGAAAGCTTCCGGGTCAGCTTCATCCGGGCCAGCTTCTGGATCAGAGGGCAACAAACAACTGATTTTGCACACCAGCCATGCTGCGGCTCGATCTGCCAGGCGTGAGGCCCATGTGAAGGGCCTAGTGACGAGCCATTCCCCGAGCGGCGAGAGTTACAGTCCACTACTCCTTGAGTACGTGAAGAACTGGAACAATGCCGAATTTGTCGACCGTCAAGATGATCTCCCGGAAAGGTTCGGCCCAGCCGAGTTCAGCGCCCAGATGAACTCCGCTACTAAGGCTATCTCCTTGGTTGGCTGGATGATGGAGGTAATCTTCTTTCTCTGTTGCTGGTGTCTTCCATAACTTAGCATTTGTAGATATATCCCCTAGTCCCCGAGCCCCCGAGGGAATAACTTGTTATTCAGTCGGATGCTCCTTAGTTTTTGTTCATAATGTCATTAATTTGCAATAGACTTTGGGACGGGTCTAGTTCTACTTGGCCTGGATCTTGTAAACTTCGAATATCCACACACCTAGAACTTGGCCCGGATCTTCTAGACTTCGAATATCCACACACCTAGAGCCGGGTTAAGTTCAACTTGGCCTGGATCTTGTAGACTTCGAATATCGACACTTCTAGAACCGGCTTTAGTTCCACTTGGCCCGGATCTTGTAGATTTTGAACTATTTCTACCTTGCCTCTGAATTTTTTTTCTTTCCTGTTTCAGATTACCACTAACCACCGAACCGCTGAGTTCCAGCGCCTGCTGGACTCCTACAAAGACATGCGCGGGCGTTATTGTAAACTCCTGGAGGAGTACCAGAAGAGGGGTTAGTATCCATTCCTCTTCCTTCGTTGTTCATTCAAACTTCTTAGAACTTATATGAATGTTTTGTCCGGATCACATAGCCGAGGTTGAGGCTGAGAATATCATTATGAGGAAGAATCTTGCAGAGATCAAAGGTAAACTCATCCGCTTCACATGATCATTGTACTTTCCATTCTTTATCCGGTGGACACTCATATCTTGGGTCCTCTGGATCATGTTGCAGTTGCTCTTGACGACAGTGTCCCCATGCCTAAACTGATGACCCACTGCCTCGAACAAGCAGGGAAGTACGAAGTTGAACTGAAGAAGAAGGAAGCTGAGATAGCTCAGCTCCAGCTGCAGGACTCGGAGATTACTCGGCTGAATGCCGAAATCCAGAGGCTCAAGAGCTCTCATCAGTCCGCGCTGGAGAAATCCGACCAGGCGTTTGCCGAAGAGAAGGAGCGTTTAATCACGCAAATCTCTAAGGACAAGGCCCTATTGGAGGAAGCCGACGTCAAACTTATGTCAGTGACCACTGAGTACGAAAATCTCCGGGTCCACAATGCCAACACTAATTCTGAGCTGCAGCGACTCCTCTTCCAGATTGCGCGTAAGTTCTCCGTCGTAGCTTGATTCGTTATTATTCGGACTTGGTCCATCCGCTAAGTGTTGCGCCTCTTATCCTTAGGCAAATTTCCAGAGAGCGATACGTTCGCCGCCTCTGCCGTACGTCAATCCCGTGAGCAGCGTGGAGTTCCTGTTGGCCCTGATGCCGAGCCAATTCCCTATACCACAGAGGATCTCCTCGCGAGTCTCACCGCTCGTCTTGAGATAGTAAAGAACTTCAGCGCGGACATTGTCCCAATAGCAACACGGATGTTCAGCTGCCTCTGGCCCAGTGAGACCATTCCCAAGAAAACCTCAGACTTTATAGCCAAACTCATGGAATGTGACACGCAGCTGCATCTGTGGCACGAATCTGCGGCATGGGCTAGAGCCGACATTGCTCTGAAGTTTACGCTTTCATGGTATGAAGGGATTGACTTGGCATTGGTCAAGCATATGCGTACCGGGTCTAAGTGGTGCGAGGATCCGGAGTGGATCGCGCGCCACCAGGCCTGTGCGAATAATCTCATCCAGTACTCCTTCTGCCATGCCTAGAATGAGGGGCCGAGCTTCCTTGATGTTGTTGATGACGAGATTGTCTCTGGAGCTGAAGAGTAAGGGAATGAGAGCGAGGGCTCCGAGCTAGGCGACGAGGCTGAAGACCCGGAGGACAACGAAGTTGACCCGGAGGACGAAGCTGAAGCTAGCGCTCCTCCCGCACACTCCGGAGTACCTCCCTTCTCAATAGATGATTCTTCTACTGCTCCTTCCCCTTGAAAAACACTCATCATATTTATCAGATCCCCGGAATGCCAAGCGCAGATGTACTTAAATACCTTGGTTTGTTTGTGCTACAATTTTATGTTTCGAATAAGTTTATATTGCCGGATTATCGTGGGTGAACTCCCCGAGTTTCATTTTCTTGTTCCCCCAATTTTTGACTCGGCCCGCATCTACCTTGATTCGGTTTTTTGACTTGCGAGTCTGAGGTTCAAAAAATTGACTTAACAATAGTTGAAACCTTTAGATTATCTCAAAATGATTCAGCATTTTAGTGAAGAAAATAGACTAAGGGTTAGCCCAAAAACCAATGTCGGCCCGCTTAAGATCTTTTTCCTTAGTTGTTTTTCATGTGCTTTGCCATTCCAAATTTGTTCTCTTGCCTGCCATGAAGCCAATTCTTGTTGGATAGCAGCAAAGTCGAAGAGTTAGGTTTTTGGTTCTAACACATTACTAATCCAACTAAGACATAAGTGACTTAACCCAGCCGACATAAAAAAGCGAAAACAAGATAAGTGTTATAGCAGTCCCCGATTTTCTGCTCGGGGTGGCAGGGTTTTTATTGATAAGCTCGTTGCCGACATACATACCGACATACGACTAGTCCGGATAAATTCACCTCTTAGGTGTAGAAAGGATGCATCAGTGCTACGTTCCATGGTCTTTTGGATTGTTCGCCAGACCTGTCCGCCTTGTTCTTTTGCTGGGGCTGTGCATCAATAAGATAGTAGGAATCATTGCGCAAGGCTTTTCTCACAATGAAATGTCCTTCCCATGGAGGGGATAACTTATGCATGCCAGCGCTGCGCTGTATTAGCCTTAGAACCAAATCACCTTCCCAAAAAACTCGGGGGTTTACTTTCTGGCTATGATAGCGTTAGAGATTTTGCTGGTATATGGCGGATCTGGACAAGGCTAGTTCTCTCGCTTCTTCCAGTAGATCAACATCATTATGCTGGGCTTCACGCACTTCGGCTTCTGTGTATAGGGTGACCCTAGGCGAATCATGCTCTATGTCGGCTGGTAATACAGCTTCTGCCCCATATACCAGAAAGAATGGCATATAGCCCGTTGATCGATTCAGAGTAGTTCTTAAACTCCATAGTACCACTAGTAGTTTTTCTATCTAGCACCCCGCTGATCGTTGCAGCGGATCTATGAGCCGGGGTTTTATCCAAGATAGTACCAGTCCGTTGGATCTTTCCACTTGCCCATTCGACGCGGGGGGGGGGGGGGGGCGACTGAGGCGACATCTAACCGGATCTTCTTTTCCTGGCCAAATCTCGCAAATGCTCCTTCAGTGAAATTTGTCCCGTTATCAGTTATGATGCTATGAGGGTAGCCATACCTTAGGATTACATCCTTGAGGAATCCTACTGTTGTTGCCCCATCACATTTCCGAATCGGTTTCACTTCAATCCACTTGGTGAACTTGTCAACCATGACCAGTATGTGGGTCATCCCTCCTTTGGCCGTCTTAAATGGTCCTACCATGTCTAGGCACCATATAGCAAATGGCCACGTAATGGGGATAGTTTTCAGCTCTGACATTGGCAGGTGAGTTTCCTTGGTGTATCTTTGACAACCGTTACATTTTCTCACCAAGTCCTCTGCTTGCTCCAAAGCCTGGGCCAATAAAATCCATGCCGGAAAGCTTTTGCTACTAAGGCCCTTGAGGAGGCATGGTGGCCACATTCCCCTTGGTCAATATCTCGGAGTATGTCGAGTCCTTCCTCCGGATCAACACATCATTGTAGTACCATTGTCACACTCCTTTTGTATAGTTCGGCACTGATTATGGTATAGGCCTTTGCCCTTCTCTGAATTTGCCTTGAACTTATTTCATCATCTGGTAGGATTCCCTCTTTTAGGAAATCAAAAATTGGCTTGACCCAAGATGGTATAGGTCGGACGGGAAATGGTTCCTCATCCACTTCCATTGCATCCACCGACATAACTCCTGCCGGATCAAGCTGCACAGTCCCTGGGTTTGTTAAGGTGCTTCCCTATTATATCTCCATAGGTACAGCTCCTGATCCGGCGAGAACCGGGATATAAATTCAAACTGATTCGGGTGATGGTGTGATAGACGGTTTTCTCAAGTGCTCCAAAGCTACATTTGGCGGAATGGGTTGCTGGGATGAGCCCAGCTTGGATAGTGTATCCGCTGCCTCGTTTTCGCTCCGAGGTATGTGATGGAACTCGCAGCTTTCGAAAAATCTGCTTATCTTCTGGACATGGAACCTATACAGGGCCATGTTAGCATCTAGGGCATAACAGTTTCTAGACACTTGCTGCACCACCAAATCCGAGGCTCCAAAGCATTGTATCCGATGTATCCCCACTTCCTTTGCCACTTTGAGACCATGTACCAATGCTTCGTACTTTGCCACATTATTCAAGGCACTGAAATGGATCTGAAGGACATACTTCAGTTGATCCTTCTTTGGCGAGGTAAGCACTACTCTAGCGCCTAATCCATCTTTCACTTTCGATCCATCGAAATGCATTTGCCAATAATTGGAGTCCAGCAGCGGCGGTTCGTATTGCATTTCAGCCCAGTCCACAAAGAACTCTGCCATGGCTTGTGACTTGGTCGCATCTCTTCTGTCGAACTGTGGCGCGTATGGAGCTAACTCGATTGCCCATTTTCCTATCCGGCCACTTGCGTCTTTGTTATTCATGATTTCTGAAATGGGTGCCTCACATACCACCTAGATGGGGTGTTCCTCAAAATAGTTCTTGAGCTTCTTGGCTGACATATATACTCCATACGCCATCTTCTGATAATGAGAATAATTCTGTTTAGATGCTAACAATACCTCGCTCAGATAATACACTAGCCTTTGCACCGACTTTCCTTCCTCTTCGCACTCCACTACGATCAGTGCACTTACGACTTGGTTGGTTGCGGATATGTAAAGCAACATTGGTTCCTTAGGTAGTGGTGCAGCTAGGATTGGCACAGTAGATAACATGTTTTTCAATTCTCGAAACGCGAGATCTGCCTGTGGTGCCCATGTGAACTTATCTGCCTTTTTCATCAGTTGATAGAGGGGTAAGGCCTTCTCTCCCAGCCGACATACGAACCGACTTAACAATGCCAGGAAACCAGTGAACTTCTGGACATGGCCCGGATTTTCGTTGGGTTAGCTTCAATGCCACGGCTAGACACCAGGAAACCGAGTAACTTTCCAGCTGGTACACCGAATGTGCATTTATCTAGGTTCAGTTTCATTCGGAACCTTCTTAAGTTCGTGAATGTCTGCTGAATATCCTCAAAGAGCGTATTGCTTTCCTTGGTTTTTATCACCACATCATCCACATATACCAGTACATTCTAACCTATTTGATCATGCAAGAAATATTTTGCATGTATCGTTGGTACGTTGCTCCTGCATTACGTAAACCAAACGGCATAGAGAGATAGCAATAAGCCCCGTACGGGGTAATAAACATAGTCTTTATTTGATCATCCGGCTTTCTCCCTTCGCTTTTCTGCTGCCAGTTTTGCCCTCCAGTTTTTTGGCGTTGGCTTGCTCCAGCATTGGGCTGATCCCGGTCCACTGCTGCGACCTGCTGCGAGTTATACCGATAATCCGGACGCTCGTCCCTTCTTTTTCCTCGGAAATCATTCCTCCTTGATGACTCAGAGATGTCTCGGTTGTAGTATTCCTCATCTGCTTCGCTTGACATTATCCGGGGTTGAGTTGGATCTCCCAAGGCATATGAATCTGCAATCCGGATCGTCTCAGCCAAGGTAGTTGGCATATCTTGCTGTAACCTTTGCTACAACATACTTCCATATCTGCATCCCTGAGCGAACCACACAATTTCTTGTGATTCAATCACCCCTTCGCACGAGTTTCGCACATTGCACCACCGAGCCAGGAAATCTCTATCTGGCTCATTCGGTCTCTGCCGGCATAATGCAAGGGTCTGTGGTCTATTGGGTCTCTTGTAAGTGCTTGAGAAGTTACCAACAAACGGTTCCTAGAAATCCAACCAATAGTTCACACTCCCTGGTGGCAAATAGTTCAGCCAGACTCACGCTGGTCCTTCCAACATCTGTGGTACATATCTCACCGCCCATCTCAGATTTCCTGTCGCGATCTTGACTGCTGTGGCATAGTCAATCAGCCAATCCTCTGGCCTGGTACTTCCTTTATAAGTTCGGGTCCCCCTGGCTAGCTGAAAGTTCGGCACTGATGGCTCATTCATGATCCAGGGCCAGAAACATGCTGGACCCGGTGGACCTTGCAACTCGATTTGCTCTGACCTATAAATCCTATCCAACTTCAACCTCGCATCATCTGGCTGCAAGTTCCTGCTTCCCAACCGTGATCCAATTGCATGGTGATCCCGTCTAGGGTATCCATCGTTGACCAAGGCCGAATAACCATCATTGTATCTTTCCTGATCCGGATGCGCCTGACGCTGTTGTGCCGCTTGTCCTGCACTTCCTCCTTGCCGAGGTATGCGCTGTTGCGTCTGAGGTACATTCTGCCCCGCTCCCATAGGATTATGCTGTCTGACATTGCCGTTGGCAGCATTCCTTTGACCGGCATTGCCTTGGTCATGGTTACCTCAGGCAGCCACACCCCGGCTGGTACTGTAGCGATCCTCATCAACTTGCACTGCTTTTCCTTTTCCAGCCCTTACCGGGTCATAAGGGACCATTTGCTTATTTCTTCTCCCAGAGTCTACTACCTCTTCTCTCCTCGGATCGTGACCCGGAGACGACGTGGCTCCTCTGGCCGAATGTACCACCTGTGAGGCCCCTTGTGGTGCTGGGTTAGCCTTGTTTATTTCTTTATTTTCTTGGCATGCAACTCTTAACAGGTAATTTACCCTCTCCTGCTGCCTGATACGTCCATTTTGCATCACTATTCTATGTCATAATTCACTGTTATTCATTGCTATATTTCGTATTGAGAGGTGATACTTATGTTATTTCATCTGTTTTTGCATGGTTGATGACTTTTGGAGCATGGACCGTTGCAGTCTAGATTCTGATGGAAAAGGTGCTATTTGGAGGCAAAATTCGCGAAGATCAGAAAATTCCAGGAAAAGATACGGAAAATCCTATTTTTCCAGAAGACGAAGGCTGCCAGAAGAGGGAGTGGAGATGGGCCACAAGGGGCCCACACCACCCCCTGGCGCGGGCCACCCTAGGCCGCACCACCAGGTGGTGTGGCCGCCCTGGCCCACCTCTAGCTCTCCCCTCTGGCGTATATATTCCTCCCAAAACCCTAAGACTCGGAGAGAAACCACAGAAAGATTCCGCCGCCTCTGCGGGGCGGAAAACACCGAGAGAGAAAGATCTCTCTGGCAGACAGATTTCTGTCAGGGGAATTCCTTTCCGGAGAGGGGAGATCGTCGCCATCAACACCACCATCAAGCTGGACTTCATCAGGATCATCATCATCATCATCACCACCATCATCACCATCAGCACCCTCATCATCATCTCCATATTGCTGTAACAATTGCATTGAATCTTGCATAGTTCATAGGGAAAACTTTCCCGGTGTTGATTACTCTTTGTAGTTGATGCTATTGAGTGAACCATTGAATTATTGTTTATGTTCATATTGTTATACATCATTTTTCCATCTCTGATCATGATCCATACGATGTCTTGTGAGTAGTTCGTTATGTTCTTGAGGACATGGGAGAAGTCATGTTGTTAGTAGTGGAATTGTGTTGAGAAAGATTCAATAGTTTGACATTTAAGTTGTGGTGTACTTCTTCTAGTGGTGTCATGTGAATGTCGACTACATGACACTTCACCTATATGGGCCTAGGGGAATGCATTGTGTATTTGGCTACTAATCATAGGGGTTGCCGGAGTGACAGAAACTTAAACCCCTATTAGGAAACCATTGCACAAGGGACGTAAGGGTCTTAGAGTTTAAAGTTGTGGTTAGGTTTCTACCTTAATTACTTTCTTGTACTTACGGATGTTTGCAAGGGGTATAATCACAAGTATGTATTAGTCTTAGGAAGGTCGGTACATTAGCACAAGTTCACCCACACAACACTTAGCAAGCTAAAGAAAATTAATCAACTATATGAAGCGAAAGCACTTGATAGTCTTCCCATGTGTCCTCGGGAACGTTTGGTCATCTTAAGTAATACAACCGGCTTGTCCTTTGCTACATAAAGGATTGGGCCACTTGCTGCATTTATTCCTACTGTCTTTTACTTACTCATACTTTGTTTACTTGCTTTATCAAAAACCCCTAAAAATCCGTTTGCTAAGTATTTGGAGAGAATTCCCGATCCATACCACTAGCCAGCACCTTCTGCTCCTCGTTGGGTTCGACACTCTTACTTATCGAAAATACTGCGATACACCACCTATACTTGTGGTTCATCTAGACTATTTTCTGGCGCCGTTGACGGGGAGCGAAGCGCTATTGTAGAGTGGAACTGGTAAAGGAAACTTCTACTGCGAGTATTGTTTACTTCTGTTAGTTGCTTTATTTTCGTTATGGATAATTCGCTGAGTTTCTTATTTCGTAATGCTACTACCACTGCTAAGGTAGTAGATAAGCCACCACTTACTGAGAATGATGTTTTTAAAATACCTACAAGAATTATTGATCGTGTTATGGATAACTACTATGTTGGGGATGGAACTATCCATCCCGTTCATCATTTACTCTTTATACACGAATTATGCGGGTTGTTCAAGTGTGAAGGTATTACTACAGATCAAGTTAAGAAGAAGTTATTCTCATTATCACTAAAAGGAAGAGCTGAGGAATGGTATAAGCTGCTGAAGAATGGTCAAGCTCTGGAATGGGAGAAAATAGTGCCTCTCTTTTATTCAAAATTTTATCCTCCTAGTGATATTCAGAAAGATCGGAATCAAATATACAACTTTTGGCCTCTTGATGGAGAGAGTACAGCTCAAGCTTGGAGGAGATTGAAGTTACTAATGCTCAAATGTCCCATTCATGAGCTCCCCAACAATATTATTATCAATAACTTTTATGCAAGGCTCCCTCTACATGATAAAGATTTACTGGATGCTTCTTGTGCTGGATCATTAACTCACATGGAAGAAGAAGCTAAATGGGATCTTTTGGACCGTATTCAAGACAATGCTGAAGCTTGGGAGAATGACAAAGGTAGAAAGTCAGGTATAAATTATGATTATTAATGCATTGAATCTTTTATGGGAACTGATGGCTTTCAAAGTATTAAAAATGCTTATGGTCTAGACTCTCAAGCTATTGCTTCTTATTTTAAGGCTTTTGCTTCCTATATTGCAGTGCCTAAAAAGAAGTGGAATAAGTATCATGAACCATATAAAGATGTTGCTAAGTGTGTTCCTACAAGAAATACTGAAGTTTATACTACTAATCATGTCTTACCTAAACCTTACATTGAGAAAATTCCTTTTCCAGTTAAGATAAAGGAACATTCTATGATAGCTAGTATGTTTAATGAAAGTACAAATAAAGTTGTTGAACCTGATAAACAAATGGTTGATGAACCTATTTTAGCAAATGTGAAATACTTTGTTACTAAATATGAAGAAGAGGGACACACTATCCTTTGTAAGGATACCTCTAATATTGTTTCAGAAAGTAGTGTTATGAGAGCTAGTATTCCTGTGTTTTCTGTTAAGATAACCGATCATTGCTATGATGGCCCTTGTGATAGTTATATTGTTAATTTTATGCATGATACTGAAAGTTATTATGAGAGAGGGAAAAGTATTCTGATGTATCTCAATAATATCAAGTTTCCTCGTTTTATGCTGAAAGTTTTTATGTTGCACTTCTTTTGCCTTCTTATGCATGTAGCCTCTGGTTTCAACAACTTGTTTGTTTACAAAATCCCCTTGCATAGGAAGTGGGTTAGACTTAAACGTGTGTATTTTTTCTTCTTAATGCCCCCTTTCACTTCAATTCATATTCATATGTGAGCATCGTCAAAATTATCATGCCCATCTTAATGGCTATAAAGAAAGAGCTTTTTGGGAGACAACCCAATTTATTTTTTCTTTCAGTTTGTTTTTGTTTCTTTGAGTTTTGGAAGTTATTACTTTGGCAATAACCTCTTCTTATCCTTTTTGTTTGGTTTTTGTGTCAAGATCAACCTCTAATGAGTGAGAAGTAATATTTGGGGAAGTTGCTGTCCCGATACAGATTTTTGTGCTTCATCGTAAATATTCGTGAGAGAGCTCTGCATGTAGGGTTGAGCTATAATTTTTTGTTCTTCTGCCCCAGGTCGTTACTTAACTTTCGTTAGTTTTTCACTTTTTGGTTTGAGCAACAGAAGATTTTCGAAAAAATTGATCTTTACCTGCTGGTCTGTTTTGACAGATTTTGCCACTCTTTCATTTGCTTCTTTATTCGATTTCCTTTTTGAATTATTTTTGGGTTTTCAGAAGGAGTTGCTACAGTAGCTTATGTTTTGATGTTTTCAGTTGAATTTGGACTCAAAAGGTTTTATCACTTCATATATACTAATGTTGCTAATGAGAACTGTGTGGAGTTTTGTGTGAAAGAAATTTCCAGGTAGTGGAGATAATGGTGTAATAAGGAAGAGAAGGGTTTTATGACTCAAGTAATAAGTGTATGAAGATGAAGATATCGATGTTATTAAAGTGGTGACTCCGGAAGAATCTACTAGATATCAAATTCAGAGACCTGCAGAGTCCGTCTCAAATAGGTAACAGTTCAGCTAAGAAAAGTTCCACAAAAATACAATCCAACTATATTTTTTGCAGTTTTTAGACAATAAGGAAAGCTACGAAGCAAAAGAGGGACGGAAACGGAGCCGGGGGCTCACACTACACTGTGGTGTGGGACCTCCCCTGGCCGCGCCACCAGGTGGTGAGTCCACCCCGGACTCCGCCTCCGACTCGTTTTCTCCCAATACCTTCCTTTTGTCGTGAAACTTTGAAATATATAATCCCCCGGATCCCCCGAGGTTCGTATATCATGTTTTCGTCGTGTTTTTTTTTCGATTTGTTTCTCCCAGGAACTATCATTGAAATCTTAGAAGCACACACATCCAGTGAACTCTGGTGGATCCACATGCAGTGACACTGGTGGATCCATGTGGTTTGTGAAACGAACACACATGCGATGACTCTAGTTGTGGTTAATGAAAAGAATAGACACACAATGAACTCTGGTGGATACATATGTGGTGTGTGAAAAGAACACACATGCAATGACACCAGTAGATCCATATGTGGTCTGTGAAAAGAACACACATGCAATGACACTGGTGGATCCATATGTGGTCTGTGAAAAGAACACACATTTCAATGACACTAGTGGATCCATATGTGGTTTGTGAAAAGAACACACATGCAATGAACTCTGGTGGATCCATATGTTGTTTGTGAAAAGAACACACATACAATGACACTGGTGGATCTATGTGTGGTCTGTGAAAAGAACACACATGCAATCAAACTGGTGGATCCATGTGGTTTGTGAAAAGAACACACATGCAATGACACTAGTGGATCCATATGTGGTCTATGAAAAGAACACACATTTCAATGACACTGGTGGATCCATATGTGGTTTGTGAAAAGAACATACATCTAGTGACTCTAGCTATGGTTAATGAAAAGAACAAACATGCAATGACACTAGTGGATCCATATGTGGTTAGTGAAAAGAACACACATGCAATGACACTGGTAGATCCATATGTGGTCTCTGAAAAGAACACACATGAAATGAAAATGGTGGATCCATATATGGTTTGTTAAGAGAACACGCATGTAATGAACTCTTGTGGATCCATATGTGGTTTGTGAAAAGAACACACATCCAGTGAACTCTGGTGGATCCATATGCAATGACACTAGTGGATCCATATGTGGTCTGTGAAAAGAACACACATTTCAATGACAATAGTGGATCCATATGTGGTTTGTGAAAAGAACACACATGCAATGAACTATGGTGGATCCATATGTGGTTTCTGAAAAGTACACACATACAATGACACTGGTGGATCCATATGTGGTTTGTGAAAAGAACACACATGTAATGAAACTGGCAGATCCATGTGGTTTGTGAAATGAACACACATGCAATGACACTGGTGGATCCATATGTGGTCGAGGAAAAGAACACACATTTCAATGACACTGGTAGATCCATATATGGTTTGTGAATAGAACATACTTCCAGTGACTCTAGCTGTGGTTAATGAAACGAACACACATGCAATGACACTGGTGGATCCATATGTGGTTAGTTAAAAGAACACACATGCAATGACACTGGTGGATCCATATGTGGTCTGTGAAAGGAACACACATGCAATGAAAATGGTTGATCCATATGTGGTTTGTGAAGAGAACACACATGCAATGAACTCTGGTGGATCCATATGTGGTTTGTGAAAAGAACACACATCCAGTGAACTCTGGTGGATCCATATGCAATGAAACTGGTGGATCCATATGTGGTATGTGAAAAGAACACACATTTCAATGACACTGGTGCATCCATATGTGGTTTGTGAAAAGAACACACATACAATGTCAATGGTGGATCCATACGTGGTATGTGAAAAGAACACACATACAATGTCAATGGTGGATCCATACGTGGTATGTGAAAAGAACACACATGCAATGAAACTGGTGGATCCATGTTGTTTCTGGAAAGAACACACATGCAATGACACTGGTGGATCCATATGTGGTCTGTGAAAATAACACACATGTAATGAAAATGCTGGATCGATATGTGGTTTGTTAAGTGAACACACATGTAATGAACTCTGGTGGATCCATATGTGGTTTGTGAAATGAACACACATCGAGTGAACTCTAGTGGATCCATATGCAATGACACTGGTGGATCCATATGTGGTCTGTGAAAAGAACACACATTTCAATGACACTAGTGGATCCATATGTGGTTTGTGAAAAGAACACACATGCAATGAACGCTGGTGGATCCATATGTGGTTTGTGAAAGGAACACACATACAATGACACTGGTGGATCCATATGTGGTCTGTGAAAAGTACACACATGTAATGAAACTGGTGGATCCATGTGGTTTGTGAAAAGAACACACATGCAATGACACTGGTGGATCCATATGTGGTCCTTGAAAAGAACACACATTTCAATGACACTAGTGGATCCATATGTGGTTTGTGAAAAGATCAGACATGCAATGACTCTAGCTGTGATTAATGAAAAGAACACACATGCAATGACAATAGTGGATCCATAGGTGGATTGCGAAAAGAACACACATTTCAATGAAAATGGTGGATCCATATGTGGTTTGTGAAGAGAACAGACATGCAATGAACTCTAGTGGATCCGTATATGGTTTGTGAAAAGAACACACATCAAGTGAACTCTAGTGGATCCACATGGAATGACACTGGTGGATCCATGTGTTTGTGAAAATAACACACATGCAATGACTCTAGCTGTGGTTAATGAAAAAAACAAACATGCAATGAACTCTGGTGGATCCATATGTGGTGTGTGAAAAGAACACACATGCAATGACACTGGTGGATCCATATGTTGTCTGTGAAAAGAACACACATGCAATGACGCTAGTGGATCCATGTGGTTTGTGAAAAGAACACACATGCAATGACACTGGTGGATCTATATGTGGTCTGTGAGAAGAACAGACATGAAATGACTCTAGATTTGGTTAATGAAAGAATATACATTTCAATGACAATGGTGGTTCCATATGTGGTTTGTGAAAAGAACAGACATGCAATGACTCTAGCTGTGGTTAATGAAAAGAACAAACATGCAATGACACAAGTTGATCCATAGTTAGATTGTGAAACTAACACACATGCAATGACCTCTAGTGGATCCATATGCAATGTCACTGGTCGATCCATATGCGGTATGTGAAAAGAACACATATTTCAATGACACTGGTGGATCCATATGTGGTTTGTGAAAAGAACATTCATCAATTGACTCTAGCTATGGTTAATGAAAAGAACACACATGCAATGACAGTGGTGGATCCATATTTGGTTAGGGAGAAGAACACACATGCAATGACACTGGTGGATCCATATGTGGTCTGTGAAAAGAGCACACATGCAATGAAAATGGTGGATCCATATGTGGTTTGTTAAGAGAACACACGTGTAATGATATCTGGTGGATCCATATGTGGTTTGTTAAGAGAACACACATCCAGTGAACTCTGGTGGATCCATACGCAATGACACTGTGGATCCATATGTGGTCTGTGAAAAGAACACAAATTTCAATGACACCCGTGGATCTATATGTGGTTTGTCAAAAGAACACACATGCAATGAACTCTGGAGGATCCATATGTGGTTTGTGAAAAGAATACACATACAATGACACTGGTGGATCCATATGTGGTTTGTGAAAAGAACACACATGCAATGACACTGGTGGATCCGTGTGGTTTGTGAAAAAAACACACATGCAATGACACTGGTGGATCCATATGTGTTCTAGGAAAAGAACAAACATTTCAATGACATTGGTGGATTCATATATGGTTTGTGAAAAGAACATACATCCAATGACTCTAGCTGTGGTTAATGAAACGAACACACATGCAATGACACCGGTGGATCCACATGTGGTTAGTGAAAAGAACACACATGAAATGACACTGGTGGATCCATATGTGGTCTGTGAAAAGAACACACATGCAATGAAAATGGTGGATCCATATATGGTTTGTGAAGAGAACACGCGTGCAATGAACTCTGGTGGATCCATATATGGTTTGTGAACAGAACACACATCCAGCGAACTCTGGTGGATCCATATGCAATGACACTTGTGGATCCATATGTGGTTTGCAAAAAGAACACACATTTGAATGACACTGGTGGATCCGTATGTGGTTTGTGAAAAGAAACCAGATGCAATAAACTCTGGTGGATCCATATGTGGTTTGTGAAAAGAACACACATACAATGACAATGGTGGATCCATATTTGGTCTGTGAAAAGAACACACATGCAATGAAACTTGTGAATCCATGTGGTTTGTGAAAAGAACACACATGCAATCACACTGGTGGATCCATATGTGGTCTGTGAAAAGAACACACATTTCAATGACACTGGTGGATCCATATGTGGTTTGTGAAAAGAACGCACATGCAATGAACTCTAGTGGATCCATATGTGGTTTGTGAAAATAAAACACATACAATGAAACTTGTGGATCCATATGTCGTTAGTGAAAAGAACACACATGCAATGACACTCATGGATCCATATGTGGTCTGTGAAAAGAACACATACAATGAAACTGGTGGATCCATATGTGGTATGTGAAAAGAACACACATCCAATGAAAATGGTGGATACATATGTGGTTTAGAGAACACACATGCAATGAACTCTGGTGGATCCATATGTGGTTTGTGAATAGAACACACATCCAGTGAACTCTGGTGGATCCATATGCAATGACACTGGTGGATCCATATGTGGTTTGTGAAAAGAACACACATGCAATGAACTCTAGTGGATCCATATGTGGTTTGTGAAAAGAACACACATACAATGACACTGGTGGATCTATATGTGGTCTATGTAAAGAACAGATGCAATGAAACTGGTGGATCCATGTGGTTTGTGAAAAGAACACACATGTAATGACATTGGTGGATCCATATGTGGTTTGTAAAACGAACACACATTTCAATGACACTGGTGGATCAATATGTGGTTTCTGAAAAGAACACACATGCAATGAACTCTGGTGGATCCATATATGGTTTGTGAAAAGAACACACATCCAGTGAACTCTGGTGGATCCACATGCAATGACACTAGGGTTAACACCCGGATTTTTAATCACAAATGCCCGTTATGTCATACCTCGCAATCCCAGGATTACCATTTTTGCGAGACATAACGGATTGGATATCATAGTACATCATCCATTACAAACCATACATAAGGTCTTACACAAATAAGGATCTCATGATCCAGTCTTAATACAACAAGCAGCGGAAGTAAAAGATGAGCGTAGCGGTAGGGTCCATCTTCAGGGGCACAGGCAATGCTGACGAAGGCATATAGTCTTAGTTATCATAGCCGTCCTAGGTGATATCATCTTGATAGTCTCCTTCATAGTCTGACCATGATAATAGCTAGGGACAAAAGCCATGAGTACTCTTTAAGTACTCGCAAACTACCACTAACAAATACTATACTTCCAAGATAAAGTGCTAACTCTAAGTATAACTATAAAGTTAAGTTTGTAACCTAAGCTGAGTTCAGAACCAAAGAAAGATAAAGTGAAGTTCTAGAATCACTTAAGTTGGGAAGCTAATGTCATAAACACAACCATGTTGTGGTCAAGTCAAGGTTCATCGTTCATTTCAAGTTATTTGGAAAACATCTGACAACGAAACAGTATGGCCATTCCAACTGTCCATAACCGCGGACGCGGCTATTCGAATAGTTTCACACTCTGTAGAGGTGGTACACTTTCCTAACAAGATTCGATACATCTGTCAGGGATAACCCTGAATCATCATACTTCGTATGCAGATAATCAAACATAACCTTCCCTTTACACACCCTAGTATAAGCACCTCTCCTATGAGCATGGCCTCCCAACCATGACCATCAGTCATCTTGGGCACTGCATAGGTGGACAACATTGAGAGGTAGCCTCAGCCAGACCTCTCCCGTGAGGGAACTAATACTAATGCATATAAATTTCCAGTTAAGCCTTACCCAATTCAGGTAGTGTGGTTGTACGGTAAATTTGGAATGGTGATGGCTTGAATTAACGGGGTAAGGTTTCAGAGATATGCTCTATTGTTACTCCAGAACTACTAGTCATGGTGATGGCTTTCTTAGCATAGTCTGTCAATCCTTTATGCCTTGACATCCAGTCCATACCTAGTACTACGTCCAATCCTTTGGTTCCAAGTACAATTAGGTTGGTATAAAAATCTATCCCATGTATTCTGATAGGTACAACTTTGCAAAATTTTCTAGCTTTGGTTGTTGAACCGGGGATTTGAACTATCATGACATGCTTCAGGCTGGTTGGACGAATCTTACTAGTGCATGCAAATTCTTCGGTGACAAATGAATGCGATGCTCCCGAATCAAACAATACTCTTGCTAAAACTGAGTTGACAGAAAACATACCCAACACTACATCTGGCGCTTCCTGGGCTTCTTCTGCATTCATGTGGAAGAGACGTCCATTGCGGTTCTGAGGGTTCCTTCCTGGTTGAACACGACGCTGCTGCTGAGCTGGGGCATTCTCATTGGCATTGGCTGCAGTCTTCTTGGGACACTCATTGGAGTAGTGACCCTTCACTCCACACTTGAAACAAGTGATCTGAGACTTGTCCTTGACTGCGACAGGCACAGCATTGCTGCCAGTTCTGGATGCAGTGTTGTTGTTGTTGTTGTTATTATGGTTCTTGGGAGGTGCACGGTTGAAATGGTTGGTATTACTGGAGTTGTGATTGTTTCCTCCAGGCTTCACATTGCCTCTGCTACGCTTGGGGTAGCTTGGGCGAGACGTTGGGGGTCGGTTGTTCTTTGGTGCATATCCTGGTGAAGGGTTTGGACGGTACTTCTGGTGACTGTTGGATCCAGACTGCTGCATCATACGACGCTTGCGGTTGTCGTTTGCCTGGTTAATCTTCCCTTCCATCTGAATGTCAGAGTTGACTAGCTCTTCGAGATCCTAGAAGCGGATATTGACGAGGACAGTCTGCATCTCATCATGCAGTCCGTTCAGGAATCTCTCCTTCTTCTTGGCCTCCGTGTTGATCTCATCAGGTGCATATCTGGCAAGTGACTGGAGTATGTCACGGTACTCCACCACAGTCATTCTTCCTTGCTTCAATTCGCGGAACTCATCTCTCATTCTGTTGACCAGTCCCTCCGGCACGTGGGTGCGGCTAGACTTGACTTTGAATGCTTCCCATGTCATTACTTGACTATGGTTCATGTTGCGAATGTTATTCCACCAAGCTCTTGCATCTCCTGCTAGATAGTGGGTGGCGAAGAGAACTTTCTCATTTTCATTAAGTCTTGCAACTTCTAAGTTGTTTTCCATGGTCTGTAACCACTCATCAGCATCTAATGGGTTTTCAGATTGGTTGAAGATTGGGGGATCGGTGTTCGGAAAGTTTTTGAGTCTGGATCCCTAGTGATCCAGATTTCCATGTCCTTGGTTGTTGAGAGCCATCTGGGTGATCTGCTGAAGTGTTGCTAAGTTGGTTTGGCGTTCTTCCCTGCTTGCTTCATGGTCTGCTATGAGATTCTGCAAGATCTGCAGCATTGGGGCTTGCGATGAGCTGCTCCCTCCTTGGTTTCCACGAGTCATCTGAAGATTGAGATAGATATAGGGATAAGAGGGAAATTCTAGGGTTTATGGTTTTGGGCTTAAGCTAAAACTTTGAGTTAGACTCAGGTTTTTCAACTAACTTCATTTTCATTCATACAAGCAAGCACACGATACAACACACACCACAACAATCAAAGGGAAAACAGATGGTTTGAAGAACCATTCTATAAGCTACGATACAGTGAGACCGATACATCTCATGCTACGACAGTGCTCTAGTGCATCTACTCATCGTCGATGAAGTCGGAGTCCTCATCATCCGTGTAGAAGTCCACGGCATCCTCCTCCAGAAAGTCATCATCATTGCTGAGATAAGAATCCATGTCTCCCTGGATGTCTTCACCCTCATCTTCTTCTTCCTTTGCTGCAAGCTGAGCTTCCTGCTCCTTGATGGTCTTCTCGAGGTCGGCCACCTTCTTTCGAAGATGGACGATGGTGCGATCCTTCTTGGCACGCTGGCAGCAAAGAGACTGACGGTCTTGGACAAGTAGTGCGAAAGTCTGGGTCTTCTGGTCGGCAATGGCACGGTTCTGGTTGGCTAACTCCCTGGCATTGTGCAGTTCCTGCTGTCTATCATGTAGCAAGAAGTCAAGGTTCTCCACATGACGCCTCAACTCGGGGTGGCCCGGCATCTCCGTTGGCATTCCCATGAAGTCACGTCTTGCATAGTGGGAAAAACGGGTTCCTTGGGTCTTGTTGACGCTGAGGGCACATAGACGTGTGAGAGCTTCATGCATTGCCCTGGCTAATCCATCTAGCCAGTTGTTCTCTCTCACGGAGAACTGAATTCTCCCAGAGGTTGGTGCTTCAATGCTTCCTCTAAGATCCACAGTGACTAGCCATTGTAAGTCTCCTCCTGGGGGTCCTAGAAGTTGAGCTCCAAGAAACTCCGGGTGCGGGCGTCCCAGTAACTCCGATAGTGAATCCAGATCCCTCTCGAAGATCAGCTGACCTCCGTTTCCCAACTGGTAAAACTTGCTGAACTGAGTCTCCTTCAACAAGAATTAAGGATGAGGAAGTCAGTGAAGTGATCAAGTGTGTCAAATTTTAAGTAGTAGTGGAAGAATTTTGAGGAACATGAATTTTTTTTGAGAAAGAATCCACAAGGGTAAGAGGGGAGATATTTTTCATAAATACTTCCTTTGGTTTTGAAACTAAGTTTTTGTTTGAACGTCCATTCTAACTAGGGTCTCCTATGGTCAGGATGGCTCTGATACCAACTTGTCAACACCCGGATTTTTAATCCCAGATGCCCGTTATGCCATACCTCCCAATCCCAGGATTACCTTTTTTGCGAGACATAACGGATTGGATATCATAGTACATCATCCATTACAAACCATACATAAGGTCTTACACAAATAAGGATCTCATGATCTAGTCTTAATACAACAAGAAGCGGAAATAAAAGATGAGCGTAGTCGTGGGGTCCATCTTCAGGGGCACGGGCAATGCTGACGAAGGCAGATAGTCCTAGTTATCATAGCCGTCCTGTTGGCCATTATCTTGATAGTCTCCTTCATAGTCTGGCCATGATAATAGCCAGGGACAAAAGCCATGAGTACTCTTTAAGTACTCGCAAACTACCACTAACAAATACTATACTTCCAAGATAAAGTGCTAACTCTAAGTATATCTATAAAGTTAAGTTTGAAACCTAAGCTGAGTTCAGAAGCAAAGAAATATAAAGTAAAGTTCTATAATCACTTAAGTTGGGAAGCTAATGTCATAAACACAACCCTGTTGTGGTCAAGTCAAGGTTCATCGTTCATTTCAAGTTATTTGGAAAACATCTGACAACAAAATAGTATGGCCATTCCAATTGTCCATAACCGCGGATGCGGCTATTCGAATAGTTTGACACTCTACAGAGGTGGTACACTTTCACCACAAGATTCGATACATCTGTCAAGGATAACCCTGAATCATCATACTTAGTATGCAGATAATCAAACATAACATGCCCTTTACACACCCTAGTATAAGCACCTCTCCTATGAGCATGGCCTCCCAACCATGACCATCAGTCATCTTGGGCACTGCATAGGTGGACAACATTGAGAGGTAGCCTCAGCTCAGACCTCTCCCATGAGGGAACTAATACTAATGCATATAAATTTCTAGCTAAGCCTTACCCAATTCAGGTAGTGTGGTTATACGGTAAATTTGGAATGGTATCGCATTCGAATCCAACCATCAGTTTTATAAAAGGGTTAAGGCTCATGCCTCAACATTTTCATCATCATCAACCATTTGTGTTTCTCAACACATGTCAAAACATCTCAATAGAATGACTCATCATTCCAAGGTTTTCATAATTCATTTTCACCAAGTGTTGCCATCTAAAGTAACTCAAGTTTTTGATCTACTCTAAACTACTAAGTTAAGAGTGTTCACTAAGGTGGAAAAGATGGGTTCAATACCATGCAATAGAATGACATCTAAAGGGTTCTAATTAGGTCAAGTTTTATAATTTTTATGCTACCTTCCAAACAAGTAAAGAACTTGGTGGAACTAAGAGAGTAAAGCTATGTAAAATAAGACTTGGGGTTTTACTAGTAAAAGGGGTGTGATCAAAGCATGCTTAAGGCATCTTTGCTAAACCATCTAGTTTGATCCTAACTTGCTAAGCACTAATCTTGCAAGTGTTAGCTTGCACTGTTAATGGTGGCTTGCCTTGGTTGGTGAAGTGGTTGAAGTTTTCTTCTTCTTCTTGGTAGAACTCCTCCTCCTCGAAAGCTTGGTCGGTACTATCGTCTATAAATACATACGGAGGACACAATCACCAAACAATACTTAACTAGGCTAAGTAGAATTCTAAGACACACCTTTGATGATCTATTATCATCACAAGCATCACAAGTTTAATTCAATGGTTTCATCCATTTTATTTTAGAAAAGTAATTTCTACTCATTGAAAAATTAACTAAGATTTAATATTCACCACTTAAAATATGGGATCATGTGGACACATGTCATCACCACATATCCTAACATGTGGGAATGAGATTTAAAGGTTGGATCAATATTACTTTGGTTTAAGTTCATTATTTAATGATTTAAAGTGACTAGAAATGCCTATATAGCATTATTTTGGTACTAGTACAAAGTCACTGCATGTAAACCTTAATATTATTACATATTTTGATAGATATGATGAAATGTGCTTTTGAGAGTTGGAATCAACTCAAAAGCTAACTTGGTTGGTTTTATAAAAATGTTGCAAGTTGCAAATGCTTCTGTTTTGTTATTTTTATTAGGAGAGATCTATAACTCTAATTGAATTAAATCCAACGGGCTTGGATATATCATCTTAATACCTTTCAGGAAAAATTGGTTTCATGCAATTTGGATTTGTCAAACTCCTAGAATTGAAATTTAAACTAGTGGACAGAAACTAGATTTAACTAAAAAGAAAAATCCAGAATTGAACGGGTGGGCTAGCGCGGGAAAGAACTTAGGCCGGCACAGTGGTGCTCCGCGGCGTGGGGCTCAGTTGACATGGGGGTCCCGCTTGTCAGCGGCACTTAACACGCGAAACGGTACGCGCGCTGTGGGCCGTAGGATTAGAAGGGGAATCTACGGCTGAGGGTCGTCGTCGACGACGAACAGGTCGTCGGCGAGCTCGAACCCTAGCGGCTCAGTGGGGGTCTGCTGGAGACGTACCAGGGCTCCAACAACGATGGCGAGGCGGGCAAACGAACTGGAAGACGATGGTGAGCTCAGGGACGGTCGAGGTAGCTCTAGGGGTGGTCGCAATCAGCGGCGCCCTTCTCCTCCAGAGGCGACGGCTCCGTCTCCGGATCCAATTCCGGCGAGCTGCTGCTCCCGTTGCTCTGGCTAGAGGTGGGTGAGGTTCAGTGAGGTGAGGGGAGTGGAGTTGTGTGCAGAGAAGAGGCTAGGGAGGCCTCCTTTTATAGGCCCGATGGTGAGACTGAGCGGGATGGGCAGGCGACGGTGGCGACATGGCTACGGCTGGGTAGAGGCATGGCTGAGGGTGGCGATCGACGGGCGGTCCCCTGGCGGTGCTCTAGGAAGTGAATGCAGCCGTAGGGGCGGTTGCATGCGGTCTCGGCGAGGTGGGGCTCTGAGCGGTAGAGACGGCGGTGTCCACAGCGAGCGGTGGTTGTGGTGCGTTGGGCGGCGGATGGGGGTGTCTAGGGTGTTCCCTAGGTCGTGGCAGAGCGGCGGGCGCGGGCTGCGGTCGAGCGGCAGCTTGTTCACGCGGGGGCAAGCGCATGCTCTGCGGGCGGCATCGGCATGGTACGGTTGCAATGGGCGCGTGGTTTCCTCGGTGGTCCACTGCAGGACTTGTCTCGGGCAGGGGACATAGGGTGGCGGTGAGGTGTGAGCTACCTCCTAGACATGGAGAGAGAGGGAGAGATGGTCTGCTACGGTGAGGGCAAGGTTGGCCGGCGAGGGGTGGCTCGGCATGGCATGGCAATGCCACTAGGGGTGTAGGTAATGGGTGCTAATGGCCTGGTTAGACTCTGGGGGGACAAAGAGATTAAATGCAGATCATTTGGGGCAAAACCCTGTTCAAAATAGTGAGCTAGGATTAGGGTGGAAATCATGCATGCCAAGTGTTTGATGAAATGGCCGCATGAGATTTACTTT